>JAMJFZ010001100.1:13292500-14492500 GCA_026225945.1 Cricetomys ansorgei
AGATATTTGTGGGGAAATCTGAGCTCTCAGAATAATGTGCACCTTACACTACAGTGGAATTTTTCCCGCTAATATTTTTGTTAAAAAAAAAAAAAAAGGAAAAGACTATGACAATATGCTCAAAAGAAGTTCACTATGAAACTGAAGGGCTCCAGGAATTAGTAAGGGGAGGGGGGGCTTTTATCTGCATTTTAAATCATACATGCTAACCAGTTGGGTTAACAACTGCTTAATAATAGCTGTTGGATGCACCCGTGGGTGCACTGGTCCTGCATGTAACACACTGGTACCCAATGTACCATCTAAACAGAATCACTAAATAACAACCTCAGGGATGGTTAGGATGTTCACTGAATCCAGTTTTGAGCCTCTTTTAGCATCCTACCTTCCTTGGAACTTTAAGGAACCTCTAAATTTGAGACTGTCAGAGCCAATTTTCTTCTATCTTTGTCAGTAAGTATGGAGTAGCTGAGAGTAAGCTTAAATTTCCTCTTCAGTCTGAGAGAAGAAGCAATTTTCATGGACTCGTACTAAATGTTCTGGCACTTTTTTTTTTTTCTCTAAACACTGGCCTGAGTTAGAAGAGATCCAGAAAAGGGTTTGCCATGACCTGGAGGAAGAGAATCTATGTATTAAGTTTTTCACATTCCATAAGCAAGACGTTACATGGTCTTAATGATTCCATGTGCCATGCCTTTGATGGAAACATCCAGATAATCCAACAGGAACTGTTCAATTATGAAGGAACAGGGATGCGACATCTATTTTGGATAAAGTATGGAAAAGATGAAACCTCAATAGGCCAGTGGCCTCTAAAGCTACAGATGAATAAGGCTTGGTAGTAGTAAGAACATCCATCAAAGCCAACATCCTTCAGGCGCTTATGATAAACTCTGCCATCTGAAGAAATACAGGGCTGTGGGTGCCTGTGGGTGAATGGGATTTGAGAAGAGATCAGAATGCATGTTGCCCACTAATCTCTCACATGGTCCAGAACTCTTAAATGAAAGTCCATACTTCATGAGCCCTGAAGCTTTAGTGCATGGATTTCAGCTCCAATCATATTCTGTCCAGGCTTTCCCAAACTGTGTTGTGCCCCAGTTATTTCCCCACATCATTCAGAAGAGGCGGAGAAGCCCACAGAGAAAAGCTTTGCTTGGGGCTATAGACAACAGATTGCAAAAGAACTCCATCCCATTCTGTTCTAGAAAATGACAAAAAAGCCACAGTCTTTGCCCCTTTGAAGCTCAGCCACCAGAGATTCTTTGTTTGTATTATAGGACAGGACAGTGTATTACAAAGCTAGTGTATTGGTAGCAGCATGTTCCTCTTCTCCTTTATGGGGCCAAGCCTGTTCTCTGTCCAAACCAACCACACGAAGGTCCCAGAACTGCAATCTGGAGTACCAGAATGCCACTCGTGGGTGCTTCCCAGTGAAATCTCCATTGCTGCTTCTTTGCTCACCTTTGCTCCTTAGAGGATTTGTCTGGGCAATCAAGGCCAATGTCAAGTTACCAGTCAATACAAAGACTCAGAGGTCCTTTTAGGCCATCGCCACGCTCTCCTCATACTGCCTGAGTTAGCTTATCCGCCACACTGCATTAGACCTTAGTTGAGAAGCTCTGGAGGATTGTAACCAGAGTCAGTTTGTTGGCACCAAGCTAAGCAAGAATGAGGATCTGTTGATTTCAATCTGGGAGCAGGAAAGAGAACATTGAAAGAAATGCAGCAATGATGGAGGAAGGTGAGAGAGTTCTCGGCTTGAAAGCGTTTTACAGTGGGGTGAACTCAGGCAGGTGACTGACAGGGACTGTTGACATAAAATGTAGTCCAAATGGGCTTCATTGAAGCCAAAAGAATATGGCTCTATGACAGGATCTTCCTAACAACTGATCAAGAGGAACCACATTGATCAGCTCCAAAGAAGACCCAGGTGGGTGGGTCTGGGTCAAAGAGAGTCATGACCACAGTGTCCTGTGTGTGTATATGTGTTTGTTGTGTGTATGTATGTGTGCGTGTGCATGTGCATGTGTGTGTGTGTGTGTTCATGTGGACATGTGTACCTTATTGTGTTCTAAGGAACAATTCACATGATTCAAATCTCACTGTTCAGGTTGCCATGTGCATTTACATCCTGTCTAGTTGTACTCAATTTTGCTTGCGATGGGGCCTAAAGCGTCTTGCCACCAAAAGGGTCTGGAATTGGGTTGAATTCTGAATGAAAAATAATGTTTTAATTACCTGAAAAATTTAGTAGCAACCAAGGAAGGATAGATACGCTACTTGCTGCTAGATAAACAAGACATCCCACCTTTCAAACATAAATATCTTGTGCCTAGAGGGAAGGTCTAGCTCAAAGCTACCCTGTTGTATTTCTGTTTCATAGGTTCTTCTTTCTTGGGCTGTTGGGATACTTTTCTTTTAAAATTATTTTTGCTGGTTCACCACAGAGGGGGCAGGGAGAACTAAGGAACTGTGAATGTGAATGTTCAAGTTAAACTAAATTATATCAGAAGACCCAGTGGGGGACAGGTAGCTAATGAAGTAGCCTACCTACTGAACCACCTTCAAGTAACCTTTCTTTAAGCATAGGCTTGAGAAATCATTCACAGATTGTAGGCATCAAGGTTGAGAACTCAGCACAGGAGCTTTACTGAGGATTGGCAAGGGGTCTGATGCCAGTGGTACCATTCATTATATGATTTTGGTTGCATTACTTAACCTGGCTCAAATTCCCCTTGTAATGTGTAAATAATACTATTTCTCCTATCAGTTTATTGCAAGAATTTGCAAGAAATGTATTCAAACTAATGATCACAATTCTGGCTTGCAAAAGTCCCTCAATAAATGGCAGCTATTAAAACTGAAACATAGAACCCTCAGAATCCGAGAGAATTTCACCACCTAACATTTTGCTGAAATAGAGCATATAAGCTTTCCAACGTCAGTATTTAAGACTATCATTAAGCTGGCACTATGCAGAATGATCGCTCAATTTACTAACAAACTGTCGTCCTAGTTTTTTCTATTATGGTTTGAAATGCCAAGAAATTTTCCCCCTCACATCATTTTTGTTATCAGTTAGCATTCTTTTTCTTTTTTCTTAAATCCAGAATTTTAAGTGCTGGACGTTTTCAGTGTGACTATCCAGAATTAGAAGTCTAAACAGAACCAAGGCTGCCAAGAAGCTGTCATTCCAAACATGGCATGCATGCTGCCCAGGTCCCTGAGAAGCCATTGCACTGGGGTTGAGGTGCTGGCACCATTAGAAGATGATTACAGTCTCCCTGTGGATGAAGCTGCTTATAAAATGGTCGGTGTGCTGTAATCTTCATTTATAAACTCTTCCTAATAATGTGCATTAGCATGGATGGACAAAGCTGGCTTTTCATAAACGGGACAGAGGTTTGTTATCTCTCAGCATATGACTTTACGGCCCCTTGGCCCACCTCCACCTCCACACAAGCAGGATCTGAAAGGCAGTGCCGTCCTGTATATTTCTTTTCATTTAAGCAGCGTTCTCCTTCCCTATGCAGCCTCACCTCTTTCCGTTTGGGTGCTTTCTAACAATGGCCCCGAGGCATTTATTTTAAACTGAATTTTCTAAGAAGACGGTAATAGGTTTGAATAAAAGTCTAATGAATGCGTTTAATCCAGAGGAGATAGTGAGGTCTAATTATTGAAGTCTACCTTTTCTCCCTAAGAATTTGCAGTTTATGTATAACCTTTGTCTCATCTGAGAAATACAGTACAACACTTGCTTGCTAGCTCATAGTACAGCTATTAACGGGATCACACGGTTGCATGAAAAACACCCAGTCAATAAATTCACAGAAAGTGGTGTGGTGAGGAAGACAGAGACTACAAAAGAAAATTAAGGATATCCTTCTAGAGCAGTGGTTCTCAACCTTCCTAATGCTGCGACCCTTTAGTACAGCCTTGTGGTGTGGGAACTGCCCCAACCATAAAATTACCTTCCTTGCTACCTCATAACTAATTTTGCTACTGTTATGAATCATAATGTAAATTTCTGATGTGCAGATGGTCTTAGGTAACCCCTGTGAATGGGTGTTCAAACCTTAAAGGGATCCCGACCCATAAGTTGAGAACCTCTCTTCTAGATAAAAAGCATATGTACACTGACACAGTTCAGTTCACATCACGCCTGGGATCCCAGAATCATTGATTTCCATATACCACAAAGGCTCTTCACATGCCAACCATGGCTTAGTTGATTGGTTCTAACTTGAGCTTTCCTCTGATTCCTCTCCATCCCAACAATCACCAAGACTTCCAGTTACCTATTCTCCCAGGCTATAAGCTATTAGAGACCTATATACAAAACAAAACTTGGTCCCAAGTTACTAGGACCAGGCAATTGCTCGTGCCCTTCCATAATCTGTCAATGGCTTAACAAACGAAGTGTTTGCCTGTGTGTTGAGTCTCTGACGGCATGTTTTAATAAGACTCTTTATTGCATGGTAATGGGAGAGATCTGTTAATGAATCTACGTGTTCTGATAGGCTGTGCTATTGAGGTTTAAATAGAATTTACAGAAACAAAGCTGATCGAGTATCAGAGATGACTGAGTCTTCTGTAGAGTATCTACTTTCTAGCACTTTCTGGATATATACTTTAAGAACATTAGGTAGAAGAGAGCCCTTCTTTGATAAGTTTTAGTGATTCCCAGGTTCCGTGCTTTACATAAAATTCAAATGGGTAGGTCCTGATAAAATACTTTAGCTTAGGATGTTAACAGGTGCTTCAATCGCAAACAGAACTTGAACTCAAGTGAAATTCTCTGCAGTTATAAAAAAGATGGATGTAGATATTTACTTAAATTAAGCTGTGATTTGGGGCCAGATGCACACTTAATTGCTAATAAATGAGAAAGCAGTAGCAGGAGAGACGGTCTGAGTTGATCAGGGTAAGTATTTTCCAGGCATTGCCTTCTCCGTCAGCTGTCATGGGCCGCTATTTATAATCAGAGAGAGATGAATGAATGAAAAGCCCCCAGATTAGAAAAGCCTGTGTATGTGAAACAGCCCCTGACCCAGCCAGAGGAAAGCAGTATTTCATTCAGCCATTCCCCATGTCCTCTGCACACAGCACCTGTGGGACACTCAGGCACTGACCCAAAAGACCACCAGCGTCTGATTCTTCTTATCTCCATGTACCGAGTCATGGGTTGTGAATTGGCAGCCTCCATGAAAGCGAATCCAGTGGGTTCACGTCTTCTTTCCTTAATTGCTGCTATCAGCAGTTCCACAAAGCATCATTAGACACTGTTCACAAGCATATTTTCTTCCAGGTATGACAGTAGGATTCCTGTGATATGTCTGTATATCTTAGGGTCCCCTTTCTCTAACAGAACAGCTAGAAATTCAGCTCTGTTTTATTTTCAGGACAACTAGTGAGGAGAGGGGGTCATTAGTTCTCAAGATATTGTTAAAAATGCAATGCATCCATTTGTTTGATATTACCCTGGTAACTCTATAGGCCTCATTGAGAAAAACGAGAAATTCAGTTTTTGATGTAACTGAGCATACTGCTTATTCCATCCTAGAAGAGTCTAGTAAAGTTCTGACACGTTGATGGCAATTCCTAACTGTCCATATGTTCTTAGAAATGGTCCTTAATTTTTACTGATTTCATTCAGGGGAAAAATGATAAAAGAAATAGCAATCATCTAATAATGTTAATATAAATAATAACAATTATAAAGTTAGCCTTTATGGGGGACTTTCTATGTTCCAGGTGTTAAGTATTACATACATACGCACACATCTAATCTTAACCCTGAAAGAAATACAACTTAAACGTAATTTTTATCACTATTTTTCCAATGAAAACTCAGAGAACAAGGTAAGTAATAGCTGTAAAGAGACAATAGTCATGTATATTGCAAGCAGAGTAAACAAGGAATATCAAAAGATACGGATACAGTTTATAGAAGCAGCTATTGAATACAAAGGAAAGGTCTCTATAAAGAAATCCTAGCTGGGTGGTGGTGGTGCATGCTTTTAGTCCCAGCACTTGAGAGCCAGAAGCAATCTCTGTGAGTTCGAGGCTAGCCTGGTCTACAGAGTGAGTTCCAGGACAGCCAGAATTACAACAGGGAAACCCTGTCTCTAAAAATAAAAGAAAAAAGAAAAATTCTAGCCCATTGGTTATCAGATTTAAATGGATATTTTAACGAATTTATTTTTCCCCCTTGTAGTTAGGAGTAGGAGTCCTAAACTCTTCGAATTCTAAGAATGGTCTTTGTCTTGTTTATTTGAAGGTTGTTTTGCTGAAACATTTCTTTGTTCACTCTCAGATGGTGCATCCAGATGCTTTTCCCTTCTTAGCTAAGCAGGCTTCCATCAGACAGACTTGAGTTCAGAAGCTGGTATTCCATTGCTGAGTTAAGCTGCTCAGAGAATTTAACCTCCTTGAGTCTATCTGCCTGTAAAACGGGAATACTTTCTTCATTAGATCATTGAGAGGGTTAAATAAGATGAAGTGTATAAAGTCATTTAATCTCATTAAGCCTTAGCTTCCTCACTTACAAAATGAAATAACAACGGGCCTGCTTCAGCACTGATGGTGAGGGTTATATGAAGCAATACTGTACAAAGCAAATTCTGGATCAGGGTAAGAGGTATTTTAAGTCCTGGATTAACCTAAAATGGTAGAAAATCTGACTCCATTCTCTGGTTTCAAACTTGGGAATTAATATTTGTCTTACCCCGTTGCCCCTAATTATATTTTCATTTTTACTAGACTTCCATTGTATGTGGCTATTGACCTACTTTTCTATCTTTTTTGACTTAAAGTTTCACAGATCATAGGACTGTTTAGAGCTAAGATCTTATCAATGTGAATTAGTGGTGTTGAAAAGTTGGGAAAGGGAAAGGAATTCCCATTGGGACACAAGAAGTACCCTGCATCTCTCAACCAAGCGCATGGGACTCAAATTCTATTTCTGCTTCAAAAAAGGAAGGAAAAAGGAAATTCTTGGAGCGTTTGCAAGATCCTTTCATCTTTAAGGCTATCTAAAATTCACTTTCAATATTAGGTATGAGAGAAATTTCCTCAAAGCCCACAGACTAATTCAATCCTGACAAGACATTTCAGGCTAAATTGCAAAGTAATTTAAGATCTCCTTTCAAAGAAAATGCACACATAATTCATTAAAAAAAAAAAAAAGCCTTCTTTTTGACCACTTTTAAACTCAAGAGTTCTTTGTGTCACCGTAAAGTTGGGATTTAATGGGCCAGAGCCACTTAGAAAACTGTCAAGGGCGTGATTCTGTACTGAACTTCCTATCTGTCCTTGATGTTGTTATCAATTTAACTCTGACTGAAATCATGACACCTTCACTGTGTCTTTTATTGAAAGATCGCTTGCATCTGGGTGTTGGTGGCGCACGCCTTTAATCCAAGCGCTTGGGAGGCAGAGGTAGGCAGATCTCTGTGAGTTCCAGGCCAGCCTGGTCTACAGAACAAGTTCCAGGACAGCCAGAGTTACAGCAGAGAAACCCTGTCTGGAAAAAATGAAAAAGGAAAAATAAAAGGGGAAAAATGAAAGAAAGAAAGAAAGACTGCTTGTTGCTTGCTCCTTGCTGGCTGTGCCAGCATTTCCAGCAGCAGGATTTGGATGGGCACAGAAAGCTGTGTCCCTGCCTCTTTCTCTGGCAGATGTGGAGGAAGAAGGAAAATAACAAGTCAGTGACCCTTCAGTGAGCACTTTCCTGATGCCATGTCATCAGCTGTGTAGTGCATAAGCTTCCTGTGTAGCAGCCTGACTGGGGACTCTTTCATTCTAAGTTTAAAGCATCTCCAACTTCAGAGACCTTAAGGTTCTTTTAAAGAACCCTCCCATTTTCATTCAGATTGAAGAATCAGGACATTCTGAGATAGCATATAATCTAAAATATGTCCCAGTGATATTTTACTTTAGGATTTTATCTTACCTTCTAGAAACAAGGAACGGGGCCAGTTGTTCCTCTGGAAGCCACCAGTCCTTCCTCTGTGGAGTCACCTTTCAAATGCTTGCTGCAGCTGCTCCTCTGAGATCCATCTGTCCTTTAGCCTCTATGCTTCCCTCAGTCTTCCTCCTCACTCCCCACATCTTCCCCAGGATCTTCTTCAGGTGTTAGCCTCCAGCTGCCAAGGAGAGACCTGTCTACTTCAGTCTGTGGTTATACTATGGTGTCAACTTTTGTCTCTTGCCTGGCTTCCTCCATTATTGCTTGGAATATTATAAACATCTCTCGTCTACCTCCAGGCTCTTCACTGGCTGCCCTTGGAACCCTAGAGGAAAATCCTAACACTGGCTTGAAAGGGTCCCCAGGAGTCAGCTACACCCCCACTCTAGCCCTGCCTCCCTGCAGCCACCCCTCCTCTGACCTTCCACAGATGCTCTGCTTCTGAGCTCAGGAAGCTTTTCTGCCTCATTTCCCCCGCAGTCATCCTCAGGCAGCCCTTCTGCAAAGCATGCACACACACACACACACACACACACACACACACACACCCCGTCACACCCCTCTTCCGCTCACGCATGCCACCTCGGCTTCTGTTTAGCTGCTGTCACTTCGTTGTGAATTTGTCTGCTTGGCTGTATTTATGTTGTCTTCTCTACGGCAGTGGGACAACAGCAATGTTTTGTTCCTGTCGTATCCCCAGAGCTTGAAACAATGTCTGCACACAGTAGGGGCAATGGATATTTGTTTGTGGAATGAATCAGTTTGGCTTGAGATTGCATTACTCACTGTATGGCCGTATGACACAACCGCTTCTACTTCCCAAAGAATTCTCCTTGTCTTTTTCTCTGGCGGCTGACATCAGAAAGGCAGGATATTTGTCAAGGGCCTGGAAGATCACTCCCTGGGTATGAATTTGGGCTCTTAGCAAGAAATCATTAAATGATACTTCAGAAGCCGAAAGAGTTAATTAATGAGCCTCCCCTGGCACAAGGCCTCTGCAAGGCCCTTCAGCCCTTGGGAAGGTGAAACCCTGTGCTTCTAACTCAAGCTCAGTGAACTTCTGGCTAGGACCTCTTATTATTAAGACAGCTCTTCTAACCTCCCAGGGTGCCTGGAATGCCCCCAATTCCTGAAGCCATTATGTTTTACAGCAGGTTCTCTTGACAGAACTTCATCAGCCTTTGGCAGAACATAAGCCCGAATAATGGGCAGGCAGACGCCAGAATGAATTCCAGTGTGTACACACAATTCTTGGCCCCATAAAAATCAATTCCTTATTCATAATTAAGCAAGTTCTCTGGGAAAGGGCACGTTGGTATAGTTATTAAAAGATAAATAATAGATAAGGATCCACTTGTTTCTTGTTCTGCTCATCTTTCTTTTCTTAGTACAAAGAACTTTAAATGCAAAGTAGCACTGTAATTAATTCTTTTCTCCTGCCTGGTCCCCGCCTATGACTTAGAAGCCCAACAAAATGGAGCAGCTCCTAAGTTCACTGCCGTTCTGTGCTGAATTGCTCTTTAAAAATATGTCCTGAGAGCAGAATAATAGCCCAACCATACACGGGGAGAAAATAAACTGTTATTGTCTGACATTAAATGTCACAAATCCCAAGAGAGCGTATCTCGGGAGCCTTTTCTGGTTTTCCAGATTGGGTTAGGGACTTGGTTGACAATACAAAAAGGCTGAAACAGGGCTCCACTCCACGGTAGAGAGGACCACACCTGCCAACTGCTGAATCTGATGAAGCAGCCAATGCTAAGGGTTGGGAAGGATGGAGCGGTCCCCAGAGAGTCGCAGTATTGAGATGCGATGGCGCTGCCTCCCCTCTCAGAGATGCGTCCTTTCTCCCCAGACGAGTGGAAGGGGCTCCCTCGAATCACTAGACAGCCGGGACTGTCAGTTCATCCTCCAGGGGAGGAAGCTAAGTTCCCTCCAAGCAGTGCCGAAGAAGGGAATTCTTGGTTATGGAGTCTCAGATTGTGAGGGGCAAGCACACAGACTGGTACGCTTTTTGGCCTGTAGAACTGATAAAGCAGGAAGGAGCCTGTCGGAGCAGGACCTGTAGGCTCACTGCTTTGGTGTATTGGGGTAGCAAGTGAAATCAGCCGGCCAGCGGATCTATGTTTCTTGACCTAGGGAACTTCTCAGCGGAACTTTTTAAGATCAGAAGAGGTGAAGCCACTAAAGCCAAGCAAGCCACCTAATTCTAACGATGGGGGTGAGCAGGAGTGTGTACAGCTGGCAGAGAAGATAGAAGGTTGGACTGGTACCTGAGGAGTTCTCAACAGAACATCAGCTGCGGTCTCTGGGAAAGTGATTCAGCAGGAAGCAGCTTGAGACTAGAATGTGCCCGCCAACAACAAGAGCCAGGCATACCTTCTAGACCCCAATACCACACGGTACCAGCAGGGGGCGAGCCTCACTGCTGTTCCTTAAAGGAACCTACTGATAGACCCTCCTAGACCTTTTTGTGTAGAGAAGAATCCTGCTTTGAAGAAGGTTGAGGTTTAAAGCAGGGTGTAACTAAGTTTTAATCAAGAAAAGTAATTGAACACTGGTGTTTGACCAATATATCAACAATGGAATTACCCAGCACAAAGGGGGATTCTGTGTAGTACAACCAGAGCAGTAATTTTTTTATGGGGGAGCCATTTCATAATTATGTCCCAACTTATTGAGAACTCCTGTCAACGAACTGGTGTCAATAGTTTTAATTTCTTTATTAGAGATTAAAGATTTGTCAGAGAAAATGGAAGTTCTTTTAAATATTTTTTGGCTGTAGTAATCATTTTCACATTTTTTTTAATGATTCAAGTCATAGAAATTCTAACTTAACACTTTTATATGCTTTCAAGTGACATTGATTTAATGTTAGCAAAGGAAGTGAGAGTAGATTGAAGGGGAGAAAGTTGTTCTAAAGTCTCCTGCATTGCAGAAAGACCATGCAAGGCATGAACTGTGTAGCTGCACAGCTGCCTAGAACCTGAGGCCTTGCATGGCCTGGTGGTTCCTATCAGAAAATAGCAAAGTATTTTAGGAGCTACAGTGAAGAATATCAAGAGTGAAGAGTTTGGGAAGCTGGGAGACTTAGTTATAACAATTTGGGAAATGGTAACTCAGTAGGGTCCAGAATGCAAAGGTATTCAAAGTCATGGGTGGGGCCAGTGAGATCACAGCTTGCTTACTGTACTCTTTCTCTATCACTCAGTGTCATTTCAATCACAGGAGCTCTTCCTCCTTTCTTTTACTTTAATCTCCTCCCTCCTCGTTGCCTCCTTTTGCACCACGGTCTCACTATGCACCACAAAGTACTCTGTGCTATATACATTGTATGTACTGATGATCTAGACCAGGGGCCAGTCAGCAAAGTCCTAGTTCTATATAGATTGCAGTTTTCATGGGGCAGCTACTTTGAAATACTTCCTTCAGAACTAAACCAAGCTCTAGGAGAGGAAAGGAAAGAGGCACAGACAGAAACAGAAGGAAGAAGTGTATCATTTGAAGATGGAAGATTTCCCTAAGAAATAATGATCTAGTTCCTTCCAGGTGCCAGACGTCACTTTCAGAACCTTAAAATGTCAATGTACTGTCATGGATACCCTATGAGGTGGGTACTATTATAATTTTACAGAAATGCAGAAATAGATAGTTTAAGTAATTTGATCAAGGTCAAACAACCAGTGAGACAGAGCCAAGATCTATACCCAGGTCTCAAATTCAGATACTCAGTGTTCCCTATGCTGCCAAGCCTTTCATTTCAGGACCATTGTATTATAGACAAAAAAAAAAAAAAATCAGTTATTGAGAAACAGTAGACAGAATCTTAGTTGTACCTGTGAATCTTAAGTGGTACACTGAAAAATAAAGACCTGTATTAATGTTGTTTCATCAAGTTACAATACTTCATTTATTTCAAATTTCTTAGGTAGAAGAGGCTGTACACATTTATTTCTCAGTTTCTGCTGAGCAGTCAGTTCCTGAACAGGATAAATCGATAACTTGGACTTATTTCCAACTTATGAGATGAATATTTAAACACTACTGGGTATTTCTGGTCATATTTTCAAAGCTCTTGGTTCCACCCACCTCAGAACTCTAGTGACTAGAGCTGCCTGCACCAGTGTATGTGGTGCACAATGCCTCTTCGTGTATTCTTAAGAACAGCCACTTAACAGGTTAACAGGGAGTCCACTTCTTTTCCCAGTCTCCTGCCCTCCCAGTATTTTTACCCACTAATAGTTCAGCCATCACAATTGGCACAGGGGTCAAGTCACAAGGCTGAATTTGCTTGAACAATGATATTTCTCTCTTAGGTTGAATTTAAAAAAAAAAAAAAAAAACTATGCGTGTGCTACCTAAATCTTGGGCTGTTTCCAGCTTCAACCACCCCTCCCAACTGTTGTACCCAATCCAGATGATTAGTGTCATGACTGGAAACCAGAGCCAAAGGAGATGTCCTTCCAGGAGCAAGGACCTAGAGGACCAATTCTCTAACACCTTGGCAGTGCAGAGAGTGTGCCTCCTTGGGTACAGCTAGCTTTTGCAAAGGCTTCTTTCCTACATATCTCTCTTCTCCTTTGCAGCGTTCTTCCTCAGAAGCTGGATGATGCTGCTGATGAGGTCCAGCATTAACAGAGACCTATGGCCCTAGGGAGACCCCTGTCTAGCCTGCTGGGACATGTTCCTTGATGCACTTGATCTAGAACTCTGTGATGACAATGACATCCTTTGAGATACACTCCTATGACCATTTCTACAGGGTGCCTGTGTGGCACCTTGTCTCTCTAAACCCACTTCTATAACTAGCTCCTTGCTAACAACCTCAAGCGTAGTGTGACAGGAGGTCAACCAAACCCCTCCTGTCCACATTTGGAACTAAAGCTTGTTTCAAATTATAGAACTCTGCTATCTGCCAGTGTGAGACTTGCAGAAGTTCTTAGAAAGGTGATGATGATGATGGGAATAGACAACTTTCATTGGGTCTTTGCTTGAATGCACAGCACAAGCATTCACTGAATAGCCCTGGAATCAACAACATCTATACAGAAGTTTTACATGTGCTTCATAAACTCACAGTTATGAAGAGATGCTCTCTTCTCTATTCACCAGGTGATGAAACTGAATCTGAGTATGATGACGTGCCGTAGGTCCTCCAACAAAGAGATGCCAAAAAGGGGTGCCATTAGTAACAAGGGACAAGGGTGATTCTCAGAATCAGACTGAGAACTCCAACAGTACCCACAGCACAGCTACATCTAGTCAATACTTAAGAGACATCCTGCAGGGGGCAGTTTAAGAGTTGACTAACTGTTGCAAGACTATTTTTTCATTTCTTTCTTTCTTCCTACACACCTGAGATCATTCCATGTTCCTTAGCATAGACTTCCATATGCCAAGCACCAGGCTGTGTCATAGGCATACAAAAAGAAAGAAGACCCGGGTGAGGCTGAGCAAAGCTTGAAGTCTAGATGAGGAAGCCAGCTTTGAAAGCAGATTTTCTTAAGGAAGCCCAAGTGTTACTGCTTATACCCTCCGCACACAGGAAGGTCCGGCCCACATTCCATCTAAGCAGACTCTGGCTCTCCAGAAACGACTGTCTTAAAATGAATGCAACTATTTTCATGTCAGTTCCTGTTTCCCCCCCCAAAGATTAGGGTTGTTTCGTTTTATTTATTTATTTTTTTAAAAATAAAGAACAAAAAGTTCACATCATGAACCAACTTTAAGCCATGTGACTCTTCTCTTTTCTTCAGCGACTTTATTTTAGAAAGAAGGGAGGGGCCGTGAGGGAGGACAACATTGACCCTATTTACCCCACACAAATAAAAAGATTAAAGAAAATCATAATGTAGACGTAAGATAAGATGTGCATAAGTACACATCCTTAAGATGGAACCATAGGCTCTGAGAAAGCTACAGCACCCAACTCTCCCCTTCCCCGTGGGTTCCTGTGCATACTCCCACGTATCAGCTATGCCGTGAAGGGGCCAGGTACTCACCTACCTCACTGCCGTCATACTCCCCGCACCGCCTGGAACAGCCTCTCCCCATCACTGTCTGTTGACCTGCCGTCAAATGCCATTTCCTTTACTCTAAAATAGTGTTCCTGCTTTGTACCGCTGAATGTTTTACAGCGCTCAAGACATCACACTCAGCACTGTGCTCGTCATCCGAATCTTAGGATTTCCTACTCAGAGAAGCCTTCCATGTGCCAGCTGATGATATTTGTTGAATTTAATTTTGTTTCCATTCTGTGTGCTTCTCTGCCTGTCTCCAGCACCTTGTATGTAATGCGTCACCCTGTATGTATGTGATTATATTCTGGGAAGACTTACAACCAGCAGATTCAATGGACTAGCTCCCTGGACTGCAGGGTATGATGCCTCTCTCTTCTGTTCAGGCAAACATCGCAGTGAGGCGTGAGGAGCTGGGCAAACGCAGGCTCCACTGTGTTCGGTGGACAGAACTAGGACAGCATCTCCCAAAGAGCATACTTCAGAGCACTGGGCCAGCGAGATGAGTGGAGCTCACACACAGGGAACATTTTGTTAATGTACACTTTCTCATGTGTTATAAAGAAATGCATTTAGCATATCAAACTTATAATTTAGACATATTCTTTAATGAAAGCTTTCATTCCCAGAAATAACATTCCCAGGGAGACAGAGGTGGGGGTGAGGAGACAACGGCTTAAAAAGTCAGATCCACTGGTACAGCCTCAGGAGCTTTAGAGTTATTTACAAAGCTCTATTACAGAGAGAGAGAGAGAGAGAGAGAGAGAGAGAGAGAGAGAGAGAGAGTTTTATTTGAAAGAACTGAAGAATTCTCCCTTTCGCATCTCTTCAGGAAAAGGAAAATTATGCTGAGTAATGTCAAGGTGAACTCAGGCTTCTCCAGCTCTGGGGCACTAGGTTCCCATCAGCCCCTGGGGTTTAACACCTTTCTGGAGAGTGGCAATTACAAAAGACTCAAAGATGTGTTTGCTCCTCTGCTGTCCTGAAAAACCTAACACTCCACAGGAAGAGGAGGGCCTTTGAGGAGCCCTCACATCACTTCAGGGCTCCCGCCCCACCACCCACCTTCCTTATCCAATTAAGAGATCAAAGTAGAAGGGTTTGGCCTGCTTTGGGGGTTTAAAGGGATCCATAGAAATCCAAAGAAAACCCGCCACCTTCCCTCTCTCATCTTCCAGTGGGAAGGCTGGGATCCACTCCTTCCCTCTCTGCCCTTCTCTCCGGCGCTCCAGAGGCGGAGAGCCAGGCCAGAGAGTCAGCAGGCGCTAACCATCCTGGCATAAAAGGCTCAGTTATGCTCTATATAATCTGTCTAATCTCAGTCAGCATGTCTGGTGTGCTTTTTCCTCCTCACGCAATGACGTCGTCCTTTCCAGAATTCACTGCCAAATCCTTGATTTTATTTTTTCTGATTAATTTTAAAGACTACGTGTTAAAATTAAAACTATAAAAAACTTCTAAAATCGAACTTTGTTAGTCTCCCCAAACCTTCCAGTTTTAGCCGATCTGCTCATTTTAATGCTACGATACAAGGAGCTTGTAGTCCTTAAAATAGGACACTCCTTGTCCTGCTTATTAACACTCTGGGATTTGAAGCCTCCATTAAAAAATCAAATATAGCATCCTCAAAAATATCTGAGTAAGGCAAGCATGACAGTTCATGCCTCCGGTTCCATTTAAAAGGCTGATGCAGGAGGATTTCTATGAGTTGGGGGGCACGCTGGGCTACAGAGTAAGACCGTGTCTCAAAACGAACAAAGAAAGAAATTAACTAAGCAGCCTGGCTGGTAGTGAGTTGCATTTCTCTGTGGAGATCTGTCTGTTGGCACAACAAGAACTAGATGTGAGAAATGACCTTGGGTGGCTGCTGCCATCTCTTTCGTTGGGAAAGTGGTGACTTCGACTGTCCAGGGAGTTAATACTGCTGTGTTCTGCAGGCTACCAGGGCTCTTTTTTCCACAGGGTTACACTGGAGAGAGGAATGCTTTGTGGCTTATGACAAGATCATGGCAGAATATTTTGTGCATGCTGTGATTTGTATCGCCCATTTGTGCACAGGCCATAAAAGTGCACTTTTTATCAGGAACATTTGTGAATGTCTAACAGCACTGAAGACATATGGCCACTAAATAATTCACAGTTATCTATCTTCTCAGCAGATTCCATATACACCTACCATGTTTTAATGCCTACTTTGCTCAGAAACAATATTCTTTACGACTCTCCCAATATAAAAATGTTTACTGACTGGCAGTCGTATATGGATGCCGTGGGATTGGGCTAGAAGGAAAGGAAGGCTTGCTGCTCTCTCTGCCTCTTGCTCCTTCCCTTTCCCCACAGGTTCCTCTCACCAGCTCCCAGCCTCGTTGGAAAGGGTGCCACAGGGTCGAAACTAAGCTGCCCTCTTCTCTTTTCAGCTCTATATCCATCTACAGTCCCAAGGAGAATCCCAACGCGTTTGACACCGCAGCGTTCTTCCAGTCCGTGGGGAATTTCCTGGGGATCTTCGCTGGCTCCTTTGCAATGGGCTCCGCGTATGCAGTTGTCACGGCACTGATATCCTTTGCTGTTGTATGGGAGCTGGGGACAGTTCAGAGCAGCCAACACGCATGAAATGTCTCTGAGGCTGGATGACCTCCTCAGCAGTGAATGGTGAGATCAGCTGGAATTCTATACAGCCCTGCTGAGCCCATGCCGGTTCTCGGTGCTCCCATGAGGCACCGGATCAATACCAGTAGTAGAGAGGGCGGGTTCTTTGTCTGTCCACAGTCAAGTCTACCACTGTTGTCAGGACCTTCTCTTAGATGGCCTTAGAAAAACTGGCACCTAAGGAAAGTTGTGGGTGTGAATGACTGAATACACGAAGGTAAAGAGAAAGAACTGAAGATCCAATTCAGAGGTAGAATAGCGTCAACTACAGTTGATAAAGAGAGTGTGCTCTGCTGTCAGTCACCAGATGATACGGTAGGCCAATGCGATGGCCAATGGGGGTTTAAAAAGCTTCACAGTTGCATTGTGGGAGGGAATGACGAAATGAAGGTTGCTACATAGGGCTTTTTTTTATGTCTCAATCATTGGGCGGAGCTATGGCAGAGGTCACGTGCTGCATGCGCTAGGGTAGTCATAATGATTATGGGAACACTGAATGTGTAGCATGTGCCAATGCTTTCACAGGCACCTCTTCATTTGAACTCACCCTGTAAGATGTGTCCTTACCCAGAGGATTAAGGAGGTAAGGGACCTCCTATGGTAACTCTGAGTCCCATAACGGTAATAATAACCATGATGATAATGATACCAGTTAAGATTAACTGGGAGCTTTGCTACCCCAGCACTGCCCTAAGCATATTTTTTAGTCACAGACAGCTTTGTACAAGGATCCCAGAAAGTAGATCGTGTTATTACTCTAATTGTATAGCTGAAGAATCTTGAACAATTATGGTTAAACAATTTCACCCTGATAGTACAGACTAGGTAGGAAAGTTGAAATCAGAATTCTGCTTAGCCTGATGTGAGCAGAATGTGTGGATACATTGAGCAGACCGAGGAAGAAAGGGAACAATCATGGAGCTCTCCGGCCACACCCGGAAGAAAGAGCATAGAGACAGATGAGACAGGAGGCAATGAGAAATGCATCATTCTAGTGCTGATGTCAATTGCACGGCACTTGGTGCCTTTAACAGGCTCTATAGACGGGCTGTGGAGGAGGCAGGCACACACAGCTGTCTGTCTACCCCAACCCTGGGCATTTTGTCCACACTAAGGTGGTCTCCTCAGGTCAGTCCTTCAGACTCTAGACTAGGATTTCCACTCAGAACAAATGACTTCCTGGAGAAGACCGACAGAAAGGATGTTCTCTAGCCTGCTTAGGTACAGAACTACCCTGAGAAGCAAACAAGTGTAAGCCTTCCCTTTAACACAACTAGAAACAATTTAAACAAGCCTTGTGGGAAGCAAAGCCTTCCTCCCCAGTAACAAAGAGGAATGTTGGAAAAGACCTAAGATAAGCCCATGTTTAACTCCACAGAAAGAGTCACATCCAGATTTTCAAAGATACATTTCCAGAAAGGATTTTTACCAAAAGAACCTAAGGCACTAACAGAAAAATTTGCATAGCTCTCATTGCATGCCAGTCTGCTCTGAGTCCATGGCTCTATAAGGGCGTGGGGGCCAGTGAGTAGATCTCATGTCGTGAATCCATTTTCCCTCAGAGAACTGGAGGCACTAAATGGTCTAGATAGATGACTAAGTGGATAGTGAATTTCGAATCCTGTCATTCTGACTCCTGGTATTCTGGCTTTCTAAAATTTAACAAATTACCTTTCACACACTTAATCTCATTTCACTCTCCAACCATGGGGAAAAGGTATTGTACTCTTATCGCCAAGTCACACAGGACAAGGTGGGGACCAAGTTAATACACTGCTGAGAAGTCTCAGAAGTCACATACCCAGTGACTGGGAAAGCCACGAACTGAACACAAATATCCCACCCCAGAGGTCAAAGGTCATGCTCCCCCCCCCATGACATGTGTTATCCCTCTTTTAATGTAGAATTGGTTTCATACTTTCTCTTAAAAGCCTTAGATAGCAAGCCAATCACATCTCATTATTTTCCAGGGCACTTTGTGTCTAACAAACATGTTAGCAATGTAACGCTTTCCCTTCATCACCGACTCTTAACCATCTCCCCATAACCCCTTGTTTGCCCAGCTTGGGCTCCTTTATTTTCCTTCTAGTTTATAGTTTACAGATTGTTGCCCAAGTATTATCTTTGCCAGAATGAACCATTGCTTGCCAAAAATGTATTTTGTTTGGCTTAAAAATAATACTAATTCACCTCCATCTATTTGTCCCAAGAGGGCATGAACAGTTCCCCTCTCACTTTGAATAACTGCCTCTCCTGCCTGTTTCCACCCCCAGGATGAGGGATCTGCAGGGGGGATCTGCTTCTGGCTACATCCTAGGGACCAGCACCACCGCCTCCTCTAAGGGACTCCTCTAATTCCATGGCATGCTCCTTCGCCTACCTTCCTCTATCTGCCAGTGTTTCTGAGGTGACATTCCAAGGGCTAAACCACATCCAGGAAATTTCATACCCACAGCCTGATGGTTTATACTCTTAGAAGACATTTTAAAGAAAAAAAAATTTTTTTGAGCACTAGTTTGAATTTTAATGGGTGTGGTCAGCTGGCGGTGAAGCACAGGGCCCATGCTAGTCTTCATAAGGCTTGCCTGCTAAGCTCACTCAAATACAAAGAAGAATCAGCCTTTTGCTCTGCAACTGTCATCACCAAATGCATTCCTCTTAGGCAGCAAGGAGATTTAGTTATAAACACAATTGTTGTTTTCCTTAACACGTCTTGTCACTTGACCAAATTTACCAAACTCTGTGAGTTCCCCATGCTGGAAACGGGCCTATTTTTCCTCCTTTCTTGGAGCGCCTTCCTGTCTGCAGAGGCCGCTGGCTTAACAGGTCAGTACGTCGTGCCGCAGTGTGAGCAAGACCTGTGAATGTGGGTTGTTGTATGTGTCTCGGCGTGTACTCTCCCTGGCCCAGCAGGAGGGGAAATGAAGTCTCTCTTAAATAGTGAATTGTATGGATTCTATCAGAATCAGCCTCTCCGGGGATCCCTGGGGAGAAATAATAAAAAATAATTCATCCACTTTGTGCAAAATAGCTTAACAGAATGATTTCAAAATGTTCTTTTCTCCTTTTTGGACAGGAGGGGATTTTGAAAGGACTGGCTTATAGTTATGATGGATGACTTTTCAAATGAAAGGCTACATGCACTGTGAAGGGATACACACAACCAGCCTCGCTGGGGAGAAAGGACTGGCTTCTTCTGGATGCTAGCAGCAAGCTCCAGTATGGGCAGCTTCTCTAGGGTGTGCACATCTCACACATATCAGTGTTTGTGATCTTTACACAGGCGCCTTGACAAGTCAGACAGGCAAGAGCCAGTGGGTGGCTCTATAGTCCAGTGTCCCCTGTGACAGAAAGTCTACAGAGTCTTCGGAGATTTTACAGTTTCTCCAGGGAAAGATGTCTTAAGGTCCCATGGACTTTGGATCCTTTACTATGAATTTATCACCCAAAACTGCTGTTCTGTGACAGAGGGTTTGCACTAGAGTGGCTGTACCAATTGGGTGCTTTTCATGTCCAAGAGTCACCAGGGCTCTTCAGTCTGACTGCTTGCTTCTCTCAGATATCAGTCCTGGGCCCATTTTTACCCACCACATTTGAACTGACAAGCAAGTAGTGAGAATCTCTACTGTACTATTACCCGTACTAGAATCTGCATCCTTGGATAGTTTCGTTCTAATAGATGAATACCTAAGTAGCAATTAAAATGCACGCCCATTGAGGATGTTCCATGAACCCAGTTTATTCCCCATCTTAGTTGATCTCATTAATCTACAGAAAGACTCAAAAATAAGAGGTTCCTGTGTCCGGGGTGGTGAGTGGTGACGCTGGGATTTAAAGCTAGAAAATTCAATCCAGTCTCTTAAACATTCCCATAGCAAATGAATCTCTCCCCCGTGGGGGACCAGGCTGAGCTCCAAGAGATCATCATTGGATCCTAGGAGCCTGCCTTGTCCATCTGCTGTTGGGCTGGTCATCTCTGCCCTATTACTTCCATGAATATCATTTTTACAAAAATTGACCAATTGATAAACCGGCCTAAAACACTGCAAAGCCTCATGGGCACTGCATTCCCACAGGCTTCTAGCCAGAAAGCTGCCTTGAGAGTTTGTATGACACTATAATCAAGATTGCACCACCAGATTCCACCTTCCTGGACGCTTTACCCAATTTATTGCAATGCAAAGACTGTTATGTTGGAGTGTTGCCATGCTGCTAAGGAGTTTGCTGAAGAGCTGTGCATTGGGGGGCTAGGGTCAGATAATGCCCTTTAAATGAAACAATGCCAGCAAACTCCTTATGTCACAGTTATTTGAAAACATTGTTTCCCTTTTCTTTATATTCTGTGCCTTCGTAAAATTTGTGAAATTATCTGAGTAATGCTAACAGTAAGAATAAATACTAGAAATCTGGGTGGTGGTGGCGCATGCCTTTAATCTCAGCACTCAGGAGGCAGAGGCAGGCCGGTCTCTGTGAGTTCGAGGACAGCTTTGTCTACAGAGTGAGTTCCAGGACAGTCAGAGTTACAACAGAAAAACCCTGTCTCCAAAAACACAAAAAAACAAACAAACAAAAAACAATAAATACGTGGCCTTCTATAAAGGTTAGGAAATGTCTTGTAATAAAGTCATATATGCACACACACACACACACACACACACACACACACACACACACACACACCTAAAACTGGTACATATCTGTGTATGAAGATTTCCTGTGTCCATTTCAACTAGATCTTGTTCTAGAAACTACTTTCAAGGTCAGAGTTCACAGAAAACTGGACATGGAGGCTTTTTCCCCTTGCTCGCTCACCAACCTTCTCAACCTACTTTCCTTAGTGGATACCTGAAAACCAAGGAGCCAGCCTCATAAGGTGGGCAGTTGCTGGTGTAGGCCTTGGTAGGAGAAGGAACCCAGTGTCCATGGCTGCCTTGGCAGCAGGCTGTCCTGAGCAGTACTCCAGATTTAGGCAACATGCCTAAGAGGCATTTGATTCACACCAAGCTAGGTATAAGCTTTTCCTATTGCCAAAGACCAAACCTGGTCAGTCCAAATCACTTACGTGTTTATTTGTCCTTTAAGCCTTGCCTACTTCCAAATTGGGTTTGTGACAACTCATAATACCAGCCACGCATATCATGGGACCTCTTAGTTGAGGATAAACATTCATGTTCTGGGATAGAGTTTTTCTGCAAAATTAGGCAGCGGTGTGTTGCTATAGTTTGCCAATAAGCATGGCTCTGAGCTCTGTGGAAGCCAAAGTCAAAAAAGACCACGTTGATTGATCCTGGACTAAGACAGCCTTATCACAGGAAGTCACATTTATTTATAAAAACAGGCAAAACATTTTTAAGGAGGGGTACTAAAATCTTAGGAGATTTTATTAGTTTGATCCTCATATAGGGAGTTTGAACACTAAAGTGGAAATGTCTTTAATAATAGTTTTGAAAAAGCTGGAGACTTGTTCTTCATATGGTCACTTTTCATATTCACCTCCAATGAAGTCTGAGAGTCTGATATCCAATGCAATTCTCTAATCTCAGCTGTGTAATGATACCGTCCTAGTCCGCAGGCAGTTCTAGTCCACGGGCAAAGATCAAACCTAGTGACCTGTTGAAAATGCTTAACAGAGGAACATGCAGCGCTGGATCCAGTGTAGTATAAAATGGAATGAGCTAAGGGACTGCTTGTCTGGTACACTATCAGTGCAGCATGCAGGACATGGACATGGTGCCCACATGCCACCATTTCCCAGAAAGACTCCCTGATCCAGGCATTGCCCAGTGGGTCCTCAAGGACATCTCCCTGGAAGCCTGCCTGTGAGCCTACCATGCCCTCTTCACCTCTTTTGTAGGTTCTATGAGTTCAATTTTCGCACAAGACTTGGCCTTGAAAACATGATTTCTGCCACCTTGACTATAGCATGTCTGTTTTTAAATACATATCTTCTTCTTTTTTTAAAACTCACTTCTTGGGAAAGATGTATTTACTATAGACATTTTAGAAAATACACATTCACAGAAGGCAACAATCTTAGAAATAGCTTGCATCACTACTTGCTTTTTATAAATATTATTAATATTCTACTGTGTCTATTTAATAAAATATACACGTGTATATTTACAATCACATGCAACCAATTGAATAGGTACTTGAATATACACAGGTATACATTTAGATATCTATTTAGAAAAGTGATAAGCAACTTGATTTTCCCACTCAAGAATTTATAATGCTTTGTTGTTGTTTTTTTAATGGCACTCTATACTACGGTTCATAAACTTACTTTGACTTATCCTACCAAACCTTTTGATTGTTTACGTTTTTTAATATTAATATTTTGAGGTAAGAATCCTTATAGCTAGGTATATGAATTTTATTTATATAACTCCTAAAAGTAAAAGTTCTTGGCTAATATTTTAAGCTTATAGGGAGCTGTCCCTATTTTCTTCTGTGAAAATCATACCTTCTTGTGCTACTGTCCAAGTGCGAGTTCAACCTGTTAAACGCACTGACCCAATCACCACCTTCTAGTTCCCTCTGGATTCCCTCTTACTGAACAAAAGCACCTTAATGACATGCCATGGTTTATCAGTGTTTTTTCTTGGCCAAACTCTTAGTCTCCGTGTCCTTCCTTCTCATTCAAATCCTTATCTCGCTACACTTTGTCTTCATTGTTCTTCATCAAGAAAATTAAGCTGTTGATTGTCGTATAGTCTATACTATTCTTTAATTTGCACCTGCCCCTTTATTTTATTTCTTTTATACATGTGTGTATTCCCTTGTATATATGTATGTGTGTATGTATATATGTATGTGGTGCTCATAAATATGAAGGCCAGGGGTTGGCATAGTTATCTTCTTCTTTGGTTGCTCTCTGCTCTATATGTTGAGGCGGAAGTCCTTGCTGAAACCAGATCGCACTGATTTAGCTAGTTTAACTAAGTAGTGTCCACGGGGATCCTCTTCCTGCTCTAGGGCCCAAGTAATGGGATTGCAAGTGGGCCATCACATTCAGTTCCATCTACATGAGTACTGGGTATCTAAACTCTCATCCCCATGCTTGCTCTGTAGGCCCTTAGTCACTGAGTCTCCTCTGAAGCCCCCTTTTCCTTTTTTCATGTGTTACAATCCATTTGCTTGTATCAGATAATGTGGTTAGTGTAGATATTTCCATGTTTTGTATAAGTTTATCCCCTTTCTAGAAGACCCACTTATTTCTTTAATGATAGCGTATGCTTTACTGAAGTAGTTGTTTGTTTTTATTTGTGGGGCAGAATAGGGATTTGGTTTCCTTCCCAAGTAAGCCACTTGTTCTAATGACCCTAATGACCCATGGGTTTAAATCTTTGTATATGGGTACTATTCTATGTTCTGGACTTCCTGTTGCTCGCTTAGGTTATTTTCACTGTTTAAATTACTTCAGCTTTGTGGCTTGTCTTAATATCCAATAGTCAGGGCTAGAGAGATGACTCAGTGGGTAAGAGTACTGAATATTTTTTCAAAAGACCTAGATTTGATCTGTAGCACCCATGAAGCAGCTAACAACCATTTGCAACTCCAACTCCAGAGGATCCAATGCCCTCTTGCAGCTTTCATAGGTTCTGTGAGCATGTGGTGCATGATCAAAAATAAATGAAGGCAAAATACCCATATGCATGAAATAAAAATAAATATCTCAAAAAAATTATAGCATGTTTATATCTAACAGATCAATCTCGTATATTTCATCATCATTTTAAAAGACCCTGTACTATTTATAGTGCTCATATATTTATACTTCTAAGTGAATTGAAAATAATGTTGTGCTTCAAACAGAAGATAATTTTAGAATTATGTCTCTCTATTTATTTTATAGGTCTCAGTAAATCTTTATGGCTATCTTAATATTAGATGTACAAATTACTTTTAAGTATCTTTTTAGCTTTTTTTTCAATAGTGTGGAGTTCTATAATGAATGGGGACTTGCTTTTCCTTATCCCTATAGAACTCACTACCTTACCTCATTTACTCTTTGTGGTTCTGAAATATTGTACTGACCTGATGGATAGGCTTGATGGGCAGGTGTTGTGTTAGATTGTCAGGTCCACAAAGGCAGGACTGAAGTCTCCCAGGCACTCACTCTGTATCTTTTGGTGGGGGTGGGGGGGCAGTACATCTACATGTGTGGGCCAGAGATCTACATCAGGTGTCTTCCCCTCCTCCTTCTTTTTCTTCCCCTTCTCCTTCTCCTTCCTTCTCCTTCTCCTTCTCCTTCTCCTTCTCCTTCTCCTTCTCCTTCTCCTTCTCCTTCTCCTTCTCCTTCTCCTTCTCCTTCTCCTTCTCCTTCTCCTTCTCCTTCTTCTTCTTCTTCTTCTTCTTCTTCTTCTTCTTCTTCTTCTTCGTCATCTCCTCCCCCTCCTCCTCCTCCCCCTCCTCCTCCTCCCCCTCCTCCTCCTCCTTCTTCTTCACTGACCACCTGATTTTTTTTGAAGACAGGATCTCTCACAGACCCTGAAGCTTACCTATTTGGCTAGACTGGCTGGCCAGCAAGCTCCATGGATCCTCCTGTCTCTACCTCCTCAATACTAGAACTACAGGCACATGCTGCTGCCCTCAGTTTTTTGGGTCTTTTTTGTTGGGGGGGCTCTAGGGCACTGAAATCAGGTCCTCATTTTACATACTGAGCCTCCCAAACCCCAGTGCATATCTTTTGAGTCTTGGAATAAATCAGTACAGAAAGTCAAATTTCCCGACATTTCATCACAAACAGTGTTAAGTGCTCCTGTGACTTACAGCATTCCTGTAGTTTTCCTGGCCTCTGATCAGGCTATCCTAGAGCATAGACCAAGTAAACAGTCATCATGAATTTTATTAGTCTCTAGCTTGATTTCCATGCTTGTTAAGCTAAAAATTATGGCATGTAGACAGGAAAATTGACTAGAGGGATGTAATGGACATGTGCTGGTGTTTGTCCACCACCCATTCTCATCTCCACTGATAGTCATATCCCAGTGTTAGTTAAGAAAATATTCCCATCCCACTGGATCATAGTATCTTAAGCTATAAAGAATGACAACCTCTGGAGTTGGCACCACCAGTTTCCCTCAGATGTGAATCTTTAGGAGATGGGTAGGAAGATTCACAACTGTTGGCACCTGTGCTTTGCAAATAGCAGGGCCATATTGAGACCTTGTATTCATTCTTGCCAGCATAGCCCTGGCACTGTTTGGTGCCTTTCTCTCTGAGAATTGCCATGCTCCCTTCCAGTAAATTCCCTCATTACAGTAGCCAGGCTCTGTTTTGGTTGCTCACAAAGAAGCCTAAATGGGATCAAGGAAATAATGATCTACAAGCTATTGCACAAGAGAAACCTCACGTTGATGGCAGACCAAGAAGGAAATGAGGTTCAGAGGCAGCACAGCCTTGAGGCAAGAGTACTCGGGACTACCTTATGCCAGGTGCATACTTACAGATGAACAAAAAAAAAATCAAGCTTTTAAAGAAGGTTTGTATGGTTATCATGATCCTCGTCACGTCGGCTTCTTATCAGATTCTTTCCGAGCACTTCAGTGGGAAGGGGGCTTTCTCACTTCCAGGTCTCCTACATTTACTTCAGTTGTGACTAATTTGATGATGATCATTTGATTTATTTTCATCATCTTTTACTTCAAGGGTCATATTTGCCCCCACCACCTCGTCTCAGTCTCTTGGAAACCGCACCTGCAAATGTTCAATAGTCACACACGGCAGAATTGGTTTTATAGGAACAAGTGGCTTTCGAGTGGCTTTTAGACATGCAAATGAAGGGTGGCACTTCTATTCCCCTGAAGTCTGGTTTTTCTGCTACTGGAAATACCACAAGTGCTGTTGGAGAAACTAACTTGGCAAGATTGGACAGATATAAAGTGCCAATGAGAAGTCTTCCTCGGGGAGGAGAGTGTGCACATTGAAATGGACATTGAGGAGCCTTCACAGCAAGGAGTGCCCGGGAAGAAAGAATATATGAGGCAATGTCTGCCTAGCTTTTATAACCAGCTGTGGAGGGAGTAGCCACTGGCTTCCGGCTCTTCAGCTGACTCACCGAGGAGCTGGAACAAGCCATTCTATTAATTTGTTCTTGTCTCCTCACTGCTAAAGTAAAAGGATTTCATTAGTTTCCAGTGGAGGGACTTTGTACACTTATTGAATGTGGCCTTTGAGGAAATGCAAGACCCTGAGGTATTCTTTACAAGAGACACCTGGTATACCTGCATCCCTGACTTCGGATCAGGTAGAATCTCCCTGACCAGAGACATACTTTCTAAAAGTCACAAGGTTACTAAGGCATTATTTTAAATTGAACATTGAAAATAATTCAGCCGCATTATGTATAGCATAATCCCTAATAAAATTGAATCCTGTCACAGGAGCTGCTGCTCAGTTTATGAAGATAACCAAAAAGAACAGCTGGAAAGGTTATTTGAAAATTCATTTTTTGTAATCTCTTTCCCAACTGAGACTTTGGGGGTCCAGTTTTTGCCAGAAGCAAACTTTCAGGACTGTCATTAAATACCAAAGCGTGTGATTTCTAATGGCAACATTGACACGGTGTCTAATGATTTCCTGCTCCCAGACACTGCTGTAATAAAGGCATCTTCCATTTTTAGATTCCTAGGGCCTATTTTATAGCCACTGGAGGAAAGGGGGAGTGCATTGACATGCCTCACTCTCTCATACAAAATTTAAACAATATAGCCCACTGTTTATTCAGCTTAGAATGTTTACCATCTAAGAAAATAAACTTGTAAAATATGAAGGAAACTAGTCTTGATTGCTAAGCAAAGCCGATGGGCTTTGAAGTCTGAGCCTAGAGAATAAAAGGCTCTGTGAAAAAGAAATAATTAAATAAATAAATAACCATAGAAAGGTTAAAACAAGTCTGCTCTGGTCCGTTCACTGGGAGAAGTGACCAAGCTGTGAAGCAGAGATGGACTTGTGAAACATGACAGCGGAGTCACGTCTCTGTCCTGTCACCCACATACTTCTGTTGGTCTGCAATCTCGGGCTCTAATTACATTGCCTGATAAGGAAGGGCTGACACATGTCAGGTTAGTTCATGGAAGGCTTTTGTGGAGTGGAAAGGGAGCCCTGGAAAGTCTCTTCTTTTTCACAACAGCTGAGGAAAATAGATCTCCAGCTGCAGTAACTTCACCAGACATGTTGAGACTTTTCTTGATCTATGTGACTTGGCTCATTGCTTCTCATCTTGACCATCTCACAGATTGGCGAAAATTGGTTGAAAATTCAAAGGCAAGCTTCCAGCTTAGAAGTAAATGTGCTCTGTTTGGCTTGCCTCTGACATATTGTATGAGTGGGCTGGGATGTAATAAATGGTGTTCAGTAACTAAAGTAAATTACCCTGAGGGTCTTAATTCGAACTTTTTCTCAAAATAAATTTGCCCAGCACCTCTTTGGTTAATGCTGCTCTTGATTTCATACCGACAGGACCATATAAACCTCACTTAGCCAAGGCTCAACAATAAATAAGGAACAGGATTTATCAAGAGGCTCAGAATGTTAAACCTCCAAGCTGCAGAAACAAGCACCCATCATTCCCAAGAAGACTAGTTATCAATACACTGAACCATGGATAAGCATGCCAAGATGCAGGCTTAGTAAACAGGTATAGCGCATATCTCCCCCAGTGTAGCTCATCAGCACACACTTGCATCTTCATGAAACAAATTGCCCTTCATGCCCATATCCAAACTACCTGTACAAGTAACTGAAGTTGTGGATAATTTTACCCCTGCCTTCTTCACTGGAAGTGTTCTCAACCAATAACTCACTGTGTCAGGAAGCAGAGTGAAAGAATAAAATAACTTCTCAAGAACTATATTCTGCACAGGAGTATAAAAATTGTCAGACGGTGACACAAATAACCAATGTACAGGAGATGGAGGCAAAAGTAGTCAAAGATACTTCCGGATGCGTACATCTACCATCAGTGGGTGCATTCACCAAAACTGTATGGAGAAGGACACTCTCGTCCTCATCTCTTTTCCTGGTTCTGTGATTAAATATTCTGTCAAAAGCAATTTAAGGGAGCAATTTTAGCTCACAGTTCAAGGTACAGTCCATTATGGTGAGGAGTCAAGGAAGCAGGAGCTTGAAGCAGGTCACCTGATAACTGCAGTCAGAAGACTAGAACAGTGAATGCATGCTAGTACTCAGCTTGCTTTTATCTATTTTGTTCAATGTAGGACCACCTGCCAGGAAGTGATCCTGTCCATAGTCAAGAGGGTTTTTGAACATCAACTAATGTAATCAAGAAAACCTTTTACAGGAATGCCCAGAAACCCTTCTCCCTGGTGATTCTAATTCTGTAAGGTTGACATTTGTCACTAACTGTCACTGACAACAATTAGTTCACTTAAGGGCCTTCAGGATTCTACCCATGTGGAACAGCCACAAGGGAAGGTATACCTGTAGCTAATAGGTGCAAATGCTAATTAGAAATACCAGCTATCCTACTATAATTGTGTTCATTGATTCTAAGGAAATGGATAGGCAGGTGAATTAAGGCTGATGAATTACTAAAACTTGAGGCAAAATGTCAGGGATCTAAGCAAAAGGCAAAAGTGGGGAGGAGTTGCTCTTCTTCCCCAGCCCTCAAGTTAACTTTGCAACCAAGGCATGATATAATGCTGAAATGCATATGCTGCCTGTGCCAAAGAAGTCAGGAATAAGAACATAGGTTCATAGGTTCATGCTGTTTTCCATCTTGATGGTCTTACGTTCCACAGACTCCTGACCCATCTGCCAGCTACTGAGCTGCCAAACAAAGGAACAAGACAGCAAACATAGTCTTTGGAAACTTAGATTCCTTCATATTCCCTGAAGGAGTTTTCCATTCTGTTAAATCTTTGACTTCTCAGCTCCAAGTTCCCTCTCAGTGGTAGTAGCAAACTTGTCAGAATGGCTCCTTGTACTAGATCAAGAGTAAAGAACCGCATAGCATGAAAAACATAACCTATCAACCTTGAAACCCTCAGAGTGCTGTGTAAAAACAAGACACGCTGTTTTCTTTCTTACTCTCTTTCTATGTTCTGGTAATATAATCAATATTTCCTGGAATATTTTAAATTGCAATATTCTCCAATTTTAGAAACCCCTCAAGTCTGAATTTAATGTCAAAAAAAAAAATCATGCTCCATGTGACAGATATTTATTGTTATGTTTCCCTATCTGAAGGCTTTATCAACTTTTAATGAGAAAAGGACTATGGATAATGTTATCACTGGCTGAGACAATGGGTGATAATGGACTTGAATAAAAGAGTTACATATAAGGAAAAATACTACTAGTTAATTTTCATAAACATTTATTTGTATGTAAGGATATAAATCCTCATTCCAGGTTCTCTTTTCAAAGCAAATAAGCATTTCCTTAAATGTAGAATAATTAATTTGACAAAGAAGTATTTGAGAACCTGGTATCTTCCTGACACTACTATGGGTTGGGCATGATACAGAGAGAAAAGTAGTGGACAAAACTCTTGGGATAAGTAGGTGGGAAGGAAGTCAATGTGCACCTGTGTGGTCCATGTATCCTATCCTTCCATTCTATCTTACATAGACCTTGACACAGTGTAAGAACTGTTGCGTTCCTACACAGACACTTCAAGTTGGAAGATGCTTAGAAGTTACCTACCTACAGCAATGCTTGCCAGAATTTCTTTACTCTAACAGGGTAATATGTAAAACAGGTATATGTAGCAATAGATTCTGGTTCAAAAGGCATTTATTCTCTTGTCTAATTGAATCACCAGTCTGGAGCCATAGAGCATTTCTGCCTCTGTACAGTCTAATCTTAAGCCTAGAACTGAAAGGCTTCAGCCTTAGCCTCCATACAATCTAGAACATTTAAATCTATGTACAATCTAATCATCCTTAGAGATTTACTACTGACTAAGCCACTCTGACTAGCTCCTTGACTCAACTCAACTCACTCATTGTTCTGGCCCAAACTCTCCTCTCAAGAGCTGGCTCAAACTGACCTTCTGAGTTGGCTGACTGTTTCTTCAGACTCTGGCAAACTCTGGCTGACTCTCTGACTGCCTCAGACTGAGCTGCTCCCATTGGTTTCAAACTGATTCAATTTTCCTGTCTGATACTGACTTCTGCTGAGCTGCCTCTGTGTCTCTGCCACAGACTCCTCAGGCTCCCCAGTCAGACCCGTCACCTGCTTCATACTGCCTCAGTCAGCTTCTCTGCCTTATCTCTGTCAGACCACTTCATTGTCTCTGTGTCTTGTCCCTGTCTGCCTGCTTCAGACTGCATGTCTCATTCTGCCTCTGTAACTGATTGACTGTTACTGACCATGCTCTGAGCTGAGAGCCCACTTTTATGTCATGGGCATAGCCTCACTCTGACTTACTCTGCTAGTGATTAGTCACTGATTAGTCACTTTGCCTGGGCTTCACTGACTCATCTCAGATGTCACTTCTTCTGTGACAACTGATTCTTTCTGAGCTCTGCTTCCTCTGTCTGCTTCCATACTTGTTTTCTGTCTTAGGGAATAAAGGTGTGGACTACCACTGCCTTCTGAATATGGGAATTAAAGATGTTTGCTACCACTGGTTTCTGAATATTGGGATTAACATTCTTAACATTCTTTCTACATTCCATCTGGACCACATAGGCCTATTCCTCTACGTATTCTGCCTTTCTGTTTAAGATATAAATTGTGCTGTGAAAATAGTTCTAACACAATTTGACTATTACAATAGGAACAATTATCAATCCCATAAACTTAACAGTCTTAATGTCCTTTTGAAGATCTACTTTAGCCATCCCTGATGATCTTCCATAACTGCAGCAACCATTAGTCCTGATCACCTGTTGAGTTCTCTTCAATATTCTTTCATGAAATATCTGTTTCATTCTTCGGCCAGTTTCTTAAGCTATCTTTCTGGTGGGAAGCTTCTTATTCAGATCAAATCTTTACTAATTTTGATGGAATGCACAGCTTTTCATCTCCTTTGAAAATAAAAGCACATCCTCATCCCCAATGTAACACATTTCCTGACTTCCATTCTGATGTTAACACATCCTTGTAGTGTACAGGCTGATTTAATTCAGCAGTTCTTTCTATAGTCCAATGTTTTCAGCAGCTGTTGTTCCTGCCTCACTGGTATTCAAAAACATTAATAAGATACTATGCTATCTATCTCTAGGAGTCCTTATTCTTATTATTGTTTTCTGTTTATTAAGCATAGCTAACATTTCTCACCTTTTAAAACAGGCACAGAACATATGTTATAGCTCCAAGGAATGTTCACAAGTAAACAGGTTTGTTACAATTCTACCCAGACACAGTTTAAGATGAAAGAAATAGTCAAGCAATATTTCATGAGATGTCAATAATACACTGTAATTCCTGTCTCTGAGATTGAAGGGATATTAATCTGAGCTCCCTATTCCTCTACAGGTATATCATGTGCCACGTACTTTTATATTTATTTTCATTTGTTGATGTAAGTATCAACTTATATACTTATATTACTTTACAATAGACAAAAGTATACATGTTAAAATTATGAGGTTCTCATATTTTCTTCCAAATTTCAGTTGTCTTACCCCAATTTGAAACCACCACTGCAGACTACCTTCCTTAATTTACTGAGAAGACAATGGAATTCAGTGGAATGTAATTAATTTAAGCTGAACCAATCATTTAACTGGTTCAGTGTCTGAACAATGGCTTTGGGTCTTAACTCCTCATTCCCAATGCAGTATTATTATTCTTTTTACATAATTTACAATCACAGGATCATGAACCTTGATCATGTAAGCAAGCAAATTAATTCAAAGGTCTCTGAGGGGGTCCAGAAGTATAAATAACAGAGAATGGTATAAATGGTATTCAGTTACTCAAAAGGCAGTAATTGTCCCATAAAAATTGACCTTTCTGGAATAATTTACATACCAACAGTATCATTATTTTTTACCAAATAGCTGTTTCCTGGATTTCCTTGCCAATGAATTTAAACTGAACTGTGCTTTGTGATTTTTCAAAATAGTTCTTTTAACTAGTGTCTGAAAGTGTTGGTTCTAATTTTTGTTCAAAATTGCATAAATGAGTGCCTGTGGCCAAGCCTTTTATGACCTTGCCCACCACTGAAACCTCAGTGGGCAGATGCTGAAAGGCAATCTTGTGCATAAACATGACTCAGGCACTCTTACTAAACCACTTCCCAATTTCTTCCAGAGTTACATTTAATGGCTGCTTATTTTCTCAGAAAATCTAGAAATAGATTCAACATATTTTATATGATATAAAATGAAGAAAATTTTTCCTTTTTTATTTTATTAGTTGAGTTTTGATCATCTTTACCTTTTCCCCCAACTTTTCCCAGATCCTCCTTCAATTCTCTATCCACTCAACTTTGTGCCTTCTTTTGTTTTAAAAGAACCATGTAGTTCCATTTGTGCTATCCATATATTCTAGAGTGTGTAGCCTTCTGCTAGAGCACAATGCATCTATGGGGTTGGGGGGGTATTGTAAAGAAAATAGACTTTCCCTCTCCTGACAGCATTAAATTGAAAATATCTCCTCATCTAGTTGTGGAGCTTAGTGCCCCATCTCTCCTCCCCATGCTAGGAGTTTTTATGGCTCAATCTGGCATGGGGCTTGTGTGTCCTGTCACAACCACTGTGAGTTCATGCATACAACTGCCCTGCTATGTCCAGGAAAAGGCTGTATCCTTGTAGTTATCCATGTTTCTGCTCTTACAATCTTTTAGTCCCTTCTTCTGTAATGATCCCTGAGCCTTGGGGGTCAGAGGTATCATATGAACAACCCATTTGGGGTGAGCAATCTGCAGTTTCTTTATTCTCTGCACCTTAACTGGTTGAGAGTCTTTGTGTTAATCACCACCTTCTGCAAATGGAAACTTATCTGATAAAAATATATATATATATATATATATATATATATATATATATCATATATAGGCTTATGAAGATAAGTCACTAGGAGTCAGTTTAATAATATATCCATTTAGTATAATAATAATATTAGGTTCTCCCCTAGGACTTATAACCTGTCAAGCTACAGATTCTTGGCCATAGTAGTACTTCCAAGTCTGAATTTCTTCTTGTAAAGCAGGCCTCAAATAGGCTCAGAAAGTGGCTGGTTGCTCCCATCATGTTCATGCCACTGTTGTACCAATGGGCATATCTCACCAGATCAGTCATTATTGTAGCTGTCAGAGTTCACAGCTGGGCAAGGCCAATGATGACGTTCTCCTCCAGAAGCATGCATAGAACCTTCTAGTGCAGTGAAAGCCAACAAGTAGAGATGAAAGTTCTAGGTCAGCATCAACTTGATTTCTCCAGGCTCTGTTATTCAAATATGTGGTGTCTTCAGAAACAGGGTCTGACTGTCAAGTTCAGGATACTCAACAACATTGGCAATAACCTGTAATGTTTAGAGGTTTATGTGACCTACAGGCCAACAACTCCTAACAGGTTAACCTATTCCTGACCCTTCTGATATTATTCTTTCTTCTGCACTGCCCTCCCACCCCTAAGTCAACTTTAACCCTTCTTTTTCCATTATTCCCCTTTAATTATTTATTTATATCACTGAGTTTTGTTGTAGGTAATTAATCCATCAAGAGTTTAATTAAAACAAGGAGACATTTTCATATATACAAACCTGCAAGAACTCAGCAGAGGGAACAGCATCATGGCAAGAGCTATCTTTGAGTGCTGAACCTGACTCCTTCCTCCTCAAGATCTTTTTTAAAATCTAAAGATCTATTCACATGATGAAAGAAATCTCATAGCATGATTCATCCACAACCCTTCAGCAGTTGAACTATGCCACCTTGATGATGGGGAAGCTCAAAGCCCCCATTGTTGCCTAAGGCTGGGCTGAGTGCTATCAGACTTGCAAAACAACTTTAGAGTGCAGTTTCAATTACTTTGCTCATGGCTTTTGGACAGGTATAGAAAGCAGCAACCATTTACATTTATAAAGCAGGTCTTTGCAGCTATAGAAATCATACATCCTGCCAGCACCTCAGGCTGCTGGCACAGAATCTTTAAATGTATAAGGGTACACACAGAAATCAGTAAATACAATATCTGGACATGTGTTCAAATATTCCCCAACAGAGTTCCTCTCTTGATAGCCCCCATCTCATGCCTCTTACTAATTGCCTGACCTCTATGGGTTTTCCAGATGGACCATACATACCTGAAGATTCAAAGCTAACATCTACACATGGGAGAAATATGTGACATTTGTATTTCTGAGTCCATGTTATCTTACTCAGAATGATTGTTTTTAATTCCACCCACTTACCCACAAATTTCAAAATTTTATTTTTCTGAACAACTGAGTAATATTCCATTCATCAGTTGATGGACATCTAGGCTGTTTCCATATCTAGTTGTTATGAATAGAGCAACCGCGAACTGTCTGACTGAATATTTGGAGTAAAAAATTCATTTCCACTTGTTTTTATGATTACAGTAAAGAGAGGGAGAGAAGGCAACAACCGATCTCTAAGGTAAAGAGAATGAACTAAGAGCACGTGTCTTACCACGCAGTTCAGTAGAAGAGATTGCGTTTGTCATTTGAATGAGCTGCTCCAACTCACTCTCTCTTTCGATGTCTTATTCATTTCATTTACTTCTCATCCTTACAGGAAAACTTCATTTTTACTACTAGTAGTAAATGCTTAATTAAGAAACCGTCTTCGTGTGTAGCATATTGCTATGGACTCAGAACAAACCTGTGCAACATTTGAGAGCTGTCCAAATGAAAAAGCTGAATCTTTGAAATGTAAAGCAATTCATTGGTCAATACCGCCTCTGGGGAGCAAATGATATGAGTTGTTGCTGTTGTTGATATGAGTATAGCCGTGTCAAGGATCCCAGTGCTTCAGACCCATGGGAGTGACAAAGTCTTATCGTGGTCCATGTGAGAATGTTGAGAGAGTATACAGAAAGAATCCACCGGATTGCTCCTCCTAGATGTTTACAGAGACCCCTCCCTCCAACGGAGACTAGCTAACCCTTTCTCTTTGTGTTGTTCATAATAAATGGCTGAGTTTCCAGGTTGAGTTTCCAGTACAGAAGCTGCCCTTCATCAGAGGGAGGACAGCCCACCCAACCCCAGCTTTTCTGTATGTGTCTGTCATTCTTTCGATATCCATCATCTCTTCATTCCCACTCTGTCCCAGTTAGGTTTCCTGAACCAAGCCACGCTGGACCAGCAAACATATATTTTATAACCATGTCCAGAGCCAGAAAATGGCAGCCTGGGCAGGACAGAGACGTGAGCTACTCCAGGCTGTTGAGAGGCATGGTGCATGCTGTAATTTACCACTCTACATTTGATTCACCATCCACATTATTATATGCTAGCTGATTTTTTTATTATACTTATTTCAGATTTATTTTATGCCACTTGTGTAACTTTTTGAAGTTAATAGTCCACTTACTCTCAGTCTGTCTTCTACTAGTGAGTCCTATATAAAGCTATAAATTTTCCTCCAAATAATTTTATTTTTATCCCTCTGGTTTTAACAGAGAGTATACACTCAGTGATATTCATTTCTCAGTTGGTTCTAACTTCTAATTTGATTTTATCTTCAACCTCAACTTCATTGAGGAAAACTTTACTTTGAAATCTCTAATGGGTACACTTAGTTGCCCATGTCTTTTTGTTAATTTCTGATCCTATGACACTTTGATTAAAACGTATGATGATTTAAAAGCAATTAATTGATAGGAGTTGTTTACTTTCTTTGGAGGGAAAATTTTACGAAAGTATTTGGTGGAAAATAGATTGTTCATTTACTCTGTGTAAATAATTCCTTAATTCACTAGTATTGCTTTAAAAAAAAATTAAAGCCCTCAGAAGTAACTGCATGGTAATTGTTCTCTGAAACAAAAATTTATTTAGTTTTTATAGTCGTAGAACCATGTCAATTCTGGAAAGCCAGAAAAGGAGAAACAGATAAAACACAAAAATATGACTTTAAAACTTCCTGTACATTAACAAGAGATATTGAAAAAATAAGAAATTATGGAGGGCAACAAAAAGTGTGTTGTCCCCAAAGAATCAAGAACAAGGTCAAGTTTCTCTTTAGGGCCAGGCAAGGTTAAGGCCAAGCTATAACAAGAGTGAGTTGATGTTGGTCAAAGTTGGCTTTTTGAAGTTTGGTCTAAGGACCAGAACATCTCCTGACAATATAAAAATGAAGAGTTTGGGCCCTTACTCCAAAATTACTGTATTTTAATAAAACTCCCCCTGTGCTTGCTGATCTGGATATTCATTAACTCTGGTTGAATTCCAGAAATGCTCTTGTCTGATTTAGATTCCTGGGCCGCAGTGGCACTTCCAGAAGGGATAATGGGCTTCTGGTGTTTAAAGAGGGCAATGGCAGGCTGTAACTAAGCATATTCCAGGAATGCTGAGACCAAGCAGTATGAGGGGTAAGAAACAGCAGTGAGAGAGATGGGAGGACCTGGGTCCATACCGATGAGCTACCTCTGTCCTTGGGACATAGATATCACAGAATTCCCCATTTTCCATCTCTCTTTTTATATAAATCAGTTTATTTATACAGCTCTAATCTACAAGCAATCAGTGTCTCTAAACAAGATTATTCTATTTCAATTTTTTTATTCTTAAAATTGTATTTATTTTTTTATATTTTGTTTAATTTTATTTCAAGTACATTAGTATTTTGCTTGCATGTATGTCTGTGAAAGTATGTCAGATCCCCTGGAAAAAGAGGTACAGACAATTGTGAGCTGCTATGTGAGTGCTGGGAATTGAACCTGAGTCCTCTGGAAGAGCATCCCGTGCTCTTAACCACTGAGTTATCTATCCAGACTGCCAATTTCATTTTTAATTAAAATATAACTGCAACATCCCCCCACAGTCCTTCTGTTTCCTCCAAACCCTCTTATATCCTTTTCTTTCTCAAACTCATAGCTTCTTTTTCTTTAACTATTAGATATGCACACAATATGTAGATATATATACATGTATGTATATATACACATACATATGTATATATATCATCACTACACATATGTGTATATACATACATATATGTATACACATATGTATACATATATAGAGTTATATTTAATATATAACTTAAATAACTATACAATAGATAATATATTTACATAATATAAATTGAGATATTAATTCAGGAAGGTTAAGGAAATGCATTTAGAAATGAGTAAAACACAGAACTCAAGCAAATCTACCTTCTACTTGACGAAAAAGAGTTCTTTCTACAATGGAGGATGATCATTACCCTGAACATTTCCAACTAAGAGAACTTTCACACCCCACTGTGGGGTAGCACATATGTTCTGCACAGGTCATGGGACTGGAAATAAGATGACATGCCCAAGTGTGAACTCTACCTCTTCTTCCATGGTCTTAGGTTTGACATATTCTGTCCCAAGCCACTTGTTTCTGTCTCAAACCCCTGATACTTTTTATAAACACATACTCCAACCATAGAGAGAATTGAAAAGAGAATGAGTTTGAGGCCTCCAGGACATAATACCTCATCTGCCTAGGTGTCCCATAATCCCAATTCTAAAAGGGAAGATACAGCTGATTTGGTTTCCAAATTGTAAGCATGCAATGGTTTGGGGAAGCCATCCAAGTCTAGAATGAGAACACAGCCCCAAGAGTCCCTGCCAAGACACCGTCAGGAGAAGAGAGACCACCAGGCCACTGGCACAAAGCTGAATGCAGCAATGTGGGCGACCTGGTGTTGTGGAGCTAGTAAAGTTAAAGAGGGAGCTGAGACTTCAGGGGGCAGTGGTTCCAGACAGTACATGTAAACCCCAGGACAAGACAGAGCTATGAGAAACAAATACAAGAACTCAGAGATGGAGGTGCAACACCTCTGATCTGGAAGGACATCACTGGCAGCCCGTGCTTTCTCTGATAGATGTTTAGGGCTGGTCTGGAGATGCGATAAAAGGCAGACAGGGCAGTGGAAAAGGAGCCTGGACCTGACTGCAAAACTGAGGGAAGAATCACTGCTGAGGTGCAGCTGAGCAGAAAGCTGAGCAGGTGAGAGGGAGTCCTCTGTCCAGGGTGCTAGTCTCCCTCTGGGGCTTGCTCATTGGCAGAAGCAGATAGCATTCACAGGAGAGAGCGGCTTGTGATCCCTGGAGCCAGGATCAGAGTCAAGAAGGAAGCTGGATTTAGAGATAAGCCATTGGTGAATAGCACTAAGAGCCCTTGGTCTCTTGTCTCTTACATGTAACTGTCTGAAACCCAGATCATTTAAGGCTGCTGCCCAGGGCCCTGCAGGACAGTAGCACAAGGACTGGCTAAAATGGATGTGGAGAAGCATGGTCATAGTTCAAATGTGCATTAGAAAACTATCAACTCTGAATCTGTTCTATGATGGAAAATTTTATGAATACTACAGTTCCTCTTTGCTCGTGGAGGACATGGTCTAAGACCCCCCACCTGTGCCTGAATACTGAACACTTCCTAACATACTAGGCACATTAAGAGATCAATAGCATCAAATACAAATCAAGAGAACAATTAAAACGGTGAGTTGAAACAAAAGCTATTTTATTTGGTTTTGGTTTTGGTTTTGGTTTTTGGTTTTTGTTTTCCAAGACAGGGTTTCTCTGTTGGAACTCTGACTGTCCTGAAATTCACTCTGTAGCCGAGGCTGGCCTAGAACTCACAGAGATCCACCTGCCTCTGCCTCCCGAGTGCTGGGATTAAAGGTGTGTGCCACCACCGCCCAGCAATAAAAGCTATTTTAAACTAAAGCATTTCTGAAAAATTTCACCTAATATTTTCACACTAGAGTTGATCACAAATATCTGAAACCACAAGGCAAAACTACAGACGAGAAGGGATGGCTTAGTTGATGCATTTAGATGAGACAGTTTCAAAATGTGTCTGGCTTGTAAAAGTCATTCTAATCATAGCAATTTGTGTGATTTAATTAATTACCGGGCTATAGAATTACGATCATGTATGCTAATACCGAAGGCCAAATCAACCTTGTTGCATTAATCTAATTACAACAGCACGCTTCTAATCACATGTTCACATGGCCATCACAGTTTGTCCAGCATACGAGGTAGCATAGACATGGTTCTGAGAGTATTTAGCAGGGGCGTTGCTTGCTAGAATCCACAGGAGGCGTGGAAAGGAAAGCCAATGGAGTGACCAGGAACAACCTGCTTAGAGGATGTGGTAAGTCAGCTCAGCTGTGTAATCCCCACCATCAGATGTCTACTTCCCTGGAATATCAGAAACGATAGTTTCCAGATAGATTGGGATCACTTCAAAACATTGATAGACGCCTAACAAGCACAGGAGGTTTGGGGAACATTGCATCTCAGCTGTCACTTCCAAGTGACCTTCAGTAAGTGACTTTAGTCCCTCACCTAATTGACAGGAATAGAAATACACAGTTACTTATCGACAACACTCACAAGTGCCCCGTGATTCTCTAAGCAATAGTGGCCAGAGACACTTTCAAAGCTGTGTTTCAGTAAAAAAGGCAGAGAAAACAGACAAGTACAGAAACTGTAAGGTGACGGTGGATAACAGAGCAGGGAGCCAGAAAGAGGGGTAGAGAATGATGAAGAGGTCAATCAGTGTGAATACATTCGTGTTTATGTGACATCTGAAGAGATGTCCAAAGGAAAGGGGAAACCACGTGGGTTTCTTGAAAGAGTGTTCCCAGTTCTTCCCACTTCTACTACACATGAGGGGATGTGTGTCCTCAGGACCGTGCGTCAGGAGGGAGTGTGCTAAAACTGAGGTCAGAGAGTTGCGGGGAAGAAAGAAGCGACAGGGCTAGATCCCAGGAGTACATTACAACGTTCCGGGAAGAAAACTCTCATGGCTTGAAATGTTTTTAAAGGATCACTGGTTTTAAATGAACAAAATGTGAGGGACCAACTGAGAAGGCAGTGAGTTCACCTAGGAAGCCAGTGGTGTCATCCAAGCTAAAAAAAAAAAAAAAAAACCATGATAATCATAATAAGGACATTAGGGCTAAAGGAGCAGAAAAGTGGTTGGGCTCAAGTAAGCTTCAGAGGACAAGCTAATAAATACAATTGCTGTTGTACAGTGAGAGAAGAGGTAAAGGCTGAGCCCAAAGGCATCAACAGCAGGGAAAATGATGCCACGCTGAGCAGAGGAAGGCAGCAGGCAGGGCTGCTGAGTCACCATAAGCCCATGTACAAGGATGCAGCAATGCAGTAACCAGGAAGAGGCAGGGCGAACCAGCTCACTGTAGGTGTCTGCCACGCTGAGCCCCTGCCCTGCCCTCAGAACTCTCTCGCCCATTCTTGTTCTCAGAAAGAACTTATTCACTATCCCCCACACCTTTACATTTATTCATATCCTCTCCAGAATATCAATATATGGTTAAAGTAGAGCCACAGCAATGAGAGTGTCAGCGAACCCTCATTCAGAGGAGTTCCCTGCAGACAGGAGATAGATACATTATCGTATTTTCAAACAAACACCGAGGAACATTTAATAGCAAAATGATAGCCCTGGTGGTCTTCCTCCTGCCTTGACATTTGTACTACATTTAAGTATCCTAATCATTTCACTAGTACTGATTGATTTTTGATCGAAATTCTGTGAAGAGTAATATATTTCATTTTTTTCTTAGATTTTTCCAAAGACATGATGAGAAACTAAAAATGTACCAAAATCTTCTCCAGAAACATTTATTATATAGACCTATATATTTCCTAACAAATTTTCCTGCTTGTTTTTATTCTTTATCTAAAACTTTAAAACATAGTTTAAAAAGGAATACCCAATATAAATGGCTATGTACTAGTATTATATAAACATGTTTTAGCAATATTTTATCTGATTCCAACTTGAAAAATAACCACCAGGTAAATAAATGCATGCAGTTTACATATGAAAAAGCTCAGCCCTTTAAAATTCTTTATTTCAAGTTCATTTGAAATGCCAGTATTCAGTTCACATAGCTCTATACTCTTAAGAATCATCAGCATTTAATTTATGAGTGTTTTTAAATGGAAAGCCTCTGCTGCTTAAAATTCAGTTCAATCCTCTTGTTCTGAGTTGAGGAATACTTATCTCCTACGCTTTTCCCCAAGCCCCCCTCTATGCCGAATTTCCCATAATTAATCTAATCTTTAATACAAAGTAGAGTGCAGCTCTTACCAAAGCCCACCCAGCCCAGGGACACTGACAGAGTGGCAGAGCCAAGGAACAAGTAACACATTTGTCCTGTTGTTGCTATCCCTCTGTCCTTAAGGAGAATCTGGCATGTGTGACTTCATGTAGCATTTAAAGTCGCAAATAATATGGCTTAAGAAATGCTTCCTGCAGCTGACCAGGGATGGGCTGGTGGGAAGCACACTGGAACAGACCACAGCCCTATTACTTTCAAGCAGTACATGGCTTGGGCAGAGGTTTCACTGATGCTCAGTTGCAAACCCAGCTTTGCTAGAAAGGCAAAGGGGCACATGAGGTCTCTCATTTTCTGCTTGGCAAATAGAAGAACTTGCCAACAAAAACTCTAGCTGTCTATGTCTGAGGTCTATGAGTCATGGCTTTCAATACTAAACTATGATATGACAGGAACTTTTCCAGGCTCCCCAAGGTATACAGTGGAAAGCGGATGTGCCAGTGTTTAATAGAAAATGCACTGGAGTTGTTGACACTGGTTCTGGGAAACCCAGAGTTGAGTCCCCACCTCTTTCTTCATGTGTTTCTAAGACTAGCTTTTCTAACGTGTGACAAGGGGATCATTTCAACTTCCGTTTTTAGTAAGAATCTACTGCTTAATAATTTTCCCAATGTTCCAACCCCAAGACCCATGTTTAAAGAAAGAAGCAAGATTGACCCAGGTTTCATTATCAGAGTAATTATTGAGAGTTTTACCTATCGTGACACCAAGTCCATTTTCCAACAGGGCCAGCCCTGGCCTTTGACTTGGGAAAGAAAATTGGTTTTGACTGGTCTTCTTTTGAATTTCAGGAATAGTTGCTGTTCTCTTCTGTGGAGTCACACAGGCACATTATACCTACAACAATCTGTCATCAGATTCCAAACTGAGGACCAAACAGGTAAAAGAAAAGCCCATGACCAGCTTTGTCTCTTTCTCAATGTAATGGTTCTGTAGCCACTCTGACAGTGCACGTGGAAAGAATTTTATTATTAAAGGAAGAAAGTAAGCTTAAGGCTTCATTACAGGTTGGATATTTATAGATTTTTTTTTCTCCTCCAGGATAATCATTAACAATTCTCTTGGTAAGCAAAAATATAGTTATAATAGTCTCTCCCTCCTGGGAGCTGTAGAGCATAGATTGTCAGTCTCAAAGATGAAAGGCCTATAGTCAGTAATAATTCACAGTCACTTACGTCTAAAGGCATTATAAAGCATGTGGATGTGGGGAGTTACACTGAGGAGGAAATGAAGAAGAATGTAGGAGCAATGCTTGGTCTTCATTTGAGTGTTTTTGTTTCCAAAAAAATTCAACTGCCCATTGCTACAAGACAGAATGTGTCTCCCTTATTCTGAAGATCTATCTGTTTGTGAATCTACAGAGGAACATACATAGACTCCTTGTGTGCCAAGCACATCCTGGTACCAGGAACTCAGAGATGGAGTATGGCCTTTCCTTCAAAGGGTGAATCCCTTGTGAAGGCTACTAATGAGGATAAGGCATACAATAAGCACCAATCCCACAGTGTGCTGGCTATTAGAAATATCTGGAAAAAGTGTTTGCGGAGCATCCAACAGGGCATTCTCCCATGCTGTGACTGAGGCAGTCAGGAGGAAGTCCCCAGAGCCCAATCTGGGAACAAGATAAACAAAAGTAAGGAGCTACCAAGTCGGGCACACCACAGGACGAAGAGTATTAAGAAGGATATTTGAGACCAAGGGATTAACACAGACAAAGTCCCTCAGGAAATTCACTGATGACTGATGCTTTATAGATGGTTCAGTGGACTTACAAGTAGAGAGAAGTGAGTCAAGGAGACACAAGTAAGAAATGAGACCACACAGGCAGCCTCAGGCCGACTAAAGAAAGACTGTGTGTGCTTTATGAAGGAAGTTGAAACTCATCCTAAAAATAATAGAATTAGAGTAACTAGCAGCAATAATTGCATCAAAGCTCTGGCGCCCAGAAAATGGGGACAATGGTGTTGGCATGATTACCTCCAGCCCCTCCCTCCATTTCTGGTGGTTTTCTGGCAATCTTTGCATTGTTCCTTGTCTTACAGGCAGACCATCCTCGGTGTCCACATGGTTCTCTTAGTCCATCTCCAGATTCTCAACATCAATCATTTGGGTTAGGGCCTACCCTACTGCAGCATGAATTCCAGCACGATTACTCCATCTGAGCTTAGTACATCTACACTGACCCTACTTCCTAATAATAAGGTCAATTTCTGGGGCACTAAGGATGAGAACTGCAACACCTGAATCTGGGGAAGGGGCACATAACTCAGCTCAAAAAGGCATTATTGAAGTACTTAAAGCAGAATAATTTTAGGATAATTGGAGTTTCATGTTTAGGACTCTCTTTCTGGTAAACATGAAGAAAGACACATGGATAAGTTAGCTTTTGCTGTTTAACAGCAACAACGAAAACTGGCTATCCAAATAACATCCAGCAGTAAGCATTTGATTGCCATGCCTGCAGGTGTCCACCGTTTTGATTGGTGAACTTGTGTGTTCTGCTTGCATGGATTGGACTTGTTAGAGTGTCTGTAGGTTTGCTGGGGTATGTGTTCAAGGATAAGCTTCACCAGGGCATCTTTACCATTACCATGTGCCTGTCATTCTGTGAGTACCGAAGCAAGTCCATTTCAATCTTCTGATTGTACCACCCACCTCTCCTAATCATCCTTTATGGAGCAGTACCAAAAAAGAAGCCAGGCAAGGCAAGTGCCCAGGTACAGGTACAGTGAGTAAGCCTTGAAGTCCTAAGTAGCAGGGACTGTGACTATAGGACATGACGAAGAGTTTGGCTCAGTGATGAGATCTACCCAAAATGCAAATGAAGGCAGAGAAGACAAAGACTTCTCATGTGATACCAGTGGGCATAGGGAAAGTAAAAGATCATCCCTGTCAAGTCGAGAGCTGGCCAGAATTTCCTGAAGGCTTCCATGGGGCTCTCTGCAGTGGCTCTTCTGCCCTCTGTCTCCTGTCTCAATCTCTTGGCTCATCCTGACCGTGTCTTATTGGACAGGGACTCAGCAAGGCCGCTCTACCCCCAGCCCATCACTTCGCTTCAGGTAGATGCTTTAGAGACATCATAAGATGCAACTGCTGATATTTTGACAGCCCTCAAGTAAAACAGAAACAAATAAGCCAAAATCTGATTCTAATACCCAGAAACCCCCCCACTTCCAGGATCTTTTAAATTATGAAGACTGGTAGCGTTCTCCAGGGCTTTAAAGGAAATTTCTTGGGCTGGGTTTTTCCTAGCCTCTTTTGGTTCTCTAAGCATTTGTATTCTGGGAAGCTGAATCCTGTTTAGGGACTTGCACTTTTAAGTCATGCTATCTAGACTGCTCAGCAACACTTCAAAGATAACTCGTCTCATGGTGAGACAGCAGTCCAGCACCTAGGGGAGATGAAGTCAAAATCAGTGCCCTACAGCCTTCTGTTCTCCCTCTGAATGTCATAACAAGCACCCCCTGACAGGCTCCCAATCCATCTCATAGCACTCCTTTAAGGAAGGTGTTTCTATAAGCTTATTCTTTAACATCTAGGTAACTGCATGCAGGGAACACCCCTGTTCCCACACTGCCTTCTGCCTACATGAAGTGGGAGCTTACTAAATGCTGATTCTCCCCCACTCCTTCCTCATGGCTTTCCTTCTTTTCTTCTATCAGTATCTATCATTTCCAGCTCACTTTTTGCTAATAACATATGTATACAGGTATATTTATATAATTTGGTTATGCATGCATGCATACCTGTGTGTAAATATGGGGTCAATACATACAACCCATATTCCCATATGCAGAGTCTGCGGTCAGTACTCTGCATACAATGAGAGCCGACATACTCAGCCGTGTCTGCACAAGGCAGCAAGCAAAGTTCCAACTCTACATGGGAAACTCATTGTGTGTTGTATAGAACCCCCAAAATATAGGTTACACATGTGACCACCACATCCTTACTGAACCTGGGGAAGCTTTGGAACATATTATGTGACATCACCTGGCTGGAGGACATGGTATTTCTTCCCACACTGTGTCTACACTGACAACAAGAGGAACAGCTGCCTGGCCTCTTTGCCTCTCTCTCCAGGACCATGTAATGGGAGAGTAGGAAGTTAACAAGGAAAGCCTTGAGGGAAATCTGTATAAATCAGCTTTGCATTATTAAAATCTAAAGGTGATGCAATTTTAAAGGAATTTTATCCATCAACTTTGTCAATCCCAGCTAATCGAATAGCTGTATCTGGAAACAAAGGCTTTTGAAAACTGTGTGTTCTCTATAGCTTTGAGAATTAAAATGCCTTTTCAAGAATTACACTTTCACTTCAAAATATGTTTTGTAAATGATTGTCCTTAAATGTTAGATGAATTAAGTTTTTTCTTGAGCCTGTTGGGGTTAGGAGGTGGGGGCACTAGGCCTTTCTCTGTGTTGAGCTTAAAGGAGCATAGCAACCCCATGCAGAGGTCATGGTCAGAAGTCACAGAGTAAATGATGACACACCTTATTAAAGAACACATAAACATGGTGACAGCCCTTCTTCCCCCGACTGGGCATAGCGCACTGCTTCTATGAGAAGCTCTGTTCTAGAGGCAAGCAAGTCCTGCAAGCCCCGCCTCTGGTCCTAGACACTAAGCTGCTAGGGACCCTCATGGTGAACATCCACACACAGCAGCCTAGAGGTCCCCCAAACCTCAGCCACGAGGAAGACTCCCATCCTGCCTCTGCCCTTCCTCCTTCTGTATTCCTTCCCAAGACAGTCCTGCAAACTGGTTATCTAGCCAAACTTCTAAGTTTTCCACCAGTGATCTTTACCTTGCTGGAGGCTAACTTGCAAAGCCATGTGTTTCCAAGATATTCCATTTTACTAGAATTTCTAGTTCCTTTCTTGTAATTCCCACTTAAAATCATTTCTATCAGACACATATTCAGCCAAAGGAGTCATTTTTCATTAATACATACAAAATACTCATTTATTTTTTATATACCTTCCCACCTAAGAGATAGCTCTTTTGACAATCACTAATCACCTGTATTCATTAACTAACACTTAAAAGAGCCTTTTTAACCACTCAGGATATAGGTAACACAATAGACTAAAAGTTTCCTTTAGTAGAAGAGCTTTATAGTAGTCAAAATAAATGACACTTGATCATGTATTAACAATAGTCATGAAGCCAGTAGCCAGACAAGAAAGGGAGGTATGATTGGGGTTTGTACTTTTCAAATGGATAGCTAAGGAAGGTCTTGATAAGACAGATAATTTAAGGAGATGAAAATGGGAACCATATTAATATTTGGAGTAGAACTCTCTAGAAATTGAGAACAGCTGATAACAAAGGAAAAAAGACAAACGTGGCTGGAATAGTGTGAAGCAAGGAAGAGTGTAAGAGACATCAGCAACAAGGGTCAGGTCTCAGAGTATCTGAACGATGTAGAGAAACACTGGAGTACCTTCCTACACTCATGTATGTGCTGTGACTTAATAGCAGAGGCGCCATTCATTAGCCAGAGAAGGCTGTGAGACTAACTAGCTGGAGGACAATCAAGAGCCTGTGTTGACTCGTTCAGTTGAGGTGTCCATTAGGCAGTGAAATGGAACTGTAGAGTCATCAGGTGGATGCAGAGTCCTTCCTGTCCAGGGAAAAACGTCTAGGCCAGATGTACAATGTTGAAAGTCATCAGCACGGAGCTGCTATTGATAGAGAGGGCCTAGTGGGAAGTCCTAGATCACTAGGCATATGCCCTTGAAGAGGATTGTAAAACTCTGGTCTCTTCCTCTTTCTCCTTTGCTTCCTGACCATGGGATGAGTGGGTTTACTCCACTGCACACATGTCGCTCCACCACAGGCCTAAAGCAACAGAGCCAACAGTCCTGAACCACACCTCCAAAGCTAGGAGCTAAAACAAATCTTCTCACTTTATATATATGTCAATTGTCTCAAGTATGTTGTCATAGTCAATAGGAAAAAGAAAAACTGGCACAGTGTCCTCTCCCAGAAATGGGAAGGAGATCCCAGCTCAGAGAGTGTGGTAAATTATACCAATGGTGGTGAAGTATCAAGGAAAATAGGGAATATGAAAGTTGTTGGCACTGATACCATAGACCGGCAGAGAGGGGAGGTACATCCCAATCAAAAAAGGTCCAAGACAGAGGAGGAGGGAAGAGATTTGAGCCTTGTAGTATAGAAACAAGCCTTTCAAAGGAATTCCCCTGCAAAGGGAACCAGCAAAACGAGCTGAGTGGCTGGCTGTGGTGGTCAGAGGGGAGAATTAGCAGTCCTTGTGTGTGCTGGGGAGTAACGAAAAGAAGAGACTTTCCCAACTCTTCTCAAAGGCAGACTTCAGCCACAGACTTTCTGATGTTGTGGATCAAATGATTTAGCCTCTTGTTAAGAGCTTTTTATTAGTAGGTAGGACGTACCAGTTAACTTCACTTATTCAACAAGCTTTGCATGATTAGCCCATGCTAATAAGTGAACAAATGCTTGGTGTCTTAGTCACTGATATATCGCTCTGAAAAGACACCATGGCCATGGCAACTCTTATAAGAGAAGGCTTTTAATTGGGGCTCACGTATAGGTTCAGAGGTTATCATTGTGATAGGAAGCATGGCATAGGAAACAAGTGGGCAGTAACTGGGAGCTACATCCTGACCCTAGGCAAAGAGGGAGACTGGACCTGGCATGGGCTTTTGAAACATCAAAGCCCACCCCCAATGACACACTTCCTCCCACAAGGCCACTCTTACTCCAAAAAGGTCACACCTACTAATCCTTCTAAACCTTTCAGTCAGTTCCACTCTCTGGTAACTAAGCGTTCAAATATATGAGAGCACAGGGGGATTCTTATTCAAACTACCATACTTGGCTCCCTTTATCATACTTTCGGCTGATTCAGACATTTAATTTTTCTTAAATTGCCTCTCTCATCTTTGAAAAATCTACCAATTCCAGGGCATTTTACCTTCCGAACGGAAATGCACTTGGGTTGGACATAGATGTTGTTGTGTGTTTGCTTTTGAAAAGCCAGATTCCTCGTTGAGCATTTACGGGCAAGCAATGTCACCATCATTAAAGCATTCTTTCCAGATGCTTATTTTATTTCCACTCCCCCCAGATGATATTTTTAGTGTTTATTGCCATTGAATGGGAAAGCAGCAATGCAAATCCAAATTTAAATTTCCAATAAAAAGAGACAATGGGAGCCAAATTGAATGTGCTATGCATGACTTTGCAAGAAAATTCAAATAAAGGATTTAGGATCTGAGAGAAGCAAGATGATAGGGTGAAAACAGAGTCCATAAAGTGAGATCTTACCCTAACTCTGCCACTAATGGCAGGACCCTGGATACTAAACACGTGACCTTCTGTATTCTCACTAAAATGAAATAGTGAAGTAGGTGTGTTGTCAAACATGTTCCAAACCTAATATTCTGTGGAACACTGAGTGTGAGATACAAACTCGGTTCCTCCTCTTAAACTACAGTTGAGCAGGGATAACTTGCTTAAAAATGATAATGCATGGAGATGTGACGAGGGCCAAATTAAAATCATGATTGGTGCAATCAAAAATAACATTATTAGTTCCTACTGGGAAGAAAAAATTTCATACTGAGAGCTGAATGGTTCTTCGTGGGAAAAATATCAGCTTGAACCAAAGTGAATGGTTGCAATGGCTCTTCCTAAGACTGCCTGCATCCACGCAGAGAGTATAAATCTAATACTGCCAGCATCCCAGGGCAAAAGTGAAAGACTCTCCAGGTTTTTTTTATTATTTCAATCATGTTCTGAGCATGTACTAAGCATCACAGTGTTTGCATGACAGTCATGATGGAAGCCTGGGAAATAAAGGCAAAGTAGACAGTGATTCTTCCTTAGGAGTTCCTAAAACAGTATAGTCCTGTATATGTAGGAGGCATTGCTTCACCCCATAAGGCAATTGTTAACATGGAGGAAGGCCCAACATGCTTTAGGAACCTAAAATGTTTACTGAAGACAAGGCGATCCTGAGAAGCAAATTTGGGACTTGGGGCGGGGGGAGCCTGGTTCTAATGGTAATCAGGAGATTACTATGCAGATATATAGGGCATCAAAGCAAAGAGAATTAAGTAATTAAAAGCATAACACAGGAAGAAAAAGCAGCAGAAGTTCCAAAAACAGAGTCAATATGATGTTTAGGACCTACAGGGCTTTGGCAAAGTAGAGAGAGGGTATGTCCAGCTGCTGGTGCAGACTGGAGAAGAGAGAAGAATCATATGAGAGAAATAATACAGGGAGGTGAGTTCAGAGGGACCTTGGGATTTTTTTTGGACAATTCTACCCAATTAGGCTGATAATTGCTTAAGAACTTTAGAGCCATGGATGATGATAATCAGATTGATGAGATTATCGAAGAAAGTTTTAAGGGTTAGTTATAAGCAACGTGGTTATTGATCTTAACATTGTATTTCCTTCGAATAAGCCATTCAAACCAATACTATTTAAATTCACTTTAGCCTTCAAGACTCTAGACTCTCATCTCTTACGATGTTTCTTCTGTAAGAGATTTATGGAAATTTATCATTTGGCTTTTGCCTTGGACTTAGGAGCTCACTTAAATCTTACTGAATTAATAAGTAAATTAATGAAGGACCGGATTATGACCATGAACATTCCAAGATAAAAATTAGAAAGGAGAAACAATATGTGCTAATTAATGGGTTTTTTTTTTTAATTCTGATACCATGCATTAATTTAAATTTAATGAGCTGGATGCACAAGGCTAATGTCTGGGGTAATCCTGAGACATTGAAAGAAAGATCAAGTGCAGTTCTATTACTTGCTGTTTCCTGCAGCGTGTCTCTGCCTTATTGATTTGCATTACAGTGGTTTTGGATTATGGGTTTTGTGCATTTTTTTCCCTCTTCAACACGTTAACAAAAGCAGTCACGTTTCATGCCAGTTACCTGTTCTGAAACGGTGGAGGGAGAGCGGCGGGCGGGGGGGGGTGGTGGTGCGCAACAATGCCCACATTTCCCTGACTTCTGAGAAGATCAAAGATATCTACAGAAAGCATAGAATTGCCTTTATTTTTTACTCTAATTACATTTCTTTTGTCAAACTCCCTACCACTTTTCTTTTTCTCTTCATTCAAAGTACCTTTAAAATATTATCCTAGAAGGGCCGGATTTATAAATGATGGCAAAGTGTTTAAATTTCTCTGTAGCTGAGCTGGTGATTCTTTTCAATGGAACTCATTATATTGTATAAAGGACATTTAGTAGTTTGACTAATAAGTGTTCTCTTTCAAATGTTAATGACGGTGAGGCTCCCACATCAAGGCAAGAACACACCGTACTGTACGTTCAGTGACCAGAATGTCTGTGAACGCCTAGTCCAGAAGCCTTTATTCCAAAGTCAACATAACAGCAGGGGCCACAGGTGGACATTTGGAATCCCAGCGAGTTCCCCCTACCTTCTGAGCACCGGATCCCAGGGGACAGGGAGAGGAGCCATGTTTCCCCTTGAAAATTCTTCATGTAAATATTTTTTTTTTTCCCTCTGGCAAAACTGTAGTCAGACTGTAACTACTCAAATGATCCACCCTGGTCTATTAACCTCCCATCTGTGTTTGTTGATCATACATAGCATACGATTGTAATTGGGGATTTCAAGACTAAAAATCAAAGAGGAGAGCTAGGGAGGGCTTTGAAAAGATACACATGCACAATACACCTCCATTCATCCATCTCTCCTTTCACCTTTAGACAACGAAAAATACCATCATCAATGCTTAGATAGCACCCTATGAATATTTATGACCCATACTCTCGTATGATTATGTCTGATTCCATGCAAAACTGGGGAAATCCTGTATCTGAATAGAGTTTAATCCATCAACTGTCCTGGTCCCTACTCTGATGACATTCAAGACAGATGGTTATCCATTATTACCTTAAAATGTCTAAGGCTGGTAGTGGCATAACCATCTTTAATGGTCCATTATACTTTTATCATCCTTCTTATAGGTACAGGTATAAAGGGCTTTAGTATCATAACAGCATCTGAGGATGATAAATGAAAATGACTGTAATTTTCTACACATTTTAATTAAATTTTATTGATGCAGCACAGAAAACATCAAGGCTGAATACATATGCCCACGTGTGTGTCTATTAAGAAAGTGGCCAAATTCTAGGCTGCCATTTCCTTGATGGCCTTGAAAGATGTAGCCAATGTAATTAACAGAAAGCCTCTGTCTCATTCCTTCTGGAAGGAAACTGACTGACTTCTAGAAATGTGACTCAAAAATCCAAAAACAATCCTATCAGTGGAAATACGATCTGCAGCTCAGAATAAAATGCCCGAAAGGGAATTTGGTTTGAGGAAGGTCACTAAGGTACCTGTGCTGGCTGACACAGGGCTGGGGGTGGGGTGATTGGAATCCTATCTGGTTTTTGAGAAGAGAATGAATTCCCAGGGTAGAGGACAAAGCACCAGGCAATGAGCTATCCCTGGTGCATTTTCTTTTTGATCCAAGCTGTGCTCTGATCAAATTAAACTTTCAAAGACAAAGTAGAAGGGAACAGATACCTGATTAAAAATAAAAGATTTTCCTTACTGGGAAAGAATTTTTGACCTTGTTGTCACTGTAAGAGCCTACATTCGCATGACTTTGTACCTTCCCCAAAAACCTGTGAAAACAGTGTCATCCATCTGGTTAGGGTTACTTTGGATTTCCAAGAAGATGACATTTTACTCAGCTCTTGATTTGTTTTTCTTTACAAAAGATGCTGTTCCTATGATTCTGTGAAGTTCTGACACAAGATGGGGCAGATCTCTTGACCATTAGAAACAGACAGGCACACAGTCGGGGAGAAGGGGGTCTCACCGCGCCACCTCCGCTAGCACTTTGAATGGGAATTGGCAGTGTGTCTGTGCTCTGAGATCTGATACAGCAGGTTTCTGGACAGCTAATGGGAAGTTCTTTGCACAGGGTCTCCCCTAGGGCCAGAAGGGAAACTATGTCTTAAACTTTTTATGGCCTAATGCAGGTGTTCTCGAATGGTGGTCTGCAGGCTGATATCAGATTGATTCATTTTTATGACACTGCCTGTACTCATTTCTGGCATAAATTCATAATTTATAGCACCCTCTTAGGGAAAACACCATCATTCTTCCCCTTTGTGCTGATTTATTGTTTGGCTTTTGTCTTGCTCTTATAGAACAAAGTTGAGATCTGTATGAGACTTTTGATTCATCCGAGTATTCTAAGAATGGAAAGCTTCATGGAGCCCATCCAGAGAAATGCAGCCTGATTTTAAGGGAACATTTCTTCCCCTTAAAATGCCTACTGGATATTTCCAGGATTCAATGTGCTATTTTGTAGAATTCTGAAACGCCAGCATGTAGATTATGGCACTCTTCAAGGGGTTTCTTTATATCAAAGGCATTTAAACATCAATGAAAGGCTCTAGAACGTTCGTCAGCAGTGAAATGTGTTCAGACCCGCTTGCTGATTTGTTTGAGTTCTAGGCCACCCAAAGGAAGAGCTCTGAGTTTTATTTATAATTGGAACTCAAATATGTATAAATCAATATGTAAAGAAAGAGCCTGGAGAGGCAAATCCCTAGAAATGGAAAGGAGTATGACATAGCGTGGGGGCCTATGTCATTCCCCTGTGGGATGAGCTTCACCACAGGGACTCACCCACCTGCTGGTGTACTTGCACTATGAGAGCACCGATCAGCACCTGAGGCAGGTAGGATGGGAATCGGAGGCAAGATGGTTTCATCAGGAACACCAGTGTCTCTACTGGGGCCCAATCCTCTTCTTAGGATGCTGGAGGAAAAAACTATAAAGAGTTTGAGCAAGTACCCAAGGAATGGAAAAGGATCACCTCTTTTAAAAAAAAACAACAACAAAAAACGGGCAGACAGACACACATACACACACACACACACACACACACACACACACACACACACACACACACAAAGGTTTTTTGGGAAAAATAAATTATTAGAAAGAGCCATACATGGCAAAGACGGGAAGTATGGCTTCAGATGCCTGTAGCAGAAACAGCAGGTGCCCCACGGAGTGAGACAGACTTGGAACTGCAAGCCACAAATCATGATCAGTGGGGTGGCAGCTTGGGGTGAAGTCTGGGCAAGCTGAGGCTAGCTGCAGCTCTGTGGGAGGGACGGCACCAGCAGAGCACAGAGGCAGGCAATGCCACACTGATGAGAGGAGAGGCTATCTCAGCTCTTTTCTCTTAGAAAGTGCTGGAGTAATGCACATCAAAAATATTGTTCATAAATCCCAGGTACCTGGGCCTCATGCCCAGGACTTCTGATTTATTTAGTCTAGACTAGGGCATGGCCACAGCATTTTAAACTCTACTTAAGTCATTCGAATGAGTGACCGAGTGGAGACAATAGAAGACTGGACACTACATGGACAGGCTGACTGAGGTCCTGTCAGTTGGCAGCTGGAAAGGGTTTTGAGCCAGCGAATCAAAGTAAAAATGTCTGTGTGTCGGTAAGGAGCAGATCCATGCTGGTGGTCTTCGGACAGCGGTCCTCAAACCAGCCCGCACAACGGAAACACCCAGAGAGTTTAAAAACGCTGTGTATTTGTTGCTGCCTCAAAGATTCTTATTTATTGGGTCTGAAGCGCAGCCTCAGCAGCCAGATTGTTTAAAGTCCCCTAGTGGGGAAGCCACACATAAGGAAACAGTGATCAAGGGGGCACTAAAGTCAATAAGGACCTCCTCTTTTGGGGTTCCTATAAATACTTAAGAAAAAAGAAAACTGCCAGGGATTTTATATTCTGTGTGAGTAGGTGGAGACTAAGAAGCACCAAGATTTGAATGTTTGTATAAATGCATATATTTTTGTAGGTGGAATGATTCCAAGACATCACCAAAAATAAGTATTCCACAGTTCTCAGCTCTGGGAAGGCAGTCCCACTGCCAAAGCCCAAATCCACAGATTCCTTTTTAAGATGATTGCCCACCTACTTAAAACTTACTTAGAGGCTTCACCAAAGAGTCACAGACTCACTGTAGCGATAAACAGCACTGAAACTGTCCTACTACAAAAAAAAAAATAATAATAATAATCTGTTTTTTTCCTACTCTAAGTTTGTAAAATACTGAATTGATTAATATTTATTGGATTTTTGTCCATCACTGTCTATGGAGGTTTAATGAAAATCAACATCTGTAACTCTTATGACATTAACCACCCAGCTACAAGCTACAAGCTCTTGTTTACCAAGCAGTAACCTGGAATGTGGAAGGAGTAGTTATTCACACAAGACAGTAAGTAGAAACACGGGGAGAATGAGATTAGAATCAATTCTAAGTCCAGTGCTTCCCTACCTACCACTAATGTATCTTTCCTCCATCTCTAGTCTGTGAACCAAAAGTGTCTCCCAGATGCTCAGCTCTCCCTCCAAAGATGCATCTGTGAGCACCTTTGCTCCCTGTGGAATCTACAGAGACCTATCCTTATCCGTGCACTACGCTCACTATACATAACCTAGAAAACAGTAGAATTCGTCTACTTCACCTAAAGTTATTGGGCACCCAACAAGCAACACTTCTTGGACTCAGTACTCTTGAGGCTTCAGAGACTGAAACCCACTCTATAATTCCTGAGTCACCTGAGAATGGAATGTTTTTTAAGTGTCAATGGTTGCAATTAGCATCCTACCCATATGTGATTCAGGACAAAGCTTCCCATGCCTGTTTCTTAAAAGCCAAGGCATACCTGGTGATTTTTCAGAACTGTACAGAAGTAGGACATCTTATATATAATGAGGTAAACATTCAAAGAAGATTCAGCTGTGTATTTAAGGTTATAGTACATGTGCAAATATTCTGTAACTTGGTCTTACAACCTTGAGAATCTTTAACATTCTTAAGAGCCCTCTTTCTCAAAATACCTTGTACTCAATGGATCTCTTGTCACAAAGAGCCCCTTTGTCTGGTGAGTCATAAGTACTCTGAAGCCCCGTTGTCACCAAAGGAGATAAAGAAAACCCTCTTTCCAAAAATCATATTGAAAATTTAACTCCAAGAAGAGTCAGTCAGTGATCTCCAGTGTTAAGGAAAAACAAATTTTTAAAGGATGTACATTCACTGGTAATGTCCAACTGGGCATGAACACATACTCCCCAGGTATCATTGGCTGAGCAATAGAATGTAGCTGGATCAAGGTTTCTACTTTTCACTTATCCCTCTGCTGAGACACAATTTGTACTAGCACATTTTGTGATCTAAAAATGATCCCAATGCCATGACAGAACACTAGTATTTTAAGCTGCCTTTAAGGCTTTCTCTAATCTTTATGTTCATAAACGGCTCAGTTTTACATATATTAAAAAAGATATACACAAAATAATGCAGATCTCTCCAGAGATGCATATATAAGCTATATGGGATAGCGTGTCGGCACTGTGAGTGTGTGTGAGCAGTTCATTCTTCCTGAATGGCTCCTTGGTCATAGGTTATGATGCGAGCGTTGGTCTCTAGGAGTTAGGTATCAGAGCTGCCTTTCCAAAGAAAGGTGGAAATGTTTTTCTCTCCTTCACGCAAATGTTCTGATGAATAATGGGATCAAAGTAACATGTCTTATCCTTTTTTAATACTCCAACCCAGGATTTTGAGAAGAAAACGCTTGCTTTTAGATTGCATGGAAAGTTTCAGTTTATGCTACAAAGTACAAAAGAAACTGACTTTTGGTTGTTTTGTTGTTGTTGTTGTCATTTTGGTTTTGGTTTTTTTTTTCCTTTGGCAAAACGGTGCATGTGCCATTAGCCTCCCCAGTGACTTCCGTAAGCAGGTGACTCAAAGGAAATGTCAAATGCATGACATTACTCTTGAGACATTTTTCTCCTCTCATTTTCCAGTGTTGTCATACGTGGAACAAAGTAGGCTCTTAGACCAAAAAAGGTACCCTTAAATCAGCACTCAGGACTTGGGTGGGTTCCAGGCTCCCAGCTCTGCACAGTGGCTATTTCCTGAGAGTAAGCAGAAACAGGACCAAAATGCTACAGCGCTAAACACGAGCCAAGCAAAGTCCTGTGAAAAGACTCCTGCCACTGGCATCCCAAGGGCGCCAGGGCCTTACCTGGGGAGAAGCACCACAGTGCTCCTGTAGGTGTCTAGTACAGGGTACTATGGGAGAGCAGTTTCCCCAGCAAGCTCAGACTCCAAGATGACCACTTTGATACAAACTGCCGTAAAATATTCACATTTCATTGCCAGACTTCACAAAGTCACGGCATGATTGTGGCCGTGCTGAATGGAAGATACATGTCATTTAAAGTCATTTTAGAACTGGTTTCAAAAGTTCTGTGCATCCTTCTGACTTCTAAATTGCCTTGACTCCAGAACTATTTTCAGGTTTAATTACTACGAGCTGGTCTTGACTCTTTATGTCTGTCATGATAACTGAACTAATTTTCGACATATATGGTGGGGGTTTTTTCTCATAAATACAACTGTTTGTAAATGAATCCGGGCAAGGTGGTTATTATGCTCCCATTGTAACTGTATGAACTCTCTAATATGAAAAGCATTTACCACAGCTTTGTGAATTATTCTGACTTGTAAGATATGACTATATTTATTCATAGGTGCTTATGTTAGAATTTCCATTATATTTTAGACAATAGGTTATGTGGATTGCACCCAGACATTTATTGCATTACATAGAGATCTACATTATTATTTTTTGAAAAATATACATAATAACTCTTCATAAACGTTCACCTCATTAACAAAGAAATGCCATTTCACTCCAGCTCCAAAGACCTTTCCCTGACAGAGGTGCATTCACAGTAATGGCCTATTTGAATTCTTTTCTCCTACTCTCAGACACATTTTTTTTTAAATGCCTTCACCTCCAAATGATTCAAAGATATGATATTTAAAGCTGTGGTCATTTTTTTTATGGTTATAGGTCTCTACCACAACAAAGGTCAGTTTGCTATGCCTTGCTCATCTGATTATTTCAATCTTTTTAACCTCAGCAGTACAATTCTCCATAAGTCAGTATTTTCATCCTTTACAACGCACTTCAACTGGATTGGATCCATAGGTATATTCATCCGAGGACTTGGATATACCTATGCTGAATTATCTTGTGTCCTGAGGCCAGTCTTCAGCTACCTCAGTGCCTAACAAGGCAGATGGGTGAGAAGGAAGCCAAGCACCTGGGAGGCCTGGTTTCTCAGCCTGGATCTGCTGGTGAACCAGGGTATGTCGTGGAGCAGGAGCCAGGTCGCTGTAAGCCCTGGAATGCTGGCACTGTAAGAGCTGGGTCATTTCTACTTCCCGCCAATGTGTTGCAATGACCATTTGCTGGGTGTAGGCTGGTGCTCACATTGTATTTGTGGTATGGATTTAGGAAGCTCTTTGTTCTCTTCTATGAAGCCCAGGCACACAGGAGTGCTAGGAGTAAAGACCACATGACTTTGCTGTCAATGGACACTACAGAGGGCAGTAAGTAACTGAGGTAGAGTCACCTGGTCCTTTGGGGGACATGAAAAAGAAGTCTGACTCAGTGGAGGTCAGAGAAGGAGCCCTTGAGAAGGGGCATAAAAAAATTAGATACAAAGAAACAAAAGGCACCAGGAAGGATAGAGGCATGGCAGATGGGGGCTTCATCTTGTGAAGGGATAAAAGCCAGGCATCCTTATGGTGATCCCATATGTAGGGAATGAGCCAGACTGGGTGAGAACATCACCTGACTCTAACTTATGAAGCTGGAAGAACTCTTAGTACTCAAACAAACCCAGAGCATCTACTGAGAAAGGGAAGCCTGGAGTCTCCAAACTGTACATTCAAATACCTTTCTTTTCTTTTCCATTTTCTATTTGGCTTTCATGCTTTTTATAAATATTCAAGGCCACAAGAGTTTAGAGGAGAACCTAAGGTTTTCACCTCTAGAAACAATTGCTATGAGTAAAGACAGTTTTTTCACTATAGGGGTAACTGATATATCTTCTCAGGATTTTTCTATACAGTTACATTTTAAAACAAAAATGGGATAAAACTATACACTAGAAGTTCTCAGGCATTGTTGTTGGTTGTTTGGTGTATTGATTAGTTTTTTGTCAGTGTGGCACAGGCTAGAGCAGCAGTTCTCAACCTGTGGGTCATGACCCCTTTGGGGGCTGAATAACCAGTTCACAGGGGTCACCTGAGACCATCTGCATATCAGATATTTACATTACAATTCACAACAGTAGCAAAAGTACAGTTATGAAGTAACAATGGACATAATTTTATGGTTGGGGAGGTCACCACAACATGAGGAACTGTATTAAAGGGTTGCAGCATTAAGAAGATTGAGGACCACTGAGCTAGAGCTAGCTGAGAAGAAGGAACCTTAATTGGGAATATCCTTCCATCAGATTGGCATGCAGGCAAGTCTGTAGGGCATTTTTTATTAGTAGTAATGACTGATATTGGAGGGCTTACCCCACTGTGGTTGGTACCAGCCCTGGGCAGGTGGGCCTGGATGGCATAATAAAGCAGCCTGAGCAGGTCATGTAGAAAAGGCCAGTCGCCAGCATTTCTCTACAGTCTCTGCTTCAGTTCCTGCCTCCAGATTCCTGCCTGAGCTTCTGCCCTGACTTCTGTCAGTGAACTATGATAGGAGATGTATAAGCCAAATAAACACTTGCCTTCCCGAGTTGCTTTTGATCAGAATGGTTTATCACAGCAATAGAAGGCAAATACAGCCAGTTTTGTGTGTGTGTGTGTGTGTGTGTGTGGTGTTGCTTTAATTTGTTTTGGTTTGTTTCTTTCTTTGTTTGAACTCACAGAGACCTTCCTGCCTCTGTCTCCTCAGTGCTGATCAGATATGCCACTACCCCTAGAAGTGCACAAGGTTTTGATGGCAAGGCTTCTTCACAGTTTTAGAAATTATTAAGGTTCCACCAAAGAACTTTGCTCTCATGAATTGTGTTCAGGGGAACTAGCTGGAAGCAAATCCCAACTCAGGTTGTTTAGCAACAACCTGAAGATATAATGGGTATACTCACACTGTACAGTCAGCTGACACCACACATCAGGGTTCTCCTGCTCCCACACAGGGCCAACTGTTAAACATTTACCAGCATAGGGATAATTTCAGGGATTAATGTTACCATATTAGAAATCTTAAATGAGGATTTTAAAATATTAGGTAATTTATCTCAAAACGGCAATAATGAACACATTACATGTTAACATAACTTTGTTTACATTTCTTCAAATCTCCTAATGTCTGATTTATAGAAGGCAACCGAATTCTCATAGCTGCTTCAGTTGGCATCAGATTGTGATGTCACAGGTTGTGCAGTCTCTGGAAACCCCCACTGGACTGTATCCATGAGAATGAGTGCAGAGGCAAAGCTTGGCTTCACTTTAGAGTCTTGAAAATCCTGCAGACCCCATAGACTATCTGCGAAGACCTCAGAGAGTCCCAAGGCCACCTTCATGCTTTCAAATCTGTGACACACAAATACTTTTGATTTTTGTCTTTTAAAAAAATGTAGTGTGTGTGTGTGTGTGTATGTGTATGTGTGTGTGTGTGTGTGTGTGTTGCACACAGCACATACGTGAAGGTCAGAAGACAACCTTTAAGAGTGAGTTCCCTCCTCCCATGATGTGGGCCCGGGGATAGAACTTGGGTCCTCAGGCTTGGCAGTAGGTGCCTTTACCAGGAGTAGCTTTGAGCTGCTGAGCCTAATTGACAGCCCCAGCCTTTTATCTTTTAAACAGCTTTTCTTCCCCCAATAGATTTTGATATAAATATTCATTAAAATGACTCATGTCACATGTGCTAACAATTACTCAGATCATTTGCCATTGCATTTTCTGTTTTTTGTTTTTTTTTTTTCAATGTTCCAAATATTTTATCATCTGGGAAACAAGAGAATAAAGAGGCACCAAGATGGAATGCAGTGGATGTTGGGGTAAAACTGCCTCCTTTCTGAAGGTTTGGGGATGAATAGCCCAGGCTTTATGTCTTACTCTGGTCAGTGCTACCTCCAGCTGACAGACAGATGTACTGTGCCTGCTCACAGCTTTCATCTCTTCATCTTTCATCTGAATACAAAAGCATACAAAGATGTCCTCGCCGCTCTTGTGAGGTGAATCCAAATAAACAGAACTCCACTGTGTTAACCACAGTCTCCAGAGAGCAGGGAGCAGAATCAGGAGAGAGGAATTGTGAGGATGTGGTTGACATTTCTCGAGCATGAAGATTTTTAAAATCTCAGGAGCTGAGCAAAGAGCGCAAGTAGAAAGCTCAAGATGAGCCTGGGGTGGGAACCAGGTTGATTAATAGGAATGATGATAGCCTTTATGCCATGACCCCAGAAACCATGATGGACTCATCCTTTGGTTCCTGAGACACTCCCCCCCACCCCCGCAGACACAAAAGCTTGTAGATGCTCCTTTTGTAAAGTGGCACAGTGTTGGCATATAGCTTAAGCACGCTCTCCACTGGACTCTGCATTCCTTACAACTCCCAGCACTGTGTGAATGATATGTAAGTAGTCACCAAGTTGCAGTGTTTAGAAAATGGTCTGTATATGTCACAATACATGCAATGTTCTTCTTAGATTACTTTTGAACTGCGGTTGGTTGAATTGATGGCTCTGTGACCAGCACATGGGCCCAGAGTAGCTGACCGTACTCACCAAATGAATGCATGAGTAGGATTGCAAGTATTAAAGTCTCCAGAGATTGCTTTGCACACGTGTCCTAAAAACACAATGTACACTTGAGGTTTTGTTCTGTTTTATCCCTTTGTTTTTGCGTTTGTTTGTCAACAGCAAGGTCTTCTATTTACCCATGGAACTCACCTTGACCTCTCAGCATTGCGCTTGTCTCAGTTCCCCATGTGCTGAAATTGGTGATGTCCAGCCTGGCTCATTTCTTTTTTTCTTAGCTCTAGAATCAGGATCATAATGAAACACCTCAGTTCAAACTTCCGATCCATAGTAGGATTATTTTCCTCCGTGAAATAAAATTTAAACTATTATAAGAAGCTAGGTTGACAAAGGCAAACCCACAGTATGTCAACAGCAACCTGAGGCTGTGGTAGACCGGAATAAGGTCTTGAGGAATGAATCTGCTGAGAGCACAGTGAGCGGCCAGATGCAGCCCTTCACAGCCGCCTGATCCTGTCTTCCTTCCCTGTGTTTGCAACAATTATGTGAATAACGCTCTCAAAATCTGGGATAAACTTGAGAAAAGGCATGCATATTTTCTCTCACCAGAGTGTTTTCCTTCCCGGCCTAGCAATTATACCTTGAATATTCCACTAACCAGAATTCAAGTACTTATAGCCTCTTCTAGTTTATTAGCACAGCCCTCTGAACTCCTCAAAGACAGGTATTTTTTTTCCCTTCTCCCAGCATAGCACACCTTGCAAACTCAATGAATGAAGGCTGTGGTAGTGCCAACCCAGTCCTGGTATCCTAAGAGCAGGTGGTGCATGGCTGAAGCACCAGGCAGGCACCACCCAGGGGGATATCACTCTCACTCTTCTCCCCACTCCTCATCCCCCACCCCACTAGAGTTAACAGAGCCCTGTTCCTTCCTCTCATCAGAGATTCAGAGACAAAATGCAGAAACTCCTTTCAGTTTTTCTTTTGGAAACACTACTAGAAATATAACATCAGACACAGTAACCAATCATTCTAGACTTCAAGTTAAGAATGGTTCTCCTTTTTAATGTAGAATCAATGACCTTATAAATACTGTATAAATGTATATAAATATGAAACCTTCATAAAATACTCTGGCTTCTCAGTTTCTTCTAAGAGGCTAGGAACCATTCAAGATGACACATTTGAAATTGAAAATTATGACTTCAACTCTCTTATCTTCATTAAATTTTACATTAGTTTTCTTAGAATAAAAAGTCCCTGCCCTGCTGTGTTTTTAGTTTTGCTGTGTATTTATTTTCTAGTAGACAAAGCTGTTAGTGTTTTTTTTGGGGGGGGGAGGGGCAAAGGCAGGAGACATAGCTCCCCACTGTCACCCTCAGTAGTCTGATGAGTTCCCTTAGACTCTCAAGGATTTTTGACTCAGGCCAAAGCCAACTGATAAAGCAGAGTGTTTTAATACTGCCTTAAACACAAAGGCTAAGAGAAAGAAAGGGGCCCAGAAGAAAAGACAAGGCAGAGCTGTGGGCTTCTGAAAGGGAAGTTGACCAAAAGCAAGATATCCCAAACATTGGTATGAGGTCCCCAAGGGGAGTCCATATCTCAGTCTTAGTCAGTATTACTTTAACATAAATTATCTATATACAAAAGAAGTATTATGTCTATGTTATGTCCCTTCTCAGCAAATGTAGATTGCTCTGGGGTTCTTACACTTTAGTTTGTGAGAGCTGAGAGGTCCTCCCCATTCCTAAGTCCCCACAACCTCCCTTGCCTTTCCATCCTGCCTCAAAGCCATTCCAAACAAAAACAAAATCAGGGCTGGGTCTTTCCCTTTGCAGATGTTCTCATAACATGACATTCCTAGATACAACAGCCTAATGCCCTTCTTGATCCAAACCCTGAGAAGGATTACACATCAAAGGCAGTTTATAATTTTTCATAGAAATGGGGCCAATATGTTGTAGATTCATTAAGAAATCCTCTCCGCCTTTTTCCAGAAGTGAAAAGGAATTCAGTTCTTTCCTATCTCCTGGGTTTTATATTTTTAAGTCGAATTTGTATGTCTTGACTATCTCAGTGGTGGTATAGGTCAGACCAGGAGATGTTAATTCCTTCCAGAAAGGCATTCCCCATCCTGAAAATGGCCACCACCATTCCTGCTGAATCTCTGCCCTTTGGGATGCTGTAGAAGAAAGGCATTGGTGTCACACATAGATTCACCTCCTCTGAAGCTCTGTCACTCACTATTGATCCAGGCTCTTCCTCTCCCCACCACCCCTTTAGATAATCATCCTCCAGGCTCTGTTCTCCTCTGGAGTTATATTCTTACCCAATTTACACTTCCTTCTCTTCACAGGGTTTGTCCTGACCTCCGAGTCATGAAGTAAAACCAGAGCAGCAGTAGCAAACTCCTCACCCATCAGGCAGTCGGGTGCCTGCCATACTGTTAATGCTTCAGACAAGAACCTTTCTTTCCTTTATATTAGTGAGAAAAGGTGTATGGATAGAGATGAATGCATAAAAGGTCATTTCTCCTTCTCAGCTCCCTCCTCACCATACTAGGACTTTTCCCTAGGTCAGATCTGGGGAAATGCTCCTATTTGATATTTTAAGCCTTATAAGAAGAAGGGGGAGAGGGAGGTAACTCCACACTTCTAAGTAGTCATTTTGGTTAATCTCAATTATCAACTTGATTAGACTCAAAAATGATGAGATTAGTGAAGCATGCCTTTTCCAGAGATGATTAGATCCTGAGGGCTCTGACTTGATGCACAGATGAGTTCATGGATCTGTACCATGAGGCCATTGTTGGAATGTAGTAAAAGAGAGAAAGTGGGACCTAGTTGGAGGAATAGACCACTGAGAGTGTGTCCTGGGCAGTGTATTAATTATTCCATGGCCCATTATCCATTATGGCTTCTGGTTTGTTCTATATATCTATCTATCTATCTATCTATCTATCTATCTATCTATCTATCTATCTATCATCTATCTATCTATCTATCTATCTCTCCATCTCTTTTTATCTACCAAACAGTGAAGTATCTCCTGTTACATAACCCCGCCATGATGACATCATCATATGATCTTGAGTCCATGATGTTCTATCCCAGCATACAGGCTGAAGCAACCACAACGGAAACACTCTGAAACCATGAAAAACTTTCCTGCTTCAAGTCACTTCAGATATTCATTCATAGTGATATAAAAATAACTAATACGGCACCTGGATGGTTGCGTGTGTAAAGCAACCCCCACTTCATAACCAGGGTGACCAATCATAGTTGTTTGCCCATGACCAAAGAGCAACTTCCAGGATTAAGGAATTAGAAGGCTAACATGGGGAAAGATCACTGCTTGGACTGATGAGTCACTGTGATCATTATACTAGTCTAATTCTTCATTCTTCTTTCGAAAACAAGCCCCCAAAAGTTAAAATTCTTCATAGATAGCAATATAATAATAACTAAAGTTACTGAAATCTTACTCTGTTCACATGGCTGACTTTATTTAGTTCTTCCAAAACTTCTTAATAGATCTCTAAGTAATCCTCAGTTCCTCCAATAAGTCACATCATCATTTTGCTGGTGGGTAAAAAGAGACGCAGAACAGTAGTGTCCTGACAAAGGTCACAGAGCTTGTGCTGGCAGAGCAGGGGGCTGATCATGGGAATCTGGTTCCTCTCAAGGGAAACATGCTTGTCCCTTTCATGAAGGTCTGTGGTCCCTGAAAAGCCTGCCACAAAAGTGGTTCCTGGATACAAAGAAAGGGGACATTCCCTCTAGCCCTCTCTGACTTTACTCTTCTCACTCTTGTCCACTGAGCATCTACTTTCAGAAACAGTCAATTAACCTTGGCAATGTCCCAGAAAGCCCCAGCCTGCCATATCCCCTACCTAGTCTTAGCTACTAACATAAGATGCCTCTCTCTGTTCTAATAAGCCTGACTCCCCTCTGGCTGGACCACTGATCATTGCAAAGCATCCTCACCTGGGGTCCCCACAGCCTCTTGGTTCTGCCTCTGCTGCTCAAGGGCTATAGAAAGGAAGGTCAAAAGATGAAAGAGAGGTGGACCTGGTTGCTACACCTGGGAGAGCCTGGAACATAATGCTAAGATGAGGAATTTTCATCCAGTAGACAGCCAGGAGCCATCCAAGATGTATGAGCAATGACACGAGCCCCTCCGTGTTTTGAAAAGATAAGATGGAAAGCAAGCAGGATCAGGGAGTCCATAGGAGTGTTGACTGTCTTCGTTATATGACCCCTGACACACTCAGATGCAGCAGTTCTGCTAAGCACACCAGGACAACTCGTCAATCACAGGAAAAAAACAATCTGCCTAACGTAATTTATTTACTTTCGAACCTAAAGCTCCCTGATCTTTACTTTCCTGAACCAAGACAAAATTCTAACAATAAAACAAATGAACAAACACACAGAAGAAAGAAAGAAAGGAAGAAAGAAAGAAAGAAAGAAAGAAAGAAAGAAGGAAGGAAGGAAGGAAGGAAGGAAGGAAGGAAGGAAGGAAGAAAGGAAGGAAGGAAGGATATAGGTGCTAAGCACTGTCACCTGACCCTTGAACACTTTAATGATGTTAGAGCCTACTATGCTTCCAGTATGTTCATCTCTCTGCCTAAGACACTAACATGTATTAATAGAACACTGGAGCTTAAAAATAGGCACTGTGTTCACATTGCATGCTATCTGTGAAAAATAGCAAAACTCAAAACTATGAAATCTCCGAAAGGCCAATGGCAGCTGAAATGTGCTATAGAAGTGTCTCATGATTTTCGTGTGGCTTAGGAATCCCAAGAATATGCATCTAAACCTTTAAGGAGAGCATTTCAGAACCGGAGGCAACAAGACCTGCTTTAAAAATAAGAAAGAAGCACCACAAATAGCTCCGGCCCCTTCTACAAAGCAGCCTTGCTTTAAACGAACATAACACACAACATAATCTATATTGAAACCCACAGTTCCCAGCAGGGCCAGAGCCCCTCGCCCCACAAGAAGCTTGAGATGCTTTTCAGCAATGAGATAGCACACTTTGCCTTTCAGACTTCCTCCTAAGGCTTGCTAAGTTCAGCATCCTTAAAATGACTGCCAACTCTTAATATTTCAAAGACTGTCCACATTAATATCTTTCAAAGACCCAAAGTTTGGCAAGAACTAAGAATTGTTTTTGAATGTGCTTCAGGAATTAATATTAGAGAATAGGAGGCTTTTCCTCTCAACAAATTGAAGCTGAATAAATTGTTCTCAGTGCCCTTCATGGAGACAGAAGCCTGAGGGGGAGTGTGCCATGTTGTTACAGGGACCTGTGTGGGGGCTGGGGGTGTGGTTCTATGCTCTTAAATGACGCCTATGTCCACTTCCTTAAACCCACTTGTGGATGCTAAAATGCAGGAAGTAAGTCTATCAGCTTGGAGTTATGACCCAGACAGTCGGATTTGCTGTGCTGTTGTGGCCCCAGAGTGGCGGCTGTTGGGTAACTGTCATGCCCTCACTGCTGGGACACAGTGCATTGAAGCATGCATGTATAGTTCTTCTCAGTGACGAGAAGACGAGCCCCGGAGACCCTCCTCCACGGTGCTTTCAGCCGTCTCCTTTGTCTGCCCACAGCCTTAAACAAATGTCTGCAGCCTGAGAGTTGAAGTTCCCTGCTTATTTAGAAAACCCAGCCTCTCATTCACAATCCAGACGGTTTCAGTGACAGCCTTCATTTAGTCACTTCTCCTCTTTATAAAGATAACGTAATTCCCATCTTATATTGGTAAATATAAAAGGGTATAACAAGACTGCAGGAGAAATCCTGCAACTTGAAGGCGAACATTGTAATTGCTAATATTTTGGTCATTTTTCCCCTGGTCTTTGGAGCAATTTTAATCTTGTCACGAATATGCTTGTGTGTATAGTGTTGTACACTGCACTGTCTCCTTGAGTTATAACCCAAGCATGTCCCCGCCAATTCCAATTCCTCGTCTTTATTTTTTCATTGTTAGGTAAATAAAGCTACTTTAGATACCATCTACTCTTCTGGTACAACCTGTAGCTTTTGATAATTTCATTCTTTCACATTTTTGGTATCAGTTTAATAAGTTCAATTTTTTCTTACTTATGCAGCAGATTTTACCCCCAAAAAATCTATTGCTATCATCTAAGTGGTATTCTTGAAAAGAATAAAATTTCCTCAGGTCTCAAAGGTCAAGAAAGTGCTCCAAAGTTGCTTTGACATTTATATTCTACTTCCCAGCATAAATGATAAACTGCTTCCCCAGTCACCCAGAGAAAGAGCATGTAGGGGATTCATGTGTTGCCTGCCGTTCTAGGGGCCATCAAGGCTGACAGCCAGATCAGTCTCCCCTTGCTGTGTGATCCTGACATGGTGTTTAACTTCCCTGAGCTTCTAAGCCTCATCTACAAAATGAGTGAAAGACCACCCCACCCTCCACCCCTGTACAGAGAGGCTGTTTAGCTTGCTGAAGCTTTGGCCTCATTATTCACTGGAACACCTTTTCAAATCTGGGTTAATTTAAATGTAGTTCATAAAAAAATTTCCGAATGGCTTTAAAATGTGAAAACCAGTTTCTAAATTAACTGCATTCCCTTCCCACTAGCACTTTCATAAACAAGTCTCGCACAGGCTCAGTTTCTTTGACATCTGGATAATTTTTGATACTCTCTGTTCACCCTGGTGATGTGGGGATGTTGACTCTTAATACATCTGGTTCCAGAGACATGTCAGGAATGGGGGAGCTTTATAAAGTGCAAAGGATCAGTATAGGTAGACTTTTAGGGATTTTTTTTTTCAAACAATAAATGAGTGAAGTTACATTTGTCCTGTCAATCACTTGCAGAACTGTTGTTGACACATGAAGAAACAATGTGACCACAGCATATTCACACCTGTACATCAAGGCATTTCTGCATGAACTCCACTCTACATATGATCCATCCCCAGCTATCCCTGAGCTCTCGCCTGGACTGGAGTAACTGGCTGGGTGGGAAATCTAGAAACCTTGGCCCTCTCTCTTAGTTCTGTCTCTTGGAAGAAGAAGGGGTCATCAGGAGGGGGAAGGAACTGAGATTGTGCAATGAAGGTGAAGATGACTAATGTGTACATGTATTAAATTGTCAAAGAATACAAGAATTTTTGGCTTTAGAAACAAAAATCAGCATTATTTTTTAAATATATTTATTTGTTTTTGAAGTATATGTGAATATATACACATTTGTATATATGAAATATGTATGTGTATATATATGTATGTATGTGTATATATATGTGTGTATATATATGTATGTGTATATGTACATATACACACACACACACATACATTATATATACACATACATGAAAACAAACTCAGAAAAGTTCAGTGCTGGCCTTTTGCCCATCACTGCCAAGTCCTATGGACTCAGACTCCTGTGACTTGGGAGATGCTGAAGCTGTATTTCCCTGACAGCATTGACATTTTACTTTCCTTCCCATTGGTTTCTGGAAGTTAAAGGAACTTCTTATATGATTCCCCAAATGAAAATAGGCACCACCTGGAGCTCAATGAAATGCGGCAGGCTAAAGAAGACGCAGGAGGCAAGAAAAGACGAGGCCAGCGACTCTCTCTTTCTATTAATTGTTGTCTATTTTTCCAGGCAGTTTTAGGGTGTACTTCACTGGGATGTTAAGAGCATTTCCTTCCTTCAGTGTAGCTGGATCCAAGGGCAGTACAAGGGAAGTCACTGGCCCCTGTGCTTGTGTCTTCCATCCTGAATGTACCCACTGTTCTCTCTTGGCAGATGCTTGACCTTTGTGGGCATACTAGGTGTTCCCAGTATTTCCTCCAGGTCAGGAATAATGAGCAGGTACAAGGGGTCAACTTGAATGCTGACAAAGCATTGTGGAAGATTCTCTGGATGCTTCAGAACTCAATAAGAAAGAGACCTAGGACTGATCAAACGCTTACTGAGAGCTTATGGGTGTAGGAGGAAAGCCCAGTACCCATGCTTGGTTTATGTCATTTCAATGTAACAAAATTGTCAACACCTCTGACTATGAACTCCTAGAAAAAAATGTGTCTGATTCTTTACTGAATTCCCAGTGTCTAACACAGTGTTGGCACAAAGTAGACAGTCAAATGGTATGTTAATAGTATGCAAATTGTGGCTGTAAACTATTTTTGTATCTGATTTACGGGATAAATTTATCTGGTAAATACACCTTAAATGAGACCAACTTTGTGTAACAATATCTGAGCTAGCATTGGATATGTTCTAGATGGAGAGATGTATCCCTTGAGAAATTTAAATCTCTGGTTTGACTTTATGGGGGTTGTGGTTTAAATTTATATTGTCTGTGACATCCAAGAGGCTCAAACTGAAAAATCAATTTAAAACCATGTGTTAGATTGGAACAAAGCAAAAACAAAGATAAAGCATCTTTGTAGGGCTATACTCTCTCAACCAAGGCCACAAAGATGTCACCTTTGCTAAAGTGCCACCAACCCTACCTCACAGTGGAAAATACAAATGTGCAATGAAGCAGATGACCATGAAAGACAGCAGAAATAACAAAGCAGAATGAAATCCCAAATTTCCAGTGGTAGAATAATTGGATAAAGTTTATAAAATGTTTGTGTTCATGACTCAAATGGAAAAATTTGAGGACAAAGTTAAGAAAGAAACAGAAATTATTGAAATAAGGAACAAATGTATTGAAGACTTTAGGTCTTTATAAAAAAATTTTCAAGGATTTGGGGCTGGAGAGATGGCTCATTGGATAATGCTGGCTGCTTTTCGAGAGGACCCAGGTTCAATGCCCAGCACCCACTTAATGGCTCACAACTGTCTACAACTCCAGTTCCGGGAGAGTCCATGCCCTCTTCCAGCTTCCATGGGCCTTAAGCATACATATGGTACAGAGACATACGCATGTATGCAGTCAAAACCCCATACCCATAACTTTTGAAAAATAAGAATAGAAGAGTATCATTTATGTCAGTAAAATATATCTAATACAATAAAATGAATAAGTTCCCAACCAGTAGGGGGCTAGAAAACAAAAAATAATAAATCAGTCAGTACAAAGGAAAGTGGGAACTGCGAACAGCAATAAATCCCAAAGCAAAGGACAGTCGGGCTCATTTGAAGGCCAGTGACTGAAATAAATTCAAGTGTATCAATAACAAACAACATTATGAGCAGACAGGGAAAGAACTTTAGACTTGATTCTTAAACCTTTTCATTGAAGTAAAAGATACACAAAGACAAATGAAGGCAAGTACATCGTATGGTGAATGTTTATAAACTGAAATCAAGTGCAGAACCAGAATTCAGATCATAAAATGCAACCAGCCCAGCAGCCCAGAAGCCTATCCCATGCCCCTTTCTGCCACCTTGCTGCTCTCTCCTGAAAAAGTAGAGGTCCTGAGGCCAACATCGTGTCTTAGTTTTCTTTCTTAACCCAGATTTGACTAAAGATGTAAATATAAAAGGTATAATTCACAAGAAATTTCAGAAAACAGACTTTATCATATCGGATTTTACAAAATTCTAAAGTACAAGAACACATACTAAGGAGAAGACAGATGAGTTTTACTACATTAAGATAAATAATTTTGTTTACCAAAACATATCATAAAAGCAACAGAGAGTCTAGTAAAAACTGAGAGAGAAAAAATGCAATTAGACAAATAATTCCCCAAGTATTAGTTTCCAGAATATACAAGGAATCCCTCTAGAGCCATGAGAAATACACTGCCAATTAGTTTTTGAAATGGACAAAAGAAACCAGCATACGCTTTACTGGAGAGGGGATCTCTACGACAGTCGATGTATCCCAGATGTTAGGAGTGGTGAACACCTAGGGAACTCACAAATGAATCCATAACTTTCAGATTGGTAGAAACTAAAATAGGACAGTGCCGTTGGAAGCTGAAACTGGAGCGGATGCTCGGGGCTACAGCCTCAGATCTGCATGCTAGTCGTGTATTCTCCATCAAGATGCTATTCTTCAGACTTTGGTTTCTCCACGTAGAAAATGAAGCCAATAATTCTTGCTACCCACTTTGGTCCATTTTGTGTTGCTAAGACTAAGAAGAAAAGAAGATCGCTTGTGACTGGGAGCCACATCTGGTGGTGGACGTTTTGGCGGCAGAGTTCTGAGCTGAGGCCAGAGCAGCACATGCAAAAGATGGGAACACAAGAGGAACCGAGACAGACCTATTGTCAAGATAACCCTCTAATCCATTAATCATCTGACTGGACTGATCCATTCATAAATGCAGAGCCTCGATCACCTATTAATATCTCATGAGTAACATTTAACATGGGTTTTGAAAGAGACAAGCTAGTTTATAACTGTAGCTCCAGCTCATGGGATTACAGTGATTGACAAAGTCGTCATTATGTGAAAAGTGGTAGCAAAGGGCCTGGCATGGTGGGAACTTTATTTGCTAATTGTGTGCCTTAGTTCAGGTTGTGGATCACTAGGCGCTGAATTGATTAAGCAATGTTTACTTCTCAGAGGCCTGTGTAGTCTAGGAAACGCAAGCCCAGGTACCGTCAGGTTTATTATCTAACAAGGGCTTTCTCTCTGGTTTGGAGAAAACTGCCTTCTGTCTGTATTCTCTGATGGGAGACAGAGAACAAGAGAAGGAAGTTATATCTGTTGCTGTATGGGCACCAAACACATCATGATCATAGATCTACATACTTACTCCCAACCAGAGAAGATACCCATTGCACTAGGAATCAGCACTTCAACATATTAATTTGAGAGGGACACAATCATTCAATGCATGGCTATGTTAATAATTGTGACTGTAGAAGGGCCTTGGATCTCCTGTGTTTTCTATTTATATTACCTTCTTAATGATCTTATCCCAAATAATGGATTAATATGCATTTCCAGCCCAGACTCCCAAACTTTAGTCTCATATATTTATGGCATATAAATTTGTGTATATATATACATACATACATATACATATATATGTGTATATATATGTATGTATATGTATACGAATATACATATATGTTTGTATTGGCACATAAAGTTCTAATGTTCTCCTAAATTTCTGCATAGCTAAAACTGACTCCCTCTCTACTCATCCAAACACCCATGGAGGCATACCTTCCTCATTGAGAGCAATCCATCCTTCCATTTGTCCAGGCCAAATCTTTTGCCATCAACTTTGATCTCTTTATTTCTCTCATACCCTAACTTTAGTCTTTAGTAAATACTTTCATGTCGTGTGTGTGTGTGTGTGTGTGTGTGTAGTCAAAATCCCATTGCCACCACATTGACGCAGGATGATGACATCTCCCAATTAAACTATTACATTAGCCTTCACATTGGGTTTTCTACTTCAGATCTAGCTCCCTGCAAGCTATTCTCAACATAGTGGCTGATGTTACAGCGTAAGGACGTCCTGCTGTTCAGTCCCGCTAGCCGTTCAGGACCCTCCTATCTTCCCCAGCAAAAGCCGAAATTCCCATGCAATCCAGTAGGTCCCTGAATAATTACACACTGTGTTTGTACTCTGCCCACCTCTATTTCCACCCAATCTGTTTCACCCTCGGGGCCTTCATACTGCTGTTCATTCTATCTGGAGTGTTCGAGGTGCTGGCCTGGCTTACCCCTCACTTTTTTTCAGATCTTTACCTAAATGCTCCTTCTCATTGATATCTTCTTTGGACAGTGTCTGAAACCTCAACACCATCTCCATACTTTATATCTCCTGCAGGGGTTGGAAGGAGAATGCCCCCAGAGGCTCACGTGTTTGAATATTAGGGATGAGGAAGAACTAAATGCAGGAGATGCACACTTGAGCAATGAAAGAGGATATAAAACTAGTTGTTTCTCTAGTTCTAACTCTGTCATAGATCTTTCTTCCTTCCTTTCTTCCTTCCTTCCTTCCTTCCTTCCTTCCTTCCTTCCTTCCTTCCTTCCTTCCTTCCTTTCTTTCTTTCTTTCTTTCTTTCTTTCTTTCTTTCTTTCTTTCTTTCTTTCTTTCTTTCTCTCTTTCTTCCTTTCTTTCCTTTGTGGTGAGTAAATGCCCAAAAATATATCTAGTAATGAAAGTGTAACATCCAGTGTGAAGTTCCACAGCTTCAGAATGGCTCTCCATTGAGATGCATAGATTTTGAGGCTAGTTAATTTCAGTGTGTAACATTTTTGTGAGTTTTTTTTTAAAGATAAAGCTTTAATAAAAAAGAAAATAATGATAAATCTCAAGAACAAAATGTTCAACAATATATGCAACATAGTTTTATTTCTGTAACTTTTAAAAGATGAAAGTAAAATTAGTAGATTAATATATATGATACAAATATAAAGAAAAGCATCAACAAATTGCGTGCTGTTTTAAGAGAGTGACAAGAAATGGCAGAATAATGGAACAATCTTAAAGGCAAATATTGTGTTGTTTTTCTCCTTTCTTTCTGTTTTATTCTGTTTGTTTACTTAGAGATCACAATCACTGTTTACTAACTGTCATGGTTACAAAAATACCACCTCTTGACTTGTTCTCTACCATTGCCAATAATATCTCTACCTTCTTCAAAATAGGGTCTCTTTTCTTTCATTCTGCCTCATGAGAAGACAGTTTGATAACCATAGGAAATTATTTGCTTCCTTGAAGCATTTGCCAACAATATAAATCTCACTAATCAGATTCTCCATCCAGAGGACACCATATTTACCATAAGACCAAGCAGAGTGATTTGCCAAGGCAATTCACCTCTTATTGATTTTGCCATAACTGCTCTTGTAGATTAGGTCATTTGCTGCCTTTAGGTTGTAGTCATTCTATTTGCCACATGATTACATGGTCCGAAGTGTGTTAACTGTGCCTTGTACAGCTTGACAAAGGTTCCACTGAAGGTGTCGCAAAGACAAAGAAGCTACAACACCTTATGACCTTTGAGTTTGTACTGTTGATGCCTCTAATTCCGGAGGCCAGTTTTTCTGGTACATAGATATTGCCAGTTTTTCTTGCCATCCCAGCCATTCTGATAACAGTTCTGGACATTGTCCTAGATTCTTGTTATAGTACTTGGCTTTTTCAATGATTAATCTCCTCCTTGCCTTTTGAAGGATCTTTTAGACATTTTTTTTTTAATCAAGCCTCTTCAACTCTGCTAAGTTCTTTCATTTTCTCTTAAGGGTTTCTGATACAATAGAAACTTTATTTCTCTTCCCTCTGGAGCCCTCTTTTATTTTAGCCAGAGAAGAGCACATTGCTTTTCTTCAACCATATGAGAAGTTTGTAGATATTTACAGTATTATTTATTCTTGTTTCATGGGTATAATTGTTCCATAATGACTATTCAACAGATAAGAACTAATTTCAAACAGCAACCTGAAGGGAATAAAAGAAAATGATTAAAGAAACCAAACGGCTGGTAAGAATTAGAAAGGGTTCAAGTTCATTATCAGTTAGGGATTATAAGTAAAACAATTATAGTGTCTCTAACATTGAAAAATGTAAACGTTGACCATATTGTGTATTAGTAAACTTTCAGGGGAACAATTGGCATGCATGGATAGGGGCTGCTCTATCTTGGAGGACAATTTCATAGTATCAGTTCAAACTCATCATAGACAAAAGTCTCTTCAGTATATTTCCAAGATAATAACATTTTTGAAAAAATAAAAGTTCTGTTTTATTGAATATATCTTTCTAGATGAATTATCTTGTGTGGTTGGAAATGCATTAAAACCAGTACAAAGAAGGTTTTGTCAACAAGAAAAAATTACTTTTGAAGGACACATTTATACTTTGCTTGTTTAATTGTAAGTACATTTGTACAAGAAATAAAAATAAAAGCCACATACCAAAATTTGCTAAGTGCAGCTAATTAAATGTAGCATTTAATTGAAACTAAGCATTTATATCTCTTAGTGTTTATATTATAAACCACAAAAGACTTAACTTTAATGAGGTAAGGTACCAATGTGAGAGGTTAGGAACAGTCCCTCTGCACAAATCTAAAGAATGCAAAATTCAGCAAAACAGAAAGATTAAAAGCAGAAATAAAAGAAATAAGAGATAAAATTACAAGAGAGGCGAGCAACAAGGTCAAAGTTGTTCCTTTGACAAACCCAATGAAATAGACCATTCTAGTGAATCAAAAAGAAAGAGCAAAAAAAAAAAAAACCATATTTATGAAAGAAAATGAGGTCCTAAGGAGAGGCACCATGGAGATTAAAAAAGATGATACTATGTCATGAAACTTTTATGCAAATAAATCTGAAAGTTTCCATGATATGGATAATTTTTTATAAATATAAGCTTTAGCAAACTATCTAAATAGAATAAGAAAGAAAATTAAATCAGTAAAACATTCATTCACTAAAAACACAAGGCTGGTATTTTTTAGGTGAGTTCAATTTAAGCTTTTAATTTTGAAAAAATCTTGCAAGAGAAAAGGTGAAGTCAGGAATGTACCCACTAATATCATCACAAAGCTAGCACAATACACTGGAGATCAAAGCCAGTCACCATCCGCATCTTAGTTCCTCTTCCTGATGCTGTTTGAAATAACTCGATTTATTTTGTCCATAGTTTGGGGTTTAAGTCCATCACGGCAATGAAATCACACCAGCAGGAAGGAGCTTGGAGCAGCTGATCACATGGCACTCACAATCAGGAAGCAAAGGGGAATGACAGATGCATACTGCTGCCCATCTCTCCTTCAACATGTATGTAGTCCAGGATCCCAGCCAAGGGAAAGTGCCACCCACAGCGGCAGGTCTTCCCACCTCAATTAAAATAATCGAGATAATTCCCAACCAGCATAGCCAGAGATCTGTCTCTCAGCTGATTCTAGATTTCATTAAGTTGACAACTGAGATTAATCAGTCAGTAATGAACATGTGTGTCAGTCTCAGAGAAATAGATATGAAGGTTTTGCGCAAAATAATATCAGGATGTATTCATCAATATTTAAAAAGCACTAACCAATCTAGCTTTATCCCAGGTTTGACTGGGATCCTGACCTAACCTATTTAGGTATAATTTTCCACCTTAACAAATTAAAAGAATAATCTTTTTCTCTTTTATTAATAATAGACTTTTTTCATACAATATGTTCTGATTATTGTAGTAGTACGTTACTGTGTGAGCTCAGCAAGGAAGAGACAGAAACATATTCATAGGTAGAATCCCTACTAGACCTCAGCAGAAGGAGCCACCATCCTGGCCAGTGCCATAATGGACAGTGGAACCCTGAGCACCTAAGCTCAGGTGTTTTTATTATTACAGAACTCCTCAGGAGTTATACTGATAGCATTATTATTACAGAACTCCTCAGGAGTTATACTGATAGCATGTGCAGATCATGAGCAATCAAACATCCCCCACATAAATCCAATACCTACAGAGAATACAAAACACCAAGATGTAGGCAGCCTGTCACCAAACAGTGCACAAAACAATTATTTTACACATAACCAAAAATAAACTTCCACAACAGATTACTGTTTAGTTTCTCTCCCGACTCCTCTCAGTTCTACCCTCTTCCCCTCCCATACAGATCCATACTCTTTCTGTCATCTAAGAAATTATAAAATAAAATAAAATAAAATAAAATAAAATAAAATAAAATAAAATAAAATAAAATAAAATAACAAATTAGTATAGGACAAAACAAATAGAAGAAAAAGAGCCAAAGTAAAAGCACAAGAAACACTTAACAAATCCAGAAACACACACATTCACATACACAAGAATGACATAAAAACACAAAACCAGAAACCATAATGTTTACACTAAGGACTCATAAAGTTAAAAAAAAAAAGAAAAAAAAATGGCTTGACAACATTATTAGACAGAGAACCTGCCAAATTGCCATTGAATTTATTTTCTGTTGGCCATCTACATATAGGCATGGGGCCTATCTTCATGTGTGGTTTGTTTCCCTAGTGGACTTCCTTAGATAAAGCATTTTTTTCATTTGCAGAGGTATCAATTGGAGATAGCTTTTGGGCTAGGGATAGGGGCACATGTCCACTTCTCCTCTCAGCTCTAGGCCCCTATCTGAGGCAGATCGGTACAGGCCTTGTGCATGCTGCCACAGTCTCTGTGAGTTCATTGTGCGTCGATCCTGTTGTGTTTAGAAGGCTTTATTTCCTTGGTGTCCTCCATCCCTTCTGGCTCTTACAGTCTTTCCATCTCCTCTTGCACAGGGTTCCCTGAACCCTGAGAGGGAGGATTTGATTGAGACATCCCGTTTAGAGCTAAGGGTTCCATGATCTTACACTCTCTGCAATCTGTCTGTGGCTCTCTGTATTTGTTCCCATTTGCTGCAGGAGGAAGCTTTTCTGATGATGGCTGAGCAAGACACTGATGTGTGAGTATAGCAGAATGTTGTTAGGGGTCATTTTATTGTTACGTTCTTTTAGCAGAGCAGTAGTATTTGGTTTTCCCCTAGGTCGTTAGTCTTTCTAGTCTCGGGTTCTTGACATTGAATGGGAAAATTTCAACACATGTTGGTTGTATGGTTCCTTGAAAAAAAAAAAAAACAGAAACAAATAATGTCTTGTATCCAATGAAGAAGGTTTAATTAGAAATTGTAGGAAATGATACATGGTGGTGAAGCTTTAGCAGGATAATACCTTTCATATAGTCTATTCAGGTTTTCTCCCTATTATATGTGTTTTTATTGTTTTCTATCCTTTTGTTTTCAAACAATGAACATCTTAGGTGTCAATCTGTGTACGTCTTACATTCATTCCTTGTAATTTCTTAGAAGAATCCTTACTTCGTTCAGGCTTTATATACTATACATTTTTATTATTATGTTCCTAAATGCCCATGGGGAAAGAATTATAAAAAGCTGCTCGGTAAGGGAATGAAATGTACTAAGGGTTTACCTCTTGCCCTTTCCAAGAATCTGCAGGGACACCCCAGTGTCTATATAAGCCTAGCTCCATATACATTTCCAGACAATGTTCAGTCCCAGAAACAAGGCTTCACGAGCTAAATTACTGAGATCTCCAATGATTGCAACTACTAAGTAGCCCCAAATCTCAACAATATGGATAAAAATAAACAGACAAATTGACAATTGAAAGTAGACATAATTCACACTTGAACCAAAGTATAATAGTAGTAATATGAAACAGGTATAAAAAGGTGTAAGAAGAAAACAAATGGAAATGTTAAACTCCTTCCTTAAAGTTCACAAATGGACAATCAACTGTGTGCACTTTTCATCAACTCAGAATTGGAACCAGTCAATTAATGGAAAAATCAGTTAAATCAAGGAATCTTTTTTTTTTTAAAGACACAAATCTCACACCTTTGCATTTCACTTACAATATGTAAGTGCATATTTATTTGTTTATTTTTAAAATTACTTTGTGTTTTAACTTTCCATTACTATGACAAAACACTCAAGTTAATCAACTTATAAACTACCAAAAGAAATAGCTTATTTTGGCTCACATATTAATTCATAGCCACTTGGTTCTCTAGTTGGAGCCTCTGGTAGCAAAGCAAACACCATAGGAGCATATTGCAAATGGGGTTATATCATCTCAAGGGAGTTGTGATGTTGAAAAGAGCAGACAGCCAATTCCAGTGTTCTCTTTAAGAGCACATCCTCATTGACGTAATTTCCTCTAATAGGCCCAGGCTCTCAAAGGTTCTGTCCCTTCCCAATAGCACTATAGGCTGAGGACCACATCTTTAAAACAGGGCCTTGGGACATTTCAGATATCTGCAACAACAAAAGGCAATATTTGTTTAAAGCGTCTGTCTTCTGAATATTGGGTTTCTAACATGTCTTTCTTCTACAAAGCACCCCCAAAATATATTCAACAAGAATGTCTAGCTCCATTTCACTCTCTTTAGGTTTGAGCCCAAATCTAGACGTTGACGAAGTCATGTAAATTAGGAATGCTCCTATATTTAAATATGCAATATTACATTTGTCTTGCTTCCTGCTAATTTAGCAGCATGTACTAAGCAGCTTAATTGTGTCATGTCTTCTGACATGTTTAATTAAGTTCTCTAAAAAAAAAAAATCAGCCCTCCTGCACACTAACTTTTAATAAATCGATATAGCTAAGTACTTCACAGTTATATAAAATTTAAAGCAGAAGTAATCAGGCATGAGTGATTTGGTCAGTAAAATACCGTGCAATAAAGAAGACTTATGGTTGAACCCCAAAACTCAGATTTTAAAAATCAGGGCATAATGGAGCATGCATGAAATGCTGGGGTGCAGGAATGAGGGCAGAGAGGCAGGGAAAGGCCAATAGACTTGTTGGCCCGTTCTCTAGCTGAGTCAGTGAGCTCCAGGCCCAGGAGAAGGGATCTCAGAAAGTGGGTGTACACACCTGAGGAATGACACCTGAGGTTCTCCTTTGACCTCTATCCATGTACACGTGTACAACTGCACACACAGAAACGTGCAGACACAAATGAATAAGAATAAATGAATCAGACACAAACAGATTGTGCAACAAGCACTACACACTTTTGTTAAGCACAGCATTCATGTGAGGGGTGGGGGATGGGGGACAAGAGTTACCTGTGCATCTGGAGAGGGGCCTGCTGGCCATCAGTGTGTGATGTGAGGGATGCAGGAGTCAGCATGTCCCACAGAAGCAGAGGAAAGTTACTTTCAATAATAGAGTCTCTCCCTGTACACAAGCAAGCGGTTTGTTTAGCATGCAGAGGAGTCTTGATAATCATCATAAATCCACATACATCCAAGAGAAAGACCTCTGCGGGTTAACTCTGATATGCCTAAATACAAAAATAAAATTGACCATCAAGTCAACAAAACAAGTCTAAGATAAAGCTCCCCTATCTCCAGGGCTGATTTATCCACGCAAAGTTTTTATGTGAAAGTAGAACTGCTTTCTCCAGAAACAAAGAGAAAGACCTTCTTATACTATAATAATTCATAATTTTTGACATTTTTTCCTATATGTAGAAGGCTACAGTACCTACGGTTCTAAGAGGCTCTCTGAAGGAGAGCTTTATAAATCTCACTAGGAAAGAAAGCTCTATGAAGTTAATGGATATAAAATAAGAATTTTCTGGAGTCCAACATAAGCACGGATAAGCTACACTCACTGTGTTTAACTGTGGGCCACAAAGGAGCGAGGCGAGCAAGCCTAATTTTCATCAGCTATTGATTTATTAGTGGTCATGCCTTCATAAAAATCGTTCAGTGGTGGTTCTCAAGTTGAATGGCATTATCAGAATGTCATATTTTCTTTTTTATTTTTCATTCCCATTGATTTCTCTGATTTATAAAGACTCTTTCCCAGTTTCTACTTTCTCATCAGGTACAGTGGAATCAATGTTCTGCTCTGGGCTCCCAGCCTTCCATTGACTGCCTTTCTGTGATCCATTCTGTCAGAGTTAAGAAAATTGGACTTAGAATCTTCTGAATAGTAATGATAATTTTTAACCCTTTGCTTGTAGGTTTTTTATTTCCTTGCAGCCAAATCAATTAACTCTCTAACCACCTAGAGAACAGATCTTAAGAATGTGAATACCATTGCTTACACTTAATATGAAGTTGAGTTTTATATCAAATTTTTAGATTTAAGATCACATTGAAAGATCCAAGGAAAATATCAATGGCTCCTCCAAATTGTGAAATATCTTTCTCCATGTTTTTGTTAAAACTGGACCCCAAAGTAAAAGTTTGACAGGAAACCTGATCAAGATAATAGTAATTCAGTTTAATTAGTGTTCACATTCTTTTCCCTCAGAAGTAAAGACTAGCATAAGGATGGTAAAATAATTTTTTCTGTAAAGTTCTGGTACCTGGTATAATGTTTATGAGTACATAAAATTACCTGCTTTCAAAAGTTTGACCATGGGAATTTGAATATGACAAATGCATTGGCATAAATGATAGTGTTCATTAAGAATGCAACAGCATAGCTGGGCAGTGGTGGCACACATCTTTAATACTGCACTCACTTGGAAAGCAGCTCTCTGAGTTCAAGGCCAGTCTGGTCTACAGAGTGAGATTCAGGACAGCCATGGCTACATGGAGAACCCTTGTCTCAAAGAAAAACAAAGAAAAACACAAACAAGAATAAAACAACACAAAGGGATTCCATTCTTGATATCTGCAAGCCGATGACACAAGTAAGCTATTTCTTACCCAGGCTTCAACATCTCGCTGTAGAACACCGGAGGCAAAGCTTATACATGTGATGATCAGATTGACTGCTGTGTTTCCTATTGACTTGGACAATCTAACGCATTTCGGTGTGAAATGTGCCAGTCGTGAAACAGCACTGAATAGTTTCCTAAAATGCAGATGTTTTAGTTTACAGTATTTGAATCAAGGAAGAGAGATTGTGTAGAGAGCAAACGGAGTATGTGGGGTCTTGGGTAAATGTTTGTTGCTGCAAGAACACATGGTTCTCATGGTGGACAGAGTATCAACCAGGTCTTAGGTGGTTGCCATTCATATGGATAACAAGGGCATGGATGATGATATTCCATTTGAAAGCCTAAGGAGGGATATCATTAGAAATCCTGTATTTCTCTATATATTGTCATGGACTATGTGTTTGTGCTCTATCCTCCTTATTCTATTCTTGTGTTGGAATTGAAATCCTCAATGTAATTGATACTTGGAGTTGGGGACAGCTGGGAGGCTCATGGCTCCCTGTTCATGATGGGAGAACATGAGAGGATTTGCTTCCTTTCTCAACATGAAACTGTATGAGAATCTAGTCATCACAAACCAGGACAGGTAGCCTCATCAGACTATGTGCACCCTGACCTCTTCCAAACTTGACAGAGATAAACACTTTCTGTTGAATCCACTCAATCTGTAATACGTTTGCTATAGCAGTCTAGACTAGCCAAGGCATGAATATCCATCATGCCCTGCCCCCACTCAAGACTTTACCATAAGCTAATGAGAAAGGTTAAAAGATACAGAAGCAATGTATTACAGCTAGAGAAAACCATGATAGAAACTGCAGGCTTTGAGTAATAACGATGTGTCAAGGTAGATTCCTCAGGACAAATCCTGCAGCTCTGATGGGGGATACTGATAGAAAAGTTCTGCTTGCAGCAGGGCTATAGTGGAAAATTATCTCTATTTTACTACAAACCTAAAACTCCCTAAGAGTGACCTTAGATCCATATGCACAAGATGAATAGCATAACTAGACTAGATTAACTACATGGAAGAAAAGTGTTTTTAAAAGGAATAGAAGCCTTTTAAAAATCAGTAATATGTGAAATTTTCATACCAGTGCCTAATATTAATATCAATGTGTCTCTTCACTTATTAATTGAGTGACTTTTTAAAAAGCACAATCTAATTTTTAGGAAAAAATGCTATTGTCTCAACTCAGTAATTTTCTTTACCTAGTAGTTATTGGGGAAAAAAAACACAGAAAAATTATGTTATTTGGCAACTTTGTTTTTCCTGAAGCCAATGTTGTTAAGCTTTCTGGAGAGTTGCTTTTCTAGAGGAATTATTTGAATGGGCCCTAGTTACCACAGTACCCCAACACACACACACACACACATACACACACACACAGAAAGAAAGAGAGAAAGAGTGAGAGAGAGAGAGACAGACAGGGACAGAGGAGGGAGGGAGAAGCAACATTCTAGACTTTAGGATCTGCATATGGACTACAGCCCTCAGCACAATGTTTATTCCCTAGACTGAGAAGACCGTTGAATGATAGGGGAAGTCGCCTGATGTAGACTTGCCTGTTGCTTTTAAGTACTCTGAGCAAAATCCCCTCTGCTGCCAGATTCAAGTGGGACAGAATGAAATTATACTCCAAGTGAGTTATTCTCTAAGAGCCAAAGGAATGTAAGGAAGAGAAGTAGTCAATGTGATTACATGGCAAATTCATCTGAACACCAGGAGTTCTAGGAGTTATATAGCCACAAGATGCCATTTGCTTCCTTGTGTAGCATGGTTTGAATAAGAACAGCCGCCATAGTCTCATATATTTGATGTTTTGTCCCTAGTTGATGGAAAAAAATTTGTAAGGATTGTTGGAGGCAGTGTGTCATTTGGGGTGGGCTTTGAGGTTTCAAAAGCCCACGTCATTCCCAGTGTGCTCTCCCGCTGCCTTGTGGTTGTTGTATCAAGAGTTAAACTCTTAGCTACCGCTTCAGCACGAAACCTTCCTACCCGTTGCCATGCTCCCCACCATGGAGGTCATAGACTCTGATCTCCTGAGACTGTAAGCCCCAACGAACTCTCCCATAAGTCGCCTTGGTCATGGCGTCTCATCACAGCAGTGGAAAAGTAACTAAGACAAGTAGGCAGGAGGATTCTGCCTTTGGCCATATTCCATTACAGACTGAGCAGTGCTCTCACAGGAGTGTGGGAGAAATTAAGAACCAGGTAGGTGTCTGGACTCTACACAGATTGACTTCTGGTTTTGCAATCTGGTGATCCTAAGGCATTTGTGTGCTTACGTTATCAAAATAGATCTAAGGTCAATCTTATATTGGGACCAATAATTCTGACCAATATCATCATAATATACAGGTTGTTGGAGGCTGGAGAGTTAAGAAGTACTCTTAATAGCATCATAACATAAATGTGACCCTACAGAACCCTGTACTTCAATAGAAAAATAAAGAGAAAGTTATAAGTAAAACAACCTCCAGAAATAAGAATATCACTATCAGTGTTTACTGGCTAAAGTAATTTAGCAAATTGAAAGAAAACAGCCTTCCCCTTAACTTGTAAGCGTGAGGATTTCAAGAAAACCTGGCTACAGTAGCTGTTCACTATTTATTCAGTTTAATGAAGCCCAATTCCTTGAAGCTGTAATTACATTTATTTCCTATATTAACTTCACTGGCTTAATGACGTCTATTCTTCTTCCTAAAATGTGTTTTGTTGTCTTTTTATGGGCTGGGCTTTTGAAGCAGTCATGATTTTTAAAAGTAAAATTAGATTTAGAAAAGACAATGAAATGCAAAGGGCGAAAGAGGGCTGAGTAGCAAGCAAGGAGTGCACAGACAGCCCGGAACATCTCAAACAAAGAAACATTATGACAAGTGCTTATGCAGTAGATGGTATCGAAGACTTCACCTCCAGCAGAGGGATCAGAGGCAGAACGGCAACTTTGTGATGTGCATCTTATTTAAGACATGCAAATAATCTATGCATATCACCTCTCTAAAGCGCTGTATGTCATCACATTACTCTAAAGCTGCTTAAAATGTGTGGCGAGACTCACATGGGGGATCATAGATGAGTGTGAGGGTCACGAATAAATTTGGCATTAATATAAGTTTTCTGCTCACTCAACAACCAAAAATAAATTCAAAGTGAAATGCATAATGAACCCAGGTGTTTCTGGAAGCATTCGCCCCTGTAGCATCCTGCAACTTCACCGAAGCCTTGGTTCTGAACACACGACACACATACTTTGCACTGAGTGTTCCTCAAACCAGGCAATATAGCCAAGGCTTCCCAGAGTCCTTCTGCTCAGATTCAGCACTACTGTATATTGTGAACTGCTCCTATAGAAACATGATGATTTAATTACAGAAAACAAAGATGTAGTGTTTGCTTACCACCAGTCTCTATGTATGTCAAATTACTATATTTTTGGACTGTATTGTGTTATAGAATTGATTTTAAAACTGCTATTTGAGTTGGTGACTCAAGTTTCTTAATAAGACACTCAATGAATTATGGCTTGGAATCAGGACAAGATTTCCAAGAATTTCTGAAATAACTCAAAATAGTTCTGCATTTTGTACTATACATTTGTAAAATGGCATTCTCGGCATTGATGATTATAAAAATCAAATGACTGGTCAATCCTCAAAATGTTGAAGGTTCTCTACATCCTGCAGTATCAAATATTCAGCCAAGACTTAACCCTTTACATAAGAATAAGCAAGAGCTGGGGAATGGTGGCTCACACCTTTAATCCCAGCACTGGGGAAGCAGAGGCAGGCAGATCTCCCAGTGACTAATATAGATAATTTTTTAAAATATTTTTTAAATACATTAATTCTGGGATAAAATTCTAAAGAGACTAAGATAATATTTTAGTCTTCATTTCCTTTTCATTGTAACTCATTCTGCAGATTCTTTAATGTTGTGCTGGTTAGTTTTATTTCTTTCTTTGTTTTGTTTTATTCGTTTGTGTGTGTGCGTGTGCGTGTGTGTGTGTGTGTGTGTGTGTGTGTGTGTGTGTGTGTGATGTCAATTTGATACAAACTAGAGTCACCTAGGAAGAAGGAACCTCAATGGAGGATTGCCTCCATCAGAATTGCCTGTGGGGAGATTTTATTGGTTAATGAGTGACATGGGAGAGCCCAGCTCACTGTGAATGGTGCCACTCCTGGGCAGGTGGGTCTGGGTTGTATTTAAAAGAATGAACTGAGAAAGCCGCAGAAAGTGAGCCAGTAGCAGCTTCGTCAGTGGCTAGTCTGAGTCTCTGCCCTGGCTTCTCTCAGTGATGGACAGGATAGGGGTGTATAAGTCAAATGAACCTTTTCCTCTCCTGGTTGGTCATGGTCAGTGTTTTATCAAAGCAATAGGAAGCAAGCGAGAACACCCAGGTAAAATGAACTTCCGTGCCTTTCTTAGATGAGTACATGAAAATCAATAGATTTATTAAACTGTCCTAAGCATAACTGATGTTGAGTAATTCGTGTGAATTCAAATTAATATTCATTAACTAAGTTATACTGAACTAAAATTGAACACAAATTGTGATAGTGTCATCAGATTTCTTCCTTTGGAACAAATAGAAAATGTCTGTGAGAATTAGTGATTAATATGTTTCATAAATTAGGTGACTTCTTAAGTTCTTAGTAAGTTACAGTAAACAACTCATGTCGGTTTGCATAGTGTGTAGTGAGTGTCCACAGAACATGATTTTGTCAGCAAATTTGTTGCTTCATGGATTCACGAATGGTTGCCATGATGTTGGGGAGTGTTAAAGCAGTCTGTCCTCTTAGCAGTTGTACCATTTCCTGCTCTCGTTGGCACTGTTAGCTTGCCTCTTCTCCCAGGAAGAACAGATTCCTTTTAACCTGGGTCACCTCTGAAAACTTACATACTGTGACTACATGGAAGCAAAATAAATATTATTCATTATACTGATAAATAAAAAGTTGGGTCAAGTTTTCCCGCCCTGAGTGGGAAGAACATAGATTAGAAGTCTTTTACCCTGAATTATGGGGTTGATTAGTTTGAGATTTGTTGCTCTTGTTAATATTACTGGCTTGGGATGAAACTTTTTTTATATCTTTATTCATTAATTTTCGCCTAGGTTGGCCAGTAATTCCGTTTCCTCAGTGATTGACTACCTGAGGCCTGACTCAGACAATGAAGTTTGAATAGTCAAATTGGATTTGTCTGATGAGGGGTTCGCTGCAGAGTCCCTTTTGAAACATCTTTAGGAGGTTTTGCATCCGAAACAAAATTGAATTCACCCACAGATTTTCATTAAGTGCCTCAAGAAGGAAATAATTACAATGCCTGTTCATTCAGACCATGATGTTACATGCTAGCGCTAGACAGAGAAGTGCTAATCAGTGCAGCTGCCTTGCTATTACAGGAACCTTTTAAAAATGCTAACAACCATCACAATTTAAAATAAGTGAATCTATCAGATTGTCAAAGGTTTTTAAAAACTGATAAAAATGAATGCTGGCAGGAGTGTGGAGAAAATGGTACCCTCTGCAGCATGAGCAGAGATGCAAATTGGCTCATTCTTTCCGAAGGGCAGGCTGGTGGGATACTTAAGACGGGAAATTAATGTATCTCCGCTGACAGAGAGGCCCATGTCAGGGATCTTACCTGAGGAGTGATCACTCACTGGGGAGAGGAGTCTGTGCAAAGATGCTCGGGGCAGCATTGTTTGTAAGCAAAAAAAATCTGCAAATAACCAGGTGTCTGGCACCAAGTGCAATGAAGTCAAATTTGGTGGGAGGAAAGATACAGAGGAACAACATGCCACCGTTGAGGGTTGTGTTGCACCTCCAAATTCAGTTGCATGGAAAGAGGCTTATGGAACACTGTTGAGTTATCTATACAAATTCAAGTAGCATTGGAGCTATCTATACAAATTGTGCTCAGAGTCATCCAATGTTAAACATGTTGACAGCAGTTCTCAATCTGCGGATTGTGATCCCTTTAAGGGTCCAGTGACCTTTTAACAGAAGTCTCCTAAGACCATCTAAATATCAGATATTTACTTCAAGATTCATAGCAGTAGGAAAATTACAGTTAGGAAGTAGCAACAAAAATAATTTCATGGCTGGGGGTATCACCATAACATGTGGAACTCTATTAAAAGGTCACAGCATTAGGAAGGGTGAGAACCACCACGAGAACACTGAAACAGATGCTCGGCAGAAGGATAAACGGTGTTGTGTTGCTTTCTCTACACTGGAAGACAGATTTTCAGGAAAGCAGGAAGTACACTAGAACCAGATGAGGATGTCTGGAACTTCCTGGGACTCCAGAGACACCAGTCTGCTGCTGACGGAAGGCTAACGAAAGCAAATACTTGGAAAGATTCTGGTTCTATTTTATTATATTAGTTCTGATTTCATTTAATATCTTAAACTTTGAAAGTAATAATTCATAGTTAAGAAAAAGGTAAGGTAACTTCCTATAAAATAAGGTATGCGTGTACACGTATATAAATGCAGTTAGATGGATTCTTATACACAAGCATATCTTGTATTTCTTCCATTGGTCTTTCATCACTTAACAAAACTCCCTGGAATATATGCCATTATATACTGTATCATTAGCTAACCATTTTACTTATTCACTTATTTGACAGTTCCATATGTGTAGAGAGATTTTAATTATTCCCACACCATTTTCCTCCCTCATCCTCTCTCCCTCTTCTGCTGAAATCATTCTCTCCAAGATGTCTCTCTTTCATTTCCACATCTTTTTTTGGGGGGGGAGAGGGGTTCTTATGTTTGTCTGTTTCTAAATTGTTGCTGATATAAGTAATTCTTGTAATATTTCCTAATTAAAAATTACATAAAAGTCATGGATGCCTTATTGAGTGACTCACAGCTGGGTTTGCCTTTCTCATATAAACTGTTGGTTCGTCCAGAGTATGTTTGGGTGTAACATGCGAGTTACGAGTCTTCGTTATCATTGTCTTCCCCTGCATTGCAAAATGACTTTTAAAAAAATATATAAAATAATGAGCTCTAGAAATAGAAGGATAAGAATGCCTGCAGATTCAGAGTGGAAACAGCTGCCCCTGACACGAAACTAAGGGAAGCAAACATTTCACTTCTTATATTTTGTTATGCTCTGTCTTCAGATCAGCCCTTTTGTGCTATAATCTATCCCATGTCAACACAAAAACACCACTTTCACGTCAAAGAGGATAAGAGATAGTCTATTCTGGAGTCAACTATGGGTGACCGTGGCTCAGGAATACAGATTTAGGTTAGTCCAAATCCCGTGTTCCAATGTGGAGCAGTTTCATGAAGTTTTTAGAACAGAAGAAAGAAACATAAATGAAGGACTTTTTTAAATACATTGAGTAGGCAGTTTCAATGAAGCAGAGAGATCTCAGCTCTAGTCCTCAGATGATGACCCGTTATTGGCCTGTTGATTAGTGAAGACTGGGGTTTTGTTAATTCATTCCAAAAGGTTTTTGTCTGTTAGTCACAGAATGTCAGGTCCAACCCAGAAGTGGGCAAGGGATGGATATTCATGGAGCTAAAGATAGCCCAAGATAGATTGTAATTAGGCTCTGGAACTTCAGCACCCAACATCTCCTCATTGCTGAAACAGTAATCTGTCTATCAGTCTTTGCAGACACACTTCTTTATAGGAATTCACACCTAACAACCAATCTTTTCCCCTAATTATGTTATAAAACAGTAGTTTCTCTCTAGATTGGCATACATTTTACTATAATACAAAAGAAAATGTAACAAAACAGACAGGGCATACTGAAAAAAAAATGCTGGTTTTTTTTTTTTTTAACCTTGAAAAATATACTGCAAGAAGAACTATGGCTGGCTAGTCGGGAAAGTTCTCCTTCTGAGAGCTGGGGAACATACAAGTAGCATCTATCTGGAAAGACTGACAAGCTTCCAGGATTGAAAAGGCCAAGCTACTAAGTAAAAACAGAGGATGTTATAAGTAAATAATAATAAAGATAGGAGAAATTGATGGGATTGGGAGATAGGTACAACACAGAGTACCAACAAGGCTCGAGGTACGTCTTGATAAAACTCATCAAATCTGTCAGGAATAAAAAAGATTTATCAAGAATGAACGTTAGAATTACCTATAAAAGAGGGATTGCATATTGATAAGCACTGTAATATTGTCACTAGTATGAACAACTGCATATCAATAAATATGGAAATGCAGATCCCTGGTACACATGGGGATTCTGACTTATCATAACTACATGTTTTAATAAAATGATTACATCTAATTTAATATCGTCCTACAAATAAAGCTCTAGACCCAGAATTCTTTTAAATACTTAAGGAAGAAGATGGGTCCCTTGTTTATGAACGTAACTATGCAAGATATACGCTTAAATATCTTGTACAACTTTAATGACACAAGATACATACTCAACAGCCAACACAGTAGTATCAAATCAACTTCAGGAGTGTGTGGAAAAAAATACATCTTAACCAGTTGAGCTTTCCTGAAGCTCTATAAGAACCTCTTGTACCATATGGTCATCCTAGTAAATAGGTTCTCCTGAGTAATTAAGAATCAATAAAGCTACTTTTACATATGTGAATATGCATTATGGGTCAATGTTACTTTAAAACACTGTAGGAGTCAAACAGGACAGACAGCAGTGGGGGAAAAAAGAGATTCCACAATCAACTTAAATGCAAAGTGGAAGTTTTGTGCTGTGTATGTGTACACAGATGCTTTAATGTTTGATACTAGGATGCTATTACCTGTTTGCCTTTCTGGAGAATTACTGGATGGAGTGTCATGCAGCCTTCCATAGCGATGTATCAACTCATCCCGCTATCCGTGGTTCCATTTGCTACGCATTACCCCAACATGTAGGGTTTCTTTTTTGTTTCATTTTGTTTTGCTTTTTGTTTTTGTTTTTGTTTGTTTGGGGGGTTTTAATGTTTTTGTATCCACATTTTTGCCTCTTGACATTTGAATTTAAGAATCAATCATCTGGTCAGTTTGAACAAAGTAGCTAACTGATATTTAGTTGGACTTGTATCGAATTTTTAGATAAATGTGGATAAACTGTACCTCTTTTGAGTTGTGGAACTTAGAATCCATGTTATTGCTTTTTACAATAACAAGAAATCACCAAATAGTAGTAAATGTAACCAAAAATGCACAAAATCTTCATGAAGTTATGGAGAGAAATTAATAACGACAAGGAAAAGAATGTTTGTTGATTACAAGTTTCAAAATTGGAAAGGGGTCCAATTTATCCACATTTATCTAAAACTTCAGCGCAACTGCAACTAAAACATCAGTGAGCTAATTTGTTCAAATAGACGAGGTGATTCCTAAAGTCAAATGTCAAGAGGCAAAAATGTGAATTCAAAAAACATCAAAAACAAAACAAAAAATAACCCTAAGTGTTGGTGGTAATGTGAATCAACCGGAACCACTGACGAGCGTGAGTTGGTCCAACACTCTGGCAGACCGTGAAGCACTGCGTGCCAGTAATCCTCTAGGAGGAAAACATATAATAGCAAAACTCATTATCGCTCCAAACTGAGACAACACAAATGTCTACATATACTAGTATAATAGATTTTTAAAAATTAATAAAAAGTTAACTACTACATACAAAATCAAGACTCACAAATATTCTATTGAGTGATAAGTGATAAAGCGGTCATATTATCTAATTTTGTTTATATGAAAAGCAGAAGAAGACAATTGGTGGTGGTATAAGGACTGATAGCTTCCCTGAGGCACCAAGTGTGACACAGGGGAATGAGTGACCTTGAGTGCTAGCAATCCGTTTTCAAGCTTTAAATTGTTGACATATGATTTGTGTACTTTTCTGGGTAACTAAGGATGGATGAAGTTATGTTTACATGTTTGAAATCAAGAAAATTCCTGAATAACATAGACCATGGGATCAGTCCAGATCAGTGGGATATTGAAATGCATTATGGATCAATGCTACTTAAAGAGTGTGGGAGTAACAGGCAGCCGTGGGAACAAAGAAGCAGATTCCAGAATGAACTTAAATGCAAAGTGGAACTTTTGTCCTGCCTATGTGTACACAGATAGTTATAATGTTTGGTATTAGGTTTCCATTAGCTAAATGTGTAAGTCAAACTAAAATTTAACATTATCCAAAGGTAGGAAATCTCTCCAGCAAACACATAAAACCATTAACCCAAAGATAAAAGTACAGTAAAAGCTCCTGTCATATCTCAGCCAACAGAAAGGACATCTGTCTTTAAGATGAGTGGCACCAGGCAAGAGTAAATAGACTTCATAATTATCTTTAAAAGGATCAGAGAGTTGTTCCCATACGTTTTAGAGCAGAGAGGATCTTGATTTTGCCGTGGGAAGAGTTGGATACAAGACCTTAAATAGAATGATCAAGGTTAAGCTTTCCTCTTAGCCATTTCCCCTGTGATCACAGATGACTGGGGGTGGCTTCTGGCAGCATCTTTCTGATGTCTCATCCAGTGGAAAGGTTGATGCTGTCATCCCATCGTTCCCTTCAAGAGCCATCCGCATAGAAGTGCTTTGGCTTCAAATATCCTACACCCATTCTGACCAACTGTGATGTGGAGAGGAATGCATTGATCTGAGTGATTTGGCCCAAACCTCTATGCCCCATACCCAAGCCAGAGAGGTTCTAGAAACCGTGGATGCTATAGAGGATGTAATCCACTCACCAGAGGAAAACTGGAGTGTGACCACACTGAAGAGGCTGAATAGATTACTGGTTGAAAATGTCTAGGTCGAAATACACTTGGAGTAGGTGCAGGAGACATGTTTTGAACTTTATCTTGGCATTTGTTTATCAGTATATCAGTTTTAAGAAACAACAGACTGCTGCTGAGAACTGGATGTGTTTCTAGACTCCAAACCCCCAGAATCAGATGTCGAGCCCATTGGAGTGCTAATTGGAGGCAAAAGCTTTGGGAAGTAGTAAGGTCCTGGTGGTGGGTCCCTTGTGATTGTGATCAGTGTCCTTATAAGAATAGACCCAAGAAAAACGGACTCTTTTCTGTGTGGGCTTACCACAAGCAGGGGTAAACGTGAAAAGGAACCTTCACCAGCACCAGTTCATCTGCCACTTCAAACCTGTGTGTAGCAGTACACTACAATCTTTTACCCTCAATTTAGGGAAGGAGAAAGGAAAGATAGAAATCTTCACCACTTTTGTAAAAATTTGTAAACGGCCTTAACACAGAAAGAGAGAAAAGTAGAAATCTTCACAGCCTCTTTTTAGGCTGTCCTAAGCTCGAATCTCTCTACCCTTTGTTCTCACTCTAAGGAAAGACAGCAACCCAACCAACCAATGCCCACCCCGATTCTTGGGGCTTCAGACCTTTTATGCCCTAAGCCAAAAGTTCCCATAAACCCATGTGGCACACAATCCCAAAGACAAGCTACAGGTGCCAGAGCAACTTACATTATAGCCAACCAAGTTATAGCCATCTGCATCAAGCATTCCAGTTCCAACTTGTAAACAACTATACCACAGCTGGGGGGGGCGGGTGGGGGGACACGAACCTCTAGTGACTAGTCAGTTAAACCAAACAGCTTTTCTTAACATAGAAATTCCAAGTGTTCCTCTACACTTGTACAACTCAACCTCCAGAATTATGGGATATAAACTCCAATTGTTTAAGCCAGGCAGACTACATAATTTGTTAGGGTGGTTCACATCAATTAAAATGATGGTCCAGTCTTGCTTTGGGGAAAAATAAAGGCATAATAAGATAGCAAAAAGTTCTCCATCTTCTGTATTCCCCAACCTTGTATTTTAATTTTTTTGTAGTTATTTGACTGACAGTATTTGCTTACATTAGCTGCCCTGGAGTGTGAGCAGAGTGCTCACGATAATTGGTGATGGCTGCCACTGTAGAAAGACCATCCTGTTCTGAAGTAGCTGTGTCTCTTTTAATCCTTTCTTTCTGTTGCTGGTTTTAAATAATGCTTCTGACAAGATTCTGCTTCTCTTTCTGTCAACTGTCAGGGAACAGGTATTGGGCATTATTTGTGGGGCTGTAAATACATTACATGAAAAAATAATGAGTCCTTACAAAGTCGGGAGCAATGCCTCCAGAGACATTTACCTAACGTGATTGATGTAGGGCCGGGAAGGAAGTTTCAGAAACTTCCAAATGGAAAGCCTGGATCGTAAAATAAAGTCTCTGCCAGATCTGACTTTGGTATAGCCCCTGGACACATTTCCCTTTTACTTTGAATATGGAAGATAGAAAATGCTTTTTATGTTCAACTTAAATTGTTTAGTTAATGGTCTAAGAGTAACTCTAGGGAGCGCCCCGTCGGCATAGCATGTTATTACTCGATTCTTCTACTGAATTTGATGTATCTATTGTGTTCTCGCTGCAGAAGCTGATCCCTGGGATTAATCATCCCCTTTACTAGCTAGAAACTGTAGACATTTAATGGATATACCTACATCCGTCAATTTAATGAGCCTCATTGTCTAGGTTTGAAATAAACTAATCACTGTAATGTTAAAATATAATTGATGTTCATCTTCGTTCCACGTTTTCCAGGTTAGTCTCTCCCGCCCGCCTGAAGAGGCTAATTTAGTTTAAGCGGCTCTCTCTCCTTGCTTTATTTTCATCAGGGCCTTGGAACTCAAGTGCATCTACTGGTTGAGGTTACAGACAGGTGAAACAATTGTTACATCGTTTAATATAGTACAACTGGAGCGAGCCACTTGACATCCCCTTCCTTGACAGGAAATAGTTTGCCGTCATCATAGGAATTGTTCTGTAAAGGAATCATTCTGATTAATACCTAAGGTTTCTCTGGTAGCCTGGCAGTCAAAAAGATAGGGCCCTGATACGGTATAAGTGACTGGGCAGAGGACCAGGTAAGTCTGATAGTAATAGCTCAAAGCCAAAGTGGTGGCTTGCCGTATGAAAGAGGGTCACCTGGTCATCAAACGCAGTCGCAAGAAATAAGCTGGACACCGATCTGAGTGATAATCAGTGGGTTTTGGTCTCTGCTTTGTTTGCAGCTATTTGAATTTATGAACTTCCTGGCTGAGAACGTCATCTTCTGTTACATGGGCCTGGCTCTATTCACCTTCCAGAATCACATTTTCAACGCTCTTTTTATACTCGGAGCCTTTGTATCCTTTAAAGAAGAAAAAAATAGAATAATGGTCAAACCTTTTTCCTAGTAGGGCTTTGAAGACATCATAGAAGTTAACATGACAGTTGCACTTTCAACATCAGAAGCACTGTGTACATGCAAGTTTATTTCCATCAGATAACACCTCCTGGGACTATAGAATTAGCTCAGCCAGTAAAGTATTTGCCTTGCAAGCATGAGGACCACAGTTTGATCCCTAGAACCTACCAAAAAAAAAAAAAAAAGCTGGCCATGGTGATGCTTTTAATCCCACATCTGGAGAGGTAGAGACATGAGGATCTCTAGGACTTGCTGACCAGTCAGCCTAGTCTGATCAGTAAGCATACGCATGCACACACGCACACACACACACACACACACACACACACACACACTCACAAGAGAGAGAGAGAGAGAGACCAGACATATGGTGGGAGGGGTATCTTTTCCTCCCTAGGATAACAGACAAAATCTAGACCCTACTTTTAATACAAGGGGTGTTTCTTCTATAGGGCTAGAATAGGAGACATTCCCCCAAGATAGTGTGTCCAGCCAAAGGGACACTGAGCAATTACAAATGTCCCTAAGAAAAGCCTACAACTATTGACCATCTCACTTAGAAAACAGATGATGCCCCTCTAAGTCACGAGCAGATGATCTTAACTCCTGGAGAGCTTGCTGTCTACCTGTTCTCACCTGAGTCTCTCTCACCACTGGATTCTGCTGAATTCTCAAATTCCATTTGAAATCTAGACCTTAGAAAGAAGGAAGCTGTCTAGCTCCAAATAGCTTCATGCTGCTGAGGACGAGCTGGAACAGACAGACCTCCAAGGAGGGAAAAAAGAAAACCGCAAAGGAAGGAGGAGGCTTATGAATGAGCTCTTCAGTAGCGGTTTACTTATGAGACTTTGGCTTTAGGAAGTCTCTTAAAGCAGCAGTAGTGTTATATATGTTGACAGTCAGCTCTTCCCAAAATCCACTAATGAAAAAGGTAAGCAAGCTTGCTAGACACAGGCATATGTACTGATGGGAAGTGAGACGGAAACCAGCAGCAGAAATACATGTACTCTTTCCAAAGTGCTGCTAGAGAAGATAACACCGTTGGGGCATCACAGTCTCACAACTTCCAGCAGAATTGAGGATAGAGTCAGTCATCAGCAACATAAATGTGATGAGAAAATGTAGTGACTGAAATGGTATTATGATACCAAGTTTCAGCCAAGCATATGTTCAAAGAAAGGCAAAGTTTTATGTCATTCTGGGAAGGAATCGACATTGAGCGATGAATCTGGAAAGTGAGTTGGACACAGATGAGTTGTCGTGTTTATCCTTGTTTTCCGGGTCATATCATAGAGAATGATACAGACATGATATCTGAGCCTGCCCAGTCAGCCCCTCTACAGCAATATTTTCCTCAATGTGTCCCAACAGCTAGCAATTTTTGTTGCTCGAGCCTGCAATATTTATCCCCTCTCCTTCCTGCTGAATCTGGGCAGAAAACAGAAGATTCCCTGGAACTTTCAGCACATGATGATGTTTTCAGGTATGTGGACTCACTCAACTCATGCCGTTGCTTCCCACCTCTGCAGAGCACAGAGAGCCATGGAGGACCCAGAGCACTTGCGGAAAACCTGGGTTTTCTTTACCCTTGGACCCAGCATTGTGCTCATCCCTAAGGTGCTGAGCAACAGGAAGTGCTCATTTCTAATGAAAAGGGAAGTTAAAGGGAATTTGCTGGTATGACATTCGGTATCTTACAAGAAATGAGCCTCAGCTGAGCACCAGACTTTTCCCGGACCTATCAGAACAATTTCCATATCAAGGAATTTAATTACCATCTTCTCAATTGTATGCTCCAGTATATAGTATATATGATATATATGTGTGTGTGTATATATATACATATACATATATATATATGTGTGTATGTGTATATATATATATATATGTATACACATATATAGATACATACACACATATAGTGTTGAAACTTTGTCCCTGTGCTTTACCATGCAAGGCTCCAGAAGCTTCTCATGGTTACCACAATAGCTGATCCATATAGGCTCAGTTATTAGTTGGAAGAAACATGTTAACTGAGCACCAGCAAGTGCCCAAGAGTAGTTCCAGTCACTGCCTGATGGAAACACGGGTCTCCTTTTCCAAGTAGTGCAGTAGTAGAGAACTACCTTTCCCGGGTAGTTCTCATTGCTAAGATGTGGATGGGGAAGACTCTTTTCAGGAAGAAAATGAAGCAAATGAGCTGCTGACCACTGAACTATTCTGATATGTTGCGGTTGCTTTCTTTTAATAATCTTTCCCTGGTTAGAGACAGAATGTAAAGACCCTAGGTACCTTCTATGTGTGTGTACTCTTACAATACAGCAGTTCATTGGAGGGTTCATGACATTAAAATGGGGGAAAAAAACCTGCCATCACAACAGTGCCAATAGAGTTGGGGCACATGGGGGAATACAAAAAAGGAAAAAAGTGAGAGAAACCAACATTTGCTGAATGTGCTGTTCACTGCTCACACTTCATCAGTCCTAGAAAGGTAATATTAAGTTGTTTGTGCACTGGATCTCTAACAGCTTAAGTAATTGGGCCAAGGGCAAAAGCGCTTACAAATCCAGACTTCACCTCAATGCCAACCAAGTGTTTTGAAATTCACATTTTTTAATTATTTTATTATTTTGGTGTGTGTGTGTGTGTGTGTGTGTGTGTGTGTGTGTGTGTGTGTGTGTATTTTGCCTACATGTGTGTCTGTGCTGCAAATGTGTGCTTAGAGCCTATGGAAGCCAGAAGTGGGTATCAGACCCCCTGGAACTAGAGTTATACATGGTGGTGAGCCACCACCTGGGTACTGAGAATTGCACTCATGTCCTCTAGAAGAGCAGCCAGTGCTCTTAACCACTGACCCATCTCTCCAGCCCCTAAATTCACATTCTAAGTAGTTCTGAGAGTAGAAGGCTTGTTCCCTCCTCAGTTCTGTTCTAGCCTTGCTTACAGAGCACTCAGTGCAGTTTCCAGGTTTGGAAAGAGCTGTCTATTCACATACAGGCACGTGGGAATCCAAGGTTAAAACTTTGTCCTTCATAAGGCCTCTAATTGGGCTTCCCAGAACTTCCAGACATGTTATAGTGAGGGAGTCATAAAGAAGCCAAGGTGTCAAACTGACAGTGATCCATAACTTAGGGCAACATTGAACCTTGACAGTGAATTGACTTCTATTATGGGAAAAATAAAGATAACCTTAGTCACTTAAAACTTGGAAGCCAGATATGTGAGTGAAACAATGGAAAAAGTAAATAAAGACTCTCAGGAGAGGCCAGCAATAGAGTACATCCAGACAAGGGCTGAGAAGAGGCCCACAATTTGATGGTGTCTTTATGATAGTTTTAACTCTTTCTTTGACAACTTCACACATGTCTATAATTAATTTTGGGTCATTTTTACCTCCCATTGCCCTCTGTCAAACCCTTCCTCTCTGCTGAAATCCTTTCCCTTTCCAACAAGTCCCTTACTACTTTTGTGTCTTTTTTCTATGACCCAAGAAGTTTAATGATGGTTGTATGCATGAGCCTACATGGAATATAATTTACTAGAATACGGACAGTTTATGGATTCACACCCACAACAGTCATTAACTGGCCATAGTCCCTCAGTGGGAGAGAGCAGGGTCTAATGAACCTGTTGGCATATGGTCTAATGAACCCATACTTGGCAAAATGGTAATGGACTCAGTCTTATGCAGACCTTGTCCGGGTAACTACAACAAAGATGAGTTCACGGCTGCAGCAGCCACGTCAGGTCCAGAAGACACACAGCCCTCTTCCCCGTCCTCTGCTCTGACATTCTTTCTGCTTTCTCTTCCACAATGTTCCCTGAGCATGAAGGGATTGACTTAGGTGCTCCATTCAGGACCGTGTACTCCACTGCCAGTTATTCTCAGTGCTCTAAAGCAGTTGTGAGTCTGTGCAATAACTGCAGCTCACTGTCAAAAGAAACTTCTCTGACAAAGGCTGAGAGTAGCGCTACTCTATGGGTATAAATCTAAGTAGTTAGAAGGTAGTTTGATGCTATGTCTATTTAGCCAAACAGTCAAACAACAGCAGTACTTTTGCCCACTAGAGCCTATGACTGCTTCAGTCATGGGTACTCAGCCAGGTTTACATCAGGCATGAATTCCTTTCTGTGTGGCCGGCTCGATTCCAATGTTAAAGTGGTTGGTTACTCCATAATAGCCCTGTTGCCCTGATGAGCACATCTTGCCTTTCAGATTGTTTTTGTAGTTCATAGGGTCCAGAGCTGGGTAGGATTGTTGATGGCTTTCTCCCATAGTGTGATACATCCGATACAGTGAAATATAGCCAGCAGAGAAGGAGCTCCAAGATCAGCTCTACTTGACTTCTCTGTGTCCTGTTACCATATGTGTGATGTCTTCAACAATATGATCTTACCATCTAGTTCTGGTGGGAAATTAAGAATAACAATATCCTGTATTGTTTGGTAGATTTCTCGGGCTTCCTTAACCAACAACTCATCATAGGGAGGTGTCTCACAGCTAGTACTGAGATTGCCATTTAATAACCTTCGTCTTCTAGGGAGAGTATTAGCTATCCATAGAACATCTATTTAAACTGTCTGTGGAGGGAACTGGGGTGTTGAAATGACTAGTTCAATTTGTGGGGATGCTGGTTAGCTCATCACCATAACTGAAAAGACCAGCAAGCCCAATCTTCAAGACATTTATCTGTATGTAACCCTGATGTCCAGACAATGCCATGGATTGTCATCTGCATCACCGGTCGAGTAACACAGAAATTAATTTACTTCTACAAGTTTTTAATAATTATTTTCTTAAAAGTAAATATTAATATTCATAGTATTGCTTGGTATAGTAGAAAAATACTGAAGTTTCCATTAAACATCTGTCCTCATTTTCAAACGTTTTCAACATTACGTGTCTGTGTGATAGGTTCCTTTGATGCCACAAGTCAGAAATCACATTTTGCCTTCTCAAAGCCTTTAGAATCATAGCTCGGGCATCCAACAGGGATTAACAGCCTTGTTTCTTGGTTGTTATCTTGTTTTATTTTTTTCCCTTTGAGTTTTTATTGTGATCACACATAATGTAACTTTACCATCTTAAGTGCTCAGGTTTTAGATGTATTCCTGAATCATTCAATGATCACCATCCGTAGCTACCCTCTTTTCATCTTGTAAAATGGAAACTGTATGAACTAAACAATAGCTCCCCATCTCCTCCAAGCCCCTAGACACTTACTGTATTACTTTCTGCTTCCGTGATTTTTGACTATTCTGAGTTCCACATTTTAGTGGAACCATGCCGTTTTGTCTTTTTTGTGTGTGAGACTGCCTTGGCATAATGTCCACAATGCTTGTCAATGTTGTAGAACAATACAAAATCCCCTTCATTTTAAGGTTGAATGTGTGTATGTGTATAAATGTAATATGTTGCTTATCCAATCATCTATCATTCTTGGGTTTCTTTTTTCTAGATATTATGAATAATCCTGCTATGAATGTGGGTATGCAAATTTCTTTAAACCTTGCTGATCATTTTAAATGTACACCCAGAAGTAGAATTGCTGAATTATATGGTAATTCTAACTGCTAATTATTTCAGGAACTGCCGTGCCATCTTCCATATAAGCTATACTGTTTCATAGTCCCACCAATGCTGCTCAAGAGTCCCAATAACTCTACACCCTCACAACACTTGTTTCCTTTTATGATAGCTGTGCTAGCGGTATGAGGTAGCAGCACATTGGGGTGTGTGTGTGTGTGTGTGTGTGTGTGTGTGTGTGTGTGTGTGTACTTCCTTTCTCACTAGTGATATGAACACTGGTGATCTAACTAGATCAAGAACACATTGGCCATCCGTCTTTTCACTCATCTTAAATCAAGTTTTGTCTTTTGATCAGTGATTTTCAGTTTTTCTGTTTCCTAGATATTGACCCCTTACAAGATAGATAATTTGCCGTTGTTCTCTCCTATTCCATTTGTTTCTGTGTTGCTGTTGCTGTATTGCCTGTTGATACACAACATTTTTTTAAATTTTCATGAAGTCTACGTTGTGTGCTACTTAATTTTGTCATCTGTGCCTTTGGCGTTATACCACAGAAACCATTGCCAAATCTGATGTCACAAAGATTCTGCTCTGTGTTCTCCAAAGAATGTTACCGTTTTAGGCTTTGCTTAGTCGTTGGTCCATTTTGTTTATGTGTAATTTGAGAGTACGATTTCATTCTTTTGACCCTGGATATCCAGTTGTCCTACTATCACTTGTCCAAACTGAACCTTCCTTTTGACTTAGCTTGACAGTTTTGTCGAAAATAATTTGAAGATATATGTGAGAGTTTATTGTTAGGTTGTCCAACCATTTTTTTTACCACATTGTTCACTGGGCCTGGAACTCAGTCACTAAACTAGGCTGACTATCTTAATGAGCCCCAGGTATCCACCGGCCTCCTCATCCCTAGTATTGGGCTTGCAAATGCACACCACCATGCCCAGACTTTCTTTTTAACAAGACTCTGCAGATTGAAAACTGATCTCGTGCTATCTCCCCAGCCATTATTGAAATTGTTCCTCAAGCCATTATTTAAGGTTTTAGTGAGTTTTAGAAACATGGAAACTTCAGTTCTCTTTTTTTTCAAGATTATTTTGGTTATGAAGGGTTAGTAGGGTCTGTTGAGATTCCATATGAATTTTCTATTTTTGAAACAAAATAGTCATTGGAGTTTTGACAAACATCAAATTAGGTAGTATTGATACCTTAGCAATATTAAATCTTATAATTAATGAGCATGGAAAGTGTTTCCATTTATTTCTGATTTTAACTTATTTCACTATTTTATAATTTTAATTTCATCAGTTTGGATAAGTTAACACCTCTGTATTTTTTTTCTTTTTCTGCTGTTGTAAATGGAATTACTTTTATAATTTCCCTTTCATAGTTTTCATTGTTGGTTTATTATAAAATGCATCTGATTCTTGCACATTAATTTTGTATCTTTCTACTTTGCTGAGTTCATTTGCTATCTTTAATTGCTTTTGTGAATGTGTATGGAATCTATATGATTTTCTACATAGAAAATCTTCTCAAATCTGTGAACAGAGGTTATTTTACTTCATTTCTAACTTGGATAACTTCATTCCTTTTTGAAGAAAAAGTGTGTTCTGTGTGTTCTGGCTAGAGTTCCCAGTAGTGTGTTGAGTGGCGGTGGTGAGAGTGAGCATCCCCTGCTTTCTTCTGAACACAGAGGGAGAACTTCCACTACTGAGTGTGATGACTGCTGTTGTTCTTTCAGATATGACTTTCATTATGTTGGGGTGATTTTCTTCCATTTCTAGTTTTCCGATCATCTTTTAGTCATGAAACTGGTGAGGGTCGAGCAAAATGGTTCAGTGGGTAAAGGTACTAACCACCAAGGCTGACAACATGAATTCAGTTCCTGGGTCCCATGTGGTACATTTCTGAAAGCTGTCCTCTGACCTTTACACACGCTCGCGCGCGCACACACACACACACACACACACACACACACACACACCTAAATAAAATAAAATAAAAATTGGACCAAGTGCTTTTCCTGTACAAATTGAAGTTATCATGTGACTTTCCCACTTCATTCTGTTGATGCTGTTTGATGTTATTTTCAGTGCTGAGCCATCTCTCTGCTCTAAGACTGAATCTCGCTTGGGTATGATGAAGAATTCTTTTAATGTGGTGTCAAATTCGAGTTGATATTTCTTCTTCAGTAGTCATAGGGAATGTCAGCCTGCTAGTTTTCTTATAGTGTCTTTGCCTGGCTTTGGTCTGAGAGAAGCGCTGGCCTTAGAATGAACAAGGGAGTGTTTCCTCTTCCTAGGTATGTTTAGAGGACTTTGCAGAATAAGTGTTAGTTTCTCTTTAATGTTTGGCAGAATCCACCCACGAAGCCACCAGGACTTGCAATTTTCTTTCTCAGGAGAGTCTTATTACTGGTTCCATCTTCTTGCAGCTATGGGTCTGTTCAGATTTTCGGTTCATATTTATTTAAGTCTTGGTGAGTTTTGTGTTCTACCAATTTATCCATTGCATTTAGTTTTCTATAGAAGTCACAATTCTTTCATTTCTATAATGAATGGAATGTCTCCATTTTCATTTTTGATTTTTTCCCTTTGAATTTTCTTTCATTTCTTAATATATCTAGCTAAAGGATTGTAAATTTTGTTGACCTTTTCAAAGAACAGACTTATGATTACATTTATTTTCCCTGTAGTATTTCTTTCCTTTATTTCACTTATCTCTGGTCCAAACTTTATTATTTCCTTCTATCTGGTAGCCCCGGGCTTTTTCCTAGTTCTTTAAATCAAAAGGTTTGTTTGTTGAGCTGTTAGCTCAAGATCTTTCTTGTGTTAATGGGCATATATACACATTTCTACCTCCATTTCGCTGTGTCATGAAGAGCTTGCTATGTATTTTCATTCTCTTACTGTTTTCTCCATCTTCTTCTGATGTCATCTTTAATTTATTGGTTGCCTGTTCGCCTGCGTGCTTGTGTGAGTATATGTCATGTGTGTACAAGTACCCTAAGAGGCCAGAAAGGGGTATCAGATCCCCTAGTCTTAGAGTTACACTCAATTATGAGTCACTTGATGTGGTCCTGGCAACTGAAATGGAGTCCTCTGGAAGAGCAGCAAGTGCTCTTAACCACTGAGCATCTCTCAGCCTTTCAGCTTCTGAACTTTCTGCTGAGCAATCTGCCGACCATGTTATCAAAGACTCTGCAAGTAGTAAGTCATGGAGTTCATCCATGTATTGGTAAGTCATGGAGTTCAGCTTTTAAGATCCCCCTCGTGTGTGTGTGTGTGTGTGTGTGTGTGTGTGTGTGTGTGTGTGTGTGTGTCTTCCAAAAACTAAACATAATGTCTTTTTAGTGTTTATCTGTTTGGGTTTACCTTAGTTGAAGTTCATTGAGTTTCTCAGGTATTTATATTCATGTCTTTCTTCGAGCACAAAGGGAAAGTTTTCCTCCTTTATTTCTTCAAATATGCACTGTGGTGATTTCAACGAGTAATGTCCTCCAGAGTTTCTGTATTTCACTACTTGGATCCCAGATGCTGGTGCTGTTTTGGGAGTTCTAGGTGGTAAAGCATGATAGGGGAGGTATGTCACTGGTAGAGGGCATTGAGATTGTATAGTCTGTGTACTTTCAATTTGATCTCTCTGGTTCAAGATACGAGGCCTCAGTTTCCTGTTCCTGCATTCGTGCCTGCCATTTGCTGACATGGTCCCCCACCATGATGAACTCTTATCCGTCTGGAACTATAAGTCAAGATAAACTTTTTTCCTGAATAAATTGTCTTGGCAATGGTGTTTTATCACAAGAGTGAAATAACTAATGCATATACCATTTTCTGGACTCTCTCCATGTCTTCCTTTGCTTTGGAATCTTTTTAAAGGTAGTTGTTTTAGTTGCTTGGGTCTTATTCTGTTCATTTGTCTTGCAAATAGCTGGCAAATGTGAGAATCAGCTTTTTTTGTTGTGGTTGGAAATTAAACATTTTAATCTGATATGTGGTAACTTCAGAAAGCACAGGTGCCCCTGCCCCGGGTACACTTTCTTTTGATGTTGTTGTTTATATTTGCTTTTAAATTTAATTGAATTTAGCTTCATATTCATTTATTTTAACTCGAGTGGGCTGTCCTTCTGGATCATCCTGAGCTCTAAGTGTCTTGGATCTTTTCAAGCCTGTGGCTCTTTCTGAGTTTGTACAATCACTTTCTAATCTTCATATGCAGGCTTTTTTTTAAATATCCTACTCTTTAATATATGGCTCCCAAATGTAGAAAAAGAGAAAAACATCAGAAGGAAAATAGAAGGAATCCCACCCTTTACATCTCCAGGAACTCATTTCAACCAAAAGGCCAGGAGCATTGGCTGCTGGCATCTTCGTTTGCACTCCTGTGATCAGGACCAGCAATCAGTAATCAGAGTCCAAGGCCATGACATTTGCCAACCAGTTCCTTCCAGCTGTTTGCAAGCAGCTTCAGAATCTCACACATCACTGCCTGACCTTTGATGGCTAGCTGTTCCTGTACTATCCTAATGTGCTTTCGGTTGCCATGATTGAGACAGTGACCGAAAGCAACTTGGGGAGATGGAAAGGGTTTATTTGGCTTACATGCCCCAGTCACAGTTTATCACTGGGGGAGCCAAGACAAGAACTTAAGGTCTAGAGGTCTATGGAGCAATGCTGCTTAGTCGTTTGCTCTCCATGGCTTACTCATCCTTCTTTCTTATACAACCCAGGACCACTTGCCCAGGAATGGCACCACCCATCATGGTCTGGGCTCTCCTACATCAATCATCAATCAAGAAAATGCCCCACAGACATACCTACTGGTCAATCTGATGAAGACAATTTCTTTTGAGATTCCCTCTCCCCGGGTAACCCTAGATTGTGTCAGGTTGACAAAAACTACGCAATACATGTACAAAGTGAAAAAATAATCGATTGAAGTTAAACAAACTTTATTGTCTGAAGCTTGTACTGGATGTCCCAAACCTTTCAATTCTAAAGATCCAAAAAAACAGTTACATCAGACACATCCCACCAGTATAATGTTGTCCACGTGAAGAGACATATTCCTTTTCTTTCCACTCTCCATCTTCCCAGAATCTCCATGTTGGAACACATGGAGAGACAGGGAGAATTTGGGCATTCCGCTTACAATCTCACAACCAATTAGAGAATTGTGGACTGAACCTAAGCCTCCTGACACTGAATTTAGAATCTTCTTATCTACATGGTACTACTTCAGATTTACCACATGGCAATGGGAGCGTAAGTTAAACTAGAACCAACCGCAGCTTCAAACCCTAGCTTGCTTCCTAAAGCAAACCAACCCCAGCATGTGTGGCATGTCCCTCCTGGAAACCCAACTGTAGTATAGTGTTGCTGTGGCTCACCAAGAGGGACAAGGAGGCATTCTTGTACATGCAAACTCTGCCGGACCTCAGCAGAGGGAACCACCATCCTGACCAGCACCATACTCCGTCAACAGTGGAACCCCAAGCGTCTGAGCTCAGGTGGTTTTATTGATACAACACTCCTTAGGTGCAGATCATAAGCAATTAAACATCCCCCACAGAAATCCAACACCTGTAAACAATACAAAATGCTAAGAACCTAGGCAGCCCCTTTTCCAACAGTGCACAAAAACAATTATTTTAAATAAAACTAAAAATAAACTTCCCCAACACCTAACCCTTGTCTAGTTCACAAAATGCTTAACACATGAGTAGGCCTCATCCAGTTACAGGCTGAGGCTCCAGGATGTCTCCATTGTTCCTAATAAAATACATGAAGTCTCAGGTGTGTACCACACACAAGGTGACATTTCCCTTTAAAAGAGAATACTATACACGCAACTTTGATTTCCTGCATGGATTCTAGTAGCTGTAGCTCACTCAGGACTTAAAGTTTGCAGTTTCCTACTTGCCAGGATGTGTGTGTGTGTGTGTGTGTGTGTGTGTGTTGCAGATGCATGTCCACATATGTTGCACCTTTATGTAGAAGACAGAAGACAACCTCAGGTATTACTCCTCAGGTACTATTCACCTCATGTGAAACATGGCCTCCTACGGGCCAGAAACTAGCCAAATAGATGCTGTTGACTGGCTGGTGCCTGGCTGGTGAGCCTCAGAGAGCCTCCTGTCTCTGCATTCTCATAGTTAGGAATATAAGCATGCCGCCATGCCTGTCATTTTCTAAGTGTGTTCTTGGGATCAAACTCAGGTTTTCTAAGACATAACCCAAGGTCCTGAAAACAAAGAATTCTAAAGGTCAACATAACATCACTCAAGCCAAAGGCAGAGGCTTACAAGCAGAGCAAACAACACATCATTTCTAAGTGTGTGAGAATAATATCTGCTGGCACCAAGGAAAATCCAGCCGTCTTAAAAATATTTGATTCAAATGTTGACTAATGTTAAAGATGCCTAGAGTGTTTGGGGCCTTCTGGTGATGTATGATTTCAGTAGTTCTCTGACAGAATCTAGTTGCCCATGCTTCACCAATGAATTTAGATGGAACCTTCCTTTGCATAGCTCAGAACATTTTATAAGACGCCCTTTGTGAAGAAAAGCAATAATGCTTTCTAAAATGGAAATGTAAAATCATTTTTCCTTTTATTGAAAATATTTTTTCTTACATAATATATCATGATTACAGTTTTCCCACCATCCTCCTCCCAGTTCCTCTTGTTCCTGATTTTAATGGAATTATTTTGAATTTCTCTCCATTTAAGCTGCTATTGACTATGAGCTACCTATAAACTGCCTTTATTATGTTGAGGTATGTCCCTCATATCCCTAATCTTTCCAGGACTTTTTACAATGAAAGTGCGTTGGATTTTGTCAAAAGCCTTTTCTGCATGTAATGAGATGATCATGAAGTTTTGGTCTTTCAGTCTGTTTATATGGTGGATTACATTCATCTGTTTACGTATGTTGAACCATCCCTGCATCTCTGGGATGAAACTTATTTGATCTTGGTGGATGATCTTTCTTACGTGTTCTTGGATCCTGTTTGCAAATATTTTATTGAGAATTTTTGCATCTGTATTCATAAGGGAAATCGGTTTGTAATTCTCTTTCTTTGTTGGTCTGTATATGGTTTGAGTATCAGGATAACTGTGGCCTTTTAAAATTATTGGGCAATGTTATTTCTGTTTCTATTTTATGGAATAATTTGAGGAGTATTGCATTAACTCTTTTTTGAAAGTCTAGTAGAATTCTGCACTAAAACCATCTAGTCCTGGCCTTTCGTTGTTGTTGTTGGTGGTGGCGGTGGCGGTGGCGGTGGCGGTGGCGGTGGCGGTGGCGGTGGTGGTGGTGGACTATTAATTACTGCATAAGTGTTAAGAATTGAAATGTCACCTTGGATTTTTCCTTTGATGAGTATGTAGTGTCCTTCCCTAACTCTTCTGATTAGTCTTTGTTTGAAGTCTATTTTGTCAGATATTAAAATGGCTACATTAGCTTTCTTCTTAGATCCATTTGCTTGGAATATCTATTTCCATCCTTTGAAATCTTGATGTTAAGGTATGTTTCTTGGACACAGCAGAAGAATGTTTCCAGTTTCTGCATCCATTCCATTAGTTTCTTTTTATCAGGGAATTGAGGCCATTGATCTTGAGAAATATCAATGAGCAGTGTTTGTTAATCCCTGTTATTTTGCAGTGGTGTTGTGTGCATGTGCGTGTGCACAAACACACACACACACACACACACATACACACGTTTCTCCTCCTTTGGTTTGCTGGGGCAGAGAGGAAGGAGAAGCCTCAGCAGGTGGTCTTCTACAGAGCTGGGGGTAAGACTGGGCATTGGATTTGGAGAAGAGAAGGGAGAGGTGAAAATCTTCCCTGAGCAGTGTCATAAAATCATTTTTACATTCAGTCATCCAGATACTCACTCAATAGACATGTGTCAGTGTGTGCTTTAAGGTAGGTATTCGGGTACACAAATACAAAGGTGCCTTTGAGAAAGAGGTTTGGCTTGGCTTAGTTCACTAAGTCCATATGCTTCAGACTCAAATGTCAATCAAATAGAAACCTTAGCTTTCTGCTTTAGTCAGTGGTGCCTACCATTTGATAAATCTCCTATTTATCCATTCTTGCCCTTTGCACACATTTTGGCATTAGGCAGGAAAAAAAGTTTAAAGAAGAGGTGAATTTTTTGTGAGCTTATTGAACCTAAGCTTTGCTTCCCCCTTTAGACCACAGTTCAAACCCTGGGCATGGCCCTCACAGAGTATCCTTATTTAAGTAGATACATTCACCTAGTGTGTATTCATTTTTATTGAAGAAAGCCATGTATATAGGCTTCGGGCTCCTCAAAGCCTAGCCAGACCTGCCTCCAGATGGGGATGAATCAACAGATGTGGGGCTAGAGAGTTGGCTCAGTGGTAAAGAGCACTGGCTGCTCTTCCAGAGGACCTGGATTAGGTTCCCAGCACCCACGTGGTGAACTTACAACTATCCCTAACCCCAGATTCAAGGGATCAGAAGGCTTCTTCTGGCCTCCATAGACACCAGGCAAACACATGGTGGGCAGACATATATACAGGCAAAACTGGTAGATGACCTAGTAAAACAATGTTTTTGAGTGGAATACTCTTTGTTCCTGGATCACCCAGAGATTGCTACCCTCTCCCCCACCTCCATTCCTAGCCTCTGGATCACTTAGACTAACTGAACAACAGAAAGACAGCAGACTGAATTTCTCACCTAACAAGCCCCCACACAATTTCAAAAAATACATATCAATATTTATATTTCTTTTATATAAACTAGTAGTGTATATACATAAAGCCTTGGAACAATAAGGTAGCAAGTGGATCAAGATTGGCAGGTGGGAGATCTGGACCCCACTGTTTGTCTTCTCTGTCTTAAGGAGTTTTTAGTGATGGTGATTCTGCTGGCAATTTAGATTCTGTTAAAGAGTCAATCAAGGAGGTTTATTCTGAGACATATTTAAGACTTTCTTTAAATTCAAGGCCAGGAGGCTATAACAGCTCTCCTGTATCCTGTGATCCAGCACAATGGGCTTAAGAAGAATGCTAAGCTCCCTTGAAACTGCTCCTACTGATCCTAAGCTCAGTCCTAGTCAATGCCCCAGTGAACAGCCCTGCCCCAGCTTTCAGCTCCCTTGAAACCAAAGAGGCTGAGCTTCTGTGGTTTAAATTAAAGGAGGAGATGTGTTTCGCACAAATTAGCTTCCCTATTGATGTGGTGCATATTACAAAGATCAGTCTTCTTGTTTTAATTCAAATCCATGTGCTGCAATTTTTATTTAATTTAAAACTAAATAAGAGCCAGGAGCTGATAGAAGGAGGGGAAATGCCAAGCCTAATTGAGCCCTGGCAGCCTTCTTGAAACCACGGATTTGAGAACTGTGGACTCCCTGGCTGAGGAGCTACCATGCAGAGCTGTTCTGTTTATCTGGCTGGGAGGGAGGCTCCGGAAGCACAGTTGCAGAAGCTGGAGGGCGTGTGAAAGAGCACTCTTCCATGAATTCATCCACTTTGGCTATGCTTGGAAGAAGACATGGGAGTCACAATGTAGCCTCTCACAAAAACCAAGATGAGTTTTAACCAGGAGAATGTGATTACAATGCAGATTTATAAAAAAACAAAACAAAACAAACAAACAAAAACTCACCCCTAAGCTCATCACACAACCACAGAAACAACCATGCCAAGTTTGCCAGGCTTTGCTGATAGTGTTCACTGTCCATTCCATCGTCCACTGGTTCATGTCAACACTCAAATAGCTCCCAGCACCGAGGAAAGAGGAGAAAGATGTGGAAAACAAACTTGAAACTCAGTGTTTTCTTATCAACATTAACTGTTTCCCTTCAGCTGCGTACAGACCATCATTCCTGCTGGAGTGCTGTTCTTCAGACTGTGGTCAGTATAAGAACCCTGCAGAGCTGGAGGCCACTGTTCCCGGTGTCATTTTTGAAACACCCACCAATCATCTATAATCTGGATGCCATTTGAGACTAGCACAAAAGCATCCATATCTAGCAGAAATCAGCCAAGAAGAAAGCACAAATGGGGATGAGCATGGATTAGTCAGTCTTTTGGCACCGTGTCAAAAATCTCTGATTAAAAACAACTATTAGCTCATGGTTTCAGAGGAATCAGTCTCTGTTCATTTGGTACCAGATACTTCAGGAGAACACTGTAGTGGCAGGAGCTGTAGCTAAAAGAGTTTGATGGTTGGCTTTAATTAACAACTTAACATAACCTAAGATCACCTAGGAAGAAGGTCTTAATCAAGGATTGTTTACTTGGGGTTGGTCTGTGAGCTTGTCTCTGGGGGATTATAAATTAATTCATGTGGGAAGACTCAGCCTACTGTGGATGGCACCATCCCCTAGGCAAGGCCTGAACTGTACTAAGAGTAGAGGAATTGTAATGATCACAGACAAACAAGCAAACTAGTGTATATGTATTCATTTATTTCTGCTTTTTACAATGGATGTAATGTGATCAGCTATCTCAGTCTCCCGAGGCTATGACTTACCTGCAGACTTTAACATGGGATTGTGAGTTGAAATAGATACTTTCTCCCCTAAGTTACTTTTGGTCAAAGTATTTTGTCACAGCAAGAGAAATGAAACTAGAATAGAGAAAAAGACTTATTTGCTCACAGTTTCAGGGATTTTGTCAAAGGTCACTTGGCACTGTGGCTTCTGTGCCACTGTGAGGCAGGACATCATGGTGGGAATGTGTAATGGAGCCTCTTACCTCATGGCAGATAGACAGCATAGAAGAGACAGGAAAAGGGCAAGGAAGCCACGCCCCTTCCACTAAGGAGGCCTTACCTCCCACCATCTTCCAATCATGCCATTAAATTACAAACCCATCCATGTACTAATCCATTGATGAAGTCAGCGCCTTTTTTGCTTTGGTCACTTCTAAATGAATAGATCAATCAGCTGAAGACCAGCCTTCAGTACATGAACCTTTTGGGGGGACACCTCATATATAAATCACACCAATACCCAAAGTATAGTCCTCAACTGAGAATCTCTGACATTCCTTGAGAGCCACTTATGAGTACTCAGTTCAAGTCTGTATTCTAACAGGGACCCCAGGTCATTCAAGTGTGTTTAGACTTGAGAAGAATGTTCCCCAAGGTCATTGCAGTCCATGGCTTCTGTTATGAGCCTCTCTCTTCAATTCATTCCTCCCATCATTGTGTTATATCTGCAGGCTGTCCAACCTGTGTGGACTGTGGACCACATGCATTGGAGGATAGCTTCAAATGTATCTCAACACATTTGTAGATGGTAATGTCATGTCACAATGTCAAAAGATTAGTCCCTGCTGGTGGTTCCAACATGTCATCTCATCAGCGTAGCACTGTTTATCTAGTTACTGAATGTCTTCCAATCCATTCAGGCTAATATCTTTCTTCTGAAACACCTTTACTTCTTAGTAATTCTGTTGATGCTTCAGACCTAAACTTAGACTTTTCTTACTAGAAGGCCTTGTAACAACTCAAGTCTGAGTTGATATCTTTCTTACCTGTTTCTATGGCCAATATTATCTTCTCCTAGTAGGCATTATATTCTACCATTGTTGTCATCAATCTATCTACTTGTGCTCCCCTATGTTGGGAGTATTATAAGGATATGATACTTAATCTTTATAAATCAGTCCCAGAACATTGCTTGAAGAAACCAAGTAGCCTTCTATATACACTTGGTAGATAATAAGTGAATAAATGAACAATGTAAAATGTAGTAGTACACCTACAGTGTTACTCATCAAGGAGACACGGAAGCAGTCTCATAGGTACAAGCCCAGCCAGATCTCAGCTGAGGGAACCACCATCATGGCAAAGCACCATACTGGATAACAGAACCCTGAGCATATGAGCCCGGGTGATTTTTTATTGATACAGAACTCCTCAGGTATTCTACTGATAGCATGTATAAATCCTGTGTAATCAAACATCCCCCACATAAATCTAGCACCTGCAAACAACAAGATGCCAAGACCTAGGAAGACCTTCACCCAACAGTCCATAAAACAATTATTTTATATATGACTAAAAGAAAAATTTCTACAATTTCCCTTTTCTGTATAAGCCAACCCTCCCACACACACACACACATACACACACAGAATGCTTTATCTCTACAATGCAATTTAACACTACACCAGCAAAAATATTTACAAGAGGAACAATCACAAAGACAGGACCAAATGGAACCAAACATCTATCCAGCTTTTCACAATGTCTTTGGACAGCAGAAAAACATTATCAATGTCCAATTATCTGGAATTCACTCACCATCTTTTGGGCTCCTCCAAGGGCTTGGATCAGTTCTCTGACTCTGCCCTCTGCAGCACACACAGTTTGTCCTTCAGGCTCTGGCTGGCTCACACCACTGCTGCTGTTCTTGGTAGTCATTTCATGGTATTGGCATCTCCAAAATTGCTGGGGTCCCTTGTAGCAAATGGGCTGCACTTTCACCAAGAGCCTCTCCTGGGCTCTCTTCATAGTGGTACACCTCAGCTTTTTTACAAGGAGACATATAAGCATTCTCATAAGTGCAAACCCAGCCGGACCTCAGCAGAGGGAACCCCCATCATGACAAAGCATCATACTTGACAGTGGAACCCTGAGCATCTGAGCTCAGGTGTTTATTGACACAGAACTCCTCAGGTGTTCTACTGATAGCATGTGCAGTTCCTATACAATCAAACATCCCCCACATAAATCTAACACCTGCAAACCATACAAAATGCTAAGACCTAGGGAGACCCTCACCCAACAGTGCATAAAACAATTATTTTATACATAACTAAAAAAATTTATACAACAGTACAACACTGTCCACCCAACTTAAATGGTATGTTTAATGTATATCGCCATTTAAGAATTATCCACTCTATCTTGTTTTATTTCTAGGAGCTTTCTATTACAGAATTGTCCTGCCAGCTCATACCAGCCTTGCCCATTTCCACAGGTGGGAGATAAATAAACATAATTTCAAAGTAAGAGATTAACAAGTAAAACCCACTCATATCTAGCCTGAAAGTAAGTAATAGTAACATTGGTAACATGTCCTCAAAAGTAACATGTGGATTTGAAAACATTTTTCAAGTCTTAGCTTGCTCTATGCTTGGAGAATATGTTTGTTCCTTATTAAAAACTCTGAGGTTATTTGAATCAAAAATGAAGCTAAACTCAAGTTATACTTAGGAAGATGATTTCCTTAAATGTGTGTTCAAGCTTATCTGAAACTCTGAAGTCTAAGCACCCGTAATGGGGGTTTGCTTTTTCTTTCTTTTGCTTGTGCTTCCAGAGAAGAGAAGACAGCTCAACAATGTCATTGCCCTCTGAGAATTCCCTACCCAACCTACCTCTTCACAGCCTTCTTGCCTAAAATCCAGGCTCTCCCCTCTCCTGTGTTCCCTCTCCTTCCTGCCCTGGGCCTATCTTATGTAGTTAATTAGTTCAGTAGTAGGTCACTAACCAACTAATGGGGCACAGAGATGAGACTTTTTCTCCATTAGAGAATATGAATGCCAAAGTCCCATCTTTCAGGTGGTAAGCACTGTGGCCTGGGGCAGGCATTAGTGAGTGGTGACTACAATAGGTCTTCTGGGGTCTCTAAATGGGACAGGGTTAATCAGCTTATGCAGGAAATGAACCACAAAAATGTTTTAACCACTGTGTCAAGCAGTAACAGAAAAAGTCATCTTGATAATGGATGAGCATGCACAGCACTGGTGTGGCAGAGCAGACAAGCATCACAAACCCACATGGATCACAGATCCCATTAGCTCCTCCTGGTTTCCACCACTGTGAAAGGTTTGCATGAGGAAGGCGAATACAGAAGAGCTGAGAAACAGCTTAGGGTGGCGACCAGCCCCATACAGTTGTTTCTCCTATTAGGAAGTCAAAACATTACCATTCTTCACTGAGCTCCAAAATACATCTGTAATAAGAATTACTTGCTCTTGCATTTTTAAGCGGCAAATTAGATTTTGCTACTTGGCACACCACAGTATTTCACAAATGCTTTGTCAAAGTGCAAGGAATTCAGGCTTTAAAAGGTAGGCCCTGCCCTTTGTGATCAACCGGTTCTAACTCACAGCTTCCTAAAATGCCAGGTAGAGAATAATTGTCCCTAATCTAGGTGAGTAATGTTGAAAACCAAACTAGCTGTTACAGCTGCCTTGGGGTTGCAGAGACGGCTCAGCAGTTAAGAGCATTTGCTGCTCTTATAGAGGACCTACCTTGGATTCCCAGCACCTATCTTGGAAAGCTCACAATTGACTGCAACTCCAGTTCCAGAGGATCCAGTGCCCTCTTCTGGCCTCTATAGGCATGAAACACATGTGATGCACATATAAATAGGCAGGCATGCACACATACACATAAATAAAAATAAGTAAAGTTCAAAAGAAAGATACTTTAAAAAGCTACCCTCCTGCCCAAGAACCTTAGGAATATGCAGAGGAGCATTTCTTTAACTTCCCTTCACCATGACAGAGACATAGCATGTGGGGAGAGAGCCCCAATAAGTTGCCTGCTGCTCTCAGAACAGCATCGCATCACAGATTGAGATCTTCATTCTGAAAAAGGGCTGACTGTTAATCCCTGTGGAGGACACAGTCTGGCACAGAAGCTAAATACAAGCTACAAACATGTCTCTGGCTTTGTTTTCTCCCCTCAGGTGAGGTCAATTTGATATGTGCAGACATATATCCTGGATCGCCGCATCAACCAAAATGCTGAAACCCAAAGTGCCAGCTTGCATATGAAAAAAATACAACGTTTCCCTTTCCCCACAAGTTGACCCATGTAAAATAGAGATCCTTCTCGTCATTGACAGAATGTGAGAAAGTGACAGAATCTCAAGATGACCAGACTCACTTATCTTTTGAGATAGTGAAAGCACCTGAGACCCCAATTCACTCAATAATGAGAGGATATAACCCAAGGTGTCACTGCTCCCTGTGTCCCAGGAATACGGTCTTAGAAGAACCTAGGAATGTAAACAATCTGGCCACTTAGTTCTAGAATTTTCATGTACACTTGGGGCTTTCAGGAGGTCCACACTGAACAAATATTTTATTGATAGTTTCAACCAAATTAGCCTGTCCACTGAGGCAAACAAATAGTCTCATAATTCTACCCTATTTTCTGCCTGAATTTACGTACTAATTGTCTGCCAGTTTGGAACCCAGAGTAGACAAGACCATAGAAAACTGTTAACATAAGCAAACCAATTTCAAAAATTAGTCTCTGTGTGCCACCACAAATCCCTTGTAATATCTGCCTCGGGTTCTATAGACAGAGCTCGAAAGAAACCAATAGAATTGATCCAAATAAGTTATATGTACAAATGAGCAAGAAGCAGTTGCATTTACAAATAAATGCCTTGTGCTGAACACCCATAGGGCCATTTAGTAATTCAAGATTCCATGGCATTAGCTCTGATATATAGAGAAAGTTCAAATGCTGGTCAGTTTTACACACTGACCAAACTTCTGTAGTAGGGCAAGACTCCTCGCTCTGCCTCCCAAAGGCTCTGCCAGGAATTTGTTTCAAAGCCCAGAGCTTTAGAGGACTACTGATTCCTAGTGAGAGAAGAAAAAGCTCCTCTGCCTGTGACTCACAGTCTTCTCCCACCATTCGCAAAATGGTCACCTGAGTCAGCATAGCACCCACCGACTCACCAGTCTTGACTGGAGCCATTTTCAATCCCACAGGCAGGCAGGCAAGCCCATGTGTTAAAGTTTGCTGGTTTGGGTGTTTTTCATTCTTTTTCTTTTCCTTTCTTTTTTTAAGACAAGCCTTACTCTGTATGTTGCTTAGGCTAATCTAGAAACTCCTTTTGTAATCCGAAACTGTCCTCAGATTAGTGGTAGTCCTTTTGCCTCAGCTTCTGGAGTGCCTGGGTTACCTGCATGAACCATTACCCCTTGATGAGCACTTTAAAATGCACTCCTCTGAGGAAGGATGGCTGCTGCCCTTCGGCACAGTTCTTATGATGGCATTCTTTCTGGTAAGAAGCTCATTCCAGCTGCCAGGGGAAATGAGTTTTGATTGGTGAGTTCAAGTGTGCTTTTGTTTTTGTCACCTTGATGAAAACCAAAATAACCTGGGAAGCCAGAATAGCCTATCCTATTGTCCAGGATAGCAAGATCAACATGTCCCTGCAACTCATTTAGAACAGCACAGTATCAACATGGCGTACTGTCGCACACCTTTAATCCCAGCACTGAGAAGGCAGAGGCAGGCGGATCTCTGTGAGTGTGAGGTCAGCCTGATCTACAGAGTGAGTTCTAGGACAGTCGGAGATACATAATGACACCCTATCTCAGGGGAAAAATAAAAGAAAATGGAAAAAAGAAAAAAGGCACAGTTTCGAGTCTACCACAAGCTTAATAAATAAGGCACTTTAGGAATTTAGTGCAGAAACCTGGGACCATATTCAAATAGGTTCTCTTGACAGGAAGCCATCCTTACTGAAGCAGCCTTTACAGAAGAAATACTGCTCTTGTTTACAACATGTTCCAGTGCAAAACAAACACCTTAGGTGTAAAGTGAGGATTCCTAACTCTAGGAATCATTGACATTTAAGTCCAGTTAGTTATTGTGGTGGCTATTGTGTGCGTTGTGAATGTTTGCAAAGTCCCTGGCTTCTGGCCTGTAGAAGACAGCAGGACTCTCAGCAACTCCACTCAGCTCACATCCCTGCTCCCCAGTCCCCAGGACACCCATAATGTTTCTAGACTTTGCCAAACATTCACTGGGGGGAAGATTGCCCCAGTTGACAACTTCTGTTCCAAATGGAAAATTTCTAGTTCTCTTCTTGAGCACAGCCTGGCCAAGAGTTGAGTATGGCTCACAGAAGGTTGACTCTCTTTGGAAACCCTCTATTGGAGATCCAGCTAGCGGTGAGGATCAATGCACAGTACACTACCGCATCCATCTTAACTACATAGAAATAAACTTCTGAAGCCAGAGGCAGCTCTGTGTGTTGACTTCAGAGCTGTGGCAGAGCTAATCTCATCCCCAATTACCCTTCCTGCTGCCCAGGGCTTCCAAACACAAACTTCATTCCAGATAAAAAATATATTGCAGTTATGTTACATTCCTTCTCAGCAACCTTGAGTTTTAGTAATGCAAGTTCATGGGGAGATGAAGGCAAGGAAGTTCTACTTGTCTAACACAAACTTGGTTAGAAGGACTCGATTTATTTTTGAATGTAGACGATTTTTCCTCTGCAAGCAATCTGTTGGTTTGCCTTCCCTGTGATAAAATGATGTTGAATTGAAAATTCAACACGTAGCAAGATTGTGCAATTCAGGAAAATGTATTTTGAAACCAGACTGACATTTTTGCTGAAAGTAGTTACCCTGTGCAAGGTCATAAGACTTTAGCAAGTGTAAAAGCTATACATAATTCAATTGTAGACCCATACTAGCCTTTGATTTACCAGACTAATAATAAGAATGTGTTAGATCTTTGAAATCAACCCCCTCACAGCAGTTAAAGTGAGGGGGTAGGGAGGCTCAGAATGGCTTCTAGTCCCAAGGGAAAGATAGAAAGCAGAAAGACTCCTCTAAAGGACAATTCTTTGAAAGGACAGATCAGTTTCTCCGGAGCATTTCTGTACCCCAGTCCACATACTGCTCATTTCCTTTTGGGTTCCAGATACACTTTCAAATGCAAAAATGACCTTTCCTTCCTCCATTTATCCAGGCATTCATCACAAGGTAGGCTAGGGAGTGTTCCCCCTGTGAGAGGCTCCATTCCAGCACCAGGTGGATGTCACAGCAAATGCCACAGACCCAGGACTGCTGTTCCCAAGCTTACTTTCTAGTCAAGGAAGACAACAGACAGATGATAGATAGATAGATAGATAGATAGATAGATAGATAGATAGGATATAGAGATAGATGATAGATAGATGATTGATGATAGATAGATGGTAGGTAGGTAAATAGATTAGATAGATAGATAGATAGATAGATAGATAGATAGATAGATAGATAGATAGATAATAAATATTATTCTAGATGGTGAGGAGGGCAAAAAGCCCTGGCTGAAAGTGGAAACACTGTGATCAGATGCCCAGGCAGACTTTCTGACCTGAGATGAGGAGTAACCCAGGGACTGCCTGGAGAGGCAGTGCAGTAGAGAGGGGTAGCCTAGGAGGAGAGAGGCAGTGCAGTAGGAAGGGGTAGCCTAGGAGGGGAGAGGCAGTGCAGTAGGAAAGGGTAGCCTGGGAGGGTCAGAGCAGCTGAGGGGAACAGTGAGTACAAAGGCCAAGAAGCAAAAACAAACACGGTTTACAATAAACTTTACCTTCCTGCACTTTTCAAATACTAAAGATCCTCTCCTTCTCCCTCTCTCTACTAAGAGGATTCTAACCACCCTGAACTGTGGATTCTTTCATCTGTACATCAATCCACTCAACCTTTGCACTTGGGAGACTAATTGACCTCTCACAGGAACGTGCCTATAGTACAAGCCTTGGTCACTGGTTACCCCACACACCCCAGTGCCCAAACACACTCCTTGAATATTTCCCCCTAATTCCTCTGAGTGTTCAAGACAGTGTATATCCCTGGCTGCCCTCCCAACAGGCCCTCATCTGATCCATCAACAAAGACTGTGAGGCTTTGCCATGCCAGGACCTAGAAACACTCCAACCCCAGTGAGCATGCTCACCTGCTCTCTGGATCAAGGTGTCAGGCCCACTGGCCTCCAGTTTTTTACCTAGAAATCTGGCTTCCACACAGCAGCTGAGACTCTTCTTTCAGTCATCAAACAGATGAAGTCACTTTCTTGCATAAGAACTATAAAGTTTAAATATAAATGTAATTTAAATATAAAAGTAAACATACATATGAAGCATACAAAACAAAGTTTTTCATCTTGAAACAGCATCCAGTCACCTTGCTCTTCAAAAGCCCATCCCAACCTGGCTGTGACTTCTACGGTATCTCTTCCTTCCACAGTCCCCAATCCTAACCCTTCTGTCTTTCTCCAGCCACAGTGCCTTCCAGCTCCCTTCCTCAGAGCTCTGCTCATGCTTGCCGAAGGTGAGCAGATGCCAACCGGGCTTATTGGAGTCTTCTGCTCCTTCTATTGGAGTCTCTGCTCAAATGTCACTAACCCGAGAGGCTTCCCTAACACTGACGCCCTTGTGTACACACAGGCTGTCCTCTCACCTGCTATGGCTTTCCTCATAGCACCTTACATAACTAACCTGGATCCACCTTTAAGTCAAGAACTATCTCTCATTCGCTGCTCAACTCTGCTGGATGAAGTGAAGAATTAAGAAACCACACGTGCCAATTGCCATAGCCTATCCAGAAAGTCTGAAGTCGGTGCAATCGTTCACTTTAAGAGCATTGCTTAGTTTCACATCCATAGTACTGTGGAAAACCTAAGAACAACTTTAGAAAGATGTAACTCTAACCTTTTGAGAGATCAGAAGTTGGGAGAAAGGGACATGCCACATTAAATATTGATTCCTCTCTGATTATGGTTTGGTAATACAAGTGGTACGATCGATCAGTGTGTTGCATAGGATTTCAAAGAAAGAACGGCGTGACTAGAGGGTTCCAGGAACTTGTGAGAGTAAAGAATGGACAAAAACATCGTTCAAATGGGCAAACTCTGGAGAAGCCCAAAGGGAATGCAGAATTTTAGAAGCGAGGCAAGAGGCCAAGTGGACGGTGGCACAGAGACAACTGTGAATGCCGCCTTGCTTGCAGTCTCGATGGAAAGCAGACCAGGAAAGAGAGTGAGATGTTGATTGAGAGGTTTCTATGAACTATGGGAAGCTACGTGCTGTGCTGAATTACAACCTCATGAGCTAGGTTTTGAGGGAGCTTTTCTGAGAACGTGGAGGATAACTTGGGGTTCATGAGGTCCAAAGTACAGTTTCAACTCTGGTGTAGAGTTTGGGTGTGGCATGATGGCCTTGAATCACCATGAACAGTGGCCTGAGCTTTCTCCTGATTCGTTGCTACCAAACCTAAATATCTATTGAGTCCTTGGCATAATGGCAGTACATGATTTTAAGTTCCACAAGATTTTGATGTGCACCCCAATTGAAGACCACAAGTCAAGCCTTAAAAATGTGCATTTAGAAATGCGTTAACAGGGGCTGGAGAGATGGCTCAATGATTAAGAGCACCAGCTGTTCTTCCAGAAGACCTGGGTTTGATTTACAGCACCTACATGGAAGTTCACAGCTGTCAGTAACTCCAGTTCCAAGGATCTGACGCTTTCTTCTGGCCTCTGTGGGTACTAGGCACATTCATGGTTCACAGACATACATCATGTGGTATGCAGATATACTTGTAGGCAAAATACCCATACTGGATAAATAGATAGATAGATAGATAGATAGATAGATAGATAGATAGATAGATAGATAGATAGATGATAGATAGATAAAGAAATTTAAAAAAGAAATGAGATAACAGATGTGAACCTGCTTAGACTCATGCACGACATCAGAGGTAGTCCTGAAAAACAGATTCCAAAACCCTTTAACCTCAACATATGGCCTTCTGAGATTATGTAATAAAAAGACAGGCACTGGGTTCAGAAAATTATTCAACTATTACACCAAACTGTAAAGTAACCATCATTTTCTATAAGTAATCTGGACTGGTGAAAGATTGGAAAATTCATCCAGCCATTGATTTGTTCAATAAATATTAATTGAGTATTTATTGTCCCTGGACTTGCTCTAGGTATTGCTGGTAAATAGGGTCTGACAATTATAAAGCATTGTACAGAAGCTCTGCAAGAAACTGGGCTGTGCTAGGAATATAAGGAAGCCTGTCTCCAGCTCAGACCTGAAGAGAGACTTCCTGGAGAAAGCAGTGACTTAGCTGAGCTCTGAGGAGTAGTTAGAACACAGTGTTTCATTGGGGGATACAGGAGAAAGGACTCAGATAAAAACAGGTAACTCGGGGAGATTACACTCCAGTGACTTCAGACTCACACATGCTACACGTCTGTTGTCAGTGATCATGAGCTGGGTCATCATGGCTTCCATTCTTTCCCTTCATCAGTCTTTCAAACACCCCCTTTAATACACGCTTGAACACACCCTCCAATACACTCCATCTCAGTTTACCTTTTAAATTTTTTCTTTGAGGATTTCACTCGTAAGTCTGCTATATTCGCTTCATTTCTAGCCATCTCTCCCCGCAATTCCCACCCACATCATCCCAACCACCCCCTTTAGAATTCGTGACCTCTGCTATAATCACACACACAAAACCTACTGAGTCCAATTAGTGTTGCCCTTATTTGCATGTGTTTAGAGCTGACCCCTTAAGATTGGGGGTCTCATCCCTAAAAAAAAAAAGACTTTCTTATTCCCTCATCAACCACTGGCTACCTATAGCTCACTGCTAGGCATGGAGCCTGTGGAATTTTCCTCCATTCATGCTGGCGTGTCAACTGGTAAGATCTTGTAGTAAGCCGTATCATGGAAAGTTCATGGAAGCAGCACCCCTGTCCTATCCTGAAGACACACTCTCACAGCAATCATCTGGGTCCCTGGGCTCTTACAATCTTTCTGTCCCTTCCTCTGAGATGATCCCTGACATTTACCTGTAGGGGTAGAGTTATTGATGTCCAATTTGGGTCTGGGCACCCCATAGTTACTCTACATTTTGACCTGTTGCAAAGCTCTCTAGTAGCCTCTGTCTGTTGCAACAAGAAGCTTCTTCAAAGAGCTGTGAGAACTGCACCTATCTATGGCTATAAGGCTGAATATTTAGAAGCATTTAGAAGGCAACATTATTATGTTAATGATCTGGTAGTAATAGGTTCTCCTCTGAGGCCTATGACTTCTCTAGCCATAGGTTCTTGGCTAGATTTACGGTATCAGGCACCAATTCCCTCTAACTCACTGGGGCTTAGGTGAAATCAGATAGCTGTTGGCTGCCCTCAAGATACAAGTGTCACTATTGCACTATTAGGGATATCTTGCTGGTCCCACTATTTTTGTGATTCTCAGGCAGGCTGGGTAGGACTGTTGATACCTTTTTTCCCTTGGCAGCTTGCATAGCACCTTTAAACACTGGAAGCTAATCTTCAAGGAAGAAACGTCCAGGTCAATACCAACATGATTTTTCCAAGTCCTGAGACTGTATGTGGTGTCTTCAGCATGAGGCTGTTACCTTCATATTAGAGAAGGTAACTGGGAACAATTTCCATAGTCTGTATTGTTTTGGAGAGTCTCTTGGGCCCTCTGAACAACAACTTGAAGGTAGGTATTTCTTGCCTGGCACTGAGGTTTTTGTTAGGTAGCCTGTGTCTCTTGGGGGAAACATTATTCAACCATGTAGGTAATTCCATTAAAGCTATATGTATGTAGGGACCAGAGATGTCTCAATGGTTATTTACGCCGGCTACTCTTCCAGAGGACCTAGGTTCAATTCCCAGCACCCACACTGGGGCTCATAACCATCTATAAATCTAGTTCCAGAATATCTGATGCCCTCTTCTGACCTCTACAGGTCTGCTACACAGACATACATATGGGCAAAATATCCATATGCATGAAGTAAAAATAAATAAAGTAAATATTTTCTAAAAGCTATGCATGTATGTCTATCTCTATCTCTTCTTCCACCTATGTGTGTGTGGAGGCAGGGTGTGTATAAATAAGCTTATATAAAATGATGTTTCCCTATGGCTTTTACCAACATCCTTAGTGTTATCTCCCTCCTCCCTCCCTCTCCACATTGAAAGAGAGTCAGAATAGAGAAGTGGGAGTCAGAATAGAGAAGCTGAACCTTCTTTACTGCTTTGCCCACTCTGTGTTTTGGCTAAAGTTAGGCACATAATAGGTGCTCAGAAAATATTTACAGTCTTGCATTACCGCTTTGCACCTTAAATAAGAATGCCTAAAGAGATATTTATATTCCTGTAGTTTAAATGTAGCTATATATATATCTGACCTGTACTCATTTGGAGCACCTTTGCAAATGTGTAATTGATTAAATGCTTCACTTTTGCTCTTTAAAGGTAAACAGGAAACTGCACATTTTCTGCAGCAGGGGTCCTTGCTGGAAATCTTTCCCTGGCTCAATAGCGTTCCCTTATTATGAGCAGAACATCAATATAATTAACATAAGAAGCCCTTAGAGGCTAATTTTAAATGAAACCACATTTAATTGTAGGTATTTCCTTTATTCCCCAAGATGATGATAACTTTCCAATTGGGCGTATAAAATGCATCAAAATCCCCACAAAGTCACTCTTTTTAAAGCAAAATTATATAGTCTGCCAATTCCCAGAAGTACAGAATTACTTTCACTAGTTGACTGAAACAAAGAGAAGAAAGGTAAACCAAGGGGTCCAAGTACTCAGAAAATAAAATAAAATCTAAGTTTTGATATGTTCTGAATTTTCTGTTTCCAAGCAAATGTTTTGCTACAATAAAATCCCAAGATCAATATCTTTTTTTTTTATATATCTTAGAATTTTGCCAGTAGCCTGAATGATTTTTTTTTCAATTCTAAAATCCCCCATGACCTAAATCCATGGTGTTAAGAAGATAGGATCAGCATGCACAGAACTCCATATAGAAGGTAACCAATATATATGCATTAACCAAAGCAATGAATGGCCATTGATTAGACATTAGCCCAGACTCTAGATGTATGAGGAGGAAGTTCTAGAATCATGCAGTTCAAGCAGGACAGAACATTGCATCATCTTCTCTGGAGTTCTGAGTCAGCTTCACTTGGTTCATTCAGCAAGGTCAGCATCCAGAGTAACTTGCTCCCACTGTTGCCAAAGCATCTCACCTGTGTGGCACATGCCAAGTGGGCTAAGTATGACCCGGGCAAGGCACAGACAGTCTCTCCTCCAAATACCCCTCACATCAGAAGTTCACTCGGTGCCCATCCATTCAGAAGTCATTCTTCATGATGTCTTCAAGTTTAGATTTGATAGACAATATTTCCCGACCTGCTGCAAATTCATTGCTGTGCTCTTCTCTTTTTTTTTTTCCTGGAAATCTCTACATTGCCTTGCCTATGAATATAGGTTTTAATATGATTTCATATATTAAAGTTTCATATAGATTGATATGAAATCAAACTAACAGATACATGTTTCTGTATATGTGTATTTGAAGGTGCTGGGGAATCTTGAGGAATTTTGTTTCATTTCATTTCACCTCATTTTATTTTATTTTACTTTATTTTATTTTATTTTTGAAATAGGGTCTTGATTGTTGCAACCCATACTAGCTTCAAACTTGATATCCTCTTGCTGTAGCCTTCTGAGTGCAGGGGTTACAGGTGTACGCTATCAAAGCTGACACTATTTTGAGTACATGCTTAAACTAAGGACTGCTCATATATAATTTGCTTAATAACATAGTTTTGCCAATTTGGCATAACAACCATACATTATTAAATATGTCTAGGAGGGTTAGTGATTGCATTTACACTTTGCCCTTGATATCTAATACGGACGGGTTTACAGTTAGCAAGATACAGAATGTTTTAATTTGTATTCCATTTTCTACTCTTTCTCATAAAATCTCAAAAGTGAAAGAACTACAAATATTTATAGCAACAAACAAATAGTGACTTGTTGTTCAATATTTCATACCTCTGCTGTCATCTAATATGGACAATGCTTCTTGACTGACATCTCCAGCAATATGAGCTTGACGGGGAGAGAGAAATGGAAGGATCGCTTTCTCACTCCAGGCTTGCACTGTGATTAAACAACCTTGACCTATAAATCCTGTCCTCAGATAATGGGAGTCTGTTTCCTTGCATTCCCATTCACTAATGACACTGTTTGTGTACCCTGGAGAGAGCATTATTCAAATTGTCCCAGCATTAGGGCTTCTTGCTGACCCCACAGCCTTGTTCCCAGCTGATTCTGAGTTCGTGAACACCTATGGTGGAGGTGCTGGTTGAACACAGCCATCCAAGCATTCAGAACCTCTGATGCAAAGGAACGCTTTTTATTAATGTCTACTTCAAATGTTATCTTCCTTCTCTTCAGGCCATTTCCTTGTCTACATGGAGATTTAGAATAATTTCCCTCTTCTATTACCTTGTTCCTTGGAGGTATTTTATAATCAGAGTGCATGTTCCTCTTCCTTTCTGAGGCTTTTTTGTTTCAGGCAAAGTCTGTTCAATCTCTCCTGCCTAATCCTCTGTGTCTCCTGTCATACCGCTTGTGTCTTGTCCATTCTCAACGTGGATCGAGCAAAGATGCATTGTATTCTAAGCTGTGGGGGAATGGCCGTAATGTTCCTCACCCCACCCAGTATCTGTTTTTTCAATCATTTGGCATGTATGATAATGATTAATAATCCCAAAACTGGCGTAAAATGCTCTCTGTCCTCGGGCACAGCCATTGCAGTCTTGTTACCACAGCACCTGTGATTACTTCTACGACACCCTCATAGGAAGAGAGAGATGGGGAGGGTCAGTAGACCCTCAGCTAAGATGCCAGCCACTTACTCCTACACACACAGCTGCAAGCAGTCCTACCTCTACCGTGCAACTCTGGAGTACTGAAGAACACAGGAGGTAGAAGGTTGACTGTGGGGGAGACTCCATCCATGTACCTCCTTTTTGGTAATGTAACAGTTCAGGAATCACCCAGTTAAACATACTGGTTCACCAACCTGGTATTGGGTGGGGTTATGTCTCTGGTCTGTTGCTGATGCTCTATTGTTTGCCTCTCCCATGGAGGAGAAACAGAATAAACCCCTAGCACTACAGAAAACATAAAAAGTGCACCATTGAAAGTATATGTATCTGGTTTAAAGCTTCCTGTGAGAATAGCTGAGTCATTACCTCTTTGACTTACGCTTGCTGCCATTATAAACCTTTCTTTTCCTGCTCCATGGTGTGATGAGGGCCACAGTGCTCAGTAGCCCCCACCCCAGCTTTGTGTCCTTGGCTACTGGCACTTTATTTACCACCCCCCCCATCAAAGTCTGCATTTCTGTTTTTATTAATAGCAGCGCACTTTGAGGTTCTGGCTTTCATTTTGGAATACCTCTTGTGTTTAATACAGATTCATAAATATACAATTAGCATAGTTTTACCACAGAACGAAAGGTAAAACAAGGAAAGAGGAGGTTCCAATAGGTTAGTTTCAATCGCAGAATTGGTGAAAGTATGCAATCAGTCTAGAATGTTTTAAATGTCTGTTAATTGGTTATTAATTTTCAATGGTCCTGGTTTTCCTTGTTATCTGACACATTTGATTTGAAAAAGAAAGTGTTCCCAGGAAGGTTTTGTGTGTGTGTGTGTTTTGTTGATAAATACAATATAAATCTAAATTTTATGGAAAGGCAAGAAAACCAAATAGCTGTGCTTTCCAAAACAAAAAGTAAGTCAGAAAGAATTACTCTACCTGATGCAAAGGCCCATTGTGTGCTCACAGCAATCTGGACAGTGGGCTTCGAGAATGGACACAGATAAATGGAATAAATAGAGAACTCAGAAACAGACTCACACAATACAGGCAGCTGATTTTGAACAAAGTTTAAAAATAAATAAGAAAACCAGTCGATGGGAAAAGTAGATGTCACCAGTGCAAAAGATAACCACAAGCCAAGCCTCTCACTTGATATGAAAAATGTCCCAAGATGATTGTGGCCCTAAATATAAAACTTACAGAAGAAATCTTTGGGTGCCAGATTTATGCACCAGGTTATGCAGGTTATGGAGTCCATAGAGTTGACTCCAAAAGTACAATTCATTTGAAAATTGACAAACCTAAAAAGATTGTTCTACAAAAGCTCAAAGATGAGAAAAAGAAGTTGCAAAATAGAATAAAATATTTTCAAAGCATTGCATCTAATAAAGGTCTGTTATGGACCAAGTATAAAGAACACACAGAAATTAGAAATTCCAACAATGCAATTAAAAGCTAGAAAAAAAAATACAAGAGCTATTTCATATTGCAAAGTACACAGATAACAAAGTAACAAATGAAAAATATTCATTGCTTTTTAGCCATTAAGAGAGGAAAATTAAAACCATAATGAATTACCATTCCCTACCTATCACAATGGTTTGAACAACAAAAAAAAAAATGACACCACCACATGTGTCAAAAGTGCTGAAAATTTAGATGATTTTTATGTTGCTAGTCAGAACGGAAAAGTGGTAATTTCTTTACAAATGAATCATGCAGATACCGCACTATTCCTATCATAACCTGGAACATTATCTCAGAGAAAGGAAAACATGTTCACACAAAAACCTGTATGCCAATGTTAGCAGTCTTCATTTAACGTCTAGTAATGGGAAAAAGCGTAGACGTCTTTCAACAAGCACAAGACTTAGCAACCAACCTGTGGACTCAAGGTTACCCCCATCCAGTCAACAACCTGAGTCTCTGAAGAATCATGCTGGATGGACACAGAGACAAAATAATTCCACAGGTCCCTGCTTTGTGACATGTGGAGATGAAGAGCAGGCTGCTGGTGACTATGAGTTTTAAGGTGTGTGTGTGTGCACGCACGCATGCGCGCGTTGACAATGGGTGAGATTATAAAAGAGCAGCAAGTGAGACTCCTGACTCGATCGGGGGATATGTTCTGTGTCTTAACTGTGCAGATAGATGTCAATATGCTGGCTAAGTTACCATGCTGTTTCATTGCAAGATGTTACCATTGGCAGAGACTAAGGAAAAGTATCTTTGTATATTATTTCTCAGAACTCCATGTGAATCTACAATCATCTCTGAATAAAAATTTTAGCTAGTCAAGAAACCGTACTAACAAATTGTAAAGATAAATACAGCCAAAAGGGAACGAGTTAGCCTCTATATTGATTTATTCCCCCTCTGATTTTTCTGCAAGGTTTGCGAGGTGCCATCGCCTTCGCCCTGGCCATCCGCAACACAGAGTCTCAGCCCAAACAGATGATGTTCACCACCACACTGCTCCTCGTGTTCTTCACTGTCTGGGTGTTTGGAGGTGGAACGACCCCCATGCTGACCTGGCTTCAGATCAGGTAAGTGACTCCAGTGAAACAAGCAAATCTTTGAGGGGTGTAGCTGGCCTGTTCTATTTCTAGTAAAGCTGACTTGCTCGAGAGTGCAATGGTAGATCTGCCTCTCAGCTTGAGTCCTGGTGACCTTCACTCACAGGTGAAGCAATGACCTACCATACACTGAGCTCACTCTTCGACGGTCTTGGAATCGTGCCTGTTTTTGAGCTGTCCTAGTAATGGATTTATTCCCCTGTGACTTCTTCCATTCAACAATATTAGAATACAGCATGATACACTACGAACCTTACAAAAATACGTAAGACACAACTCTTATCCTCAAGATACCCACAGTCTTAATGAGATTGTTCAAGAAAAAGCAGCAAAACCAACACGAAAGCAGATCTGCTTTGTTTTTAATTCTGCCTGGTATCTGCACTTAGAGAAAATGCTTAACACATATTTGGTGAGGAGCCATATGTCTTTCAAAAGAGGACGTGAAGACACAAGCTCTATACTTCCTCACAGAAAAAGAAGCCAAGGGCTTCTGTAAGAAGCCCTCTAATAAGCAGAGCCTGCAGCCGTCTGCTACAAACCTGGATTGGTGAGGTAGTCGACGATTAGGTAAAAAGTAGACAGCTGGTGCCAGTTTGGAAAGTGGATAAATCTATTATAAAGAGTTTTTGTCTATATTCAAATGTTTGTGTGACACAGGTCCTCGTTTTCATTTCCCAGAAGGCAATGGATTAAGCAAACAGTTGCTTTCTCACATCCATACATCGAAATGATCCTCCCCAGTCCCTACCCATCCTCTAAGACAGACTCATACCCACCGGGTCTGAAAGGAAAAGATCCTTTTAACTACAAAGGGTTTCCGAGAAGATGCTTATTAACAGGGACTGTGATTTCAGCACCTTTGTGTGGCTCATTGATTATAATAAGAATGAATAAATAATTCATGGAAACGTAAATAAATATAGCTATAAATACAAATGCTTTTTGTTAAGCATTTGCAAGAATTTTCTACCCATTTGGCAAAGAAAAAGCAGAAGCAGGCCTCACACATTTAGTGTATGAAGGCTTATACGTAAACGAGGCCAAGTGGGTGTGTATTAAACAAAATTCTACGAAAAAAAGACCCCGTGGAATACTGGGAATATTACTAAACACCCAAAAATGCTCCCACTAAAGGTGAACAGTGAGCATTTTCAAATGCTTGTGGAATTATTTTCTAGCCATATAAATGTGGCCTGCAATTTCTTTCACAGTGGTGGTTACCTAAGGGCTCCTATGGATGAGTACACACATTGCATTAAACGCTCAAGTGTTGGACCCCTGCAAATTGTTAGTAAGACAGTGTTATGTTCGTATTTCTGGAAAATAAAATTCAGTAGGTTGGATCCCTGCATGGAGAAAATCAGGGCTTAGAAGACAGAGCTTAGAGGAAGCGAATCTCCACTGGAGTATCAAATACACTATCAAAATATTCAATGTAGAACATAAGGAAGAGATGTCAAGGTTTCCTTAATGTAGTAAAACATAATTTGTTTTCTGCAATTTCTTTCCTTACTTAGTTGTCCTCAAATTGGTAACATATTTTGTTTAGCCAGGTCTTCTGCAGTGTTTCCCAGTGGCATCAGCTGACACCTCACGGGTGTCATTGCTTACATAGTCTGTGATGCCCAGTTCACTGGGAAGAGAGAGATGTAATAGTGGATCTGTAGTTGGCTAGAGCAATTATCCAGATTGCAAGACAAGGTTGATAAAGGCAGAGAGTGGTATCAAACACAGCATTCAGGATGGGGCATTTGAGGTCAATCTAAACCAATGTCATTCTCCCTGTCAAGAGGACAGAATGAGGTCACCTCATTGAGCTATTCCGGTAGCCATGACTCCCAAAGGTCTAGGTGATTCACCACCACATCTGGCCACTATTGAAGATGGAGAGAAACATGAATAGGACCATGACATATGTAGGGAAAGAAAGTAGCAGGGATTCAGTCCCATGGAAAGGGTGCTATTCTCAGCTGAAAGCCCACCGTGAGAAAATCAAGAGGAGAACATTGAAGGGTATAGACAGGACAATGTACAGAAAGTTAGCTCAGGCAGATGGAATTGAAGGCAATGATAACAATTGAAGGCCAGGACATGTATGAGTACATATATGCAAGTACACAGCTACGTGATGTCAACTGGGTTCAACTGTGTTACGGTGAGCTTGTCATAAGCTTCCCTCTCCTACCCTGGTTTGCGATGTGGTCAGAGGAATCATCAAATCCACCTCAGCTTTCAAACTCACAGCTGCCCAACCCCTACACTGTGTCTAGCTGGGCCTGCTTGCTCACGGTGTAATGTCAGCATTCACCAGCATTCATGTTAGACTCAGAACCACAGCATGCCAGTAAGTTGCAACTTTGATAACAAATGACACAAGCGGAGAAAACCAAGGAAGAGAATTCAAGTGTGGTCTCACACATACCCGACATTCTTGCTAGAATATGGTTTGTTTACATATTTTACAAAGCCTTCTCTTCTTGAGTCTACATTTTCACCTCTTAACTATTTGTAAAGTCCTTGAATTAGGTTTTTAAAAATTCCGATGATTTTTTTTCATTCAGTTACAAACTACCACAATAGGAGACAAGGAAAATGTTTTCTGTCGGGTGGCTCTTAGTAGCAATAGCATCAGTTTCTCTTTGATAGACATGACTTAAACTGGGATGGGCATGTCATAGAGACAGGAATAAAGATCTCTACCTCTGAGGCGAGCTCTTCATTCAGGTCCTAGCCACAGTGCAAAGTTCTTGTCTTGAAGAAAATTTCTTTTAAAAATGATAACAAAATATATTTAATAAGCAACTTGGAATAAATTGGGTGTTTGTTTCTTTTTTAAATTTTAAAGGAAAAGGGCTCCTCCCATGTTATTTTGAAGGTTTAGATGCAAAAGGTAAAGTAGAGTTGCTTCTAGATTAGAGGCCAGCTTTTCCCTCCTATGAGGAATGTGAACATCACACTGAAGAAACCCAGCACACAGTTTCCCAGGATCCTCTACTGTTATCCAGGGAGCAGGAAAGATGAAAGGTCCCAGGCTTTGCCCCATAGAGGCTAGTAAACAGGATCACCAACCCAATGTTCACAAGTGCTTACAAATGAACACCAAAGCCCATGCAGCCCAGCTCTACAGAAGTAGATGGATGGGAATGCCCTTCCTGGTTTAGGCTTGAACTCCACGTGGAACTGACAGACTTTCAACAAACAGTACGTGAGAATGAGCCCAGACCACAGGGTAAGGCTTTACTGCGCTTCCCAGATACAGATGCAGAACCTGCCTTCCCAAGAACTTATGTTAAACCGCAACTGGGATCACAACTTTGCATACAAATGTAATGCAGTACTTGCCTCCCAGACAACACTGAAATGTACCTGGGCAGAATGATTGTGACCCCTAATCATGGCCACCTTTTACTGAGTAACCATTCTGTGCTGAGATTAGATCATAAAATTGAGGCATAGAACCTCTCTGTCTCAGTCTCTAACCTACAAAATAGAGGTGATGATGGTAGCTACCTCTTAGCATGGGTAAAACCTGGCAATGTCATATCATGGTGGGACTGTAGAACCACTGAGCCCAACACCTTGAACAGAAAGCCCAGGCCCCCAAACGATGAATTCTACTGCCACCTGCATAGCGGGGCTCATTCTGAATGCCTCCTATCTACCTTGCTTAACAGATCCTCTGTGGGGAAAGAGGTGTACTTTCATTACCAAGATAGTTCTGCTTAGAACACGCACAGGACGTCCCTGTCTGTAGGAAGGACTGGGCAGACTCACTTCTGTAGCAGAGATGAGTCTGGGACCTGAAACAGTTAAAGTTCAACAAGTTCCCAGAGGAAGAAATCTATTTCTACAATCTAGAATTAAAGAAATCACAGGAATTTATTATCTTTCCCTATTCAAGCCAAGCCATCCCATCTTCTCCTCCCCAAATCAAGGAAATAAAATTGCATACCCTCACCTCAGCCATCACAGGGCAAATAACTTGCAGAGAGTTCAACTCCTCAAGTGTTGGTATTTTAGTTATTTATTTAAAACTGATTCTTGGGTTTCAGCTCAAAGCCATGCAAGAATGCTTTCTTTATCACGTCTGCCCACTGGCTACAAAGTTTTATGATAACAGTTATCTTGGAATGTACACAGAGATAAAGAGAGTACTGTCCTTAATATTTTTTTAAATGATAGAAGAGTTAAGTACATGTGCTTATGCACAGAATTTCCTGTATTACTGAGGTGAGGAAACACCAATTTAATACAGTGGAGGAACGCTTATAATAAGTTTTCTTACTGTTTATCTATTTGATTTCCTACCTAGCACCAAAGTTTCCAATTGTGCTTAAGAATTTCCTTCACGGGGAGATTAATGCAGTAAATAATGTGTGTGTGTGTGTGTGTGTGTGTGTGTGTGTGTGTGTGTGTGTGTGATGTGTGTGTCCATATACACAGAGAGAGTTTGAAAGTGTATGTTCTCCCTGCCTCTGTCTCTTAAAAGTGTGTACTATGAGCTCCATATTCAACCTCTCAGTTCCTCAGTTTTCTTGTCTATAAAATGAGGGTGATAACAATAGTAATACCTCTTTAGAATTTATGAGCACTAGGTATTAAGTGTGCAAAGAATTTAAAGCATGCAGCAAATGCCCAACAAATACTGCTGTAAACTCAAAGGATACCTATGCACAATTCCTTACCACACGTTTATTGCTTATTGTGATATACACAGATACAGTGGTATTAATTAGATGCATTTGTGAAAGCTTGCTTTCATGGGAAACAGAAAGATATAGTCTCTGGAGAGTTTAGTTCATTTTGTACTGTAACTAGATTCATCAATTTTAGAGACAACTCCTACTTATGCATTCAAAATGATAAACTTCATTAAAATCCTCACAAAAACTATTACAGCTAACCAATGGCTCAAAGGAAGTCTTTCTCTGTTTCCATCTTCACATAATAATCCTTGCTTATGAATTTTCAAATACATAACTTGTGTCATTTCATCAATTTATATTTTATGTGTATGTCTTGTATTGATTTTAAACCAGCATATATATATATATATATATATATATATATATATATATATATACATATACATATATATATGTATATGTATATATATATATATATATATATAAAATATTAAGTTATCTCAATCAACAGACCTGAGAAATATGTTGTCTTGTGAAGCATAGGCAACCAGTTCACTCACTGAAATGGGATTTTACTATTTGCTCCTCACCCAGTGCTCCCTTTTGGAAATTACTTTCTACTTTCTATAGATTCTTATATAATGATTTCTAAATCTATGTATATATTGCTAAAATCAATCTAGTTTGACATATTAATTATATGCACTGGATAACTACAGCAATCCACTGCTGACCTAAAAGAACAGCATATTTATAACTGGGGTTATGAGTTAGAAGCTCCTGCATTTGTTCCCAGCACAGTCGGGGTACTTTACTGTGCTGTGCTTATATATACAGAACCTGCCCAGTTCCAGAGATGCACTCCTCATCTCCACAACCACCAGCCACCCCCCGCTAGCCCTGTTCTTATTTTCTGTAATCAGTATCAGTGAGCTTCACCCATGCATTTGTGCTAAGTTAACCTAACAACAGCCGTACTCTGCTCTACAGAAGGGAATGTGTTTGATTTGTTAGAAAGCACTGTCCAAAGAGTTGCCTTCTTTTATGTAACAAATATATTTAGGTGAAATATGAAATCTGGCAAAAGTGATCTAACTCCAGTTTGTGGAACTTGTGATTCAAGGGTGAGGGAAAGCTCCCAGGCCTGGCTGAAGCAGAGCATCTATGCTACCCCCATATTTCCGAGCAAATGTGGCTCAAAGCACTGACCCAAAGTAAGTGGCAATTATATGAAGACTCTAAAAGCAAACTGTAGGAACCAGCCTAAAGCCCATTAACAGATGAACAGATAAAGAGAATGAAGTTTACACAACACAGTGGAATTTTTATTCTGCCATAAAGAAGAACGAAATCATGGCATTTGCATGAGAATGGATGGAACTGGGGGAGGGGGCGTCGTTGTGTTAAGCAAAATAAGTCAGAATTGGAACAAATACCACATTTTGCTTCATATGCAAACTCTCGATTTGTGTGTGTGTGTGTGTGTATGTGTATGTGTGTGTGTACATGTGTGTATATGCGTGTTAGTGTGTGCATGTGTATGTGTGGTGTGAATATGTGTGTGTGTCTGATGTGAGTGCTTATGTGTGTGTATGTATATGTGTATGTGTGTGTGCATGCTTGCATGCGTGTGGTTGTGTGTGCGTGTGTGTGTGTGGTGTCTGTACATGTGCGTGTCTGATGTGAGTGCTTATGTGTGTGTGCGTGCATGCGTGTGTGTGTGTGTTGTGTGGTGTGTGTGTGTGTGTGTGTTTATACTATGAAAGAAGAAGAATCATGAGAGGGGAGAGAGAGAAAGGGAACCATGGAGAAATTCTTTTTTTCTAGTTGGAGGAAAAGGAAAGTAGTGAAACTGTAGGCCAAAAGAGTAGGGAAGAAAGAAGAAAGGGGTGGAGGGAGGCAGGGGGAGGGAGGGAGAAGGGCAGGCAGTCACTGGAAGAGTCCTTGGATCTGTGGTTTTTCCCCCCACCTTTTCCTCCCTGATCTTGGACAATGGTGAGGCAGCAGATGAACATGGCACTAACAAATGAGAAGACACCAGAAATTCCCCCAAAAGGGACCATGGCACTATGACCATAAGAAAAATAATCCCATTGCAATTTTTTTCTCTCCTGCTCCTCTCACCAATTATCCTTGAGAGCAGGTGCAGTATTATGGAGCAGGCATGGGAAATATACAGAGGTGTAAGGGAACTAAAGCTTAATACTTAGGGAGCCAAGGAAAGGCTTTGGGGAAGCTATAACATGTGAAAACAATTGCAGCCAGAAGAGGTTCAAACAGATGGCTCTGTGAAGTTGTCATTAACTCTGGGCTTTCTCTCGAGCTGTGTGTGTGTGTGAGCACTCAGCTAACTTTAAATAACACACCACAGCACTGAGAAACAAACTACAAGGTAGAGTATCAGTTAGATCAGATGCTGGGTGGCACATATGCAAAGCACAGCTGAATAGTGCTGCAAAGGCTTTGAAACTAAATCTATATCGGAACCACAGGCAACATAAGGCAGGTAAGAACCGGTGCCACGACCTGATCTTGCTGAATGCCGGAAAAAACAATAAATGTCTCATGAGAGAATCTGATTGAATTTCACATAATATTCAAATGCTCTAAGATAAGTCACTCAGTATATGAAGAATTAGGGGGAAAATTATATATCGCAAATAAAAACGTGATAGATGCCAACCTCAAGAAGACATGGGTATTGGAATTTAAAGACTAATAATCCAATGAAGCTATTATGACCATGCCTCAGGGGGGTGATAGCAACACCCACACACCCGCACACAGACACAGACACATACACGCAGAGAAGTAATAACAAACACAACAGAAACACATGAAAAGGTATTAACAGAAAAATAATTGTGCCTACAGTAAACCATGCACTGGATAGGCTCAATAGCAAAATAAAAGATGGCAGATGAAGACTTCATTGAACTTGAAGACTGTTAAAAAACTTTCCCATCATACAGAAATGAGAGTGTGTTTTCATCTCAGGATGGTTCTTATAAACAGACAGAAGGAATTCTCTCAGACTGCAGAGAAACAGCGCTAGAATTAAGGAAGAGCAGAATTAAGAAAGATGCAGGAGCAGCAAGCATCAGTATACTATGAGTAGACTTTCTCTTCTCTTGGGATCTTAAAAACCCTATACATGGCTAAAAGAAAACAAAATTAATATTATCAGATTTTCAAAAGAGAGGGTGGGTATAAAGGCCTGAAAAAAAATGGTAAGTTCTCTGAGACCTGCTTGAAGTAGTAAAAAGTTCACTCAAAATAGGTTGTAAAGAGCTACATGCTTATATTCCAATTTCTAGATCAGTTACTAAACTATGTCAACAATCAGGGTATATTTTTAAATCAAGCAGGCATACTAAAATGGAATATGAAATAAACTCAATTACACCCTCCAGAAAGCAGTTAGACAGAGGGAAAACAGCACAAACAAAAGCCAAGTGATAAGATCATATATCTACACCCAAACACATTAATTATTGCATCAATTAAATGAAATAAATTGTCAGAGCGAATACAGACTAAGAGTCAACTGTGTCTGCCAGTAAGAGACATATTTGACTTACGATGTGGATGTAATATAGAGAGGCTAAGCATGAGAGAACTAGAAAAGTTTTGCCATGCAAACACCCAAAGGAGGCCTTGTGCATAATCTTTTGAGTAAGAAAATTTCTCAGGTTAAAAAAAAAAGAAGGATGTCATGTAATGATGAAAGAATCAGTTTCCCCGGACAATATGGCTGTGTAAAAGGAACACACAGCAGCAGCGTTGCTTTCCAAAGCATGCCAAGACTGACGATCCCAAAAGAGACACAGACAGATGCACACCTAGAACTGAGGACTTCATAGCTCTCTCTCAGCAACTGACAAAACAACCTGGCCAAAAAATAAAATAAAATAAGACTGGCGTTCATGGAGTTCAGGAGACATTAACAACAACAAAGTGGCTTTACCTAGCGTAAGCCCTCTGGTTCCTTGAGTCATGTTTGATGCAGGTCTTTATTACCTTTCCAGGGTCTCTACGACGTGTGACATGTTTAGATGTAAGACTGTCATTTTGGATATGAAGAGTGGCCAAGTATCGGCAATTTCACGTGGTTTAACCGAACAGTAAAATAAATATACATGCGTGTATACACTTACTTTTTCCCATTGTTAATAATCGTCCCTTTAGTTCCCCACCTTCTGGATGTACATATACTAACTATATCTTTATGTGAAGTGCTGGGACAGAACCCAGGGTTTCACATATTCTAGGCAAACACTCTACCACAGCCCAGCCTGCATATGCTTCACATTTACAGTTCTGGTTTTCGCTGATCTGTTTGAATATTTAGGGCAGACATCATATTCTTATCTAATGCTGAAGCTTGCATCTTACAGGATAAAGACCTTCTACCAGGTATCCAAGATAGCGATCTTAAACATTACATCAGCATTATTATCAGTCCATATTCAAATGTCCCTTGCTATTACAAAAACAGTTTCTATAGGTGTAGTTAAATTCAGGATTCAGTCAAGGTAGTATCTTGTATTTGGGCTTACTCTTCTTTTTTTCCGTGATATCGATATCTGTAGAAGAAGCCAGGTCAGTTGGTTTATATGCACGTCCGCATTCTGGACCTGTTTCCTCAATGTTTCCTCTCTTGTATTGCATTTCTTATAAACTAGGAATTAGGTCAGGCCTTGAAATTCAGGTTGAGCACTTTTTTTTCTTTTCAAGAATCCCATCGTTGATGTTGTGTGCTTAATAATGTGTATAATGCGTGTTGCTTGCTTTGCCTGTGCACTGGGGGGCCTTGCCCTGAAACCTCCGTCGGGCAGCTCGGAGTCAGGGTGCTGAGTTTAGCCCTATGGGACAGTAGTAACATCTGTGACAAAGGTATTTTTTTTTTAAATTTTATAATTTACTTTCAATCTTTGGGAAAATAATTGCGTGCCACATAAATATCTTCTTTCCAGCAATCGTGTTCTCCCCAGTTTCACATCCACCGGTGGGGCTTGCTCAGTTCAACTATTGTATTTCGGAGGCTTCTATTTAATTTGCTATTGATGCCTAATGTGTGTGTGTGTGCACATGTACCTATGTGCGGAAGCTGGGAGACAACCTCAGGAATAGTTCCTCGGGCGTCTTCCATCTTTTATGTCTTGACAAGGTCTTACACTAGGCAGGAGCTCACTGGTAGGCTAGGCTAGCTGGCCAGTGAGGGCATCTGTCTCACCCAGTGATCTGTCTGTCCCCTCCTCCCCAGCTCTGGGATTACAACAAGAACATGCCACAACTCCTAGCTATTTAACACAGGTTCTGAGGTTTAACTCAGGTCTTCCTCCCTATATAGCAAGCATATTACCTACTGAGCTGTCTCCCAAACCCTTGATATATAATCCCTCAAAAGAAAATTCTTTTTTTGCCAAACGATTACATTTTTAATAATTTTTTCAACCTCTAGGTTTTTTTGTTTTGTTTTGTTCGAGACGGTTCCATGTAATCCAGGCTGGCCTTGAATTCCTGATCTATCAGCCTCTTTCTCACCAGTGCTGAGTTTACAGGTATGCAGCATCATTCCTGACAAACTTAATTGCTTTTTCTCAGTGGTGGGGCTTGAATCAGGACCTTGGGCATGCTACGCAAGTGCTCTAGCACCGAGGGACACTCCTACCCCAATTGTCCCTTTAAAAATATGACATTTTATTTTGTGACCAAGAACATTTTCTAGGCATGAAGAAAATGTCTATTTAGTATTTTAAGGAATAAAGTTCTGAACGTATTCATTGGGTTTCTTAGTTATAATTCATTCAAATTCCCAATATTGTTAGCTCTGTTTTCCTAAGTGGATCGAATTATAAAAGATATACATCAAGTTTCCCGTCACAATTTCTGTAGTCCAGGTCTTTTTTTCTATAATATTTGCTAGTATGTTACGTTGTACCCCACATTAGTAAGACGTGTATCCACCTGCTGTTCGTGAGGCTTGTCATTTTATGATAGACATCGACTCTGCCTTCACATTTGCCTGATCTGTTTTGTTTACTCAGAAATAAAGCTAAAAGTGGTCGCATCTTCCTTTGGTGTTAATGCCCCACATACATCTCCAGCCCCGGCAAGTGCGCAAGCCATGAGGGTGGGGGGTTGGTTGTTGCTATATTTCTAAGCCCTCAGCAGTAAGGGCTTCCCCTCCCCTCTTCATTTTAATTCACAAACCAGTGACGAGATTCCAGCTTGTATAGGTTTCAGCATTTTCATCAACACCATTTAATTCACTGGAATCTCAAATTTCCTATCAGAAAATAATGTCTTGTTTTTTCTAGTTTTTTTTTTAATCTATTATAATCTTTTACCTGGTAATGCACGTTTTAAATCTAAATGAAACTCTTTAAGAAAAATTACAGCATGAAATCCAAGGAATTAGATTAAAATACCCATTTCGAGTCTACCCCAAAGATCAATTGCATAGTCACAATATGGGATTCTAACCGGAGTTATTAAAAATAGGACTCGGGTTTACGCTTAGCATCTCATTGAGGAAATTGCTTTAGACAGAGAACTGCCTATTAGAGGCAAAATATGGCTTAATGACAATTTCACTGCACTCAGGGTAACTCTCTGGTCTGGAAGAATGCCAGAGGACTGTTTCGAAGAATTTATCTTTTTCTTCCTTTAAAAAAAAAACCTTTTACAGTGCTAGGATTTTGCAGGGTAGAGCACAGGCAGTCGTAGTGAAGCTATGCCCTGTTTGTAGATGGTGACGCCAAGTATCCTCAGCTGTTTGTCCCGTCTCAGTGTTTTCTGTAGCATTCTGTCTGGACATCGGGGTCTCCACTGTCACCCCAAGCCTTTTCCGCCCTCCTCTCCCAGGTGTAGCCTGTTAGCATGAGTCCCCAGCAGACAAACCATGTTCTATAGCAAGAGCACAGTGCAGTGCTGGGGTAGAAATTGGGAGGCTCACTCTGACGGTGGCATGCCTGCTCATGGCTTCCTCCTGTCCCCTCGGAATGCTCTGTCTTGCTGTCCTTGTGTCCTTGTGGGTTACGCTTTCTTCTGATCTGGCTGGTAAAATAACCCCATTTTTTCTTCTTCTAGTTCACCCTCATCATGGGCCTGCTCTTTTATATAGTACTTTTGTCATTTTAATAAGATTGTCAAAGTGGTAACGGATAGCGCTCAAAACAGTAAACCTAATTCTGTGTCTTATTAGCCAATACCAGGCATTTGATCAAGTGCTTAAGTTTTGTGCACACTAAAATAATATGTTTATTACCTAAAATTAGAATTAAAATATTATTTAAAAATTCCATTTGCCTGGTTCATTTCACAATGGAGGTAATTACAGTTAAAATTTTACTATACTTTTCTAAAAATTAATTGCTTTAAATGTTTCTATTAACAAGGAAAGTCTTTTCAACATTTAAAAATATTTTTAGGTGTATGAGTGTTTTGACTGCATGTACATCTATGTACATGCATGCCTAGTTCCTGAGGAGTCCAGAGAGGATAGAGGACCCCCCTCAATCTGTCCACAGATGACTATAAGCCAACATGTGGGTGCTGGGAAATGAACCCAGGTCCTTTCAAAGAGCAACAACAGACCCTCTTAGCCATAGAGTCACCTCCCCAGCTCCTCTAACCCGTTTTATACTGTTCCAGGATTAGTTTATTTTTTAGAGTGCCTAATAATATTTTAGAACTTTGTCCTGACCCCAGAAGCTTATTTCTTAGTGATCAATCTGCAACAAGATTTCAGTTTTTCTTGTGCAGTAGAATTTCTTGATGGACACTGGACTGACTTGGTAGTTTTTGTTAGCACTGAGTCTGATAAATTCCAGACTCTTCCAGACTTGGTGTCTTCTACTAGACAGGTGCATAGATTTCCCAGGCTCCCCTAAGGGCCCCTCTGATTATCACCTTTACTGGATCTACAGTTAAGACATGGTGCCACATTTATAACCCAGGCCTCTGACATCTTCTCTCGTCTTTACTGCTTCATTCCCAGGCCCTGTGACTAGTCATTGCATTCTACCCCTGGCATCTCCAACCTGGTCCCATCTTATTCATGAGACATTATCCCCTCAGGATACAGTGCCTTATCACAAGTGCCAATTCCCACCTCCTATCCTGTCTTCATTCTAATATTAACCATCTCCATTCACACTGTGATGGTTAATATTGACTTAATATGATCTAGAATCACGTAAGAGATAAGCCATTGGGCATATGTGATGGTTAGTTTCATGTTGACTTGACACAAACCAGAGTTATTAAGGAAGAGGGACTCTCAACTGAGAAAACGTCCCTGTCCTTTTGACCTACAGGTCAATATGTGTCTGGTTAGGCGTTATCTAAATTGATGATCGATTTGGAAGGATCCTGCCCATCGTGGGCGGTGCTGTCCCTAGGCGGGTGGTCCTGGATTCTATAATAAAGCAGGTCTAGCAAGCCATGGGAAGCAAGCCAGTGAGCAGCACTCCTCTATGGAACTCTGCTTCAGTTCCTGTTTCCTGATTCCTGCATTGAGTTCTTACCCTGACTTCTCTCAGTGATGGAGTATGACCTAAGAGAAATCGTTTCCTTCCAAGTTGCTGTGGTTGTGGAGCTTTAGTACAGCAATAGAAAAATAACTAAGACAGCATATCTGTGAGGAATTATGTAATTAGGTTAATTGAGGTGGACAGAACCACCCTAAGCATGGGCAGGGCCATTTCATGGACTAGGATCCTGGATGGATAAAAAGTAAGAGCTAAATAGTAGCATTTGCCTCCCCAGGCCCCCTGATTCTGGATGCAGTGTGAACATCTGCTCATGTTCCTGCCACCATGCCTTCCCACCATCATGGACTTCTTCTCCAGCTATGTGCTGAATCGAACCCACCCTTCCTTAAGTTGCTTTGGTCAGGTATTCTGTGGCAGCAATGAGGAAAGTTACCAATGCACTCAGCGAGCATTTACTGAGCTGTGCTGTGCCAGACAATAAAGGCATAGACTCAGAGACGACAGCCTGTGACTTTGTACGTCTGACACCACACCCCTAGCTTTTGTCTTCAACGCCTCTTCAACGCCTGCTCTGCACAGCACAAGTGCTCTAGATGGAGGCAGAGAGTGGGACTGTGGGTAGCTTCCTAGTCTCTTCGGTTGTGCAGACAGACAGGGATGTTCTGTCCCTGAGGTGAGATAGCAATAGCCCAGTGGTTTCTTTTCTCGAATAGTTCAGTATTGAGGGCTTCAGTGGGACTGTCTTCTCTGGGTCTTAGAAAGCATTGAGTCAGAAGCTACCAATCACCGTTAACAGCTGTTAACCGTATAGTATTCTGGGCAGAAGTCGAACAGGGCATTTGCAAACCACAGTTTACCCTGGCTAGGTTTGGTTGTTCTTAGTTGGTTGGTAGGTTGAGTGTCTTGTTGTTTGAGTTTCTTTTGTTTGTTTGTTTGTTTGTTTGTTTTGTTTTGTTCTTTCCCTAAGGTGGATTTAGAGGCAGTGATTTTCAGCAAGAATTTTCAGCTGGTAACAAAACAAAGCAAACAAGCAAAAAACAAAACAAAACAAAACAAAAAACAAAAAACAAAAAACAAAAAAAAAAAACCCTAGTAAAACAAAAACATAAAGCCGTGGACGTAAATGCGTTTTATAAAGATACGGCAGAGCTTGCATTTTTCTGGTCGGTTGTTTCGCTTACTACCGCTGCTTTGAATCCTCAGTGCAAACATTTCCCAAGAATTTGTTTTTAATAGCTCACTGAGCCAAATCCTCAGGTGTATAACCCGGTCGGACACCAAGGTGAAATGAAACTGTGACCCGTGTTTACATCTACCTGCCAGTTTCTCACTGGGTTGTGTAGTGTGTCCCAGTGCTTTGTATATATGTTATAAAAAACAAAGGACACAAGGCAGGCTTCCTGAGAGTGTATTTGCAGTCTGGGCTCCGGTGGGATAGGAGGTTGTATCAAGTATGTGACCAAAATCACATCGAAATAGGAAGTCCAGCTGAGCCCAGGACCTTCAGCAGATGTATTTCTGGGACTCACTTGGTTATGCGAAAGTCCTCTGTCAAACATGCATGCATGTAAAGCCTATACACACTATGACTGTGTGCGTACATATGCAATGTACCCTATGTTTCAGTCTATTGATATGCTTGAATTTCTTCTTCAACATGCCACATAATCCCCACAGGCTATTTTCTCTTCACCAGAACAGCCAGTCTTCCTAGTTTCATTACCCGGATGGCCACCATTTCTCCTTCACATCCCAGACTAGGTTAGCCATCTCTTTGGAAAACCTTTCTCTCGTCAGCCTACTCCTGTCCCTGTGCGGCTACAACAGATTCATGCCTGGTATTTCTACTCCCACCCTCACTCACACTTCCCTGCCTGACAGATCACAGACCTAGAAAGGAAATCAGACTCTGCTTGTGTAACTGAATGGCAGTTCTCCACTGCAGACTGCGGGAGACTCCTGAGGATGAAGATGAAGATGATATATATATATTATATACATCTTCCTCTCTCATACTGCTTAACAAGTTCAACTTCTCCACTCTGCTCAAGCCCCTGTCTTCTCTTTCTCAGCTTACTCTTTAAACTGATGATCTTTCCAATTCACTAGAGCAGAAGCCATCAATAAGTGATTTCAAGAATCTCCCACAGAATCTACCTTGTCCCTTGCATCAGTGCCCTTCGATTCTAGCTTCCATCTAATTCCGGTGGGCAGACTGACCCTGCTTTAGTAAAGACCCATGCTTTTGTTTGTATTTTAGTCATATCCTCTCTCAATTACTGGGGTACATTATCCCAACATTCCCTAAACTTGGCGAAAACCAAGGTAGGGGTAGGAATGGGGCAGAAAAGAACAGGAAGGGAAGAAGAAAAGCTCTTTTTGTAGCAGGTGCAACCTGGTGCGGGGGACCCACCCTGCATGAACTGAGACTATTTCTGTGATAAGAAGTGACTACAGGATTCTTTAAAAGAACAGTCTGCAAATAATGAGTTCTCACAGGAACCAGCTCCTCAGAGGGAGACTGCAGGGCTAGGTTAGTGAGAGGGAGTTTCAGGGAAAGGGCAAACAAGCAGAAATTTGTGGGGTGTGTGTGTGTGTGTGTATGTGTGTGTATGTGTAGGCCAGAAAGCCACATCTGGCCATCTTCCTCAGTTCACCTTGTGTTTTGAGACTGCATCTCTGACTAGCCCGGAGCTCACTGATTGGTTATACTGACTGGCCAGCAAAACCCAGGAATCTGCCTGTCTTGGACCTCACCCTCACACCAAGTCTAAGGATACAAAAGAGTGCCTAGGGTCAGCATATCTGCAGAGTGAGCACTATATTGACTGAGCCATGCCCTCAGCCCCTCAAGCTGTTTTCTTTCATTCTCCATTTGTTCCAGATGCTCCAGGCTCCAGCACCGAGACCTGGACTGGTTGCACCAGATACTTTTCTCATTTCTCCATTGCTGTGACTGATCTCCCGATACAGATGAATTAAAGGGAGGAAAGATTTATTTTGCTCCTGGTTTCAGAGGATTTGTCACTCCATAGCTACTTGGCCTCAATGTGATTGGACGGGACACCACTGCAGTGGGAACATTTGGCCGAAGAATTTCCTCGTCCCATTAGAGGCAGGAAGCAGAGAAAGAAAGGAGCCTGGGTAGCCAGGGCAGCCTTTACAGCAGGCATGCTCCCATCCTACAGTGATCTGCTTCTTCCGGCTAGGCTCCAGTCCCCAAAATAGCACTACCATCTCTAGACCAGGCTTTCAAAACATGAGCCCTGGGAGGACTTTCATGTTTAAACTATGACATTAGGCCACACATTTGCATCACAGTTTTGTGGAACCCTGGAAACTTCATTGATACCTTTGACCATGAGAGAATTGGACGCCAGGACCTTAGTTTACAATTGGCTGGCCTCACTCTTGACCCTGTTTACACAAAGGACCTAGGCATCTGGCCAAATCAGTACCAAAGAATTTTACTGTGAGGGTGTTGAATTTGGTTTCCGTTTTCGTTTCTAAACACAGTTGGAGCTGGTTCTAAAGTGTTTTTAGGAAGTCAGTTGAAACCTTGAGGCATGGCTGCGACTCTTTTATGAAATTTCATCTATTGTTTTGACCTCGCTTGTGCTGAGATACGGAAACTTGTGTGGTGTGGCTGTGGGGTGTGGAGGGGGCCTGAGTCATTGCAACACCGATGGAAGTCAGGAAACTCTGAGCCAAAGGTTCATTTCCTACTTTATTGAGTAAGCCAAGGACTGCCATTGAGTATGTGACTTGGGATAATGTGACTCAGGTTGGGACCTGAGCCTATGGAATTTGTTTCCTGGCCAAGAGAACTAGAATTCAATTGCTACCAGAGTTAAGTAGAAAATACACACTTTGACCTTCGTTAGCGCTGTTACTTTTAGACTCACTGGGACTGCAAAATTGAATTTAAACGTGGTAGCAGAGATTCTGGTTGTAGGGAACTAAGAGACCCGTTGGGAATATTGCCTTGTGTTCTCAGCTCTGCTCATGCTCAGTGGCTGACACCGGACATCACACTTCTGTGGAGAGTCCTGGAAGAGAGACCATTGCTCACTCACACTCCATACCAAAGCTTAAAGAATGAAGATTTTAAAAACTTTATTTAGACACTGAATTTACCAGTGTGACCCCTCATCTGTGGATTTGTTCATTTTTCTAGTTCTTTGTGTCTTAAAGTGGTAGCCTTTCGAAGAGGCACCTCCGAGAGCAAGCAGCATTTCACAACAGTAGTTAGATGAAAATAGACCAGCAGCTACTGAAGAAACACACAGCAGATCATGTCTTGAAACGCTATTGTGCTGAAAACCTTTTGTAAAGGCCCATTAACCTCATAAGTGTAGGGAGTGCGCGTGCTCAGAGAGCAGTCCTGGTAGAGGCTTTAAGGAATCATAACTAGAAAACACGGGGTGACAGGAACTAGGTAAGCCTCGCCTTCCCAGCCCGTCCTGTGCTCTGCTCACCTGTAGAGCGGTTTGTTTCACAGCGTTGTCTTAATGTGTCTCTTCAGCCAGCAAGCATTTCAGAGGACTCAAAAGCCTCTTTCTTTCCCAGAGGCTGTAACCGGAGTTCTTCATTGTACATTACATGGCTTAAATGGCAGTTGATCGTGCTTAAGTACTGGAAACAATCAAAGGACCTCAGAGAACACTCTTCCAGCTGAGTAGGAAAACCCTTGTCGTGCAGCCCCCATTCCCACCCCCCTGGCCCCCTCAACCTAGTGAGATTTCCTTACAGGGCACCGTGTCCTCTCTTGCCCTCTCGCATGCTCTAAGCAAGGCCTTATGAGTCTTAGCCTCCCTGGGTCCCATTTGTCATTCTAGTATAACCTGGAGCTTTACACAGCTAGAGTCTATGTGATGTACAAGCAGTGCAAAAAACGCAGGGGCCTGCAGGTGTAGGGTTTCCTGGCCAGGGAGAGTTTGGTAAGCTACCAACTGGGCGTACATACTGCACTCACAGAGGATGCTACTATAGGCAATGCAGGAGCCCTGCCTTAGGAAGCCTGTCTTGTTTGTATAAAAGTATCACTGTACATTCATTTTGGCCAGCGTTTCCTCTCCCACTCCAGACAGACAACCAACTGTTCTAAGTACTCCACACTCAAAGCGCATCACACCCCAGTGCCTTTGCACCTACTAACCTTGCCCTTCTGATTCCAAACATTCCCTATCCCATCTAGACTCATGGGGAGATAAATGTTCCCTTCTCCAAAGCTTATATAGGTACTAAACATTCTATTGTTTGTTTGTTGTGTTTGTTTGTTTTTTCGAGACAAGGTTTCACTGTTGTAACTCTTGCTGTCCTGGAACTCACTCTGTAGATGAGGCTTGCCTCAAACTCACAGAGATTTGCCTCTGCCTCCCGAGTGCTGGGATTAAAGGCGTGCATCACCACCACCTGGCTGGTACTAAACATTCTTGACTACAAGTATCTATTTACTGTTTGACTCCATCTATTAGCCCAATGGCCCATCTGTTTCAGGGCTCCCTACAAGGCACCTGTCAATGACAAGCAGTTAACTAAGGAGTTAAAGGGCTTCTTCCCTGGGTTTGGAATTCTGTTCCCATCCCAATCCCAACACTTGTTTCCTTTATTTTTTTAAAAAATTGGAAATAGATTCTTCCTCATACAGCACATCCCAACAACAGTTTCCCCATTCTCCACTTCTCCCGGTTGCCTCCCCATCACCTGTCCTCCCCTCTCCCTTAGATCCCCTCCCCCTCCATTTACCCTTTGGAGAAGAGCAAGTCTCCAAGAGATATCAGCCAAACATGATAAAACAAGATATAATAAGACAAGGCAAAAGCTGAACAAGGCCACCCAGTAAGAGGAAAAGACTCCCAAGAGCAGGCAAAAGAATCAGAGACTTCCCCACTCCCCCACTCCCACTGTTAGGAATCCCATTTTTTAAAAAAATTCCCAGCTAATAACCAGAACATATATACAGAGACCATGCAGGCTCTGTGATTGCTGCTTCAGCCTCTGCGAGCCCATGTGAGCCCTGCTTAGTTGATTCAGTGGGCCATGTTCTCCTGGTTCTTCCATCCCCTCTGACTCCTACCATCTTTCTCCCCACTCTTGCACAGGGTTCCCCAAGCTCTGAGAGAAGGAACCCAATGGAGACTTTCAATTTAGACTAGCTGTAGCTCCAATTTAGACTCTCTCTCTCTCTCTTTCTCTCTCTCTCTCTCTCTCTCTCTCTCTGCAGAATGTCTGTGGGCCTCTGTGCCCTATCCCAGTTCCACCACTTTTTAAGTGAGTCACCTGAGCCTCAATTTTCTCATCTGTAAAATGAAGCTAACATGGGACTCCCCCTAGGCATTCACTTGTAGGGTCGCTCACTCAGATATGCTGACTTACTGCTGTTTTTACGCATTTTTCTATGCTACGAAGACAGAGAACAGAGACCCATTTCCTAGAGGTTAATGTTGTATTGAGTGTGATAGGAACCAATCAATATCTGTGATTTTACATGACGATGATCTTTGCTAAGTGTTGGGATAGAGAAGGGTAAGATGACAATGAGAACAGGGATCTATTTTAGGAAGGACAGACTTCCTGGGAAAGTGACTTTCATCAGAAACCTTCACCATAAGGAAGGTTTTAACCATAAAGTATAGAGAAAGAGAGAGAAAAAAAAACTCTCCAAGGAGTGATGAAAGGGTAACAGAATTGAATAGGGAAGACATGGGGTGCAAGAGAGACCAGCAGGGGCTCATTACACAGAAGCTGGTTAGCCAGGGCAGGCGTTGGGTTTGTCATAATGAGATGGAAGACTTGGATGGAGCGAGTGATCTGATTCCAAGCGGTGACAGGCAGGTGGGATAGGTCATTGGGAAGCTGGGTAAATGGCCTGCTACTTAGAGAATGTTTTAAAGATTACTCCATATACGACCAAACTACAACTGCTGGGCTGAGATAGGGGACTCGGAGAAAGGCTACAGAGATAGAGACCTAGAAAAGACAGAAGCCACAGCCCACCCAGGGCATTCAGTCATCACTTCCACATAGCTGCAACGCAGATATTGGTTCTCAGACACACAGAAACCACAGGCTTGGGTTATCCTCAAGAACGCCAGAGGTGCACACATTTTCCAGACAAGACATCCATGTCTATCCCCCAGGTTCCTCATGGCCAAGAGGAGGGACTGCTGGCTAGCTAGAGATTGTGGACATGTACAAAGGTATCTTACACTGGAGGAATACTCGTTTGATTTTAAAATGGGTCATCTGAAGTTCTCTGTGAGAGTCTCACTTTATTCGTGAGTAGTTTTCATTTCCCATATGTCCTAGCCCATCTCCACACCCATTTGTGCATAGCCTGAAAACACAGCCTGCTCAGCATGCTCTACCACAACCATAAGGCTTGCTGGGTTAGGGTGAGAACTGAGAGTGGTCCCAGTTCATCCCAGCCACTGATAATCACGTGGTCTGGGGCAGCTGAGTGTTGGTGAGAGAAAAGGAAGATGGAGATGTGAGAAAAACCCAGGTTAACTCCATGAAGGGAATGAAGACTCAGCCCACCATGGTGAGGAGACAGGATGCCTGGCTCCTGCCACCTCCCTAGAACGCACATGACAAGTACAGGATGGATCACCACCTCCCCTCGAGCCAAGCTGGTTATAAACTGTGATGGACCTGGTTAATTGTTTTGCCTGCATAAGCACATTCTGCTTCATCCATTTGTCAAACTGAGGGGAGGTTGTTTTATAAAAGGGGATTTAATTAAATGTTTTGTCCCAGCCTGGCCTTTCCCTTCCCCATCCACATTACGCTTGTGTCATATTTTTCCCTGGAGGGCAGGAAAACAATTTAGTCAAAATGAAGGATCCATTGATTTACTATTGAAACGGGAAATGCCAAGCTAACAACTACCCTCTATAATTTTCTAGCGACCATAAGACAGAGCCCAGTCATTTAACTTAAAGGCGATATGGTTCCCAGTCCACCTGGGTCTTGGTCTTCTGTACTGTTCATGCTGCTAAGTTTATAGCCTTGCTCAATAGGAATTATTTCATGAACACCCTTCAGAGCTATTTTTCTTTGCTGAACAGAACAGTTATTTCTGGTTAGTAAAATCCTTTAATTGTTCCCACCTCCAGTTTGGTGACTGACGTGAAGAGTCAGTTGTTCCCTCCCAAAGACCCTAACAGGGAGGTCACAGCCTGCTCCTGTCATCTGACCACAGCTCTCCCACAGGGTATAGAATTTGACTTGACCTACTTTCCTGTCTACCAAGCTGCCTCAGGCCTCAACTGTTCTTCTAGTAGATATCAGATGCTTTCTGGGTTAAAATCTCAGATCCCTAGCTGATACAATATCCCTGAGCCTCAAAGGAAGCAGAATGTATTCATCATCTGAGGAAGCTGGATATGACAGGCTGTCGCTGGTGTCCCCTGCCTCCTAACACCCTGGGCTCACTTGGAATGACTCTCTTGGAATCTGAGCATGTCTGGCCAAGATTGGTTGTGGTTCTGGAAGCAACCTGCTTCATTTTGAGGGGAATTGTAGTGAAAGAGGAATATGGAACTGGAATCAGGGTGTGACTTGTATCACATCCAGGCTCTTCAGTGTCCCTTCCAGCCCGAGCAGTCTGTGACTCATTCACAGTGTTTACTGAGCACTTGCTATGGAGAAGCCATTGCGGCCAGGGCAACAGGAGATGAGGAGAGCGCAGAGTGCGGCTGACATGGGGTTCGGGAGAGGCAGAAGCAGATGGAATTGCGTTTTCAGCCAAAAAAATGACAATACACAAAATAACGATAGTGAATCACACCAGAGAGACCCAGTGCACTGTTCACTCTGGAGGAAGAAGGCATCAGGTAGGTCATGCAACAATGTCTCTCCCAGCTGAGGATGCTCACGTTCCTGTGACTAGAATATGGTCCATTAGGAAACACAGCTGCCGACCTCTGGGCGGGAGCTGGTCAGCCAAAAATCCATTTACACCTAATCGGCCACAAATTACAGTCCACGGAGAGGAAACGTTTTACTCTGCAGCATCATATCAGGAACATGGCCAACCCCAGTCCCAGCTTCCATCCACACTGGGAAGAAGGCAAGGGAACGGTCCTTGACTCACCCTGCTTCTCGCAACTCACCTGACCAAACTGGATGGGACATCCTGGGAGAGGACAATATCTGACCTCTCAACTCCTGGTGGGCTGAACAGGAGCTGGTGGGGGCTGTTTTGAACGTATAGCCCTTTCTAGCTGAAGACCTAACGTTGCTTTATTATTAATGCACCACCAACTCAATGGTTGCTAGGGTTGGTTTCTTTGTTTGCTTCTTTATCTGTTTCGCCACTAATGGGGGTTGGGTGACCTGCATACACACTATTCAAGTACTCTACCACTGAGTTACATCCCCCAGGGGTCTAAAATTGCTGTGTGGAAAGTGATGGGCAACAGGGCTCGTTCTACTTCTAAGCACTCTCATAATAATTTTTCACAGAGGAGGAACTGGCTCATTAGCAGTTAGGAGGGTAAGAAGGTGTGGCTGGGCATGAGCCATGGGCCAACCCTTCCAGCAGTAAGACTGGATCTGCTGACCGGCAACTCAGTGCTCCGACCACAAGGTCTTCTGTGGGAGTCTGCTTCGATCCTCTCCTCATGCTGGTGGGAGGCCCCTCGTTGCTGTCTAGAACTATACTGGAAGGCTAACAGACAGGAAATCCAAGCAAAGGAAAGACCAGCTGAGAAGCCAAGGACAACAGGAGAGGACTATTCTGAAGATGAGAGGAAGTGTGGCCAAGAGGAGAGGGGTTAGGCCTTAGCAAGCAGTTCAGAGAGACACAAAGCCACCACTGGATTGTCAGTGCCCGTGACTTCTTTTCCTAGGATATCTTGGTCCTTCCCAGGCCTCAATCTATCCCTCCAAAGAACAGTATCACACTCCCCCTTCCATGTATTAGTGGTTTCACCCAGCATAGCTGTAGGAGGAACAGGGATCCCCGTGGGCTTCCTGTCAAACCCCACAGTTCCAGTGCCCCTGGAACTACCCCCAGCTTAATATTTGTCTTCTTCCAAAGCCTGAAAAGACTGGCTTTACAGATTCTTCTCTTTGAAAGAAGTTATTGAAAGAGATAATGTGTCAGGCAACATGTTAGACTCAAAGGAGGTATTTTTTATACCAGAAAAAAGAAAGAGTTCAGCGTGGGGATCAGCAGATTCTGGGGAAACAAGGAGCAGCAGGAAACCATGCTTTCAAACTGGATGGGATCAGCAGGAGGAAGCTCAGGTGTTAACATGAAAGAGACCACTGGGAGGGAAAATCATAGCTCAATAAGGTGACTGGAAAGGAAAATGGCAGGATGTTCATCCATGTGGTCAGCTCAGCTCCAAGGAATTACAAGAGATGCGGATCTAATGAAAGCTAAGCAATGGGTCTTCAAGGACAGCCTCCAAAGCTTTGCTTTTCTTTCTTCTCTGTCTTCCCTCCCTCCCTCCCTCCCTCACTTCCTTTTTTCCTCCTTCCCTCCCCTTTCCTTCTTAAAATTCAGCACCTCATGCCTGTCTTCCACTGACCCTCAATATATCTGCAGATTCAGAACTGTATCCACTTTTGCCATTGCATCATCTACCCTAATTCTTCAGGAGAGCCACCTTGAGAAGGTTACTAGGCCATGGTGTGACCTTGAAATATTATGTTAATTAAATGAAGTTGAGTGTTGGGGAGGTACCATGCTATAAAGCTACAGTGAGTCGGACACCTTACTATTTAGTGTCTCCTTATTGGATCCACTTGGAAGATCAGAAAATAGGTCCTGAGAGATGGAGTTACTTATTCGTAGCAGAGCAGGAAGTAAGATGTAGTGGATAGATCCTGAGCCGCAGCCCATCTGCAGCACATCGCCCCGATGCAAAGAATATGCAGATGTCCTCAACATTTGGAACAGGGTAGGACAAGATAGAAAGACATGAATAAGTAGAGTATAAATTAACTGTTTTCTGGGGTATGTTTTAGAGTCAAACTCCCTGTGTTATCCTATATAACTTGCCACCTGGGGCATAAAGGGTTAGAAGACATCGCACATTTATAATGTCAGCAGATCTTGATTCATCTGGCAAATGCTATAAATCAAGGGCCAGTGTGAAATTGGACACTAAATGTCTTGGACGTTATTATAAAAAGAGAAATTGGATAATTTCTACTCATTTCTATCTGAAAATGAAAAGCGCCAGGGTAATGAATCTCCTTGATCTGCTGAAATGCCTCTTACTTATAAAGTACTTTCCCATCAACAAGATAAGCCATCAAAACACACAATACAAATTATGCACAGAGATATTTTTGAATAACAGTAAATACGTGTTCCTGTTGTTTAGAGGGATAGCCCTCTAAAAGAACTAAGGGACCATCTAAAAGCAAAGCTTCAAAGTGAAGAGGGGCTCTTCTTGATGGTGGAGTAAAAAGAAAGAAATGTTTGAAACAGTTGCATGAACTCCACTCTCTATAAAGAAAAGAACCAACCATCAAGATAGATTCCTGTGACTGAGCCCAGATAGATTTGCTTAAGAAGGTTGAGCATCCCAAAGGCTATATTTTAATAACTTCTCATTGTCGACGTTAACTTCTTTCTCAGTGTTAAGTTCAAAGAAAGGAAAGCTACACCACTACCAGGGCCCTAACCTCATACCTCAAATAAAGTAAGTGCTATTGGTCTCATCAGAGTAAGTCTTGGATCCAAGGGAGGGAAGTGGCATCCGTTGGGATAAATATGCCCTCTAGAAATCACTTTTTTAGTCCTTCTCCCTGTATTTGATGGGTTACTATGTGCCTACAAACAAGACCAGTCCCATTTGGGCAATTGGATGAACAGACAACCCAGTCAAACTATAAGTCTTCTGAGGACCAGATACCAGTGCATACATCCCCAGATGAGAGGATTCCCACACAGCAGGTACTCAAGACCATGCTAAGTCTCATATAAAACAATCCACATATGTGTCAAGTACTGTTCTAAGTACTTGAAATAAATCCCATTACAAGAAAAGCTGTAAAGGAAGAAAAGAGAAGAGGAGAGGAGAGGGAAGGGGAGGGGAGGGGAGGAGAGGAGAGGGAGACAAAAGCTTATCCTCAGGGAGTTTTCACTGTAACAAGAAGGAATAAATCATAAGCAAATAACATGACAAATATGCAAATTAAATATTAGATAAATGAAGTCGAAGAGTTAGAGCAGAGTAAGAGGGGGAGGGCTGGACACAGGGATAGTGGAATTGGGGTGTGATCTAAGTTGCGATGACTGAGGCTCACCTCAACGGTAAGGGAAGAAAGAAGAGCACGTTAGAAGAAACTGCTCACGCAAAGCTTGTGGAGCCTTGGTGAGGAGAGAGGCAGAGCTTGTGGAGAAAGAAAGGGGGTGGGGTTACACAAGGCCTGATAAGACCTTAGGACTGGAGGAAAGTTGTGCTACGCTGGAGGTGCTAGACAGCTCTGTGGAGAAGAGGGAAGTGCTGTTATGCAGGGATGTCTGTGCTACGTTCTGCAGGGAGGCAAAGGTGGAGGCCGGGAGGCTATTGCATCAATCTGGGCAAATCCAGAAACAGATGTTGTCTCAGCACAGAAAACGCTGAAGCCCAAGGGAAAGTGTGGGACTTGATCTTCCAGAAAGGCTGTCCCAGGGTTGTGACCTGTGTCCTAGAGAAAAGTGGTTTAGAGGAAGAGGAAATGGGATAAGAAAGGTCTGAAGGTACCAGATGGCAGAAGCCTGGAATCTCAGGGCTACTATTTGATGTAAAATGAGGAAATATCCAAATATATAGCTCAACAAATGGGTCTTATTTGTCTTCTGAATTATGAAACCTGGAGAAAGAAGGCCAGAATGGATGCAAAAAGATGAGTGATAAAGATGTTAACTTGGACTCCTTCCAGAAGCCTTGGGTTGCTTGTCCTGATCCTAAGAGGACAGCTGTGTATACATTCAGAAGAAGGAAAGATGGAGGGCAGGAAGGAAGGAGGAGGAAGAAGCAAGGGAGGAAAAAAGAAAAGGAGGGAAGTCGGGAGAAAAGTACCTGGTAAATCTGCCTGTTTTCCTAACCTGGAAACCGAATCTCCTAGAAGCTCCAACCCAACTGATTTGTTCTTATGCACATCTGGCCCAACTGGACACGTGACCATCCCCGCTTAGAAGGATATTCAGCAAAGGAGTGGGTCTGGTGTGTCAGTCACCCTCAGTGTTCATTCAAGCCCATGGTCCACCCAGGCAAGTGAAGACAGTGCTTCCCCAGCAGGAGGCTCTGATGGCCTCCTTGTCTCTTAGCGCTGAGCTTGGTGCAGAGAGTGCCATCACCTGAGAGACCCCTCTCTACCTCTGATACCATTGTCCTGACTCCTCCACATGACCTCGCATGGAAAAGGCTTCTAAGCTCTGCCTTTTCTATCGGTCTGTGAGCATCTTTGACTCAACAGGAGTCCAGGCCCTATGCTGATCCATGGAGAGGAGGTGTGTGTGTGAATGAGCCCAGCTCAGTACCAGTTGTCTAAGTTATGAGTTTTCAAGATGCATATGTTGGGAGAAACATCCAGCTATGCATCCGTGTACCCCGCTGTGAGCCAAGCAAGCTGGATTCAGTAGATAGAGCCTGCATTCTTGAATCCCAGGTTCCTACTGTTCTGTCTTTTGCTGTTTCCAAATCTGTTCACATAAAAGGCTCAGGTGAAGTCATTAACCCTCAAGCGCAAATGACTGAAAATGACCTGTCTTCCAAGTGTGTCTTTATTTTAATAGCTGCCAAGCTCCTGGGGCTCAAACCAAAGTGGGACACAGATAGGGCACTGGGGTAACTGACTTGTGTGTCTAGCTCTGCCACTCACTTCCCAGAGGATCAATGCATTTGAGAATAGAGCTTCCTTTTTGCAAAACAACCAATGACCTTCTAGGTCCTTTTGTCTATGCAGTGAGCCAGACATGTCTCAGCTCCCAACGAGCTGATGGTTTCTGGGATGGCAGAAATAGCTCCTTTCTGTTGCTTCCAACACGGCATTGGCTTGCAGCTGGCATTCAATAGATGCATGTAAAGATGAGCTGTCCAGTGGTGGCAGGGAAGATGGCAGGAATGGACTCCTCCTTCTACTCTTCCTCTTGTAGATAGGTTTACTGGGGCTTTGCCTTCTATCTGCCCTATCTTTTCTTCCTCTGTTCCTAAGATGGTCCCCGCAGAGCCCCCAAGAGAGCCCTTCTTCCAAACAACACTGCCTACCTATACCATTTGACCCAGCTACTAATGTAAAAGTGACACTGTTTTCAGGTGTTCCATTAATGATAACAGCAAGTATGCCTCATGCTTTTTCAAGTTTTCAAACCTCTTCTACTCTCTCTTGGGAGGGCAGGTATTTTGAGAATTTACACGTGGTGGCTTCTAAGAACTGTGCTGACAGCCAGCTGAGAGACCATAGGGAGAGAACCCCAAGATTCACACCCGAGGAATATGTATATTAAATGCCCTCAGCTGATGAGGAACTATCAGATAAAAGATGAACTATCAGGACTCAGGGCATGTTTTACAAGTGTTGCTTCTTGCCCCTTTTAAGTATGGAGCCAAGCTTTACCGGATGCCTAAGTCCTGCTTCAGGAATTCTGAGACAATCATTTTTCCATAATCATGTGAACCCCTCATCCCACTACTCTCCCGTTTTGTGTCACGTAATGTTGTCCTTGTTCAAAGTCTTTCACATTTTTCACATTTTTTTTTATTAAAAGATAGGGCACAAGTAATAATCAGGTGTTGTGGAAGCTTGTTTTTAACTATGTATAAAATAATTGTTTTATGCACTGTTGGGTGAGGAACTCTCAAAGTCCTGGCATTTTGTATTGTCTGCAGGTGTTGGATTTCTGTGGGGGATGTTTGATTGCTAATGATCTGCATGTGCTATCAGTAGAATACCTGAGGAGAGCTGACAGAATACAAACACCTGAGCTCAGACCCTCGGGGTTCCACTGGCAGGATGGTGCTTGCCATGATAACAGTTCCCTCTGCTGAGGTCTGGCAGGGTTTGCAGTTGTGAAATATGTCTCCTTGACTTCCTTGCTGAGCTGCCACAGCAGAGTAATACTATAATCAGGTTACTTTATAATTATAATTATTACAGATCATTTACTATCCTATAAAACATGCCTAATGCATAGAAAGGTCCTGGAATCATTTTTATGTATCTTATAGTAGCTCAATCATTTGCCTAACTATCAATCATCTATCTATCTATCTACCTACCTATCTACCTATCTATCTCTTCATCTATCATCTTTCTGTTTATCTTAATCATTTTAATTACATAACAAATACAGTGACATCATTTCTTCTATTAAGAGTGTGAGACCACATAAGCTAATAGGGTGACTCCAGTGTTACACACACACAAAGCTTTCCTATCATTCCCAATGGCTGTGCTCTGGGCATTTAATCCATGGCCTGCTTTAGCCTGACATACTAATTTGTTGTGCTGGTTGTCAGTCAGGGTCTAAGGAAGCTGTTTTTCAATGTGCTTTTCTTGCATTTTCATGAGTTGCCTTTTGAAATGAAAAATTGACTGATCCTTGCTCTAACAGAGTAGGTGTCAGAGCACTAGCAGATCCTCGCAGACTGTACTAGGCACCAGCTACCTCTGCTCCACAGCCATGGCCCAATCACCCGGCCTCATGGGGCTATTTCTGGAGGGAGGGGATTGTAGTAGAAACCGAGGGTACCCTGATGGAAACTATCTTAGAGGGTCGCTATAAGGGTTATATGAGTTAACGTGTGATCATCAGACACAGTTCACCAAGCTCACAGAACTTGAAATAATACCTCAGACGTAGTAAGTACCACGTAGATAGCACATGGAGATTAAAAAGCATTGACTCCGAAATTATCAGGGCAAACAGGAGAGAAATAGGGCAAGAAAATGGAGAATCGATCAAACCCAAAGCTTATTTTAAGAAAGGAAAAGTAACACATTTCCATAAGAGGTTCCTTCTACAACTGGATCAGCCTGCAAATTTCCATTGGCTCCATTGTGAGGGGTCGAAATGGTTCCACACTAGTGAGTGAATACAAAAGGGTTGATTAAAATACTTTCTTGAAGATAAAGTCTTTGCTACAACCTGTGCCAGAAAGAGCTAGTAAACAGATAATTACATTATAACATGTTTTTTTTTAATTGTTAATTATAATAAAAGAAGCAACAGCCCAACAATAATTTGCCAGTCCGTACATCTGTGAAGTTTAAATGGGAAAATTGCCTCTTGTCTCAGCAAGGATGTAATTGATTCCTGGGCACTTAACGATATAATACCAGTTGCTGTCTGCTCTTCTCTCTTCCTTCAAAGAGCTGACACCATTATGTCAATGATATAAATGGAATCTTGAAGGTGCATCAAAAATTCTGTCTTTTGAGAGAGAGGAAAAAAAAAGCCACTGTGGCTCTTTGTTTGGAACAGGGCATATTCAAGTGGAATGTATCCTTGGAACAAAGTCAGAGTTCAGCCCCAGCTGGAGCATTTTACCCCGTCTGCTGGGTGGGGGAGCCCATTTTGTCATGTTAGCAATGGTCATTGTGAACCACATAAAAATGTTTTAAAGCAACATTGTAAGGGACTGTGGGATGATGGTGCAGAGGAGCCCTGTCAGAGGACATCTGCTCTCGTGTCGGCTGAACCCAACTGGAAAAGTACACGGAGTTCTTGAAACTGAATTTGATCAGCAAAGATGAACTAAAAAAGTATTCAACAAAAGATGCTTTGTAATGTGTTAGCCTTACACCCCATCCCCCCAAACACACACAGCTCTTCATATGGGATCGTTACAGCTGATATCAAGGATACAAGGATGGAAAAGGCGTTAATGCAAAGAATCCAGATCAAAGCAGGCCCCGATTCCCTTTCCAAACAGAACATTGCTTTGGGTACCCTTTAAACAGCTCCACTCTTAATTGAATTAGCCACACTTGGTGGCAGATACTCTCTAATCCTTTGTAACAGGCCAGGCTTGCATATTTTAAAACAGCTTAAGAGACATCTTGTCGATGAGATAATCACTTTTTCTTCAGTCCACTGTTTGGATTATTCTAAATACAATATTTCCACCCCATAGAATGATTATGTGTAGTCAAAATTAAAACCTTAAAACTAAAGCTAAGCCTCATTGGGTCTCAAACGCATACCAGCAGTAAATTCCATCTGAAGATGGTAAACATATCTGCATCATCTCACATGCCCTCCATCTATAGAGCATACAGACATCTGTATCCAGACATCTGCCTGGACAGTAGGAGGGGCCGCACAGTGAGGCTGCAAATGGTCTTGCCAGGCATATACTGTGAGGGGAGATGAATCCATTGAGTGTTCTCAGGGACTAAAGACAGAAAGCGCTTCTCAGAACTCACCACAGAACTCTCCATATTAAGCACTGCTTGTTGGCAGCTCACCTGAGTCCGCAAAGCCCCTGCGCTGCCGTGATTAATCCTGTTTCACAGGCCAGGGAAGTAAGACACAACCTGGCAAAATTCACATAGCTGGTAAGTGGCATGTTCAAACCCAAGCCTGCGTGCGGTTCACAGGCTTTACTATGCCCTCTGCGTGTAGCACCTGTGACCTTTCCTGGGTTGAGGTTCTTATTGTTGGGGTAATAGTAATAATACAGATAATTTTTTCCAACAAACTTTTGAAGAACAGCAAATGCAATCACTACGCAACCCATTTTCTTCCACAGTCACTGAAAGTTATTCAACTGATCCTCCATCACTTCCCAGTATGTCAGTATCTGAGTCTTCTGAACGAGAACTGTGCTTTGTCATCTTACTCTGCGATCTCCCAGATCACTCAGGTTCTTCCAGTCCACTCACGATGCCACTGTGAGCCGGAGCGATAGTTCTGACTCTCTGTTTGTTTTATTGCTACGATTCCTTGGTCATTTTGTATCTGGAATAACTCTTCTATCTTTCTTTAACTTTTAGAGTATATATATATATATATATATATATATATATATATATATTAAACTACAGGCCAGGAATTTGCTGGGGTCCCCATTTGGATGTGTTTAGTATTTCCTTGTGATTAGATGCAGGTTTCACATCGTTAATCAGCAGGGACCTTCCACTTTTCCAAGGATCCCTGTTTTATTTGCATGAAGAACTGTACTTAGAAGTGACCCGTGTTTGAGCGTGGCCACTGTTGCTTCAGGTTCAGCCTTTTAGGTAGAAATTGAAAGTGTGTGTGAGTGTGTGTGTGTGTGTGTTTGTATGTGTGTGTGTGTGTACATATGTACCTGAGTGAGAACATACACAGAAAGAAAATAATTTACATGAAGATGCATGTTTATACCTGTGAAGTCTTTCTTCCTAGTCTTTTCATTGCCATATTTGGAACGCCCTTCTCTGGAAAGAGAAGCCAATACCCTGTGTTCTTAGTGTGGTGTTCCAGGAAAGAAGGATTGCTGAATTAAACTTCAAGAAAATGGGCTTGCTGTGACTCTCCTCTTCTATAGCTATACGATGGTGAGGAAAATTGAAAGTTCTCTGGGCTCAGCATTCTTCATCTCTAAAATGGTTATGGCCGTAATGTATGTTTCAGGAGGCCAGCAGACAGAGCACAGTGCCAGGTGCTGGATTCTCACTTGCTATGTAACATTAAGCAAGAGACTCAACATCTCTGAGCCTTGCTTCTTAGTCTTCAAAATGTGACTAAAAAAATGTGACTAATGCTTCTCCCCCTGTACCCCTGCAAGCTACCAGAGTGGCTGTGGTATTTAAATGCATACAGAACTATTGCTCTGCACAGCATATGGAAGATAGAACCAGTCAAATGTGGATTCCCCCAAATATGCATCTCCACTCTTCTTACCACAATGTAAAATCGTAACCCTAGAATCACCCCACTGAAGCAGAACAATAGAAAGCCCAGCAAAAGTTAAAATGGTCACATGATTTCTCAAGCGCTGGAGACAGCAGCTGGGCATCGTAAGTTGCATTTTTATGCACCTTTCACCCTTTCTGAGCATTCCCAAGGTAGAGTAGAAGCAGGAAGGGAGGAGATTGCTCCAGCAATGATGGGCCCATTTAAAGACACACCACCATTGAGTTCTCGTCATCATGTTTAACTGTATAACTATAAATAAGGATGGCTCTGATTGGCTGGATGCCTGTTAAGCCAAGAACGTCCCAAAACTCAGTGATAATCCTTTCTAGACCCCTTCAAGAAAGGAAATACTTTGTCCATGTAATGAACCAGAAAGCTGAAACTTAGTTTAAATAACTAACTTCAAGCCTCGCAGCCAGTCTGTGGCCAAGTACAGACTGAATCCAGTGTGGGGCGCTCCGGTGCCAGCCTCCTTTCAGATCAGCCCATGCTATGTCCCGAGAATCACTCAGTATGTGCCCCGCCAGTTTATTTGAATAATTCTGGACAGGTCCGTTTGAACAAAGAAACCAATTAAACTTGCTGAAAATGAGCTCTGGATATGCCCTGCCCTGTTCCCAGCATCCCACGCTCCCTGTTTCAGGAAATTAGAGAGTACAATGACTGGAGTCCTTGATGTCTTGTTGCCATAGTATTTCTCCAGCCCAGCTGGATGAGCTGGCATCTATTTAGGAACCAACAGGACTCCCATGGAGGCTGAAGTAAATTCAGCACTATAGACCCAGCCCTTTTCTGTGTGTGGCTTGTTTCTTCTTGAGCCTTGTGTATATGGGGTGTGCCTGGATCATTGGGTATACTTTGCCTGTTAAGTGATCAGAATCCCTGGCTAAATTTCAAGTTCTTGGGAGACAAGGAACGTGTTGTGTTATCCTTGTCTTTCCTAAAACAGGGTAGGACATCCATAAATATTTTCTTGTTACCTAGATGGGCAGGTACATGATAATGGTAATCCATCCTTAGTCATGTGTGGAAGGGGCTGAGAAGGAAGGGAGAAGGCACAGTTAAGAGCTAAATGGGATATACTATACATTTTTATAGCCATATTTTAGGGCAACAGAAAGATTTAGATACATTAGAAAAACTTATGGGTACTAAGCATCGACTTCAGAGAAAGACTGCCTGGGGTGAACCTCTGCTATGGTTCTTACTTCCTGTCTGATCCTCAGCAAGCCACTTAGTTACCCATGCCCTCATCTATAAAATGAGGTGGTTATGAAAATTGATGCAGTCATGAATGTGAATTGCCTACAATAGTGCCCGGCGCACAGTAGGTGCTTTGCAGGTACAGTCTTAGCTTCCACTCTTATCACCAAATAAGAAGATCCCAATGAGGTAATGAAAAGAAAATATAGTGCCCAAAGCCACATAAATGAAGAAAATGTGTTCTTTGTCCACAAATTAAATTACCATAAACTGGCAATTTATACAGATAGTCCAGAGGGAAAGGACACCAAAATGAAAATGAAGCTGCCACAAGGTGAGAACTCAAATACATTTCCCTTCATCATTCACACAGTGTGTAATGAGAAAATCAGCACAGTCACAGGGTGTGAAAGCGGTCCTGGGTGTTCCGCGTGCACATCCCACAGGTAAGAGCTATCAGAAAAAGCCACTCCGGCCCTTCCCGCTGTAGCGCTTAACCACTGGAGGCTGGGAAAAGCCCACACTATCAAACCTGTCGGCACTTTACAGCCATTGTCTCAAGACTTAAATTGCTGCAGATCACACAGCAGATTTCCTGCATTTCCCTAACACAGTGGCTCTCAACCTTCCTAATGCTGTGACCCTTTAATTCAGTTCCTCGTGTTGTGGTGACCCCCAACCATGAAATTACTTTTGTCGCTACTTCATAACTAAAATTTTGCTACTATTAGGAATCTTAATGTAAAAATCTGATAGGCAGATCCTAGGCAATCCCTGTGAAAGGTTCTCCACCCACATGTTGAGAACCAACGATCTAAAAGTTCATTTTCCCTCTTAGGGATCTAAATCATTCCTTGTCCATCCTTCACAAACCTTCCTGGGTGTCTTTCCCACCTTCCTCATCAGCTAAAATAAGCCCACAGATATGAGCCCTCACTAAGCCTGTCACCAATGTCATTTGCTACTGCCTCTTCCACCCAGTACAGTCAAGAAGCAACTTCTTTTAGTAATTAGTGTCCTGGTCTATATGCCATCATTCCCTCTGCTCCATGAATTGACATGGGTTCCTGCTGATAAGCTTGAGAATGAGAAGCTCAAAAAAAAAAATCAAGTCAACTGTTTATCATGCACTAAGGTTTTTCTTTATAGAATGTGCATTGATTTTCTTGATTCTCTACAACATGCTTATGAGGTTGGTAATGGTATTGTTCCCACATTTCAGGCAAGATACAGACAGATGGTATAAATTATCAGCCATGAGCCACCATGCTGGGCGGGAATGAGTCAGACCTCTGTTCCAGAGGTTGAGCTCCTTACAGCTTAGCCTCACCACAAAAACTAGAGAGCCGTTATGGAAGGAGAAGACAATAAAACTAGGTTTGTATATAAACCCTTCATTGCTCAAAAGAGACCTCCTTTCTGGGTCTGCTTTTGTCTTGAGGGGAGTGGATGGAAAGTGGAATGTCCACAGTGCATGGGCAGGGCTCATGAACCTCCAAACCGTGAGGTCCAGAGCTCTGGCGTCTTCCTTCTGATTGCTCTTCCCATTGGCCCAGCATTGCTGTGGGTGTTCCAGTCTGTCACTCCAGTTTGAGAAGAACTTCCTACCCTAATAGAAGACTCATCCCTCTTCTGGAAGGTATCCCTCCCCTGAGCTTCAGACTCTGACCCCACTCACCCCTCCACTTCTACCCCTCAGCTGTCCCTACATAGAGGGATGGGAAGACCACAAGAAGACACAGAGGGAAGGTGGTATCGCCATTGCTTCTATTCGGATCAGACTGTGTGGTCCAATGTCAAAATCCCAACAGGTTCTTCTATTCTTGCTCCACTAAACAACCATCTCTTCCTTACCCAACCTAGCCTACTCTTCTCCAACAAGACTGCAAGTCTCTCAGGCAATAGGCTCAAACAAGATGACTCCTTTCAGCTTATCTTCTGTGAAGAAATAGTGATTGGCAGCCTGTTGTGTGTTCTGATGCATATATAGGTACACACTCATGCACACACATATTACAGTTAGACACACATATATGTACATTCAAATTACCTACATACACGAATAGAAAGGCATGCATACCTACACATATGCATACTCAGTGCTGAGGGGATTCTAGGAGAGAAAAAGAGAAATTGGAATGTAATTGAGAAAATAAATGATGTGAAAGCTGAAGGAAAAAAGAGTTCAGGCTGAATCTTGCCTCTCCCCTGAATACTGACTGACTCGTCCATTTTACACCCATTTTTCAAGTGCCTGCTCTGTGTCTGGCCCTGGGCAAGGCACTGGCCCTTGCTTTTAAATGGTCCATTTAGAGCAACAGAGTGCTTAGTGGGATTTTTAAAGGGAACAACGAGCTTTTCACCAAGAAGGGTGGTAGTACTTTTTTTCACCCAGGAAAGGCTGCTTGGAACAAACTGACACACCTTTACAATAAGCACGCACATACACACACACACACACACACACACACACGGGGGTGGGGTGCAGACAATATAATACCTGTCTCTGTATTAATTAGTACTTTCAATATGGCTTACAGAGCAAGATTAGGAAAATGACTCCATAAGGCCAGCATCTCCAAGGAGCTACCAAACCAAAAAATAAAAATAATAAAATAAATAAAATAAATGCTAGAGATTGGGACAGGGCAGGTATAGTCAGAAGCCTTTCTCAGCTTAGGTCCTGCTGTCCACCCACAGCTTCTGTCTGTCACCTGTGTCCGTCTATAAAGCAAGGGATCTGAGTTCAGATTGAGTAGCATGAGCCACACACACTCCATTGTAATGAAGCTGCCTTTGAAAAGGCAGCCCCTGTCCTCCAGTGTGATGGTTTACTATGAAGTGTCTCCCACGGGCCTGTGTGTCGGCACATCCAGTTTGTGAAACTATTTGAGGAGATTTCGAACCATTAGGGCAGGAGCAAAGATGGTAAGGTAGCAGAGACCCAGTTCTCTGGAACTGGGTCTTGAGGTATATTCAGCTTTGCACTGCTTCGAGTCTCGTGCTTCTTGCTTTCTGATCCATCAAGATATGAAAAAAAAACATGTGCTACCCAGTCTGACCATCACAGACCAAGCACTCCAGTTGACATGTCTTCCCTTCCGTGATGGACTGTATCTCATGAGCCAGGAGCTAAAATAACCCCTCCTTCCAAAAGGTGATTTCTGTCAGATATTTGGTCACAATGAAAAAAAAATGTAACAATCCATCAAACATCTGTTAGAATTGAACCTTTCACCACGGTGCACCTTTTCAAGCTTCAGAAAGTGCCAGCGCAGTTCTCTTTCATCTCTTCCATCATCCACCTGGACAGGTCCTTTAAAGGCACAAGCTACTAGGAGGAGTTTTTCTAATCTTCTGCCTCCCAGTCAATGGGAGAGGAGCCTCTGCATCAGCTCAGTTGCTGGGGCCAACCAGAGGCCTGGCTGTTCCAATCCAGTTGTTCACAGGGTGGGAGAAAACAGTGGGAAGATCTGCCTGTGATGAGAGTTCATGACTTCTTGGATGCCAGTGATATCAGTCCTTCTGGAGAAAGACCAGCTGGAGCCCCATGGCGCTGCCTCCCTCCCACCTATAGTAAGAAAAACACAGGACTGGTCCAACAATGCCTGGTGCAATTGATTTCCAGTATCACTCCAATGCTATGAAGAGTAGGCATCAGTTCCGTCTAAGACATTGTGGAACGAGACACAGTGATGGAGTGTGTTGTGTAAGCGCCACCACTGAAGAGCAAATGGGGATGGAGGATGAGGAAGAAGAAAAACCCAGTCGAGACTGAGTCCTCTTCTAAAAGGTGGTATCTTAACTACAGGATGACAAGGAGACTTCCACTTGAAGGAATCCATCCATAGCCATGGGGAAGGAGATGGGGGGGTGTGGTAGGGCAACAGCATGCCTTTGGAGAGAAGGAAGAGTCCAGGGTGGTGAAAAGAATAAGGCACAGAGCTTGCTCTGGCGAATCCAGCCTGAAGCGGGGCTCATCCCAAAGGCTTAAGGTATGGATGTTATGCCTTAGGAAATGGGGAATCACTAAGGGTGCTGAGGCCTTAAGAAATGAGGAACCACTGAGGATGCTGGGATACACAGCAAGAAGAAACTCTGAACTTTAAGGCATCTTTCAAAGAAAAATACATGGCCTTGTCTACTGTCCTTTCAGTTTTGCCACTCAAGTCAGCGTAAGTGAGATTAGAGGCGGATTCCAAAGGACCTATAGAGAGGAAGAGGTCAGGGCTTCAGGTTCCATGGTAACCCGCAACATCTTCCTGCCAACTGAGAAGGAAACTCCTTCTCCTTGGAGTTAAAGTCTCTTCCTTCATGGGTCTGAAAGAACCTATCCATTTCTCTCCTTAGAAAGGGACTCTTCTCTGAATTTGAAGAGGTCATTAAGTCATACTAACTATTGACCTCTTGGATAAAAATAAGGATTTTGCCATGAGTGAGGGAAGTTCCAGTCCACTCTATTGGAAAAAGGGCTCCATCAGACGCAGTAGCAGGGGGCCACCAATGTGGGCTATTCACACTCTGCCTACATCTGCTCTGCCTGATCGAATACCCCAACTGGCTGAGGAGGGCAGGCATTAAGGAAGCACATAAAATTGATTAGAGAATGGAAAATTATAATAATTCAAAGGGACTCTGTAACCAGGAAAAATACCAGGCTGTGCAACAAGAGCTGGCAGCTTCATTTATAGTTGAACTAATGGAAAGAGAAAGAAGACATTAATAAAAGTAATTAAAACAAAGATATAATTAGAGCACAGGAAAGGCTTTCTGGAACAAAGAATGATATTTCTGAATTTTAAAAATTCAGTCGACAAATTAAAAAAGAAGAAGAATATTCACTACTGAGAATAGATTCGTTTTCTGAGACCACATTTAAGAACTATCTGAAGACAGAAAGAAATCAACCTCAAATGGAAATGATATGCAAAAAGAAAAGGAATTAGAAATAAAGTCACAGAAGAACTGCGTTCACACCAGACAAGCCAGAAGAGAGGAAGGAAGAACACACCGACAGTGGTAAGCTAACAATGAAACAGAGTTCTGAAAGTGTTCCCCATGCTGAGAAACATTGGTCTCTTGAAAAGCCAGGGAATCTCAGACAGAATGAATTAGTGAAAATTAACCTTTTTGAAGAGCTTGGGTGAGATGCTTAGACTTCATAGATAGACGGGGTGTTAGTTTTCTGTCACACTAACAATACCTGAGACAGTCAACCTATTAGAAGGGGTTTGTTTGGACTTGTAGTTTTAGAATTAGCAGTCTGTAACCACTGGATGTATTGTGTTAGACCTTCAGCAGCACTGTAAAGTGGGAATATGTGGTTGAACAGCATCATGGGAAGTTTAAAAAGAGGAAGAGAAAGGACCAGGGCTCCCATAACCCCTTCCAGAGCACCCCCAATGACCTAAAGACCTCCTATTGGGCCAGACCTCTTAAACTTTATATCACTTCCCAACACCACATTTCTGAGGCCCAAGCCTTTAACACATACCCTTTGGTGGCCATTCCTGACCCAAACTATACAGGAAATGAGTTTAATTTTAATATAGCGAATGAAGATGTAATCATCCATGAGACTCAGCACACAGCACTGTGCTTCTGGATGCCTTGCTCACCCCGGATGTCTTGCTGTTACCCCGGGGCAATAGCTGGCATCTCAAGATGACAATAAAAAATGTATAGGTTTATATAGGCTGCTCCCAGAAGAGGCCAGTGACAGCGAGAGAGTGAGAGAGAAGGCCCATCCTCCTCATCCTTCTCCTCCACTGTATCTCAGAGGAACTGTCATCCACAGAGATTGGGATTAGGGTGAGTGGGTGGAGAGACCAACAAGATCAGCATTTCCCCTTCGTTATTCTGCTCAAATGCCCTACTTAGGAAACTAGTGAGCTTCTCAAGAGGTTTGTCCCTGGAGTATTTAAACACAATCTCAGTTGTAGCTCAACGACTATTAAATACAACTTGAGCACGTTAGTTCGATTTATGTTTTCTTTGTCCTTGCCCTCCTCCTGCTCCCACAGCCAAGAGTTCTAGCAACACAGCACTAAGAAACTCAGATCTGGGGAAAAAAAATCAGAACCATCACTGGTCAGGATCCTTAATATCAAGATAACTCTTTAAAACAAATCCAGGAACGCGTGTTCTGGCCTCTATCCAAGTCGTGTTCCTGTGTAGCTTCCAGGAAAAGCTACAAGCCAGTAATAATATGCACTAGAAACTGAAAGAAGAGAGCCAGATTGAGAGCATGCTGGGAAGAATAACTTCTAACTTGTGCCTCTGCTTGAGCCATCTTGATTTTCTCTTTTATGCTGAAAATAGTCTGCAGAGTGGAGTTACTGATTCCTGTTACTACTGTCTTGTGCTGTATCAACCTAGTCCTTGGTAGGGTACGATGAGGACTAAATTGAGAATGCCCCTCACTGGTACCAGATTTAAAATCACCCTTGATAGAGAGCCTGCTCACGGCTGTGAAACAAAGGCCTGGGATACTGATATTGTCCCAGGAGTCTATTGTTACCCCATAGTATCCTCAGGTTGGTCCTTCCTATCCTGTCTCCTATGCCTGAGAATGCTGCACAGTCTACCAGAAAGGAACCTCTGAGTTCAAACCATGGAAGGTCAGGTATCTATCTTCAAGGCTGCTACTATTCAGTCAAGAGAAATACAAGGCCATCTACCACCTAACAAGTGAAGCCTGTGAGCTTTGCTTTGAGTTGATACCCTTGGTGGTAACTGAATGCAGGCTCTGTGGCCTGACCTCACCTACAACGGAGCTCAGTTTATGCTCAAGGAAAATAAAGACCCAGACATCTGAAGCAATTCTGAAAAATGGTGACATAATCACTACAGAAAACTGGTGTCCCTGAGCCCAGAACTAACAAGCCTCCTTTGCAGGAAAATGTCAAACTACATCAAGGCCAGAGGTCTTTTCTTTTTCTTTTTTATGCAGATCTTTTATAAAGTCAACCCTCATTTCTCCTGGCTGGTGATTATCATCAGCAGTCCAAATAAAATGACAGCAAAATGGCCCGTCTCCATTTTTTTTTTAAGTTGTACTTATCTTTGTAGAACTGTTGAAAGTACCACCAGGAATTCAGGCGAGGTTTTCCTCTCCTGTCTATGTGCCGACGTTATTCTCCTCTGTGGTACTGGAATCGTGTCTCTTGGCATTAGGTGACTAACTTTTAATCATGTTCTAGAGAAGAGGGTCTGAGGACCTGACCTTCAGAGAAAGGAGCATGGAGCATTTGATCTAGAGAATATCACATGGCTTGGAAAAGACCCAGTATCTGAGTGATACGTTCCAAGTAATGGCACATGAGGTCATTTCTTAAAGAACTGGCTGCTTTTCTGTAGTAGTAATCTACAATCTTTTACCCTCAATTTAGGGAAAGGGAAAGGAAGGATATAAAGAAATTGCACCACTTTTGCAGGCAGACTTGACAGAGAGAAAGGTAGAAATCTTCACAGCTATTTTAGGCTGTCCCAAGCTTGGCGAGGACAGACTAGTGTGTCAGCTCACTATCTGCAAACCCAATCTCCCTAGCCAATGTTCTTCCATGCAAGAATCAACGCAACAACAACGGACGAACCAGCCAATGAACCAACAACCCACCCCGGCTCGTGGGGCGTCAAATCTTACATACCCTAAGCAAAAGTTCCCATAAACCCAAGCAGCACACAATCCCAAGAACAAGCTACACATGGTAAAACAGCTGCGCCTAACCAAATTATAGCCACCAGCACTGAGCACTCCAAGCTCATCGTCATCCACCATACCTGGGATGGGAACAGAAACCTAGTCCGAAAGCCATTTTGCATTTTTAAAGATGCCGAAATAACAAAAACTTCTTCCAAGCGTACTGCTATACTTTTCCTATATGTTTCTTACTCTAAAAGAGGAATTATTTGTTCACAGGTTCATATACAGATATAACATACTTGGATCAAATCCCCCATTTTTCTCTCTGATTCCCTTCCCACTACTTCTGAAATCTTTCTTCTACCCAAGAAGTTCCCACCCACCCCTGCATCTTTTTCCTTTGTGTGTGTCCCCCTGCATTTAATTAGGGTTGCCTGCATGAGCAAGTGTTTTTTTTAGGGGGGCGGGATTCTTATTCCCTCGAGTAAGACCAGCTTAGCAATGTCTATACCACTAAAGCATATAATTCCCCCAGCAACCAGTAACTGTCTGTAGCTCCTCAAGGAGGAATGGGGCCTCATGAGCCCCTCTCTCCCATCCATGATGAAATATTGATAAGTCCATCTTGGACTGGTCCTCTGTAAGTACCCACGACTGCAGTGAGTTCACAAGTATAATTGATAATTGATGTCATGTCCAGAAGACAGTGACAGCATTTCACAGCACTCCTCCCCCGTTCCCTGCCTCTTATTTTCTTTCCACATCTTCTGTAGTGTTCCCTGAGATTTAGAGGGATATTGTCAATGTCTCGCTTCTAACTGACCATCAAAGATCATTTGTTCTTAGCAGTTTGACCAGTTATAAAGCTTTACACTAACCAGTGCCCATTGCTAACAGAAGCTTCTCTGACCAGTGCTGGGAGCAGCACTAATCTATGGAGAAAACATATTTAGAAGGTAGTTTGCTACCATGTCCACTTAGCAAAGCAATAATTGTAGGTCTCTCTAGAACAGTGATTCTCAACCTGTGGGTCAGGACCCCCTTGGGGGTTGAACAACCTTCCATGGGAGTCGCCTAAGATCATATGCATATCAGATATTTGCATTACGATTCTTAACAGTAGCAAAATTACAGTTATGAAGTAACAGCAAAAATGATTTTATGGCTGGGGGTCACCACAACATGAGGGACTGTATTAAAGGGTCACAGCACTAGGAAGGTTGAGAACCACTGCCCTAGAGGCTCTGACCATCCAGTCAAGGGCTTTTCCAAAGTTTTATAGAACCAGATGTAAACTCCCTCTTGTAAAGTGAACCCAAAATTCAATCCAAAAGTAGCTGATTGCCCCCAAACATCCATGCTACCAGTGGTCACACGCTGCCTGGCAGGTTGGTAGTGTTGTTCACGGTGTTTATAGCTGGGTTAAACCATTGATGGCTTTTCTCCCCCAGCAGCCTGCATAGCACTCCGAAAGCTAGCCAGCTGTGAAGGAACTTCCAACTCAATTCAAGCCTGATTTCTCTGTGTCCCAGAACCCAAGTGTGTGATGTCTTCAGGAATGAGGTCTTAATATTTAGTTCCTGTAGGAAACTAAGAACAATTATGATTGCCTATATTGTTTGGGGAGTCTATATGGCCTTACTAACCAGAAGCTCATAAAGAGGGACCCCACACCTGACACCAGGTTTTTGTCTAATAACCTATAGCTTCTGGGAGCAGCATTATTCACACATACAAGGTACCTCCTTCAAACTCTCCTTCAATTATGTTTTTAATTAGCTTATAAGATAGTAAGCTTTCATATGGCTTTTTCACACTTTTGGTTAAACAGACAAACACTCTTTATTTCCCTCGTCTCCCCACTCCCATACTCACTCCAGTCTTACATGTCAGTATGTTACAATATTGATACTGTCATCAACATCATTCCTGAGCAGGAGTCACTGGCATCATTAACTACACATTGTCCTGCTCATTGCTGCACAGAGTCACTCTGTCCTAATATAGAACTTGGGACTTTAACTTCAGTTCCCTGAGAACCCAAATATGACCCGAATAAAGACCAGTGGCATCCAGTCCACATTATCTAAAATATAGACTCTCCAGCACCAAGAATTACTAAAGTTCCTCTCCTTTCCATGCATTATGATGGGGCTTTAATTCCCAATGTGTCAGTGGAGGCAGGGTCTATAAGCAAGGAGTGCTGGTTAAATGGGGGACCCGGATGGCGCTCTGGCCTGGTAGGCTCTGGTAGGATTAGTGTCCTTATAAGAGACATTGTAGAACTCTCTATTTCTGGAAGTAAGTGTGAAGAAAAAGGCACATGAGCACATGGATAAAGGCAGCCAAGAGGCCTCACCAGGAACTGAGTTGGCCATCCTATTAATCTCGGGCTTTCTAGACCCTAGAATTGTGACAGCAACTTTCTGTTACTTAAGCCGTCTGATACTCTATGGTATTTTGTTATGGCAGCCAAAACTGACTTATATACCTACTGATTCAAAATATTTATATACCAGGAAGCTTTCCAAGAAGTTTTCTGTCTGGGGTAGCCTTCCTTATGATTGGATGCCTCTTGGACTTCTGGGAACAGCTTAGGCTATAAAGGAGGTGGTGCCACTTGGCGGTTGACAGTTCATGCGGTGGCTATAGAGATGATAGTTCAGTTCGCTATGACTCCTGTTCTCCAAGCTTCAGACAGACAAGGACAGCCAAAAAGGGTGGTGAATCTTTCTCTTTCTGTCTTTAAAGGCCACCTGCAAGTGTGGTGAAGATTTCTCTCTTTCATGTCTCTTCTTAGAGCTAGAGGATAAAAAGGAATCTGTTACAAGTTAGGAAATTAGTTACATGAGGAGTCTGTCTCGGTAGCACTTGAGGCAAGAGAACAGGCTTTAGAATTTAGTTACATATTTATCCTAACAGGATTCTCTGGTGATGAGTTACATGTGAAAGTTCAAGAAGCCCTCTGCTTCCTTTGACCTTGACTTTAAATTAGTAAACTTCTTGCCTGTCCGACCATCATTTTTCAGTGGTATTAACTTGAGCATTATCCAGAATGTGGCTTCACAATGAGACTTAGGCTGTTTTAGCCCTGACTTTCTGATTATAAAGATGATTTTCAACCTCAATTTACCATACTCTAAGATAGAAGAAGCCTATGGGCTCTGGTTAAGAGTGAAGAAGTAGTGGACAGTGGTGGTGCATGCAATTAATCCCAGCACTTGAGAGGCAGAGGCAGGCGGATCTCTGTGAGTTCAAGGCCAGCCACTCTACAGAGTGAGTTCCAGGGCAGCCAGGGCATATAGAGAGACCCTGTCTATAAATAAATAAATAAATACAGAACCGCCCTTAAGAAGCCCTGTGCATCTGGAACAAGACTGGAAGCTGAGAGACCCTGTCTATAAATAAATAAATAAATAAATAAATAAATAAATAAATAAATAAATAAATAAATAAATAAATAAATAAATAAATACAGAACCACCCTTAAGAAGCCCTGTGCATCTGGAACAAGACTGGAAGCTGTACTTGCTTTGCAAGAGGGGCCTACCTGTGATCATATGATATAAAAATGACCTACATGCCTGGTTCTTTGAATCATACCATGTGATGTCTTCCTTCTACCACACGTTTTATCTCTAGTGTCTGGTCTTCTGTCTACCCAGGAGTCCATCACTCAAGGGGCTACGTTGTTTGGAGCAACCTTTTCAAAACACCTTGGTATTTTCCCACCTCTAGAAGGTGATACGTGTGCTCTCTGTGTTTGTGTGCCCTCCCAAATTCACACTGAAATGAAATTCCAGTGCAATACCGTGGAATGCTGGGGCTTTTAGAAAGTCAGGAAGTCATGAAAGGTGATGAAGTCATGAAAGCTTCAACCTCCTGAATGGACCCATCATTTATTTATAAAAAGGCTTCGGAGAGTAAACAGATCCTTTAGACTTTCCATCACGTGAAGCCACAACACCTGTCCCCTGAAGGATGCAGCGCTGAGGTTCCTTCTAGGACCAGAGAGCAGCTCTCACCCAACAGCTAGTTAACACCTTGATCCTGAACTCCAAGACTCCAGACCTGTGTAGAATCAACCTCTGTTGTTAACAAATCACTGAGGTTGTGGGAGTTGGTTATAGAAGCAGGCAGGATGACTGTGGTAAACCACGCCTTACCTCTTCTTATTTCTTTGGTATGATAATAGTTGGTGAGAGAGTCTGTATGGCCAGAATGTGAGTAATGTGAGTGTTACTCAAAAAGATTATTACAAATAGCAGTGACATCTGACAGAGAATAGCTGGACAAGAAAGACTTGAGTGTATGGCTTGGTGCCAAAACCAGTACAGAATTCATTCTAGAGTGAGGAAAAAGGGTTCAGCCCTCACCAAGGGAAGGCAGAGCCAGCTCAGTCACTTCCACCTGGCTGGAGACAGTGGGTGGCAATCTGCAGTGAACATGTTGATGCTTGCAGCTTGGATTTTATTTTAAACTCAGGTTGGAACATTTCATCTTAGAATTCCCAGGGCTATATTTTTTTATGCCACTGTATGACTTTTACATATTGCCTAATTCTTCTCCAAGAGAGGTGCAGAGAGGCCTTATGCCCACCGGACAGTTTTGCCTTGTTTTTCCTGACTGTTATAAAGTATGCCTTGCTGCAATCCAGAAGGTGCACCTGAGTGAGTTTACCGCTTCCTTTCCTCATTAAAGAAGTCCAAGGTAACATGAACGTCCCCTAAGGTAGCCATTCCTTCTTCGTCATCGCTGCTCTGCATTTTTGTTCAGCTCTGAGAGCGGAATAGCATTCCCTGTTGTGGCATTCGGTTTTCTTTAGGTAATGAAATTGTCAAGAGAGGCGGGGGAAAAACAAGAACCAATCCAATAACTTGTGTCTTTCATTAAAAAGAAGTCTAAATTTTCAACAAGTATCTAAAGCACCACACACCCCAAACAGGAGCTCTTGTCTAATCTTTGTCCATCTGTACTTGTTACTGAGAAAGCCCATCAGCCAGTCTTGACGGCATATCCCTGTAATCCCAGCACAGGGAAAGCAAGACTCAGATGATCATTTCGAGTTCAAGGCCAGCTTGAACTAATTAACTAATTGAATTAAAATAGCGAATTCCAGTTCAGCCCAAGCCACAGAATGAGACCTTATCTCAAAACTAAACACAAAACAACATAAATGGGAGCTTGTATCTGACCAGGCACTCTTCTCTTTCATCCACGTACCAGTGCTTTCTATGTTCTTCACAGTAAGTTTTGTTTTGCTTAATCGTATGCCTTTCACACCACACACTTGTGCACACGGCTGCTGGTCCTCTGTTGGTAAATGTCCTGGAGCCAGGGCTACTTGTCCACTAGTCACAATCTAACTATGCCTCACCCAAGCGATACCACTGCCGAGGAGAGAAGAGAGAAGCAAACTCATCAAGCACCTGTTGCTTTCTGGTCACTGTCTATGGCTGTGGCTGCATCAGGATACTTGAGGAAGTCTCTGCAGACCAGTGCAGCTCCTTTACAGATGCAGAAAGCAGGATTCCTGAAAACAAAGGCTCTGTCCACTATCACACAATTAAAAGGCATTGGGCCAAAATTCAAATGGAAGTGACCCTAGCTCTAAAAGCACCCAAGACATTCAGCACGTGTCTATCCACAGGGTAGCACATTGAACTCAAGAGTGTTCTCAGTGGTGCTATGAGTTAAAGCTATACGTTAATTTTTAACCTCAGTGTAATAAAAAACCAAGTCACCATTTAATTCCAATGCATCTTTATTTTTATATTTTAAGAGCTTTGGTGAATAATTTTCAGTGAAAAATCAACTTTCTTCAAATTTTCAATAAGAAGGCAAACACATCAAGTGCACTTTCTATTCTGGAATGATAGCTAGATGTCAGGTAGATCTGAAATGGAGACTATCCCAGAGATTAATCAACTGCTTATCACTGTCATGCATGAAGCTGGGACGCTTTCATTTTGCAAATACTTATTGCAAATACTATATACATCATTAAGGGATTTTAGCTGCTCCTTACTTTTGACTACTTGACTTTGATTGCACATACTTGTGTTGCCACGATGAGAAACTTACAGTTTCTGGAATTTTAGATAGCTCATAACTTTGTTGAAGAAAAAACAGGCTATCTTATTAGGTCCGGAGTACAAAACACTTTTAATTTTAGATGTATAATCAACAATTACTGAGTCCATTAAATTATTTCTCTTTCTATAAGCTTTATTATCTTAGTGTACATACTCGATTCAACATTTATCCATTTACAAGTCACATCCAATAATTTGGTCTCAAAAACAGCATGGAAAACGAAAGGATAGTGGGGTAGCCTTTCATAAGTTGGGGACGGTACAGATTCTTGCTTCATAAGATTTATTACGATAAAATTCTTCCTGCAGAAAGACTAGCTGGACAAGAAGGCCACATTTCAGTTTTTGCTTTAGAATGATATTGTTCGCTCATGGATCCTCAAGTTTAAGGATGCATGAAGAAGGTCACCCTCTACAGAGGAATGAGCTAAAATGATGCAAATCCTACACAATCAGTTTGACCACCGTCCTGACAGTGGAGATGCCTGCTGCCTCTTTGCATCTGTCTTCTCCTTTTTTTAATAATCCTGAACTGTATGACTTATTGTATTCTTTTTGCCATAATGAATGAGGATTGAAAAATCCTGAATTTTCAGTTGTGTTCATAGGAAGCTAAACAGGGAGAGTATTTCCTATCTCCCTTTGTACCTTCTGACAGGTGATAAAATACTTCTGGCAACATAAAAATAAAATTGCATAATGGTAAAATAACGATGATTCATTTCACTATTGTATCTTGCCTTTGTGTTTTCATAATAATTTGGTCTTTTGTAAAATTATTAAGAGAATGGTAGGAATAATGGATACTAATGTAATAATCCCCTAGGATAATGAAAAGTTTTCAAGATTTAAGAAAACTAAGATCACTCAGATTTTATTGTATAGCTTACATTTCAAAAAGAGTTCAGTAGACCTATTTGGTAATTACAAAGCAAAAACAGTAGTTGGTTTTTAATAAGTAAAATCTCTTTGTACTCTGGAAGATTAATAGAAAGAAATTTTAAAAGTCATGGACTATTAATAATTGCAAATAGAACTACTCGAAGGAAATGGAACTAAAATTAACTACAGTGTGGACACTGAGAAGAGGGATTAAAATATATAGCTAGGATATCAATTCATAACTTCATAGAAATTATTGCTTAAGATAAGACTAAGCTTATAAAACATCAATTGAGCAAGTCTTGCAAAAGTCCTCCACGAGGAACTTGGTAGACCCTCTCCTAATGAAAAGGGCATTTAACTGGTGAGATGATAGCATAATGGTTTCATCCCTAGAGCTTGATCTCAGCTATGTTGAAAATTCAGAGGTGCTTTAGAAAGTTATAGCGACATATTTCACTGTACATGTTGATGGCTTTATGAAGACATTTTCATTTTATAATGTAATTGACTATATTCATCCCCTGTGCCCTCCCATCTGCCCCCTCCCTCCAGTCTAGTTCCTTCCCGTAGATATTTTCTCTTCCGTTTTCATGTAATTCATACATGGTATGTATGTGTGTACATGCATCTATGGAAAACCTAGCATCCATAAATGAAAGTATGTAATGTTTGTCTTTCTGTATCTCTCTTATTTTGCTTCATATAATCTCCAGGAGCATCTGTTTTCCAAAAAACAACAAATTTTCAGTCTTCTTTATAGTGAAACAAAACTTCCATCGTGTACTTCTATCGCTTCGTCTTTCTATGTTGGCAGGCACACAAGCTGATTCTGTAGCTTAGCTATTGTGAAAAGTGCTATAAAAAGTGTGGACATGTGAGTATATGTGGTGTATATTTGCTTAGAGGCCCGTTACCAAAAAGTACTATAGCTAGGTCATGTGATTGTTACATTGTTTTTGTTTTCGTTTTTTGAGGAATCTCCATTATGTTTTTCAAAATGACTGGACTACCTCACATTGCCACCCCCACTTCGACATCCTCTCCAGCAGTTTTTAATTAAAACTTTAATTTACAGCCTGGCGGTGGTGGCACACACCTTTAATCCCAGCACTCAGGAAGCAGAGGCCGGTGGATCTCTGTGAGTTCAAAGCCAGAGTGGTCCAAAGAGTGAGTTCCAAGACAGCCAGAGTTATAACAGAGAAACTCTGACTTGAAAAACCAAAAACCAAAAACCAAAACAACAAAAGACTGAAACAAAATTTAATCTATTTATTTTGTTAATTATTGTGTGTGTGTGTGTGTGTGCACACGTGCGCGCTTGTGTGATGTGTGAGGGAGTACAAGCATGACCTTGACAATGCACTCATGTGGGAGTCAAAGGACAACTTTCAGGAGTCTATTCCCTTCTTCTGCCCTAGATGACTAATCTTACTTGTGTAAGATTATACAGCTTTATACAGCTGGGAAGAGGAAATCTCAGCTGAAGAAATGTCTTGATCAGCTGGGCCCGTGGTCATGTCTGAGAGGCACTTTCTAGACTGATAATTGACGGAGGAGGGCCTATGGGGACTAAGTACCATCCCTGGGCAGGTGAGTCTAGGCTGTATAGGGAAGATAGATGAATGCGAGTCTAGAAGCAACCCAGTAAACAGTGCTCTTCTGTGATCTGTGCTTCAGTTCCTGCCTCCAGGTTCCTGATTCAGTTCCTGCCTCCAGGTTCCTGATTCAGTTCCTGCCTTGGTATCCTTCAGGGACGGATTGTAACCTGTAAAGTCAAATAAACCCGTTCCACCCTGATTTGTTTTGGGTCAGTGTTTTATCACAGCAACAGAGAGCGAGCTAGGATATTCACTAGGTCATCTCGATAGCCTTGTTTTTATATGTTGTTTGTTTAAATGACAGCCATTCTTACTGGAATGAGGCGGAATCTCAATATTTTTAGTGTTTTTCTGATAGTGTTTTGAACATTTGTTTTCATCTGTTTATGGACCAGACGTACTTCATCTTTGGAGAGCTACTTATTCTTTAGCCCATTTATTGACTCAGAACTTTTTTGATATTTAGTCTTGTGCTCTTTATATATTCTCAGTCTCAATCCTCTGTTGGTTATGTAGCTAGCAAAGGTGTTCTTCCATTCTGTAGGGTGTCTCTTCACTCAGTTATGTCCCTTGCTCTACTGGGGCCTTTCAGTTTCATGTGAGCCCACTTGTTTCTGATTGCCTCCTAAGCTTTTGGAGTCCTTTGCAGGTCCTTGCTTATACCTGTGTAAGTGCCTCCCTACACAGTTTCAGAGTTTCCAGTCTAACGTTAAGGTCTGCAGCCCATTTAATATTTTTCAGTGCAGTGAGAAATATGGTAATCTAGTTTCGCTCTTCTGCATGTGGCTCTCCAGATTTCACCAATAGTTAAAGAGACTGTGTGTTCTCTACAGTATATTTTTGAAAACTTTATTGAAAAGTCAAGTGTCCATAGCTGTCTGGGTGTGGATCTGGGTCCTCTATGCTATTTCTCTGATTCATGTGTCTGTTTCTGTGCCGGTACCATGCTATTTCTGTTACTGTGGTTCTGTAATACGACACAAACCCCGGCACTGTGATCGCTCCCACACTGGCCCTTTTGTTCAGGATTGCTTTCCTACGCAGGCTCCTTTGTGCTTCTCCCACCGCCACTTCAGGAGAGTTTCCCCAGTTCTCTGAAGAATGTCACTGTGGTTTCGACAGGAATTGTGTCTGTAGACTGTTTTTGGTAATGCAGCCATTTTCCTCATATTAATTCTGCCAATCCATGAGCATGTGAGGTTTTTCTACTGTCTAGTGCTTTGTTTTGTTTAAGAAAAACATTTATTTATTATTTGTGTGTGCGGAGGTCAGAGGACATTTCTGAGGACTTGGCTCTTTTCTTCGCTTTTATGCGAGTTCTGATTCTGTGCACAGAGCTCCAGTGGTCAGGCCTGAGCAGCAATTGCCTTTACCCACTGAGATGGCTCGTTAGCCCTCTGGTGTCCTTTTCAATTTTTTTCATCAGTATTTTGAAAGTTTCATTGTGAAAGTCTTTCACTTCCTTGGTTAGATTCTTTTTTTTTTTCTTTTCATTTATTTTGAGTGAGGTTGTTTTCCTGAGTTTTTTTCTTGGCATATTTGTTTGGTTAGACAGGAAAGCTACTGATTTTTTTGTATTGATTTTGTGTCCTGTTACTTTGCTGAAAGGAATCCTCACCTCTAAGAGTTTTTGGTTGAGTCTTAGAGTCTCATAGATAGGGTCATATCAACTCAAATTGGGATAACTTGACTTTGTCATTCCAACTTTTATTCCTTTTATTTCTTTGTCTTGTCTCATTGCTGTAGCTAAGACTTCGGGGACTATGTTGAGTAAGAGTGAAGAAAATGAACATCTTCATCTCATTCCTGAAATTTAGAGGAGATGCTTTCTGCTTTGCCTCATTTAGTATATTGCTGAGGTGCTATTGGCTTATATAACCATTAGTATGGCAAGGCATATTCTTCTTAGTTTCTTTTTTTAATTTAGATTATTCATTTTATGTGTATAAGTATTTTTGCCTGCATTATTTGTATGTGTGCCACATGGGTGCCTGTGCCTGTGGTGGTGTGGTGGTCAGAAGAGAGTGTTAGATGGATGCCCTGTAACTAGAGTTACAGATTGTCATGAGCCACCACGTGATTCTGGGAACTCAGTCTAAGTCTTCTGCAAGAACGCCAAGTACTTTTTTTTTTCTTTTTTTCTTTCTTCAACAAGTACTCTTAACCACAGAGTCAACTCTCCAGGCCCTCTTCCAGGTCCTTCAGGGCTTTTATCTTAAAGGGATGTGGGACTTTATCAGAAGAAAACCATTCTATTATAAAGATTTAGATGGCCATGTTATTTCTGTCCATATATGTGTGTGTTATATTTACTGGTTTGCATATGTTGAACCTTCCTTGTATCCCTAAGAGTAAGCTCATTTAGTACTGGTGAATGAACTTCGCATTTTCATCTTTACTTTTTTAAATTTTATTTTATGTGTATGGGTGTTTTGCATGCATATGTTTGTGTACTACATGTGTGCCTGGTACAGCCAGGGATGCCTGGGGGCCAGAGAGCATGACAGATCCCCTGAGTCTAGAGTTTCCTGTAAGCAACTGTGCTAGGAATTGAATGTGGGTCCTCTGGAAGAGAGTCAGTGCTCTTAACAGCTGAGACATTCCCCCAGCCCCTTTTAAAAAAATATTCTTAAAGTCAGTTTTCAAATATTTTAATCAGAACATTTCTAACCATGTTTATCACGGAGATTGGCTCATAATTTTCATTTTAAAAATTGTTTATCTAATTTTGGTAACAGGGAAATAATGGCTTTATACAATGAGATTGATAGCGTCTCTTCCTTTTCTGATTTGTGGACTAATGTGAGGAGCTTTGGAGCATGTTTATTTGAAGGACTGGTAGAATTCAGCAGTGAATCCATCTGGTTGTAGACAGTCTTTAGGTGGGAGACTTTTCATTACTATTTTGACCTCATCGCTTGCTGTGGTCCTTTTGAGTAGTCTCTGTCCTCTAGGCTTAAGTTTGGTAGGTCGTGTGTGTCTGGAAATGTACCCAGTTCTGGGTTTTTCATTGCATTGGAGTATAGGTTGTCAATGCATACTCCAGTGTTCTGCTGAATTCCACTGGTATCTGTTGCAGTGTCTCCATTTTCGTCTCTAATTTTATTAATCTGACTCTTCTCTCTCTTTTGGTCGTTTTGGATAAAAGTTTACCACTCTTGTTTATGTTCTCAAAAAGCCAACCTTTTATCTCATTGATTCTTTGTGTTGTTCTTTTCGTTTCCATCTTCTTAATACCCACCTAATCTTTATTGTCTCTTTTGATCTAGTTAATTGAGGTTTGGCAACAACGGTTGTGATGCAGAAAGAAGGGAATCTGACACAGACACCAGATCTTTACTCCCCGTCCCTTTCCAGGGTCCTAACAGTGCTTGCTATTGGCCAAAGCAACCTAAGGTCAAAGGGTAAGAGAACTCAATTGATGCTCTCCACACTGCTCGGGATCCAGAGACTAAGGAGGAAGAGTGAATGCAAATGAGAAGATGGGAGAAGTCAGAACCGTTCTTAAGGATCCAATGTGTGGAAAATGGTAGTGAGGTGGTTATTTTCACCCAAGGCCATGAGAGAATAAGAGAGCAAGGTCCCCGGGATGCACACAGAGACATCCTCCTCAGGGGTGTGCACATGCTTACTCGGCACCTGTGTGACCCCTTGAGCATCTCACTCACCTCATTCTGAGCCTGCCTTAATTACCAAGTGTCTTGGGAGTTGCTTCCAATAGGATTGAGGGAAGAGATGAAGTACCTTTTAATCCATACGCATACACTGAATAGTTTGATATGATTTCAAGGTATCTCTTTTGACTTTTCCCCTCAATCGCCCCTAAATGTATTAGTCATACATGAAATAAACAGGGTTAGTATGCTGACAAGCAGGCATTGCTGATAAACCCTGGATTTTGAACATTTTGTAAGAATATGTCACTGATTCCAAACTCACACTTTCACACCTTAACATTTATGAAGTAAAGGTGTGTCATACAATTAATGATGTGTCAAATATAATTAGCAGTAATTTTTTTTTTTCTTGGAAGTACGTAAACTAATAGCATGCCTTGTGATTGATGTCATCTTAGGTTTACAGAAAATGAGGATCATTACTTAAAGGTGCACTGGCAAATTGTTCACGTTTCCCAAAATAGATAACAAAATAACAGTCCTCTTGATCTGTTTCCTACCAATATTCCATGAATGGATACGTAGAGGGAGAAAGAAACGACCTGGGTTACCATGGGTATTTACCTTCAGGAAGTACACAGTGAGTCAGTTAAAACATCAGTTCACATGCACTGGGTGTTAAAGCTGTCGATCATGGTCTTCTAGAGAAAGCCTGAATGATGAAGCATTAGCCATCAGCATCCACTTAACTCGCATTATTTCATTTCCTGACAAATTGAAGCCAATTCTGCACCCATGCTGTGCATCTTCTGTGGTCATGGTGATAACGTGAGAACCTGTTTTACAGCAAAATTCCTCCTACTCTTTCATCTCTCCCCTTCTCTATTCTAACACAACTTCCTAACAGAGTGTTCGCCGGTTCTTGGGTCCCATTCCTGATTTTAAACCACCGATTCTAATATCAGAGTGCATTTTTTAATGTTACTCTAGCACTGAGCATGCATTCTTCAACATTTTGAGCTGAAGTATTTCATTTCACTTCAGCACAGTTCAGTCAGTGAGCATGCATGGACACCATGCCTAACAGCAATTGGTGCGAACCAGAGGAAAATAGTATTTTTTCTGTCGATTTAATTTTTTTCCTAGTGATTTACTTTAATCCCACTCAACAAGAGATGAAAATTATTTTCTTCTTTGGATGAGTCATGACAGTAATAGCTTCCTAATGGAGCCATTATCTCTTCCAGTCAATTTCCTTTCTTTTTGTTGTTTTTCTTTTTGTTTTTCGGGTTGGGTTTTTTTTTTTTTTTTTTTTTTTTTTTTTTTTTTTTGGTTCTTTTTTTGTTTTGTTTTGTTTTGTTTGTTTGTTTGAGACCCGGTTTCTCTGTTGTAACTCTGGCTGTCCTGGGATTCACTCTGTAAACTAGGCTGGCCTCGAACTCACAGAGATTCACCTGATTCTGCCTCTCAATTTCCTTTTTAAAATTAAGATATTTATTCATTTTAGCAAAAAAGAAAAGGAAAAAAAACACTATGACTTAACTCTTCTGGGGCTAAGGGAGAAGCTTTTTAATTTAACAAATAAGTAAATATGTATCTGATAACACTGTGTACATATACCATAAATCTGAGCGTTAATTATTAATAACACCATGTGGTCTTATAAAGTGTTAACCAATTCAAAGGAAAATAAGACTGCAGTTCTTACTTGCTTCGATTATGGATCACGGTCTACTTCTAATTATGGGCAGAAATACTGGTTTGGGCAGCCATTATTCATCCCAAAGCCATTTTAATTTCCATTTCAGTGATTTGTTAGCGTAAGTGAAACAATCTTCTGTGGCTATTCCTTGTCTTAGGTCCACATGGCTCAGAATGCTGAGGCATGTGCAGGATGCAGGTGATGGATGGCTAGCACTGCAGACACACTGGCACCAAATTATCATGGAACCCAGTTGCAAGTGCTTTGTCATGATGAGCTTAAAGAAATTACTTATAAACCCTTCCTTTTGTTGTTTGTAATTACTAAAACACATGGTGTTACAATAACTTCAGATTATCTTTACTATGCTTGAGTATTACGCTTGAGTATTACCTAGTTGGGACTTTTCATGGTAGCCTAGGTCTGGCAGAGTTCTGTGTCTCTAGCTTCATTTTTTTCTCATCTGCCGCTCTTAGTTCCGTGCTCTTTGGGAGCATCTCCCAGCAACTGTGATGACCCTGAGCTTTGTTCTCTTGTCCTTCTGACTCAATCACTTCTACCTTGTATGAACACAAGCCCAAGAATTACCTCTGCTAAGTCCTTGCCTTTTAAGCCTAATCTCCAAAGAGACACGGAAAACTTTATGCAGTGTTCAAGAAAGGTAGGCATTAGCAGTGGGAGAGGGTCATGATTTGGAGATAACACACTCTCAAAACCTGCCCTGCTAATGGGTCAGCTGATTTGGGGTGGAGGGTTCACAACGAAGCACTGGAATTGTACTTTCTGTACGGGATGATTTTATCTTTCATGTGTTGTTATACTCAAACATCCATCAGTCTTAAAAGCATTATTGTTTTATCTCTGAGGATTCTTTCTAGGGCATCAATGAACAAAAGTATCTCCTGATTGCTATTGGCTTTGATTGGATCAACTTCTCTTAGATTATTCTGAGAGGATATTTAACACTCTCTAAGTTGTTGTTGTCACCTATGTGACCCTTTTGCCAAAGTCCACTCTTGAGTTCTCCAGGTGATTTTCATGAGGACACATCCTTGTACAGCAAGAGCATACATTCTAGCTCCCTCCCAGGCTTCCCCAGCAGCTGGGAGGTCAGCACCTCAAGGATGGTCTCGGCTCTCTCTCCAGACCCACACTGTGCACCAAGCAAGGTCTTGCTGGGGAGCTGGGATTAGCCCACAGTTCTCTCTGCTGTTCCCTATAGCTAGGAGTGGCTTGGAGTGAGGGAATGATGACCTTCAGAATTGTCATCTATTTCTATTTGCTTCACTGTGAGGTAGCCATGTGGTTTCGGGTATTCGGAATTCCACTTTCCCCCCCAGATGCCCGACAGTCTAGGATTTATTTCCAACTACTTTTGGTTTCATACCAACACATAAAGCATGCTCCTATGACTACTTTATATTCAGTAATAAAATGTCTTTTTCCCAAATAACATGTTCAGCCTGACTTTGAGAAGACACCCTACCTGGTAACACACTAGAATTTAAACAAGCTAATCCACTTGAAAGGATGCTTTTTCTGGGGATGTGCATTTGGCTCTGATAAATCCCTAATTGCTCAGGCAGGGCACCCACAGAGAAGCCTTAGGAAAGAAAGGCCAGCTGCCTTGCTAAGCTATTACATCTGTCTTCCCACCAAAGGGTGTCAATGCACTTGTGGCTTAGGTCAAAATAAATTAGTCTGCATAGTCATTCTTAATCCAGTTTCTAAATGATCTTATCGGTAGTTTGAAATTAGCTTACCTCTTGGTAGAACTAAACACTCTGAACTTAAAGGAAGTTTTGCTAAACATGAAGCACAGGATGTATCTGTGTCTGTGACATGCACTTGTTTATTGAGATTTACTTTTCAAGGACCATAATATGTTTAGCATCTCATATATCTCTCAACAGTATTCCTAAATTGGCAGATGGGTTTAAACCCTTGCCACATGGCTCAGCCGCAGGCAGAATACACCTACTTTTCTCAGTCATCATACTTCCAAACGCTATTGCCAATAATAAGCCTGGAATCAGAAGTCACAAAGAAGATCTGTTTTAGGACCAGCTGAGAAGGGGTGAAATACAACTGTTAGGTCACAGATGTTCCTGGCTAAATTTCAAAACAGAAAGCATAAGGACAAAGACAGTGCCATCAATAATCAGCATAAGCACAACTCTAGCTTCCAGGCACTTTATCGGTGGCAGGCCTTTTCTAGGTCCCATGTAGGCCCTATCTACAAAGCCACTGGAACAGTTGCCATTCATATCTATTTTAGCAGTATACCTATGGGTGGCTCAGCACAGAAGACAGAGTCATTTTTCATAGCTGCAAACCCTCCCAGACCACAGCAGAGGGAACCACCATCATGGCCAATGCCAAACTCAACAGTGAGATCCTGAGCGTCTGAGCTCAGGTGTTTTTATTGATTCAGAACTCCTCAGGTACAGATTATAAGCAATCAAACATCCCCTACAGAAGCCAACACCTGCAGACAAAACACTAAGGCCTAGGCAGCACTTTTCCCAACAGTCCACAATTACTTTATACATAACTAAAAACAAACTTCTACATTTCCCCTTTTTCTGTATAAGACAAAAAATGCTTTATCACTACAACACAATTTAACACTATAACCGGAAAAACTATTTACAAGAGGAACAACTATAAGGGTTGTTAATGCACAGGACCAAATGAAACCAAACATCTATCAAGCTTTTTACAATGTCTTTTGACATCAGAAAAACATAATTGTCCAAATATCTGGGATTGACTAACAATCTTCTGGGCTCCTCCAAAGGACTTGGATCTGTCTATGCTCTCCACAGCACACACATTTTGTCCTCCAGGCTCTGGCCATCTCCTCTCCACTGCTGCTGCTGTTCTTGGTGATCATCCCATGGTACTGCCATCTTCAGAACTGTTGTAACTGGGCTTCACTTTCACCAATAGCCTCTCTTGGGTTCTCTTCATGGTGCCAAGCCTCAACTTCTTTACATGACCCCTTCAATCTGGGCTTTGAAGCTATTGAGGCTTCACTTTCATCAATAGCCTCTCCTGGGCTCTCACAGTACCAAGCCTTAGTTGCTCTTCAATGACCCTTCATGCCTTCAAAACCAGTTACCACCTGGCTGACTCTTACAGTACCAAGTTTGGCTACCAGCACGAGATACAACCTCAGCCAGTTCCGGAAATTAGCTTCTGTGTGCTGACCCTGAGGAAACACTTTCCAGATTTTAAGATAGAGTCTGGTTTGCAGGGAAAGTAACTGTTAGTCCTGATTCTTTTAGCAAGTATTTAAGCTCAGCATTATCACAGGTGTTCCTTGTCTGCAGGAAGGTTCCCTCATGGTAGAGAGTTACCACTTGAAGACAGGTTTGCAGGAAAAAAAAAAAAAAAATGCCTTCAGTTTAATTAAGAGGCTTTTGGGCTCTAAGTCCCTGCTTCCACAACAGGGGTTCCTAAGCCTGTAGGAAAATTAAGTTTGTCATTCTTTTGTACCACTACTACAGGGAAACATATACACTTCTTCAAAAACTTCAGACACAAGACACTCGGGTTTCACACACTCAGAAAAGGGGAAAAAAAGCCATCAGCAAACTCAGTTTATAGAACAATACACTCTGTTTCTGTTTCCCATGCCCTTGCTGCCACTACTGGCTCCATGATCAGGAAAAGCAGTTAGGACGTTGCTTTTTCCCTGCTGCCAGCTGAACTGTTTTTACCATGAAACTTTATCCAAAACATTTGTCTGAAACATGGCTCTCACCTAAGAACCTCTTCCTCATTTATGACTCCCTCTTATAGAGTTTTCCTTTTATTAATACCTTAATCTCTGTCCTCTGGAAACTGCTCCAAGCATACTTTACTGGCATTTGGGAGGTCTGGAGTTTTTCTTCTTCCTTTCCTCCACGTTTGACGTAGCTAGCATAAAGTTATGTGCTTCTTTACTTTCTGCTCCACATTGGGGACCATAGTTCATAGCTACAATAGGGACTCACCAAGGATGGCAAGGAGGCATTCTAATAGACTCAAATCCTGCCAGACCTCAGCAGAGGGAACCACCATCATGGCCAATGCCATACTTGACAGTGGGACCCTGAGCGTCTGTGCTCAGGTGTTTTTATTGATTCAGAACTCCTCAGGTGCAGATCATAAGCAATCAAACATCCCCCACAGAAATCCAACACCTGCAGACAATAGAAAATGTCAAGGCCTAGGTAGCCCTTTTCCCAACAGTGCACAATTATTTTATACATAACTAAAAATAAACTTCTACAACAATCTATCTTGCTGAGAAATAAACCGAATAACAGCTTCTTGTCTGGAGTCACACAAATAAGTGCCGAGACTAGGTAGTATTAAGGATTATGGTGAATATGATGAATGCCTCTTGATAACTGCCATGGAGGATCTCCAGTAAACTCTATCAGCAGAGTATAACAGATCGGACCCTCTTAGTCTGCTCAGCTTGATGTTTTATGGAATCCATCCCAGTTCCATAATCTCTGGAAAAAACCGATTCATGTGGGTAACTCGGGGCAGCAAGGCAGGAATGCCTTGACAATCCCTGATGGAGCTATGTTCAGTTTGATAACAGGTCAATCCTCAGGGTTGGAAAGAACAATTTAGAACAGCGAGGTCCAATAGATAGATCCATGCCAAGAAGGCAATTCTGCTCTAAGAAGTATCCTCAAGCTTGTATGGTCTGGGACAAAGACTACATCATTGCACATACTTCATGTCACATTGTGGAACCTCCCCTATTTCTTCAACTTCATTCGCATATCTCCCCATGCTCCACATTCAGAATCAGAATGGCCAGTGTGTCCACACTTTTGCTCTACATTAAATCTTTGAGTAGAAGTGTCATGTCATCTACCCAGTGACTGACCAACAGACTCACTCTAGCAACACTGGTATTGTGATCCATCGCCTTTACTTTATAGGGGATGAGGACTGTGGCTTTTCTTGAATCCCAGCCCACACTGACATTTGAAAACTGTAATGTGGTCCTGATCTGTGTAGGGCATGCTAGTCCAGACCAAAGCTATATTGTATTGCTTCCCAGAAAATATTCACTTATCTCCAAGACTGCCTAACAACAAATCTTCTGAGGCTCTTTCCTAATGACCTCTTTATAGTCCTTAAGTTAGATGTCCAAACTGTCTTCACGTACTCAACTTGCCATGCCATGAAAACTTCCATTCCACTGGCCTTGTGCTTGAAGAAACCATTAGCTATCCTTATTCTTTGTGTTTTACCTGTTGCTCTGAACCTTTACTTCACACAAGCAAAGAGCAGAAACCTGAAGGTCGAGAGTTCATTTATCCTGAGTTGATAATGTGGGGAGTTGACGTTGTTCCACCTACAGCAGAAATGCTCTGACCTTATGACCCTGAGCTTCAGTTACACCTTTACAGTATAGGTAAGGGAGACCATTACCTGTGCTTCTCCTCTTTAATATGGCTAAGAGGGAAGCAACCCATTTGGGTGTCCTAAGTAGAAATTCAGAGACATCGCTACATGAGTCTGTCATGTACCTCTTCAGTATCAATCTAGATAAAATCAATCTAGTATGCAATCTAAGTTAAAACCAAGGGTCGATTTTCTATTAACGATAGACGCTAAAATACAAAGATCAATAATAGAATTCCTGCCACCAGTAGACCAAGATCTATTGGAGAAGAGAGGCTCCAGACACAAGGAACTACAGTGTGAAGTGACGAGCAAAACCACGTCTCTGAAATGCCTCTTCTCCTCTGTCTTAAATTAAATCCTAATGGATTACTGGTTAAACCTCTGAGGCTGTTCAGGAAATGACCTGCATTTCATGTTAACACAACACGTACCTCCAGTGATCTTTCTAATATGCTGCCCTAAGCACATGAGTCTTTATAATTCAGCCTTCAGACACTTTGTACTGTCATAAAAGCAACCCTGCCTGCAGCCTAGCTCTTCACATTCCAACCTTCTTTATGCTGCTGTGACTTTGCTCATGCTGTGCCTGAAGTCCCCTCCCTCAACCTTCTCTTCCTTTGTCATAAACCTCATTCTCACTTTTCAGTACCCAGCTCCTCTAAGAAGCATGCTTTGTTCTTTCACAGGCCCCCTCTGTCTGGCTCTTTACTGGTACCTTCCCTTCGCTCATGTGTGATGTTCCTGGCTGCACACTGTAGTTCCTTGTCTCTGGAGCCTCTCTTTTCCAATAGATCTTGGGCCACAGGTGATAGAAATCCCATTACTGGTCTTTATATTTTAGCATCTATCATTTATAGAAAATTCACCCTTGATTTTATCCAAGATTGTATTTATCACTTGATTTAAAGTACATCAATTTCTAATAAGAAGAACATGGCTAATATTCTGTGACTGTTTCTTGGGTGGCAGCCAATGTTTTATGATATATATATATATAGTTATATATATATATTTATATATATTTTTTTTTCTTCCTTGTTGAACTAGTTAGTTTTTATTGTCAACTTGACACAACCAAGAGTCAAATGGAAAGAGAGAGCCTCAGTTGAGAAAACATTAGATCAAGTTGGCCTGCAGTCATGTGTTTTGAGAATCTTCTTGATTATTGGGAATGACGGGCCTGCTACGGCCAGTGCCAACCCTGGGCATTTGGTCCAAGGTTGTATAAGAAAGCAGACTGAGCACGAACTGAAGAGAACAAGCCAGTAAGCAGCCTTCCTGCACCCACAAGACAACAAACACAAGCCAGTAAGCAGCCTTCCTCCATGGTTTCTGCTCCAGGTCCCTGCTTTGAGTTCCTACTTTGGATTTCCTCAGTGGTGGAGTGTAACCTGGAAACATGAGACAAATAAACCCTTTTCCCACAAGGGGCTTTTGCCCATGGTGTTTATCACAGCAGCAGAACGCAATCTACGATACCTGCAATGACCCATGAAACGGATCCATGCTTATTACCATTCACAGTTGAGAAAACTAAGGTTTAAAGAGGTTAAACAAGTGTTTGAGGGACCAGGGAGATGGCTGTGTGGGTAAAGGCACTTGCCACAAAAACCTGGTGGCCTGAGTTTGATTCTGGGAGACGATATTAAGTTGAAAAGAGAAAACAACTCCATGAAGTTGTCCTCTGAGCTCCACATGCATCTTGTGGAACACTCACACACACACACACACACACACACACACACACAACACAGACACACACACACAACACAGACACAGACACACACACACCCCCAACACAGACACACACACAGACACACACACACACACACAGACACACACACACACACACACATCCAACACAGACACACACACACACACCCAACACACACACACAACACAGACACACACACACATACACACACACACAACACAGACACACACACATACACACCCAACACACACACAACACAGACACACACACACATACACACACACACAACACAGACACACACACATACACACCCAACACACACACAACACAGACACACACACACACACAACACACACACACACACACCCAACACACACACACACACACACCCAACACACACACATACACACACCCAACACACACACAACACAGACACACACACACATACACACACACAACACAGACACACACACATACACACCCAACACACACACAACACAGACACACACACACACACAACACAGACACACACACATACACACCCAACACACACACAACACAGACACACACACACACAACACAGACACACACACACACACACACACACCCAACACACACACACACCCAACACACACACACACACACACACACACCCAACACACACACATACACACACTCCACACTGACAAAACTTTCAAAGTTGCAAACACAATGAATGACAGAGGTCAGATTTGAAGCCCCATGATCCAAACTCCACAGTGTCATACTGAAATTAAAAAGGGGAAGGGATTACAGCGTTTTCTTCCACTTACCTTTGGATTACTTTCTTGTGTCCCAAAATAAAGTTAAAACATTTTAATTATTAAATTGGATTGATTTTGATCATAAATAAACTCTAACAGTATTTAATCAAACGATGTGGGGAGCAGTGCGGTCCAGTGTCGGACTATAATCCCCATGTACTGCCCTAGTGCCCATATAAGAGCCCCCAAACATTAGCGGGCGACTCTCACACTGCCTCATTACCAAGATGTATTTATGTGCTCAATATCCAGTCACTCCTCTTACTGAAAATGTCCTTTTTTACACTGTGCCATCAAATGCAGTCCTTAGAGGAAATGGTTTGCCCTCCTTCACTGCCCAGCCCATCAGCAGGGGACTCAAAAGAATCAAAAGGATTCCTAAGACCGTTGGAATTCACATAATGAAACTAAGGCCTAGTAATATTTCACTGCCTTTCTAGAGGTGCTAAGTGATAAGAATCAGAATGGAATTTGTTGGCTTTAATGGGAAAAGTGAACCTTTTGTTAGTTTCTTCCCTTGCTTTCCTGCTAAGAAAAACCCAACTTCCGAAGCATTTAGTTGGCTATGGCTGGGTACGGGAGCATCCAGAGATTTTAATATGTCTAATAAAACCCACCAAAGAATGGAGGCGCATTAGGAAGGGAGGTGCATTATGGTCCACAAGAGATGCATTTTGCTCTGAAAATGGAGCTGGATGCTCACTGTAAATGAGGAGCCCAGAGTGAGATGTTCGAGAGCACAGCTGGGAATATGTGCAGAGCTCACTTTCATTTCCATTTGAATACCACAGAGGCAGCGCTCCACTCGCTTAAAATTAAAAGGTACATCAAGAATGCAAAAATGTCATGTAAAATTTTAACCATACTTTTTAGTTGCTTTTTCATCCTTTACTGGCTCTTCATCAATTTTTTAGATAAAGCCTTGGCCTTCTGTGATATGCACACATCCACTACTGGCCTCAGCTCTTCACCTGCATCCTGTACCTTCTCTCTATAATGGATTCTTTTCTTTTGCTTTTTTAGTGATTCCATTTTACCTTCCTTTGTTTTCTTTCTGATTAGCTCTTCCTTCTTCTTTCCTTTTGCTCTTTAGAATATATACATTCCCAGCTGAGAAATGTGGATAGAAGTGACAGCCCATAGACCAGCTACTGGACTATGGTGCACTGTCCCATGGTTCACATGTGGCTGTTGCTATAAATTCTAGGATGCCTCAAATGCAGGACCTTTCTAGAGACACTGGTGAGCAACAAGCATGGCAAGTCTGAACTCTGATGCTACTGATAGAAAATACTGATAATAATAAAAACTAACATCAGCAGCAGCTGATAACATTCAAAAGTGTTCGATGCACTGTATTCTAAGCTAAACACTCCTTATGGTCACGCCATGAAGTCCCATTGCAGTATTACTCCCTTTGCGCTAGTGAGAAAACTGGATAGAGACACCATGAATGGTCCAGGCCGTGCAAGCTGGGTGGTAGACCCGTGTTTCCCAGCCCAGGCAGTCTGGCTTCAGATGGCCCCTCTCAACAGCCAGGTTCCATTGATGCTCCTACAACTGAAAAGCAGCCCTGGAGTCATTCAGCTTCAGCGAGGACTGGCCAACGGTACTGAGTAATAGCTTGTCCTGCAGTGTGCCTTCAGTGTAGCAATACAGGTGAACAGAGGCTAAGCCAGGGTCACCACAGACAAAGCAGGGTGATCTCAGGTGTAGACAGGAACTACAGCTAGAGGAGTACTTTGCAAAAAAGGGTGAAATTTTTAGGAGAGGGGATCTGAGACCTATGAAGGCCTCAAGGTGGGGGGAGCCATAGAGGTGGCAGGAGAGACAAAAGCAATGTTTGAAAACTCAAGAAAGAAGGCAGGACATCACAGATGCCCAGTGGCAGCCAGTGTGGCCCAAACAAGCCTGGAAACTGGAGGGAAGAAGTCAGGCCATGAGAAAGACATGGGTAAAACAAGACACAGTCAGAGCTCAAAGACAACATCAGGCACTAGTTTAGGAATGAAGTCCAGTTAACAGGCAGACAGGAGCACCAGGTCAGACTGGCAGAACTGAAACTGTGGGAGAGCTGCCAAAGAGCCTTGGGTGTCACTTGAGCAGGCTAGACTTCAACCCTGAAACCCTTGCTTTCACTTGGGGAACTGCTGTGTACACATGTGGCATCACAAGCAGGGGTGACATCATGTCTTGTTTCTACAATCTCTTCCAAACCCATAGGGTACAAGCGATCTTTAATGCATAAACGTGAGTGGATGCAAGGTTAGCCCAGAAATATGTCTCTGTCACATTCTGATTTGCTTCCTTGAAGAGTGGGTGATACAGATACAGACAGAATGTTTGCATAGCCCTGGGGATGCTGTGTGAGTGTGCCATGCATGTCAATATCCATCAAGAAAAAGACAGAAAACCACCCTTAGAGACAATAGGGGGTTAAACCAAGGTGCGGTAAGAACAACTGTTTCTGTAAACCATGCTACAATGTTGGAAATGTGTTATTATATAATAAACCTAAAAATAAAAATGTGTCCAATTTAATTATCAGGCTATTAGTCCCACTGAATAAATAGTGGTGCCAAGGTGGGGAACAGGACACAGAGACAATATGCTAACATATTATTGTTGCAGCCAGGAAATCAAAGGGATCTAATTGACAGATTAAAAAAAAAAAAAAAAAAAAAGAGTAGTCAGGGAACATTTAATATGGTCATAAAGAGGTTCGCACACCTCTCAGAAATCATTATGAAGTGGCAAGCATTAGGTTTTATGGGACAAGGGCCATACTGAGCCCTCCAGTTAAGATGAAACCACCCTAGCACCCTGTGTTTAGGGAGGCAGGAAGCCACGCAATATATTTTGGTAAGATTTTGGTTTTTTAATCAAGAATTTAAAAGTCTCAAGCAAACGGTGTTTCTTATGCCTGTCCCTTCACGGTGCTTAACTACCGAATTTTTTCTAAATTGTGTTTTCATTAATCCTTCCAAACTAAATACCTGTAGGGCCCTTTCTGGTTGTTCCCCAGCGCTCCCCCAAGCTGCCCCAGAAGGCAAGTGACTCTGAATGACTGCCTCCTGTCTTTCTCCAAACCACTTCAGAGACCCACTCTGCGGTAGGCCAAGACTAGCAGCAGCCTGGCCGGAAACAGATCTCCTCCTGCCGGAAATGGGTTGAGGTGGGGCTGTGTCTTGTTCCCAGCCAGGCTTCTGAGGTGCTTTACCCACAGGAAGCCGAAACCCTTAATCGGCTGCCATCCTTCCTCAATTCCGTCTGACTGTCTGAATAATTGGGAAGTGCCTGCTTTGATTGCTGCTGTGGAGACAGGCTTACACTTTGGAGAGAAACCCCAGTACAGCCTCTTTAATAGCTGGGTTTCTTAGGAAATTCCATTTCTGTTCTCTCCAGTGTTTGAAGCAAAGCACTAGAAAAAGGCCCCGAAGTGGCGCCGCAATCGATGCTTGGGGATCTCAATTCAATCTGCAGCCCGCCAGGGTGCCGAGCAGCCCAGGGACAGGTTGGACCTATGTATGCTGTTGCAGAAATGGAGCCTCCGAGAGGACTTTCTGCATGAGCAGGAAGTCAGCTCCAGCAATCCAGAGGGAGGGCGGAGGGTGTCTTAGTCCCAGGGAAAAGGGCAGCTGGGGCCTCTACACAGCGGACTCCCGTGGGCTTAGGCCACACACTCTGTGGTCAGCGCCTGCGCTGAACTTGCGAGTCTTCTCTTCTACTCTTTCACCCTTCCTCCACTCCCTTGCTCTGGCCTCCCTCTCCCCTCCCTTTCTGCCTCTTACCTTTTCCGCCCTTCCTTTTTCTCCGACCCTCGCCCAACCCCGCACGCCTTTTTTTTTTTCCTTCTGAAATAAAATCATTAAAATACTTTTTCCTACTCCACCGTGGAGAAGCAAATGTTAGTCCACTCGGAGCCCTTCCCACCAGCCTGAATGCCACAGATTGAGACGAAGCGTTGCTCCTTTTGGTTGCTCAAGCAGAGCAGAGCGGCTACCTGTGCCCAGAGGGTCCTGATTTGCAGGAACCCGGTATTTTAAGCAAGCCTCAACTTCACTCTGGCTGTTGTCCTTTGGCCAGCTTACTGCTCTGAAGAGGACTTCTGACCCTGCCCTCACCCCCAGCCAGATGCCTGGAGGATGACTGAAGAGACATATGAGAGGGGCGGAGGCTGAAGGGAAGACTCTTAAAGATCTGTTAGAGGCAGCCTTCACAGGGGCTCTGCGGGAGCCTGACTTAAGCGCTGCACGCCCTCCCCACCCCCACTTCCTCCCACACTCCCAGCCCACCCCCAACCCAAGGGGCTCACTCCATAAGAGAGGAAATGCAATCATCAGGGCCCCTCACTTGCTCGGGCTTTTCCAGGGCTCTGGGAAGCACCCCAGCACTGTGTTCCCAGGGTCTGGGTTTCTCTAAGATTTGGGAGAGGAGTATGTTTTAAACACAGATTGAATGCTGTTTCCGTCTAATACAGCCCCCCCCAACTTGCCCTCATTCTTCTCTGATCAGATGGCTGTGGGCATTTGGGGGATCCAACCCGGGAACAGCCAAAGTGGACATGTATTTCATTCACAGTGAGTGGGACACATTTATACAAGCCACAGTGACTTGTGTGTGTGCAAGGTTGCCCTGGAATAGGAAAAGCTTATAGAAACTGAGCATAAAAACTGAATTAAATATGGACATATCCTTAAGCAGCAAAGGCCTGTGGGTACTGGGGGGAAAAACAAGGCATGAGATACACAAAGCCAGAAGCAATTCAGGAAAATGAAAACTCCGTTCTCATTGATGCCTGTCAAAATGGAAATTCAGAAATGTATTCAGTAAGGAGGCATGCATAGAGATCAGTACACTGCACATTGTTTATGGAAATTGCGTGAAGTGAAATTTATCAGGAATCTTTCATTTGGCGGATTAGGGTAGCAGTTTTTGCGAGGAGCAAGCCAGTCTGGGTAAGGAAGCATGCTTTAGTTCCTCCTAGCTATCAAGAATTTCAGTCTTGCTGGGGAAGATTACCTTTTCATTCCGTCCTCACTAATGGGAGATCATTATCAGACAAAGAAAACATCAAAGTATGCAAGCAAATTTTACAGAGGAAAAGGTGATTTTAGGGGTGTGCTGGGGCAGTTAATTAAAACATTGTGTGTTGTTGTTTTATTATTCTGTGATATTGGTTGCTTCAACTAGCTTTAATTTGTGTGTGTGTGTGTGTGTGTGTGTGTGTGTGTGTGTGTGTGATTTCTCCTTCTAAAGAGTCTCTTCAGAACATTCCATATTTGTGTTTTATATTATTTCCTTAAAGAACCCACCCCCCAAGTTGTATGAACCTCAGGCCCTGCAATCCAGACCCGCCTCCCTGTGGACAGCCCACATGAATCTGAACAAGGCTTGATTTTTCTCTGCTTTAGAGAACCCTGCTCCAGGCTAGGGTCCCATGATTCTGAGAGAGTTTGTTCAGCAAATCCTCTGGGCTACCCCTGGTTTTGAGGCTGCAGAGTTCTTTCTAGTGATGGCTCCTATCCCATGTTCTCAGGTCCCTGCTCCTGTACTAAAGTCAGTAGCCATGAATTATTGTTGACTCTCGCTTTCTCCTCTTGCGCCAAGTCCAGCTGTTCAAGGTCTCACTAGGATCAGTCTGTTTCTGAAGAGGCCAGATGGTTTTCTGCCAAACTTTTGCTCATGTTTATATTGTGACCTGTAAAGTCAGCTGATGATGATTGATGCTCAAGATCACATCTCCTCGGCAACAGGGCATTTACGGTTCTCTGTTCTTTTCTCTTTTTAAACAGAGTTGGTGTGGACCTGGATGAAACTCTGAAGGAAGAGCCCTCTTCACTGCAGGCAAGTTGGATAAGTCAGGGTATAAAACATGGACTGGTCCCTGCTTGTACAGCACATGGCTAGGGTAGCTATTTCCAAAAGGGGTTGTGTATGATTTCAGGATGATGGTTACGTTTAACATATGAATGCTCAGAACAAACTCACTACTGCCTCTTGTGATATCAGGAATCCTGAAAACACAGACTAGGATCCAGACCCTTACTCTCAGAATGAGTCACCCATTGGTTCACATCCTGCCCAGCCTCCAGTTCAGTAATCTCAGATCTCAGTGAACTCATCAAAGCCTGCTCAGCACACAACAGATGAACCTGTTTCTTCCTGAATGGCTGATCTGCGTGTTCGAAAATAGTGAAACAGGCAAGAGACAGAGAAATAATTTAGGTGATCTGTTCCCAACCTAACTGACCAGCCATTATCTACAAAGACCCAAAAAGCCTTTGAGAAAATTGCTTAAAAAGATGTGCTAATCCCTTGAGTAGAGGAAAATTGTTCTCCAACTCTTAGTTTTGAATCTGCCATCAAGGTAGGATCTGCCATTGGCGATAATGCCTTAGTCATTCCTAACTTGATCTTAAACAAATGATCAAATGTGTGGAAATTTTCCACATTTGCTGCAATTAGAAACCTGCAGACATGATCAGGATAATGTGGTAAATGTGTGTCATTGCTTCCTAAAGCAATGTTTTGATCGTGTTTGGATTTGAGGACAATCCCTGCTTCGACTTTGTGGGTTTCCCTCTCTTACCATCAATGTTACACAACCGACTGGCATTCCTGGGGAGGAGGCCACTTCCCTGTGCCAGACACAGAAGGAAGAGCCCCTGTTCTACAGAGAAGGCTGAGGAATGACGTTTGTGAATATCACTCTTGTGTACTTTGAACTTGTTTGTCATGTGTGTCCTGGGGCCATAGGGTTGATCTTTCACAGACCTCATTGCCAGGTAGAAACAACCTTAGTGCAGACTGAGCACAGTGTGGAGCCCGGAGCACTGGGATCAGGGACAGCTTGATGACCTTAGACACAGAATCAAAACCATCACCTGAGCCATAATGAGTAGTGAGGAAGGTCTGGCTGAGGCTGAGTTTTCAAAAGCATTTTCATCTACCATAGGTCAAACAATCTGTTCCGACCTTCAAGCAAAACCTTTTTCTAAATCCTATCCTTTTCATGTACCTTTCTCTTTAGAAGACAGAATAAGAAAATTCATCAAAGAAAATTCTTTGTCTTCCTCTAATGGGCTAAAATTTTATAATCACATATAATTATTGGTTAAAAAAAATTTCCACTAGCCTAACTCCTTCTTTTTAAAGTTTATACATATTTTAGCTTATTCATACAACACTTTAGAACAGAGTTCAACATTGTTAATTCAGCAGCCACTCTTACCTGGAGATATTACCATAATGAAAGGTATTTTTTAGTTATTTCAGAATAGGATTGTGCTACATAGAAAGTGAACAATATGTGACATTTGGGTCTTGGGGAAGCTTTCGCATCTAGGAGTTTCAGCTTCTCTGTCTGTACAAAGAGAATGATAATGATGTTTACCTCAGCAGGCTGTCACGGAAAACACAAGGGTTGGGAGATGACTCAGTGGGTAAAGCTCTTGCTGGTAAGCATGAGGCCCTGGGTTCGGATCTCCAGCACCCATATACAAGCTGGAAGTGAAAGCACACAGCTGTAATCACTGGGCTGGGTAGGAATGGAAACAGGCTGAATCTGGGGTTCATTGGCCCGCTGACCTAGCTGAGACAGAGCTCTAGGTTCAGTGAGAGATGCTGGCTTAAAAAAAAAATGCCAGAGAACAATAGAGGAAGATACCCAACATTAACTTCTGGCCTCCACATGCTCATACACACAAGCATGCCCATACACACATGCATCTAACACACACACACACACACACACACACACACACACAGAGTCATTAAAATAAATCAATCTCATCTTGTAAAAGATGTTAGACAGTTCACACCACTACACCACTATATATAATTAAAATATTATGTGTTTTAAATTTTACTAGAACAGAGATAACCAGAACAGTAACACACAGGGATAGAGCGAATCCAAATACGCAGGTTGCAAGGCCTACATCCCTGCTGTGTTCCAACTACAAATGAATTTTCTGGCACCCAAAGGGCAGAAAAAGGAAATAATCAGTCACATACTAAATCCTTATCTTTAGGGGACAAAAAGCACACCCCCTGCTCCAGTGGTGTAAAAAAAAAAAAAAAAAAAAAAAAATTGAAAATAAAACAGTTTTTGCTCACTGTTTAAAAAGACCTATCTCCCCAGAGCTTCCTGCAGAGGGCACAGAAGGAGGTCTCTTCATGTTAAGCCACTCCCAAATTAAATCACATGCTTCCTGGGGAGCTTCTGTGGCTTATAAATAACTTTCAGGAGCTTCCTATGTGCATCCTTTCTCACTATTTCCTTCAGCTAGCAAATAGCAAAGGCCTGTTCCAAAGGAGGTTGGCGTAATTGTTCTTAGTGTTGAGTACAGGAAGCAGTGGACTCCTACCAGAAGTAATGGGCCAGAGGATCCATGCAGCTGCCATCCAACCTGGGCAAAGCGTGTTTGGTACTTTCCAAACCTTCTGTGAAGGTGCTCTAGGCTCTCCTAAGTCTGGCAGTGCCTTACCTGTTGTCATTGCTGTCTTTTAATCCTGAACATAAGTCCGATTCTTAGCAAGACTGTTCCTACTTTCTTTGATTTATATTAACGAGGTTGATAAGTAGGATAATCTTTGCACTGGCCAACCATAACAGCCGATCTTAATCAAAAGCTAAAAATGTTTAAAGTACTTACAGCCCTTACTGACTGTACAGTCTCAAAATGAATACTAAGCATGTATAATTACATGTGGCTGTTACAAAGGAATTTGCACCCTCTGAGTTTGTAGGGAATACCTTTGGGATATGAACCTGAAGCAATGCATGATGGTGCATTTGTATTGTACCCGACTTAGAAGCTTTGGAAAGAATGCTCCAAATGCAGCCATTAAGATTTAAATGCATACTGTTTGCAACTGAGCTGCTTTGAGAAATAGGAGATATTGTATGTGCATCTTAGGAGCTTGAAAAACAAATATTACTTCCCTCCCGCAACCCCCAGAAGGTTTACCTTGTAATTGCTTCCCTGTTCTTGGAAGTATGCCCTTCTGAGGTAGGTAAAGTTCTGGGATAGCACTGCTGCCTTTAATGGAATTTTCCAGCATTTAAGAGGACTCAGTAGGATTTCTTCTTCTCTTTTCATCATCCTGTCATAATCTTCCTACTGAGTCCTGGCCATAGTTTTTAATAATGTTCTAAGCACATTACGTGTGTTATGCCAGTTCCGAAGATAACTCTGAACAGGTACTCTGTCACCTCATCTACAAGCAAGGAAACTGTACCTAGAGATTAGATAGCATGACCAAGGCACAGAGAATGTAAAGGTTGAATGTGAATCCAGGTAATTTGGTTCCAGACTTGCCATTTTTACCAGATATGCATGCATTTATGCAAGTAATCATTGACCCCACTCCTGTCAAATACTAAGCTGCTGTCAGGGGAGTTCAACTGTTACTATTTTGAAGTCTTTATCCCACACAGAGCTTCTGCTTTGAGGAGAAACACCTACCAGCAAAAGATAGTAAACAAAGGTTGTAAGTTCAGAGAAAGATAATGAGAAAGCAGGCGACAGGGTGGAAAAGGGAGGAGAGGTCATGGGCTGTATCAGACATGCCTGTGAAAGTACCATTTGATAGAAAGCTGGAGTATGTGCAGAAGCAAGCTAAGTGGAGATGAAGGCAGTGGTCCAGTGAGAGGGTACAACAAGGATGCAGGCTCTGAGTCAGCGAGTTGGTGTGCGCCCAAGCAAGAGCAGTGTGCAGGACAATGAGGCAGAAATGGGGTGAGATGAAATGGGGGCAGAGAACGGGGCCAGGACCTGGGGGCTGCAATGCTGGGTTTGATCTTACTCTGCAAGGGATGGACCAACTCAAGTTTCTCAAGCTTGGAAATTTTTCAGTTCTCCAACCCCTCTCTGTCAACTATTATGATAAAGCTCATTTTAATCATTACGAAAGTAATTTTATTTTTAACACAGTGCTAGTCTCTCTAGAATGTCTCTTGATATTAGCTTGCGCTTTTCTTTTACTTCCAGCAGTCCCTTTCCGGAAGGTCTGGTTTTAGTTGTCCGTCATAGGGAGGTATAACCTTGGTGAATCGGTTCTGATTTCTGTAGTTCCAGTCAGTCCAAGCCCAGCCACAAAAGGTCCCAAGAAGCAGAAGGACATCTGCAGTAACTGAACAACAGGGATTTAAAGGATAAGATTTCTCCCCCAGAAAGGCTCATGCTAAGCAAAGACACAAAGAACTGTCTGTCAGATATGAAGGGTGTAAGTACAGTGAACAAACACTTGTCTGCCGAGTCTTAGAAAGCCATAACCTTGAGTGCCTTTGAAACCTGCAATCACTGGTGCAGAATAGAGGTATTTGTTCCTCTGACAAATGACACTTCTTACCCTGGGTCCTCCAGTGGTGCGGGGCTCAGTTACATGGGTAATTTTATCAGGGGAAGAGACTAATTAGCAAAAGATAGGGTCATTTGGCTCATCACATAAGCCTTGCCTTTTCACTGTTTATGTTTTCAAACAGTCCTAATAAAATTATAAGAACAGAACAGAGAACTCCCCCTAAGCCATCGCACTGACCGTGGACATTCTCCCGTACTCGCGTCTTCCCGTGAGCCCGTACAGTTGGCACTGGTTCCGTGGGATGTAAATTCCACACAACACCCCCACAAGACTTTCAGGACTAGAATTCTGAGCTCAGAAGTTCATATGGCCCAGGTGAAAGTTGTTAATGCTACATTGTAATTAAAACTATCTTGATTTGAAAAAAAAAAAAAAATGAAAGTCTCTAAGCAAATTCCTTGGGTTTTCATTTGCTGACACCAGCATTTTTGTTTATTATACTTACCTATGTCATACACACCCAAAAGCCCATACTCCTCACTAACTTTTTTATGTAGAGAGCCAAAAATCCACATATTTGTTCTTACCAGCATATTCTCTAATTTCATGCTCTAGAAAGCAGGAATAATCATGAGGAAGCAGAGGGAGGTGGCAGGTACAACTTAAGGAGCAATTTTCATGCATTTTACATACAAGATTTAAATTATCTTTAATTTTCACTTTTGCCCCATCGGGATATCTATTATTATAGCCCTATCATAAAGTGACAAAATAAAAGTTTTGAAAAGGAGCCCTCCCCAAGACAACCAACCAGTGATGTGTTATGCCAGGACTTTAACGCCAGAGCCATTTCATCCTGGCAGTCCTCCCAGGGTACTTGTCTAGTCTGTGTACAGTTTCCCTTCCAGTTGACACTGAAGCAATCACTTTCCCTGCCAATCTAAAACCTTCAGTTCTATCAAGAATATAAGCAGATCCTCATTTCAAGGACCTAGAGCATAGTCCTCACCCTCTACTTGATTATCTCAACATGAAATCTTCCTCTTGCCCCATACTCACTAAGCTTAAAGCCTTGGTCCCTTGGCTAAGTCAATGGTTCTCCACCTGTGGGTCATAAGCCTTTTTGGGGCCGAATGACCCCTTCAGAGGGTCACCAAAGATTGTCTGCATATCAGATATTTACATTATGATTCATAACAGTAGCAAAATTGCAGTTATTAAGTAGCAACAAAAATAATTTAGTGCCTGGGGTTCACCACAACATGAGGAACTGCATTAAAGGGTCTCAGCATTAGGAAGGTTGAGAACCATTGGTCTAGGAAGTCTTCTACACAGTATATCAACCTTCAGTTCCAGTGGAGTAGGCTCTACACACCATTATTTTCTGCTTCTTGATTCTTCCTTGCAAGGGCTGCCAGTCTAAAACTCTGGTTCCTGTGGAGGTCTACAGGAAGAACATTCCAGACAGTACAAAATCCCAGAGGAAGGAACATTCACAGCCTGTCTGATAAGTAGTAATGATGATGCTACAACAGCTGGAATAGCCACAGGGAACATTAGAGGCTATGAATCTGTAAGAGACAGAGGCAGGAGCCAGCTTGTGTGGTTATCTGTCACCACATTACTGCTGGGTAACACATTCAAAATCTAAGAAATGCGCAACAAGAAACACTTACCCCCACAAGTCTTTGGAGTCCTGCGGTTGTGTGCTACCTTGAGCATACCTACAGGTAAAGACAGAGGGCAAGAATGCAAGATAGCGCATGCAATGTTTCGTGAGCTAGCCCCAGTTCTAATATCCTGGCACTGCCACTACATGCTATTTATCAGAGAAAGGTCCAAGGTCATCCTAGAAAGTAGGTAGATAAATAGACAGCTCTTTGGTGGAAACTAATGCCAGATTTCATTGGAAAGGCCAGTGACATATGGAGAGGCAAAAACTTGGGACCTCTAGCATAAATGATCTGCCATATAGACCATTTGGGCTGCGGTGAAGCATTTCAGTTTTATGATAGATAAAATTTCAGTCTTTTGGATATACTTGGCCTTATTTTATAATTATGATTGGTCCATGTTGGTAAATATTGCATGTATACCTGGAAAAAAATTTGTCTTCCAGCAACTATTTCAATAGCATACCCAACAACTGCAGAATCCAGTTGGTATAACATCACGAAAGTGTCAATCATCTGAGGGAGAGGATCTAGGTCAGTTGTTGAAGGGCATGCCTAGAGGCATGGATTCAGTCCACGGTGCAGCACAAACTTGGAATTGTGTTACAAGCTTGTAATTCTAACACCTCAGGGGTGGTAGCAGGAGGATTAGAAGTTCCAGGTCATCTTTGGCTACATAACATGAGCATCTCTCTCGAAGTAAAGGACTGGGTAGGGAGATGTCTCATTTGGTAAAGAGCTTGCTGAGCCAACACGAGTGCCTGGTTTCAGGTCCCTAGCAGCTGCATAAAAAGCCATGCACAGGGATATGTGTTTATATGTGTTTATAACCCCAGTGCTGGGGAAACAGTGACAGATGTATGGCTGTCTTTAGCCAGCCAGCCTAGATGAATCAGTGAACTCCAGGTTTAGTGAGAGACTCCATCTCAAAGAATACGGTAGAAGGTGATTGAAGAAGCTATCCACTTCTGCCCTCCATACACACATGTATGCATACCCACGTGTACACACACACACACACAGACACATACATTATATGCAATACACACATGCACATAAAATGTCAACTATGTCAGTTTGATTCTTTTGTTTTAATGTATTCATTTTACCAGTTACTGATGCAACTTGCAGCCATGATCAGAGGTTTGCCCGGTTTTCCTTCAGAGTTTGGCCAATACTGCCTCATACACCTTAGAAATTTCATGAATATAGAATTCAGTTTCTTTTAACGCTTTGAAAATTGTATTCATCTGCCTTCATGTTTTTATTTTTTCATGAAACATTAGTAGAATTTATCTTATTTTGTTGAACATATTTTCCCTATTTTAATCTCATTTCTTTTAAGAATTTTTTCCTTTATCTTCAGTTTTAAAAATTTGACTACGGTTTGTTGTTCCTTGAATTTATCCTAATTCAGATTCACTGAGTTTCTTGGGTTTCTATGTAGATGTTTTTTGTCGAATTTATAAAATTCAACTCTTCTCTCCTCAAACATTTTGTTTTCTGTGTTCCCTTCGTAAATTCCAGTAATAGAATTGTTAAGCCACATTCATTTTCTTATGTCACTTAGGGACTTTCCTGTTCTTCAAATCTTATCTCACTGTGTTCTGCAAGTTAGATGCTTTACTTCTTTTCAAGTTCACTACCAGTTTCTTCAGCAGCATCCGGTCAGCCTTTAAGCCAATATAGTAGATATTTTTCTCTCTAGATATTACATACCTTTATTCTAGAATCTTTCCTTTTTATTTCTTTTTTTATAGCTCACTTCTTCTGAAATCTTCATTTCACACTTACTACCTCAGTGTATTTGAATTCTCCAGCATGTTCTTTTTAAAGCATTTTAAAAGCTTTTGTCTGTTCATTCAAATACCTGAGTTATTTCAAGGTCTGGTTCTATCGATTGCCAGTTTGGGTGTTTCATTATTGTTGATATTTTATCTGTAGCTTGCCCTATCATTCTCTGCTGCCTGTTACCCAATCACTGGGTCCTATTATGTTTCTGGTACCAGTCATCTCATATGGCATACCATTGCATATTCTGAAAGTAATTTTGAAGGCATTGCATAGGGGAAAAGAACATTATTTTATTTAGCTTTGTTTTCAGATGCATGCATAACATATTCTGGAACCATGAGTCCTAATAGGAGACTCTTTGCTTTATTGTGGTGGTTGTGTTTCTGAGGGCTGATATTTGAGGATAGCTCATGCTGGGATCTTGTTTTATAAGATGCATTTTCCATGATGATATGTGAGTGCATGTGGATGCAGATTTACAAAAGGGCTACCTACCAATTAATCTATGCTATAAATCAGATATCAGGCAAGAGCAATGACACGGTATGAACATCTTCCCATCTTTAAGTTCATCACCTCCCCCCCCCCCACCTCGGTCTTCAGTTTGTAACATGGTCATTTTGGACTCAGATTAGTTTTTGTTATACTGTTAAGAGGGAAGATAAATCTTCTACCTGGCAATAAGTTACTTGGTAAAAATACTTTTCAAAGAGCAAAGATGTCATCATTAATTGCATTTTTCAATGCCTATGAGAACCTGCTATATCTAGAACTCACAATAAAGTACACACTAGTTAGTGTTCATTATTCATTCATACTATTGCCCTATAATGGCTTAAAACAACACACATTTATTTACCTCAAAGATTTCATGGGTCAAGAATTTGAAAGCAACTTTGCAGAGTGTTTTCCACTTGGGGTCTCCCAAGAGGTTCCAGGTAAGATGTCAACTGGAGTGGCTGTTTTTGGAAAACTTGTCTAGATCCAGAGAATCCATATCCGTGTTGGAAGAACCCTCCAGTTTCTTTCTATCTGTAGAAGACTCTGTGGTAACATATGGAGTACTCCACAGACCTGCAACAGAGTCATCACTTGGGAGCCAGCTTCTCAGAGCATGTAGTCTGAGAAAGGAAGCAAAGAGGATGTCTTAGTGACTTCTAAAGAATGACCTAATCCTGAGCATGACATACCATCGCTTGTATATTATATTTTATTCATTAGATATACTTTTTATCCTGTACATCCTCTACCCAATGCTGGGGGAAATTAGGCTCCATCTATTAGAGAAAGTAGAATCAAGAATTTGTAGCTATCTATGTAGAAGCCAATATTACATTTTTTCCTGAGCCAAATAATTTATCTTCCCTGGATGAATATACATCTGTTACACAGCCTAAGTCATATGGACCAGGCCCGTTCCTTGGCGCCTAACCCTGGAGCTGGCCCTGGTAGTACAGACTACCTGTGGGGTGTCTGGAGGTACCTGTGAGACATCTCATTAGAGATTTGCCCATTATCTGATAGTTATCTGCCTTCATGTTTTCTTCTTACACATGCATTTCCTGACTCCTTCTTTGGAATATTTAAGGATTTACTTTGGTATGGGGAAGGTGAGAACATTTGCGTAAAAGTGTTTCTATGTGGGCACTAAGAATTGATGGTTGGCATTTTAAAAGATAAATCCAGAAACGTTCCATTTATGCTATGATCTCTCTTCATAATCCCATCGTCTTCACCGCTTTAGAGCATAAAACTTGTTTCTCTCCTTGGTAATTAGTAAATCAAGGCATAAATTTGAGAACATCACATAAAACTCCCCATTCTGGAAAGAAGGGATAAAGCAAATAAATGCAGATTCCATTTCCACGGACTACCCAAAAAGTAACGTGGGAATCCAGAAGGTGACCCGCAGCATTGTGGAAATAAGTTCAGAATTTCAGAATTCTTATAATAGTCATTTCACATAACTCCTATTGATACTAACACTGACTATGAAATGTTGGGAAGTAGGAAGGGAGGCGCTCCTTGATGTATCCGTCTGACGAGGAGCAGTCCGTGCTGACACACACTGCAGAGTCCCCTGCCCAATTAGGGAAAGCCCCATTTGCACAACAGCGGGAGAAAGCCTTCGCGTTTGCTTAGTGCTTTTCTTTGAAGCCCATGCAGCACACAGTCCTCCCTTGCTTCTGTGTCTGGTTTTCATAGAATTTCAGTTTCTGGCCAGAGCCTGTTTTATTTTTTCTCTCACTAGTCCAAATAAAGCCAAAATAAAGTGAACTGTCATAATTTTCCTTCCTGGGGCAGTGCCACACATGAGGGGCTCAGTAAAAAAGAAAACTGTCCACTTCCTGTGGTGCGCAGTCATTTCTCAATCTCTACTCTGTTCCCTTGTTCAGAAGTGGGGGCAGGGGGGAGGAAAGATCAGATTGCCTAGCCATTTTTAAATGTTCCCAGAAATAGAAGATAATAAAGGAACCAGAAATTCCATATACATCCATCATTCTGCTTCTTAGACGTAGCAAGGCAAATAAAAGGTACGATTCAACACTCTTGAATTTCCAGTTCCCATGCAGAGCTGGGAAACCTGAGGCCCCGGAGCTGGTGAGTGTAGCATTGTTATTCAATAGAAGAAAGTCCAAATCTTGGTCTTGGGAACATTTAAGAATTCATCTGGGACTAGGAAAGGTGAGGATATGTTGTATCCTATGCTTGTTCTAAAATTCATATCACCTCTCCAGAACGAAGGAACTTAACAGAGAATAACTATTGCTGGTGATAAAGAGAAGCACTGTGGAACTGTCCGTCCTCCCTCTGACGACTGCTCACGTCCGTCCGTTGAACTTGAAGCATGTGCTGATCCCTGTTTCAGAATAATACAGATACATTGATGTGTTCTCTGAGCATTGGGACCCTTCCAGGGGCCTGCTCTCCATGCAGCCTTCTCAGATACCTTCCCCACGCCAGTGTGACTGCAAAGGCTAGCCTTCCCTTGGCACGTTTACATTTAGCCCCCACTGCACAAACAGAGCACACGCTAGAATAACTCACTTATTTCCACTCATTTATTAATGGCCTTTCATAACCAGGTTATGATGTCATCAATAACTCCAGAGAAATAAATGAATGAATCCAGAACTGGGCCAACAGATGTTTAAGATACATGTTGAAATTTGTAACTAGAACAGTCGATTCTTGGTTATCAGTGGAAATTGTACATACTCCACCCTTGTTTCATTCGAATTGGCACTCGATGTACTTATTTACAAAGTAGTGAGATGAATATCATCTCCAGCAAAATAAAGGTGGTTTTTAATTGCGTGTGTTTAAAATCGTTGAGATTGCTACCTAAGATGTGTTGCACACATCAGCTGACAAACAAGCAACAAAAAGTAGAAGTTTTTTCCAGAAATATGTCTTTTCAGGAGAGCTTCTAAGTTCCAGAATTGTACCTTAGGAAGCAAAATGAAAAGGAGGGGAAGACAAATGAGGATTTCTAAGACCATGGAAAACCTAGCAAAGAGCACCTGGGAGTCTAAATTGCATGCAGTCACTCCATCTCGAACCCCAGTATCCTGACCTTGTCTTCCTGCTGAGAGAACCCTTTTGCCCTCATTGGCTTCCTGTTTACTCCCCAGAGCACTAGCTAGATGAAAGAATTCCCGCTGCTAGGGAACTCTAAGTGTGCTTAGAAATCTCCAAGTCCCCCAGTCACCTTGGGTTCCTTGTTTTTAAAACAGAGGTAATGACAAAGCATATATTCATGACTTGTTTTCAGAATCTACAAGGTACAAAAATCATCTAGGATATTGTCTGACATTGGCAGATATGTGCCCTGGCAGTATCCACTGCGATTATGGTGGTCAGTGACACAAATGCAGTACTTGCAAATGGTATTAGTTTCTTAGAGACCAGTCAGTCTGGTTTCCTGATTTAATTTTACGTTTAAGAAACTAACTCACACTGAGTGTTCTAATATCCCAGCACTCAAGAGGCTGAGGCAGGAGGAAGTCAAGTTTGAGGTCAGCCTGTGAAAGAAAGAAAGGAAGGAAGGAAGGAAGGAAGGAAGGAAGGAAGGAAGGAAGGAAGGAAGGAAGGAAGGGAAGAGGGAAAGGAAGACCTATAAAATTGTGTTGGCCATTAGAGAATGTCTGTGCTTTCCACAGTTTAAATATGAGACACTAGGAGGGAACACCATCTTTGGAGTCTAGCATTTTAGTCTGAGCCTTAGTCCCTGCTGTTTCTTGCTAACTGAGTGATTTATCTCACGTCTTCCCTTCTCTGTGTGTCTCTAGGTCTTTGAGTGCAAAGTAGCTAGAACTCAACCAACCCAGATGGATTGTGGTAAAAATTGAAAAATAATGATTGGGAAAAATTAATGGCTGGATAATGTGACGAGCATGCGGCCTGGAAGTTAAGGAGCATTCAATAGCTGGGAACTGCCGCTGTTGCAAAGCCACTCAAGCGGGCTGTTGAAGGCCAGCAGCGGTTCAGAGCCTGAGCCTCCCAACACCCTTCAAGCTTAGCACCTTAATGCCCACCCTTTCTTTTAAGAGGAGGGGTCCAACACTTCCTTTTATCAACTTACTGTTTTGTGATTAGTAGATGCTATCAGCTATCAAAATCACCCGTGCCTGTCAATGGGTAAAACCCCCAAATCCTTGTACTTAAGGAAAAGGGATAGGAGGAAAGGAAGAGAGCCCCCAAATTTGGTACAGAGCGCTTTGAACTAGTCTAGTTCATTGTGATCTGTTTTGCTCTGGCAACTCTGCCATGCTGTGGGTAGTGGGGGCTCATAAACAGCTCGCCTGGGTTACCCCATGATGCAGAAACAGCCGTGTGAAGCAGTTGGTCTGTGATCTGACACCGTAGTTAGTTGAACATAGCTACAGAAAGACTAAGGGACGACTAAGTTTCCTTTAGAGAGAAATGGGAAGAAATTCTAACTCTTGAGACCAAGTCATGGCACTTTACTCACAGAATAGAGACCTATGAATGCCCATGAGAGACAACAGTGTCTCCTGGCAGGATTGGGAATGAGAAAGGAGGTCTACGGCCAACTGAGTGTGAAAACATCACCCTCCTGAAGAGTTTCAGTGGTCATTATAAAAGATTAGAAGCTGGTGGCACAGGTCTTTAATCCCAACACTCAGGAGGCCGAGGCAGGTAGATCTCTGTGAGTTCAGGCCAGAACGGTCTACACAGCAAGTTCTAGAACAGCCGGTGCTACATAGAGAGATGCTGTCTCAAAGCAACAGCAACAGCAAAAAGGGTTGAACGTTAGGGCTCTAAACAAGCTTTAAGGAATTGTCTAGCTGTCTGTCCTCATTGTTTGCCATGGAATTTCCATCAGTGTCACAGGAACGGTGGTGTATCGGGGAACATCGTGCATTAAGTTTTAAATTTTGAAACATAAGAGATCTTAAGACAGAAGGATGATGAGCTTGGGTTTGATTTCATTGTGAGTCTCTGCTGCACTGTTTTTGACAGAGGGTAAATGTTAAGTAACAATGGGACACATTTGCCTTTCCTGTATTCCCATTTCCCAGAGCTGTAGCATTCGCTGGTAGACTTTTCACAGGCCAGAACATAGCTATTCATTGCTATCAACAATGGAGCTGGCTGGGGAAGAGCAGCAAACAAGTTGAATACAATGAAAGCAAATCAGCCTGGGTCTGAGGAGGGCTGACTTCAGTGTAGCAGGTGGGTTTCCATGGACTCCCATGCATCCTTGTGTGTCAGAACAATGCTCGCTTTATCCCTGATCGGCCACGTCATCGTCATAGTATAGTTTAAAGTGGAAATTCTGGGCCCGGGCAAAGCAGAAAGTCTACACTAAGCCGAGTGTAAACAGCCATCACAATTGAAATTGATTGGAATTCACTTTCCTTAATATGCAAAATGAAACACTCAGATGTCGAAGTGCTCCTGAAGAGCCATCTTACCACAGTGCAAGTGTCTGCAGCACAAAGCCTTTCCATCTGCCTTCTTTCCTGTTTCTCCTCCTTTCCACACTCGACTCCCATTCAGCGCCATCAAATACACAGTCTTTGTCTCTTGTCTTTATTTCCTTCTCCCTTGCTTTACGGTGCTTGCGGGGTGGAGAGAAACAGTGCATCTACAGGTCTTACCGGCTTCCTGTCAGGAGCGTCTCTTCCAACCGTTCCTAATCTAAACAGAAATGTATCAAAAACCAACCACAGCCCTCAATAGTGACCTATCAAAAGGAAAATGGACGAAAACCAGCATAGCAATTATTAGGGTGTTATTCTTCTAGTAATTTCTCGATAATTCGTAAATAAATGCCACCCAGATTTGACTTACGCGGACTGCAAAATTCCCACGGCATTTTTGTGACAGAAGCAGCATTTCCACTGATGTCCAAAAGTGACATCTCTTAGCTATTTAATAAAATTGAGATGATTAAGAAAGCGGATGCTGAATTGTGCCAAGAAGCCTCATCCACACAGCGAGCTAATTTCAAAACTCTTTTACCATTAAGATGAACATGCCCAGACTTCTTTTTTTTTAAATGTTTCTTTAATCATGTAGTTAAATTGGATTTGGTTTGACATGCATTTAAGATATACCGTTTTCTACGGTCTCTCTCCAGGAAGCAAGCAAGGTGAATAAAAACATGACCAAGACGGAGAGTGCCCAGCTCTTCAGGATGTGGTATGGATTTGACCACAAGTATCCTTTCTAAAGACAACCTGACAGATCCTCCTGGGGGCAGAGGTTACTCTGCACCCTCACCTCGGAGGGATGTCCATGAAGGTAACGTGAACCCACATGCAAACTGACACGGAGGAAGGAATGATTTCAAAACCTAAAACGGTGTAGACCACTGCGAAATGCTGAAAAATCAAAGGGAAATCCGCGTGTCAGATGTAAGTGATGTTTTTGTGGTCATCAGATATTTTCTAATGTCAGATGACAAAATCGTGCGGTCCTGAAGGATTTATGTATTTCAGTTTTTGTATAAAGATCTTACTTCTGGTTGGGTCGGCCGGAGACCTGCTTCATTGAACAGCCTCAGTGGCCTTTGCAGGCTTTGGCCAGGTTGATGGGCTTGGACGGGACCGAGCTCCACTTGCCTCCCAGGATCCCATTGTTTCCTGTGGTTTCGGGAAAAAAAAAAAAAAAAAAAGGGTGGGGTAGGAGTAGAAAAGAATGGGCTGCCGACCAGGAGTCTGCTTCCTCATAGTATAAAACAGCACTGCTCTTCGTTTTCCTCTCAGGAACATTGGGTGAGCTCTTTCCTCTGAAAAGCATCTTTTACAATTCTAGCCATCAATGTGAACTCAGACATGCCCTGCCATGTGAGTCTGAGGGCTGGAAAGTCGGGCTGAAGTGCTTTGCCGGGTAGAAGCAAGCAGCCCATGGCTAATCCAGTCAAGAGCACCATGCAGGAGGAAACAGACAATCGCGGGGTGAACTGAATGTGTTGGGCCTTTGCAGCTGGTTTTCTGTAGTGACAAAATCCCTCTCCTTACAGTAAGAAAAAGTCAGTCCCTGGGTGATTTAAACCCGCAGGAGCAATTAAAGCCACGGCGCGTCAATGGGAGAGGGAAAGTTAAGATCAGAGAAAGGATGTATTTTTTTTGGAGTTTGTTAGAATTCAGCAAACAGGTAAAGAAGAAGCTACGATGGAAGGGGCAGGAAGGCAAGAAATATCATAAAATCACATCAGGGATGAGAGAAAAGCGGATTAAAGGAGGGACTGGAAATTAGAAGGGAAGATTAAGAAGGAAGTGAAGAGAAGCCAACTGAAGATGCAGAGGTAAGCAGGAGTGTGTCCCTGTGTGAATCTGGAAACATCCCTGGAGTGCTCCAGCATCACCTGGTGCTGTGGAGGACAGGGCTTGGAGCTCAGCTCTGTCTAAACACATCTCTCTGCTGTCTGTGGCCAGCTGTCTTCCCTCACTGCCAGTCCTGGGGGGGTTTGTGTGGGCAGAGCAGGTTACCGCCCTGCAAAGGGTAGTGTGTCTTGGTCATTAGCAGCTCTTGCATGCTCTCGTCTCATTAGCTACTTGGAACCTTCCTGGTCTCCAGAGGAGTTAGTTCTTGGCAGGTTATTGCAGGTTTATACGCCTGCTGGAATTCTCTTCCAGAAACGGGATTGGCTCCTGCCACTGATTTCAGTCTCTGATAACCAAATTTATAGGAAGGTATAAGAAATGACTCAAGAAGACACCTAATGAAATACACAGCAAGGAAATGGGAAATCAGAAACCTCGTAAGAGTTTTTTATTTTCTTCCTCCAAATTCCGAAAGTGCTGTGAGGAAGCTTTCTGACAAAGAAAAGGAATAAAGTAGAGAAATTAACTCGGAGACAAGAAAATGAAATTTGGAGCCCACTCAAATTTTTAGCTCGGAGCAGTGGCTCTAAATTTAGATGATGTCATAGTTTTTAATCTCACTTTCCACCCAAGGTTTATTTCCATACGATTAAGGACAGCCTAGTAGAAATGAAAGCAGATTTATCCTCCCTGTAATATCCATCCCCACTGCAATTTGTCCTCCCGTGCATTCATTCCCGAAACTGCAGTATAGCCATCATTGCACAAATATACTTTCTTGTAGGCAACAGAGTTTTTGTGTCCTAGTTAAGGACTAAGTTTTGCCTAGAGATGAGCATGCCAACCAGTTTCAACCCTGCGACATCTTGGTATGGCTGTATTTTTAGACAAGTTATGAATTTGTCATTTACGTTCACCCTGTCGTTCCCCTTAGATCCCTGTGGATGTTCCCTGTGGCCCAAATTGGTTGGGCTATGCCAGTCATTATTGAAGTAGGGACAAGCCACCTAGCCTTGACCCAAAGGTAATTTTAGGGCTCTGGTAGAAATGGGACTGCATTGTGCGGAGCAATGATACTGAAATGAAGTCATTTCAGTAAAATCCCATCATGTGGTTGAAGCAGGATAAAGAATTGTTGTTTATTTTTACAGTACTGAGGGTTTAAACTCAGGGCCTTGCTCATGCTCGATCTGTGCTGCACCACTGCGCTCTATGCCCCCAGCCACCACCAACCTATTTATTTATTTATTTATTTTTGAGATAGCATCTTTCTAAGTTGCCCGTACTGGTCTTGAGCTCAATCTGCAGCCCAGGAAGGCCTTGAACTTACCACTAATCTGCCTCATCCTCCTACTGAGAATTCCTGACAGAGTTGAGAAGGTAATACAGTAATAAGACACTCGTCTAACACGAAAGGTCCTGGTTTGATCCCTAGCATAAAAGAAGGGAATTTTTGACCAAAGAAAAAGAATAAATGAGCCTTTAAACACACTTGAATTGGACAGAGTTCTCCAGAGAAACAGAAACAACTGATCTCTGCACATATAGACCCATTTCAAGGAACTAGTTTGCATGGTTGTAGAAGCTAGCAGATGCACAGTTTGAAGGGCAGACTCTCAGCCCAAAGGTCAGGGTAACTGCTAATCCTGCAATCTTGAGGCAGAATCCTGCAGAGAAGTCTCAGTTCTGCTTTCAGGGCCATGCAACTAATTGCAGGAGGCCCACTGGATAATTTATTTTACTTAGAATCCACTAATTGTACAGTCAACCTTATCTACAAAATGCTTTTGACAGCAACAATCTAAGCTACGGTTTAATTGACGAGAGAGGTAGTCTCTTAGAAAACTAGCCATTATTGTCCCCAATCATATACAACTGATGCCCAATGTTCAGACTCAAGGATAGCTTATTATTTCGTTATTATTAGCAATAAAACAAACCACTGGGGCTCACATAATTTTTGTTTTGATTTTATTTTACATACATTAAGTAATTCACACAAATATCCTCATAAAATTTTCCTCAAAACTACAGGGTAGGGGAATCACACAAATGCATATTTAATGAAGATGAACGCTGGCTAAGCACAGTACAGAGGGCTTCCCACTGGGCACCTCACTTCCTTCTAGGGCTCTGCAGGAGGTTGGGGCGGGTGCTAGGGAGTACACACAAAGAGATAGCTGAAGTCACTGGCCTCAGTGCGGGAACCTGGGCTCTCCTGTTCAGTTGTGTGGCTGGAAGCCTGCAGTGCCAAAATTGATGATGAATGGCAATCACATCACGAGTCAATGTGGGTGGCAATTCTGAATCACACTGCTGAAAGAGGAGTCAGAGACACACGGGATGGTGGGTAACAAATGCTACCAAGCCCCAGGGTGCCATCAGGCGCTGCACTTCGTGAATCTTATAATCGCTCTTCACTAATCTTATAACCATTCTTACCACAATCTTTGTAATAGGAAACCAAACTCCCAGATCACTTATATGACTAGTTTCACATTCCACGGCTGGTAAAATCCATTTCTCTTCAAAATCCACAGAGATACTTAAATGAACTTTACTGTGAATGAGTCTCTTACTCATAAACCCCCATATCTCAATATGTTCATGAAGTTGTCCTCCAAACGAGGGCTAGTCCTGATTTTCACTATGCAGTGCCCCTCTCGCCTCTCAGATACCTGTTGACAATACCCAGGTGATATGAGGCTTAGGGGTCAGTGCTGGTCACAAAGAGAACACCACCACAGAGGTGAGTCATAGCTTTCTGAGTCATACCTTAAAAGTTTGGGTTGGTGTCATAACACAACAATAGAGCATTCAGAATGTGTGAGGTCTTGGCTTCAATCCCCAGCACCATAAAACAAATTCTATCTTCCACTTTTCAGGGCTGGAAAGTCAAATATTCAAGGGACTCCAAGTAGCACTTCAGTCTCTTAAGAGAATAGACTCCGTGTAACCAAGCTCAAGAAGGGCAGAAATGTAAACCAGACACCAAGGTTCTTCTGCATTTCCATGTCCCCATGGGGTGGCATATCCTTCATTAGCCAGGAGAAGGCTAAAGTCTCAGTCACCATGGGGTGGAATATCCTTCCCTAGCCAGGAGAAGGCTAAAGTCACAGTCTGGCCCCTTGTACCCAGCATGTTTCCGGTCAGCTTCTCACTGGCTTCTCACTCCCCTCAGACTGCAATCCCTTACCATTCACCTGTCTCATTTCTCTTACCTGCAAGACTTTCCTGACTCTCTATGGGAATTAGCAAGTCCCCGTGAGGCATTCACTTAGTTCTTCTCTGCTTTATAATTTTCCTACAACACTACCTTCTGATATATTATGTGCTTTGTTTTAATTGCCTCATTTGACCAGGATATATTCTTTCTGGAGATGGAGCTCTGGGTCTGTTCTTGTTCTGTGGTTGTCCTTGGGGCATAGAACAATGCCTGGCAGGGAGGGGACGCTCAATAAATATTTGTTGAATGAATGAATGAATGAATCGATCAGACAAGCAGCAAGCAAATAAGCAAGAAAGCAATATTTTCTATCCAGGGCACCTTCATTTCAGATATTGATGTAGCAAGAAAGCCTATTAATTATCTGAAGGTTACCAAGTGAGCCTGAAAGCAGAGCAAGGCCAAGTGGATGCTATTAGTGCTTTTCATCTGGGCTGCCCACTCATGGCCCCCTAGCCTGTGTGTCTCGCTCTGTGGACACAGACAGCCATACGCAGCTGACCTGGATCCCAGTTACTTTAACTGATCTCAAGTCTACGGTTAAACCCCTCTTCCTTAGTCCCTACCTACAAAGGGAGAAAGAAATATGTTGGGTTTTTTTTTTCCCCCATTAATTTTCTAGTGTAACCACCAGAATTTTGCAAGCCTAACTTACTAGTGACTTACTTAATAACACAGGAGCCCAAAATTTCATGGCTAATATTCTGGTTAAAGTCAGATGATTGTTCATTTCATACAAGGGAGGTTTTTTTTTTTTTTTGTTTTGTTTTTTAAGGTCCAAAGCAGTCTGACCTCTCAAAGGATAAACGCAAATGACCCAGGTATTACACGTAGTCACTTATGCTCCAGTACTCAACTAAACTGCTGTGTTGAACCCGGCCCTGGCTTAGCAGCTCCATACGTTCTGTGTGGGTGACGGAATGCATCTTATCCCACCAGTTACATGCTGGTTCACCAAACCCAGAATGTTAGAGCCACCCATCAGCCTCACTAACAATCTCATGTAATGAGCAGGTTGGTAGCCAAAATTGATGCATCCTTATTCGTATTTTAAGGCACCACATAGAATTATTTGCTTAGACAAGTGTTACAGCTGGTGTGGGAATCTCGCGTGCCTTCTTCGTGACTAATGGTCCTGCTGGGCTGTCGACTTCGCGGTCTTCTTGGGTTCCGTCATTTATCATTGCTCTCCTTAAGCATGTGTATATATTAGTCCTACAAAAGCGAATGAGATAAAAAATGACCTTTCCCGAAATAAAAAGGGCAGCATAAAATCATTTTGAGCACCTCTCCTGTGCCAACATCAACCAACGTAAGAAGTTAGTGTGTGTTGCCAGCATTTTACACGCTATGAAGAGTGCTCGGAGATAACAGTGAGTTGACAAACCGACCCAGTAACAGGATTTCAGAGAATCACGTGAGCTCACAGAGCTCTCTCTCACCAAATACCCACCAAACGAAAGGCCTGCTGCAGGATGTACGGAAACTGTGGCTCTTACGTGTTCCTGCTGGTCAGGTCAGCAGACTCCCTGCTATCCCTGAACTGTGAGTGGTTGAGACTCCACTCCAGGAGAAGTCATCACTGAATATCTGGGCTGTTCTCCCACAGTATTTGGGATCACATATTAAGGAGACTTAAATGAAACACTATTTTAGTCTTGGGGGGGTGGTGGGGGGAAGATAAGGAAAGAAAGGAAACTTCTAAAACTTGGCAGCATGCTTATGCCTCACAGTCACGCTTATGTTAAATCCTAGATCTGACTATTATAGGCAGCAGTTTCCATGTCAAATGATGATTCCCCAAAATGCAGATTTTCCCCTATGCTCACTGGTTCAAACAGCCGTGAGTCGCTTGTTGGAATAGCGTTATAGACTTTTAGAATGACTTGGGTGTACTTCATACAGTGCTCCAGAGGAACAAGCATCTTTGCTTTATAAAGGAGGCACTGAGCCTAAAGGAGGGAAGGGCTCGTGTACGGTATCCAGTGTTGCTGATGGGCCTGAAGCCAGCAACATGGTCAATGCAATGCGCCCATCAGAGGAACCCAAAGTTCCTGATTCATGTGACCCATCCACTAAGCTCTGCTGTCCTTGATGCGTGTGCGATGCTATTGTTCCACATGTGTTTGGCATTATTTCTAGAGATTATGTCATCATGTCTTAGTAGTTCACTAAAAGCTTCACCCAGTCTGGGGATTAGGCACATTTTATTTTCATTAGAGAGCAGGAAAGATAGAAGAAGCTATACGTAACACTTTAATGATTCCCCAGTATGTACCAGGTGACACATTAGATTCTAGGTTTCAGTAGCAAACAGGGTAGGTGGGGCATGGTTGGCCCTCATGAAGTTCTGCTGTTCACCTAGTTGAAGTGAGTTTTGGCCTGAAATCCTTTTGACATCACTAGCGAGAAATAGACTTGGGGGTCCGGGGATGTATTTAAGGGAGCTACAGATTGCAGTCATTTGTAGCTCTCACTTACAAAATGTAATCAGATGATCCCAAAGCGATTTCATGGAGCACCATGATTTGTTCATATTTGAGACAAGCAGAAGTTATCCACTCCCTGAAGCCTCTCTCCGAATATCTGTCTCCCCAATGGCTTCCTGGCAGAAGTGCCTACAGCACTGCAGTTGCTTCCTCCAGGAAGCTGACCAGAAGGAGCGTTCCTGCAAGGAAGAGCAGTTCAGCCAGTGTTCCCCATCCCCTGGTTAGTCCGTTGGGCATTCCAGTTGGCTTTTGGTCATCCTTGCCTTCATAGGTGCCCCTGTTGAAAAAGCTTGTATCTAGACCTTGACTTTAGACCTCAAATGAAAAGAAATTAAAATTAACTGCAAGAAAAAGCCAACTTCCTAGGTCCCTGTGCTCTTTTGACTTTTTAGTGGAAACAACATGAGGAACTTTTAGCAGGGGAACAGGCTGTCACGTTCAAGTCATAGCGTAGATTTTCCTTGCTTTCTTCTTCCATGTAATGGAATGAATGCATGTTATCTCTTATTTTATCTTAATCTATGACAAGGTTGACTAGTTATTGAGAGCCTCCCACCGAAAGCAACACACTCACTGCTGTCTCAGAACCAAAGCACCGAAAACACACAGAGACTGCTATTTTCTCAAGACCCTACAGCTTAAACCCCTAGTTGGAGCAAGCTCTCTTAGAGAGTGAATGAACCCCATAGTTGAATAATCTCTCCTAGAGAATTAATTGCAGGTTTGACCCTCTGAACTATTGTCTAAACACCGTGGCCTTCAATTACCATCGTGAGAATCAGGGTCCAAAGATGGTGACTAAGTCTTCCTCAGGATTCTACCTGAGCTTAGACTCCATGATTTTTCCCTTTTTCCTATAAACATAGTTTAATATTATCTCTATTAGATGAGAATCATTTCTCATTTCACCTTCACTTTAAGCAAACAAGATGAAAATTAAGAATTATGCAACCCCAAAATCAGGATGTAGCTCCTCCTTTTGTGAAATAAAAAACGGATTCACAAATTCCTTTAAATTATGATTCCCCAACACAATCTATTGAGTATTTTCCCAATGTACAGCACTGCCTTAGACATTACTCATTCCCTCATTGATTTATTCTTCTGTTTATTGCATAATTGTCAAGAGCCTTCCATGGACCAGTGGTCATCCAAGGCTCAGGATACACGGTGTGGACAAATTCCACAGAGCTTGCATTCTAATATGGTTTTGTTTGAGGATTTCTGGTGTATAGACATCCTTTTACAAAGGCATTTCTAGAATAAAGAAAAACACTCTCAGATGCCACACTGTTGCTTTTCGCCAAATAAAGAAGCTCTGCTTTAGCGGCCAGGCATTCATTCTCTACCGTGAGTCACTTCTCTTGTCTTTTAACTTAAATCTACTGTGATGTGTTATCACAACCTACCCAGGACTAGTTATGTAATTGTTTGGTTTGTTTTGATCATTAAAAGAATTTGCTTGGGGCACTTGGGGTGATGCTTAAGAAACGTTAGAGTTCTGTTAACTTTGCTACTTCTTGATAGCCACAGATCACTTGGTTGGGTTAATACTCATTATCACTTGCTATCTATGATCTGCCTACTTCCATTTTGTATACCCCAGCAATGGTGTTGAGTTATAACAGCTATATTTTAACACCACAAGGAAGTCTTCCATCTCCATAAGCAAAGGGCTTCCCATGGGCTGCTAGCCAGCCATAGCTCTCATTTGATCCCAAGTCATTGGCCATCAGGGCCGGGGGCTAAGCGGCTCTTTCCCTGTGCCCTGTGCTGCACGCACGGTTCTTTCACTTGCAGTTTTTCCTAAGACATGGTCCATCTTCCCGTAGTTATTTTTCTCAAAATTACACCACGGAGAGCAATTTGGACTTGATAGAGAAGTGCTGCAATTTTTTGATTCCACAATGGAAGCAATACCAGGCTTTGATGATAATTATTCCTATTCTACCTTCCCTGTGATAAAGAAAGCTTTTCAATTGCCCCTTCCAGGTGAAGCTGTGGTGTTTTACCATTAGTAATGCGATGTCATATTGATGATTTCTAGGTCAGTAATGTATCATTTGGTTTAAAAATATTCAAAGGAAAAAAAAATGTAAAGACTTTAAAAATCAAATACACACTGCTTCAATTATGCCAGTATTAAATTTCCCGTTAATATATCTCCCTCCTGGGTATGTGTGTGTGTGGGGGGGGTGTCTTTTGTTTAAATTTTAATTGTTACTTAGTCGTTCCTCAACTGTGGCAGCCTGAGAATTTTCAAGCTGCCAACAAATTCATGAGCTACCAGAGACACATTATCAGTATGGCTGGCTGCTGCTGGCTGCACAGATTACCACCTGACACAAGGCAGAGCCTGGTCTCTCTGGAGGACTGTGGTTACCCAGCACCTGTCTGCATGTGAAGCTGTTGTAGATTCCATACGTGAAGGACCACCCTAAACTCAGGTTTCCTTCACAGAGTAGATGGTGACAACACTTTCCTGGTGTATGTCACATCACCTCGTGAATATGAGTGGACAAAGTTAAGTACACTGGTGCTTGACAGAGGAAGGGCTTAATGGAGTGATAATTACTGTTCTTTCAGTCATGTGAGAAAGGGTCCATGAGGGAGTTAAGGTTTTCTAATATGAAATTCAATGAGATGAAAGCTTGGGCATTCTAAACAGGGAGAATAGCACGGCAGAAAGTCCTGTGACAGATGTGGCACACATAGATAAAAGAAAACCTGCAAAGTAGAGAGTCAGAACAAAGGGATGAAAGGCAGTCTCTAGAGGACAAGAGTATTTTCAGTGATGAAAGCCTTTAAGCATCCCACGGTTACAGTTACAGCACAAATTCTCAGTCAGGCATGATATAGGCTTTTAATCCCAGAACTTGGGAAGCAGAGGCAAGCAGATCTCTGTGAGTTCCAGGCCAGCCTGGGAGACACAGTCTTAGGAAAAAGGGGCAGGGAGAAGGAAAAGCATTCTCTCTTACTGCCATTAATTTATATTTTGTCTGGTGGCTTGGGTGGCTAAATATGGGCCAAAGCATTCTTGATTCATCCCTATGATAGTCATTTATCAGGTACCTACACACTTAATAATTCTAGGATTGGATTTCGTTTCAATATGTCTTCCTTCATAAAAATATATAGGTGTTTTGTTTGCATTTTCTTGATATTTCTTCTTTGAGCATGTCCTCAACCTTCTTCTGAAGCCACTGAAGTAAACTAATTATCAGGTCATTTCCGTAGGGATGGAAGACCCATTTATGAGAGTAGAATACTCAAAACTCAGTCAACTTCCAAAAGTCCCCACCTCTCGGTGTCACTCCTTAGGGATCAGGTTTCAACAGAGGAGTTCTGGCAACACAGCAGCTGGAACACAGAGAAGTCCTGAAAGCCATAAAAGGGGTGTGATCAGAAGCAGCTCTGGAGAGAGTCAGGGAGCCATGTGGTGAGGACCTGGAAATTGAGTGGCAGTCAGAACCCACAAAGGAGGCTGAGGGCATGAGAGGCTCTCTGGCAGGTTGGCAAAATCACCAGCAGGTCCAACGTGTTTGGAAAATGGCACAACTGTCGGGAAATGAAGCTAGAGCATTCCCCAAGCACGGGTTGTCGGATCACGCACATCATGAGCCAGAAAGTGGCGTTTCCTTCCTGAGAACAGAAGGATGCTGAAGCACTGAGTCACCCGGTGCCTGAGTTATAATAATGACAGCTGGTGGCCAGGTGTATGACGAAGTGGCAGGAGAACAAGATGGTCTCCCATAGTTGCTTCCCTAACACACACCGGTTTACCTATGGTAGAAATGAGTGCAGGCACTAAGTTTCCATTCTACTCTGAATGATATTGCTCAACAGGCATACTAAGACTTAGATGTGTTAAAATATGAAAGTGTCGTTTCATGAAGAGACTGAGTCTTAGATTTCCCCTAGTGAAGACGATCCAGTGGTGTAAGTATTCTGGTCAAGGTCAAGTAGAACACTTTCCAGCTAAAAGCCCAGCCATCTCTGCTGGCTGACCTGGTGTTTAGCTAGCGATCTACTGCCTGAAACTGCAGGATTTCTGACAGAGGCCTTAACTAACCTAACAGAAAATATGTTGGCTTAAAATTCATTTTTCAAAGAAAAAAGTTGCTTTTTTTGTTCTTAAGCTGGTAAACTATGATGTCACCAGCATTCGGCTTGTGCTCGGTTCCTAAGGCAGCCTGTTGCCGGCTGCAATGGCTAGTGCTGTCTGTTGTCTTCCAAAAGTAGGGGAAGAAGCACAGGGGAGCCACCCTCCCCACAAAGGAAGCAGACACATCCTGAAACCATTGCCTCTGACACCCCTTGAAGCTATTTCCTCGAAATTCCTTGAAATTCAACAGTGTGCTGGGTTTCATTGACGTGTTGCCTGTAAACACAGCCAGAACACAGGATGCTAAGCAAACCCATGCCTGGACTGTTAGTGTGTGCTAACCAGCCGGTGCTAGAAGAGTCTAGAACAGCTTTGTGCTGTTCTGTGTGTTTTTTGTGTGTGTTTTGCAGCAACTGCAAAAACTGTTCCGTGCATCCCTCACTCTGGCCTAGGCTTGGATTGCAGGTGCCTGACCCTGCCGTGTTCCAAGTTCATGGAGCCATTCTGGGCACTCCCAAGGCTAGCATGGTAGTATGCCTTGGGAGGTGGCATGCACTGCAAGCTCTGGGTGCTGAGGAAGAAGGGGGTCTCCAGAGCAAGCACCCCACATCTTTGATTGGCTTGACCAATGTTTATCTTTTGAAAAAAAAAATTCCCTTCACTCTAAGTTTGAAGTCCTTGGGCCCTCTGTGAGCTACAATGCTAAGAATATGAGCATTATGGTAATTGGTAATTGTACAAGCGCTTCGCAAGCATCAAGTGCTTCATAAAGTTGAAATGATACTAAATTCAGTGACAGGTTTACAGGCCCGAAGGCCTGCAGACGCTCTGTGCACAGAAAAACAAAGAGTTTTATTACATTTTTATTATTTTTAACTTCTAGCTGATTTCCCACTATATTCAAGATTATGATGAGCGTATAAGATTCCTCTCAGTCGTCAGACGCGTATTACTGAGAAATCTTTCTCCCTGCATCTTTGGTTCCCACAAATCTCAGTCCTCACTGATGCCCCACTGTGACATGGCCACCTTTGACCTTCCCTTAAGAAGGAGCTGATGTCCTCCGACTGGCCAAGGCCTTTCCTTCCGGCCCAGCCTTGTCAAATTGTTTATGTTCCCAGTAGGAACTGCACTTAAATTCCTGCTGGACATGTCTCTCTTGAGAGTCCAGTCTGTTGCAGACCTCTAAAAATATTCAGGGGCTTTTAGAAGATTTCAGTTTGAGACTTTCAAACTGCTATTCAGAACTCATTGGTGGCTCACAAAACCAATCTAGTGGGTTCCTAGTCAACTTTTTACTGCATCAGAGCACATAAATATTACTTGTGTGCATGTGTTTATGCTTGTGGTTTTAAAACAAAATCCCTTAAAATGGTTATGATCAAAAGATTTTGAAAGCTTGACCTCTGTTGGCACCATGCCCTGATATGCCCTCACGCAGGAATTCCCAGGCTTTTCCCCCAATTGTTTTAAGTAGTCAGCAAGTTAGACACGTTGCTCTAAGAACTCAAAAGAGAGCCCTCATCACTTGGTTTTGGAAAAGCACAGAATTGGTGCATTCGAACTGGACTTGGAGAGAAAAGCAGATGATGGGGACGAAATGAAGTTTGAGGTTCTGGCTTCTTAGGAATGGAGCCTTGGGCTCCCAATCCCCTTCGAGTTACTGTTTTAAAAAAAACCATTAAATGAGTACGGTTACATTTGCCCTGCAGAGAAATTGTAATATCCAAATGGACCGAGCAAGCAAAAACTAGTAAGCGAGCAAACAGTAGGTACACTCACTGTTTCCAGGCGTAGCAGAGTTCGCAGAGAAGGCAAGAAGGGGAAGTGCTGTGTGTGCTTGAGGTGAAGCGAGGGTTACAGCCTAGAGAGCATCTAAGAAGCCCTGCGGAGGGAAATTTGTAAAGATTTTGAGTGCGGGGTGGGGGTAGGGGGAGTTGTCAGGGATGTGATTCGGGAGACAATGAAGAATTGGGTGTTGTGTAGACACAGGAGTGACAGAGGCTGCTTTTAGCAAGATTGATCTAACAGCATTGATTCAGGAAAAGTCACGGGGTACTTAATTATGGTAGATACAATGGGAATAGAAAGGAAAGGGGTGAGTGCTAGGAAATTCTTGCTCCAAATCCTCAGAATTAAGTGTGATATTACAGGGACCTCAGAGCTACACAGAGAAAAGGTGAGGCTGTAAGGAAGTAGGGGTCCAGGTGACCATGGGTGTCCAGCCCTGGGGACCCTACGTTAGATATTTGTCACAGTGGACAGACTGCAGGGATGGCGGGGGGCCTAGGAAGAGACCCAGATAGGCTCCTGTTTGCTGAGCTCATGCTGAGCCTGTTCTTGGGGATATGCAAGCCACTCCACAGATGGTATTCTCTAGACCTCCAAGTGAACTTGCTTTTTTTCTTCAAGCAGCTCTCTTACAGAGGAAAGCTGCACAGTTAACATCCAGCACAAAAAGAGGCAGAACATTTATTTCAGTATTTTGCGCTAATTTGGTCTCATCAACTTGTCTTCTGTCTGTAGACCTCACTGCAATTCACCTCAGGCTAACGTGTGTTATGAATAGGCATGGCTGTGCCACATCCTACCGAGCCAAGTTCAGACTCATTAGCCCGAGGCAGCACAGCATGAGTCAAACAGCTCTGTTCACACCATTGTCACTTACTGGGTAGGTGATGTGAGGAAATCTACTTGAACTCCCTGGACTTGATCTATAAAATAAGGCTGATGACAGCGATGATCACTACCTTGCAGGATCTGCGTGAGATTCCCATTCTCAGCATAAGGAACAAAGAGCTTCGGGGAAAAGGGTTGATGTTGCTTCCCCATAACCACTCCTTAGCCTTTCCCTGTTTCTGTAGGGGTCTTACCTAGGTTTTGCCCAAGCAGAAGCACTGCAGAGAATGGGCTGGCCAATCCTGTCCTTTAGAAGTAAAGAGTTCCCATTGCCCCTCTGCTCTCTGGACACCTTAAAGCCCAGCTACAGAGCCTCCCAACAAAATGACTTTGTTCCAACTTAGCATGGTCTGGAAATGTCAAGAATCAGAGCTGAGACTACTTGCTCTAGTCTTGTAGGGGCTGAGGACACGGTGTTGGCGGTAGAGAGGGAGTGGTCTCCTTGGCTGCAGGCAACAGAGACTCGGGGTCACTGTCTTCCTCCTACTTCCTACCAATAGAATAGAGTCTATGTGGTCCTGAAAATAAATTACCTGTTTTTTCTGTCATAAACTGTTCCTGGAAGCATTATATACAAAAGTGCTTTCATCCAAGTGAGTAGAGTGTTCACTGTGGAAAAGTCGGGTGTTTCCCAAATAAACCAAAACTCTTATTCAAAGACGATGCAGCTGGGCCTCAGAGGTCGCTAGCAGCAAGATACAAAGCCCAGAGGGTCTGATTCCATCTCAGGCTTTGCTGGCCGTGTGAGTTTGAACCAGTCCTTTGGGTCCCATTTCTTTGTCCGGCAGCTAAAGGAAACTTCCTCCGTGTTCTTTTGCCACGAAAGCAACTTCCCTAACCCAAAGCAGTCTGCTTGCAAGTCTGTGTAAGAACCCTCTCACCCTGAGGATCCGTGTTTTCACATGGCTGTCCTTTCCATGGTTTCTAAAGGCTTGGGAATTAGAGCTGGCTTTACAGTTTTTCATCCAGAACCCTACTGCAGAGTGGAATGGCTTTACTCTGTGGGAATCTGGACTTCTGTTGGCCAAACTAAAGCTTCTTACATTAGAAGGAATAAATATTTCCTTCATGGTTTTATGTGAGGAAAGGAAGAAGACTCCTGGTTCTCCATTATGTGTTTGAAATCTGTCTCCCAGAGCTAAAGTTTGTTTGTCATGTTTTTACCCTTAGAAGCTCAATAAGATGTAATCGGTCTGCGTGTAGTAAACAAGTGTGCTTTCTTAGGCCACCAGGAGGTAATTGATACCTTACCTTGGTGTGATTTGGTCGCATGAATAAAATGCATGAATATGAAAGATAGACAAAATGTAAAGTCTAACATGCTGCCAAGAATAGCTACTTAACTCTAGATATAGCTCCCAGCATGACCTGCTCTTACCTCCCTTCTCAAAGAAACAGAAAAGCAAGCTTGCTTCGCTCCTGCCTGACAAGTCACAAACGACTGACTGACCTGTGAGGTTCTTTAAATTCATCGTTACCTTACAAATGATTTTCCCCAACTTTGTCCCATTCATCATCTTGGCTTTGGGATAATCTTTTCAAGGACAAATTAGAAAGAGCTGTTCACTCAGTCGTTGTCCAGAGGCACATCTTCAGCATTTGGAAAAAGGGTTGGAAAAGATCGCCATCCCCCATCAAACAGGGCAAACTGACTGTGCTGGTGGTCTTTCTGTTATAGCAGAGAGCAGGAGCAATACTTGATCCTTAGAGATAGGGAAACTGAGGCTCAGAGAAGCTAAGACTAGAATCCAGGGCCAGGACTCCCTTATTGAAGGAGCATGTCCCTGTCCTATGCTTTGTAACACTGGACCTCAAAGACACATAGTTTCCGGTGGGTTTCTGATTTAACCAAAAATGGCCACATTTTCTTAGGACAAATTCTCTTGGAGAAATTCTTGTTTCGTTTTTCATTTTCCCCATTATCTGCTTCCTTCGAATAATCATCTTCTCGGGTTCCCTTCTTATCTGTTCAATTGTTCCCTTTGTTGACGCAAACAAAAACTGGGCTGGTTCCTTTCCTACAGTTGCATCTCATTAAGTCAGGCAGAGCACCTTCTGCGTGGAAGCCCTGAAGATTGGGTGGCCAGGTTTATAGAAACGGATGTGCCGCCATCACATTCAAGGCTGAACAGATAGGCTGGTGCTCCCTGTAGGGGGGCGCTGGATCCATCAGCTCAGCTCACCCAGCAGCATGTGGTAGGATTCCAGCCTCTGCCTCAGGTCTGTGCTTCAGGTCTAGGTCTTTGAATACTTAGATTATTTCTTTTTTATTCAAGGTTTGGTTGGTGAGAGGAAAAGTCCATTTCCTTAGTTGAAATTACTGGTTGTTTGTTTTTCTGGAAAAAAGAAGGTTAGACTTGCTATCACTCATCACTTGAATAGCAAATTGGGGAGTCTGCTAAAGAAATGTTGTCAAGTCTGACTGAAAATTATTTCATTCCTGTTTTTCTATTGCTTTCTACACAGCAAATGTTTTGTTACTTTCCCATTTCATCTTATCTGCAAGTTTTTTATAAAAATAATATCAAAAGGCCACATAGTAAAGAAAAAGGGATAACACTTTAGATCCAGTAAAGTTTCTGTTTGGCAGCATCGAGGACCAGTTTTTTCAAGCAGTTGATAGACAGCTTAGGTGAGGTTCCTGCTTGAGCAAGATCTGACGTTCATCCTTTTCCTCTGCTTGCCCCTCACCTGGACAGCGATTCTTGGCACACCCTTCTCTCACCTTAGCCAAACAAAGAAGAGAGACAGCTTTCCCCACAAGCTTCTTATTCTGAGCGAGCTGCACCTGGCATATCTGAAGAAGTTTATACTCCGATAAGAACGTGCAATAGCCTGGATTTGTCTGAAGTTTCTGTGTGGTCATTGGGCCCCCTACGAACCTGAGGGGGGAGGGAATGGTTCGAAGATGGACCCAGTTCTCTTTCTTCTTTATTTTAACCGAGAAGAAATTCTTTATGTTCAGTGCCTTTTAAAAGGCTGCAACTTTCAAAGGAACGCATGCTTCCCCTCCTTCTGTGGAACAGTTGTGTTGAAGGTGGCATACCAGTAAGTGAGGCCCTTCTTCAAGCTGAGACACTCTGGCTCGCTGGCATACACGCCCTCTTCCCCCACGGTCCTCTCTGCCCAGGTGGAGCCATGCTTCACCATTTCCTCAGCAGCCCTGCAAAGACCCCGGATCTAAGGAACTAAGGGGTTCCTTAGTTATGCCTGCCATCTGATAAAGGCCCAAGCTGTAATAAATAAATAAATAAATAAATAAATAAATAAATAAATAAATAAATAAATACCCTGCCCTTTGCTTCCAGAGCAGCCCAAGCTTAGTTGAGTGAATGTCCTCAACTGGGCCTGAATGGTTGTGTTGGGGAGCTGCATAGCTGCTAGCTATATAAAGACTGGTTTCTACCTTCCTTATAAATGTTTGATCATCAACCTGCGTGCCCAACTCCCTACTCCACGTCTCTCATCATTTTGTCTTCAGTGATGTCATAACCTACCCCTGCCTTCCCGAAATCTCCAGCGCTCGGACCGAGAAACTGATCCTGCCTCCTACTTCACAGAGTATGGGAGACATTAAGTGGGAACCGTTCCTGTCAGTTTGTCAAACATCAAAGCAATCTGTTTCCATACTTTCTCCTTTCTCGTGTAGTCAACCTTCCAACCAAATCCTTTGAAGTGACTTTTAAAGATGTAAGTCCTGACCACTTAACAGCAATGACATGAATAAAACCCTCCGGTGACTACACAACCTCTCCCAGTCATCATCCTTTCCTGGTCAAACTCCTCAGAGTGTTGATCTTGCTGACTGTTCATTTGTTCTTGCTGCTCAACCTGTTGTCTATCGCCCGGTCAACTACTTTCCTAACTCGGCTTGTAGGTCCCGAGGGATCACTGTATTACCAAGCAATGGGTGTTGTCAGCTCTGTTCCGACCTGTCTTTTAGCAGCCGCTGATCCTGTTGAACATTGGCTGCTGCTTCGTTCTTGTAAAGCTCTTATAATGTCCTCCTTATCTCCTTACTGTTCGGGTATGCCCCGCCTCCACTCCACTCTTCTGGACAGGCATTTCAGGCTCATCTTCCTTTTTAACAGTCTTTTTATCATTATTATTATTATTATTATTATTATTATTATTATTATTATTATTATTACATGTGTGTGTGTGTGTGTGTGTGTGTGTGTGTGTGTGTGTGTGTGTTTAGAAGCATGCGTACCCCCATAGCACATGTGGAAGTCAGAGGACAACTTACAAGAGTGTGCTCTCTCCTGAGTCTTCTCTCTCCTTCCCCTATGTGGGTCCTTGAATTGAACCCAGGTCATCAAGCTCGGTGGTAAGCGCCCTCACCCATCGACTCGTCTCACTGACCCAGGCTCATCTTTGTCCATTGGATGTCAGCATCACCATGCTTCTGTTGAGGTCTTCCTTTCTTCTTACTAAAGTCTCTGTCTTTTCCTTTCTATTCTTGGATTTAAACAATGAGGAGATAAAGATGAGTCCCACATGTATCCCTCCACCAAGCTCTGCCTCCTAGCCGTGCTCATTTGGTATTGCATTTGTGTGCCCCACGGGTGCATCAAGGTCTTTACCATAGCTGATCTCAGGAGTCCTCCTCCAGGCCTAAGCCATATCCATCTTCCCCCCACCCTGATACTGAAACAGAATGTTCAAGAGTTTTCTGGATACTCTTCCTCTCATCCAGCTATTATACAAACCGTCATTTACCCTTGCTGTTGCCTTCAGGATAAATACTTCAGAATGCTATCATTATTATTTTCCGACTGGCTTTCTTTTAAAGAACAACACAATACTCCCCCTACCTCCAGTGCACTAAAACAAGAAAGAATTAAGGGTGGGGAAACTATGTAAGTACAAAATACTGTGCAGGACCAGACATGTTTTGCAAAAAGGAAAAAAAAAAATCTCATACCAGGAAACACTTTGTTTTGTTGTTGTTGCTTTCAGAATGTTAGTAGTGGGTACCATTTTTGTTACCCCGTAAAGGTCAGAGTCATTAAATAACACAGAAACACACAAAGGACTCCAATCTGCATCAAGAATTTTAAAAGGTCTAAATGGATTACTGTCTCACCATCATAAATACATATATTCCTCATATTTGGTGGTATTGTAAATAAAACTTAAAGTTAATATTCTGATTATTAATTGTAAATGAGCATGTTCACATTGGGTTTTTTCAAAAGATCCATAGTGTGGCCTATAAAAGAGAGATTTCCTAATATATTTTAAAATATTATCTTTTGCTTTGAGCAAAGAGCACTGCACAGCTGGAATAAATATTGTGCCCCATTCTCTTTTAGTTGTGGCTGTTTGTATATTAGTAAGAAAATGTACTCCTCCACAAAGCCTTGTGAGAATGAAAGAGTTTCAATAGTTTGGGAAACAAACATTGCATTTTTGCAAATAATCTCTTGTACCCTTATTGAAAGATCAGCATTCACAGGCACTTTTCAAAATAATATGCTTTCCTCTGCAAATAAACAAAGCACCTTTCGGTTAACACCGACTGTGACTGATGGTGAACTGAACAGCCGATGACATCAGAGGAAACTAGCATAAATTATCCTAATATGAAGTGTAAGTGGACCTATCCATTGAGGGAAACCAATTTACATGATTCGTCTCCCTGCTGCTCTTTCTATAAGTAATCATTCATTTAAATCGTGTCCGGCGCAAAAGCTGGAGTCATAATTATCCCAGGAGCTCTGTGGGTTTGGTGGGTAAGCCATCCTTTCAGCCATAACTTGCAAGTTGAGCCAGACGTTGATCTGACCACGCCTGACTGTAAGTTTAGATTGAACACTGCTTGGATGGTTAGATGAATGCTCAGACGTCTGCTCATTGAAATAGCCATTGAATGAAGCCAACAGAAAGTCCCTGGGTTGTCGGACTGCAGCGTGGGTAAATCCCTCAGGTGAAAACAAATCTCCTCTCTGATTTTAAGCGTGCAACAAGCAAACAGAAAGTGCTTCCCTTTTTGGGTAACTGTGAATCGCCTTTGACACCAGAGGAGGAATCGGTGGCAGACAGATCACCTGAACGCCCCAGGTTCCAGCGCAGTGTCTCATTCATCCCGAAGGGACGTAATAGGGACTCCCGCAGCTTGCTCTGGTATTTTCTTGCTGCAGCCAACACCACATTATGAAGCCATGTCATTGATTTGATCGACTCCCACTCGTGGCAGGCTCTCGCCTAGCTGTTGAAAATTACTTTTGGCCCCCCCCTTTACATCTTGGTAGAACATCTTATTCTGAGAATTGACTTGTTCTCGCCCTTCATTCCCATACTTTTCTTAGGAAAAGAACAGAATTTTAAAAGAATGTCTCCCCTGCTCCTGCCAGCTCCGAAAGAAAAAAAAAATAAAAATCAAAAAAGAATTTAACATTTCCTGTCTGTCACCCATTTTCCTGTGCTTGTGACCACACACAATTAGTCTCCCGGACAATGGAAAGGATGAAAGCAGGGGAAAATATCTATAACGTCTCATAGTATTGAGTCTATGGGATACACTACACAGCGGAATGATCTATTAAGGTTAAAAACCCTTACCTCCTCCGCTGGGTGTCTAAAATGCCCATATCAGTCATTTTGGTGAATAAAGGAATAAAGATTAGAAAATAGGGTAGTTGTACATTTGAGCACTCCAAGTGCCGGCGCCGTGGACAGCAGGTACATCTCCTGTATTATTACAGTAATTTCTATATTACTAGCATTTGAGGATTATATTACCTAGCAGCTGAGGATTACTTTGACAGTTCGCTCACAGACAGGCAAGACAGGAGAGGGAGTGATCTTTTCAAGAACAGACAAGTGTTTACAAGGGTATATACACATGCATGTGTGGCCCTCAGTGTATGAGTCAGCTTGGATACACACCAGACACGCCGTACCTAGCCTGCGTGGTTAAATATGGATCTCTCAGTAGGAATTTTTGCAGCTTGTTTTCTGTTTTCTCTGTCCTTTGAAATAAAGTGATATTTTATGATGGAGCGTACGTTTTCAAGCATTGCCTGATTTTTGACAACTCGCTCAAGTTAATCTCGTAAACTCTGGTTGCTGGGCAGCTCCTTGTCCCTGAAGGTTGTTTTAGTTGTAAAACTTGCCCCAAGGTGGTATAACTGAGTGTGGTGCTTTCTAGCTAAGGTAGTCAAAGAATAGCCTGGAAGGGGTCAGCAATGTACTTTGTAAGCTTCCAGCCTGGCAACTTCTGGAACAGAACCTACTGGTCATAAGGGAAGAAGTTCTAGTTTTGTTAGCCGGACGGATCTCCTCCAACAGCCAGCACTGTCTGGGATGGCCAGCTAATCATTAAGAAGTGTTAAGGATGAGCCGTAGAACACCAGTTTCCTCCTTTATCTTTGTCTGCTTCCTCCTAGGTGTAAGGAGAGCAGGGTCCACCCACGACACCACGTTCCCGCAACACAGCCTTCCCTTCAGAGGTAGATTGCCCAGAATCCAATGCAACTCAGCATTTAGGGCCCTTCAGTAATATGGGACTCTTTTAAGGGGATTGTGCTTATTTTATACTCAAGAGTTTGCATTATTTTTGTGAAGAGGAAACCCATAAATTGGGTAGTCTTCAGACTCTACAGTATTCCACGTGAGTAAATACTGGAAGAAAAGTAAGGTAATTTACTGTCTATAACATTAACTCTTATAATAAATCACAATTGCAGAAGATCTCAAGCCCCATGTAGCATCATTTTCTGTACTTTCCTGTCAGTGCGGTTTGGGTAAATGAATAAATTCTCAATGTGTTTGAGCAAGGTTCAGAAATTCTTTGAGTTTAACTCTTAATTCTATATCTAGCATTCACCTTCTCCACACCTCTTTGTAACCATTCTGCACAGCTTTTCCCATTGGGCACTAAGACAAGCAATGTGTCACCTTCTGAAGTGTGTAGTTAAACTCCTATTAGAAAATAATAATTATTCCTCTACCTTTTGTTCCCCCATCAAAATGTACATTATACAGTGATGGGCTGGAGTGAGCGTTCTACCCTCCTTTGTAACCCAGTGTACCGAATTGATTGGTGCCTCTATACAATCCTATTGGACTCCAGAGACTGCAGGCATCAGAGGCTCCCAAACTGACCCCATCTCAGCTGTGCGTTCCCAAGACCAAAGTTCACAGGAGCTAAGCATCCCTAAGCCCACTGCTCCAAAGAGCTGCAGGACAGAGACTGTAACGAACAGTGGAAAGGATCCTAATTAAAGAAAATTGCCTCCCAATCATACCAAATTAATGCTGCCCTGAGACACCCTCAGAGAAAAGAATTTATTATATTTACTGGAAGTGCCAGAAGGTATTTGGGCAGACTATTCAGCCTTAAGGATAACGAGAGAGGCAAGTCTTCAAAATTTTGTTAAGGATTTCTTCAAGTATTTTCTTAGAATTAAGGGTCCTTTTCAGCTTTAATTATGATTCTGTTACCAGCAAAAGTGCTTAAGTTCAGATGATTCTCACTGTGTAAAATATAGCTGAATGAATAAAGCCATTCTTGATGGTGACTAACACCTCTCAAGACATTTTCAGTTTCTCTAACCCATTTATGCTCACATGAACCCAATTATAAATGAAAGAGTCCCAGTAGTGGTTTCAAGGCCTTAGGAGAATCTCAAGTGAGTGTGGATAGACCAGAGCAAAAGGCCTTTTCTGAATCAGTCGTGAAATATGGACTGGCGAATGTAATAGGGTGGATAATTAACATGAACTACATCTGAGAAAAGGTAGGGACTCAGTGCCCCTTGACAACAGGAATCCTAAAAAAGGCGTAGAAAACCATAGGAAACCTACCAAAGACCCATCTGGCACTGTTGTGAGTCTGTCTAAGACCCCTCTGGCTACAGAGTGGCTGAAGAGAGTAACATCTGGTTTTCTAATGAGAAATTGCAAGTGTCTGTTAGTGCTTGCTTCCTCTGTTATGGCCTACAGGCCCATGGTGCCTGACCAACACAAGAGCTCCAGAAATACCTACTTCATGTTTAACCCACAGGGCATTGAACCCTTTGGTTCAATGACAGCAGCAAATCTGAGGTATTCTAAGGAGCAGCTTGCTGTGTTTCAGGTTGGTAGTGGCCATTATCTTTTGACTGCTATTCATTCTTTTGCTGGTTCATTTGCTTGGCACTTAACCTCTGTGGTTTGGCCTGGTTATACAGAATCTGGAGCCTAGGACCGTATTAGGCTTGTCAAGCATGAAATTATAGTGCCTTAGCTGCTAGCAATCTGCAAGGGTGCCCAGGAGACTAACCATGACCCAACAGTACTGGGGACTTCCAACATGGATTTCTAAGTCACTCATTATTACCCCGTTTACAATGTCACAGTGCAACCAAGTCTGCATATTGTATCCTGAGTGCTTTTGAGATTTCAATTTTGTATTAGTCTTTGTTTCTTAACCATGTTGGTGAACACCCTTTGGAAGCTGTGATTGTGGATAGTGCAGCCCACCATTCAGACAGCACCATCCTGTTCCAGAAGCATTTGTCACATCCAGAGGGCTAGTAATGATTAAAAAAAAGAAAAAAAGAAAAAAATGAATCAAGCAACAGTTGTTAACAGGAAGCCAGGGATTAGAACTGAGCGCAGCCAGGCTCAGCTTGGCAGAGGGAAGAAAACCATCGCAGTGTCTGTGACCTTTGAGAACTCAGAGAACAGCTCAGCAGCCTGCTCTCTGTAACAACCATTGTTCCCCAGGCGCCATGCTTAAATGACGTGGCAATACAGTGTGGCAGAAGGCCTCAAGAACGTTAAAGAAAAGGATCTGGAGAGTAATTTATTCACATTAAGAAGCAAAGTAGGTGTCATTGCGAACGGAGGGGGTGTGAGGTAAAGAGAGAGGAAAATCATTGCTATCCACCAAGGGAGAAGTGAGCAGCCCACAACTCAAGCAGGGAACCCCTCCACCGCTGCACAGACCCTCCCCTGAGCTACCTACCGCAGGTGAGTGAGTGAGCTGCAAGCTGCGTTTCTTCCCTCCAGCTTCTCACTTCACATGAAGCTGTGTAAATTACAATTAATTACTCCTCAAAAAAAGGATGCCAGACAATGCATACTAGCGGAGAAGGATGCTGGAGGATCCCGTCCCGGGAACCTCTACACCAGGAGGGAGTGTTAATGAGGAGATTGTGAGATGGAGTAAGGTGGGATTCCAGGGGACTCACAAATAATTACCGCTGATGACTGAGAGGAAAAACTCTAGATCGTAGCATAAGCAAACCAAACTGCCATGCTTTGGGCTGTCAGTTGACAGGGTGCTTTGTGTGAGAGGCATCAATAAGATCTAAATATGGCATCTGGAGGATCCCAGGTTTCTCAACTGCTTCTTGGCTATAGTTCCCTAGCAAGCCAGCAAAGCTCGAGAGAGAGAACAGAGGCAGAGGCAGCCTCGGTCCACAGGCTGTCCTTTTAGCCTGCGGAGTGTATGGCAGTAGAACTTTGCAGAATGTGCATTTTAAAAGCAGAATCTGAACCCCTGGTTCTTGCAGGTAAATACCTGAGTGTGTTGGCCAAGTCATATTTTCAAATCTCCGGTTTCAATTGTTCAAAATGGGAGCAGTGTGCTTTACAGTGGTGTTGTGTGGAGCACTATACCGGGCTCCCTAGGGTACCCATAATTCACTCATGTGATCCTCAGGCTGCTCTGGGTTGTTTTTAGCATGAAAATTGTCCATTCTTCCTGATTATTTTCCCCCGTCTAGTGGCTGCTCTCAATATAAATAAGCACTTCTGAAGCCCTAGGGTATGGCCAGGTGTGTTATTATTTTAAACAAATTATTTCAAAATGTGTGTATATGTGTCCTGAGATATGTGCATCTGATTTAGACTGAGAAGGAGTCAATCAGAAACAGATAATTAAACTGAGCAGACTAGCTGCCATCTTGTTCATGCCTCGTCTTTCTCTCTCCTTCCCTTCTCTTCTCTTTTTTCTCTTCTCTTCTCTTCCTTCTCTTCTCTTCTCTTCTCTTCCTTCTTTTCTCTTCTCTTCCTTCTCTTCTCTCCTTCCTTCTCTTCTCTTTTTTCTCTTTTCTTCTCTTCCTTCTCTTCTCTTCTCTTCTCTTCTCTTCCTTCTCTTCTCTTCCTTCTCTTCTCTTCTCTTCTCTTCTCTTCTCTTCTCTTCTCTTCTCTTCCTTCTCTTCTCTTCTCTTCTCTTCTCTTCTCTTCTCTTCTCTTCTCTTCTCTTCTCTTCTCTTCTCTTCTCTCTCTCTCCCTCTCCCTCTCTCTCTCTCTCCCCTCATCTCTTCCTGGATTCACAAAGGTGTTTTTAAATGCAGCATTACCTTGTCTACTTATCAGTCTGACACAGAATAACATAAAGACCAAATTGAGCCTCAGCTGTCATCAGTGACTTTCTCTCCGCCAGAAACTCTGTGCCTATGGAAACACTGCAGAAAGAGGAATGTAGTTTTACTTACAACAGAGGATCTTAAAAGGGATCTAAGCCAGGCCAGGCAACATCCACAACACTTTGACATTGCAACCAACATGAATGCTTTCTTCTTTCTTGAAACTCTCCAGGTCTCTGGATAAGAAATTGGTGGTCTAGTGGGGGGAGAGAAATGTGAATAGTACGTGCGCGCACACACGTGCACATGCGTGCACACACACGTGTATGTTTTTAAAGAACTTTTGATTTATTACATATTACCCTCACATTAGTTGATGTTCAAGCATCCCTCCTTCCTCCATTTGCCCTCAAGGACAGGCCATCTGGAAACATGTGTCAGGGGGCCATGACTGGTTGTGCAGTGACCCTGACTTTCAGAGCTGCTCTTATGCTGACAGAGAGGACACAGGTCTAAAAAGAAAATATGTGAGAAGCCAAGGCCACCATAAGCTGTGGTTGCCCTCCGCATCTCCCCATTCTGTAGCTTCAAGAACCTTCCTCTGTGTTCACAGAGCTGCCTCTAAGGGCTTCCAATGGCAAAAGGCTCCGGATGCCTGGGCACATGCTCAGAGGTCAGCTCATTTGTCTTATATCTAAACACTTGGGTTCAGGTTGTCTGGAAGTAGGGCCAAGAGGTCTGTATTGCTTAACCTGTACCAGGGGGATTCTGTGATAGAAAATCTACCAGAAAGTCCAGGAAAAATCCAAGCCCTGGGAAGGAGATGTCTTGCCACATTCAGGCAGAGCTGCCTGATTTACCGGCTTTGTGAATGACCAGATCAGGTAAATGAACAGGCAAGGGGAGGGTTTCTGAAAGCCAGCTTCCCACTGGGTCTGAGCTGGTTGCTCACTGTGGCTTAAGCCCACTGCTTTCTGTGCAGCGGTGGTACTGAGTACTGAGCATCCTTTCCCAAGCTCACCAGTCTCTCACATAACTTCCTGAATAAATATCTCAGCAAGTCCTTTGTCCATTGTGTCAGTTGGGTTGTTTATTTCTGTTGTCCTTTTATGAGAATTCCTTATATTCCCTGAATATACCTCTTATCAGTGGTTTACAAGTATTTTCTCCCATTCTGTAGGTTGTTTTTTATTCCGTTGACTGATTCTTTTACTGTGGAGTTTTTTGGTTTGATATCACATAGTTGGTCTATTTTTCTTTTAATTGCTCTTGATGTCATATAAAATATAATTTCCAGGCCTAAAGTCACAAAGCCTTTCCTTTTTGTTTTCTTCCATGAATTTGATACATTTAGACCTTTATCCATTCTTGGCTTCTTTTTCTTTACAGTATAAGATAAGGGTCCAAGTTCACTGTTTTACATAGATGCTCAGTTTTCCAAAGTCATTTGTCGGAGAAACTGTCCATTCCCCATTATATGTTCCTGGTACTTCATGAAAGATAATCTGACCATATACACAAGAATATATACATTACATACACATGTGGGGCCTCTTTACTCCCTTAATCAATATGTCTGTCTTTATGACCTTACCACACTGTTTTTTTTTTAAATCATTGTAGCTTTATATTGTGTTTTGAAATAAGGAAGTATAAAGCCACCAAATTTTGTTTTTCATGTCTTTTTTTTACTACACTTCTGATTTCATATTTTTTTTTCTTATTTTTTTCTGTTTCTTTAAGAGTACCCTTGAAATTTTGGTGAGAATACTATTGAATTTTTTAGATCACTTTGTAGTGTGGACATTTTCACAATACTGTCTTCTGACACATGGTAGCAAGATGTCTTTCCAGTTACTTGTGTCTACTTTGATTCTGTTCCTGGTCCTCCCCTGTGTTTATTAATAGTGTCTTTATTCTTTTTGACATTGTCATAAATGAATTCTTATTTCCTTTCCGTCTTATCCACTGTTAACATGTGGAAAGTTAACCCAGTCGAGTGTGTTGGTTTTATATGCTGCAACTTTCTGATGGTAGGGCCTATTGGATGCCACAGTGCTTGCAGGCTACCAGGGAGCCTGCTCAGTGTCCAGGTTTGGGCAATGAAGCCCAACTTCAGTCCTAACTCTGTCATGCTTTGTATTGGGCTAGTATGAGCCAGGTGAATGTCCATGATCAGAGCATCCTTCTGCCTCCAAAGACCATGGTGTTTCCCAAGATCCAAGCTCTTGCTACACAAGCTTGACTTAATTTTTCCTTTCTCTCTTTTCTTCTTTCTTTCTTTCTTTCTTTCTTTCTTTCTTTCTTTCTTTCTTTCTTCCTTCCTTCCTTCCTTCCTTCCTTCCTTCCTTCCTTTCTTCATCTCTCCTTTCTTTCTTGTCTTTTTCTTTTTCTCTTTCTTTTTCTCTTTCTTTTTCTTTTTCTTTCGACAGCACAGGACTGGGAGGGTGGAACAGGGAGGGATGGGAAGAGGGTGTTACTGAGATGCATTGTATGAAACTCAAATTATTAATAAAAGTATTATTTTTTAAAAAGAAAAAAGAAGCAGGCAAGCATTACAATTCGGCCCACTTTGTAGAAAACAACACTGTGGCTTGATGTCACAAGAAAAGTCAAGGAGCAAACTGGGTCATGAATCAAAATCAGCCCACCACGCTCAGACTCTGTGAGAAAGCAGGGTGCTCAGTGCAGGTCACGCCTGAGATTTACCTCTCTTCTCACTTAAAGAAGTATCTGTTAGTCTTCGGCACGTGGGCTTCAAACCACCTTTGCTAATGATGTTTCTTGAAACCAGTGACAAAGATTATTAATTCATCAATCTCATGTTTATGGCAGCTTGCCTGCCGGCCATAGAGAAAGGCCCACCCATGGACCTGAACCTCACCTGAGAGTCAAGTATGTGGTCTTTGTGACAGCCAATTTCATGTCATTTTCTGAAGATGTGTACAGATAAGATCAAGATCGAATTTCCAGATGATAGAATTAATAAATTCAATTGACCGACATACACAAACATTTTACCCAGAAATTCCCCTTGTCAAGGGCAGTATATTTTACAGCAATTGTAACAACTTCTTTCTTCAGTCTAGAATCAATGACAGGAAGTCGGCTCTGTGTGAGGATGGGGGGAAAGTGGAGCTTCTCCTCCACTTTCTTTTGTTCCTACAACATCTGCTAAGGTCCTTTCACCAACTAAGGAATCTTGGAAAAAACCCAGCTGGAAGGGTTAGGTTCTCTTCTCAGTGATAATTTTAAAAGCAGATGCTAAGGAAATGAATGGATTTGGTCAAGAGAGTGAATGACAACAAATATGTTAAATGCCCCTTGCTAGATTCTATTGTTAGGGATTGATATGAGCTGATCACTGAAGGCAGCAAGTTCGGAGTTCAGTACCCTGCGCTCTGCCATGTACATTGCTCTTCCATTCTTCGTCACTGGCCCAGCCCTGAAGCTCACTGACTGTGGTCACGCACTCCTCCTGGAGCCCAGGCTGCCTGCAGCCTTTGACCCAGGTCAACAAGTAGACCGTACCCTTATACATGGGATTGGGGTTGTCAACTAGATGCACATCATGAGTGCTGGCTATTTGTGTAGAGACTCCAGTCATTTCAGAAAGAGTAAGAAGCTGGTAAGAACCCAGCACAGGAATACTGTAGCTACCGCCAGCTTCCTACTTACCTGTTCTGATGATTAGACAGCCATGGAGCATTATGCGGTTGGTAAATAACAACCAACAAAACAAATAAAATCTTATAGACATCTGTGGAAGCCTAAATAAAGTGAAGGTGTCTTCAATTTGAGAATTTTTTTTGTACAGTGGACAGAAATCACAGTAGAGGAAACACACCTCTTAGGACCGGAGCGTGCTGTACACATTGTGAGGATTTGAGACAATCAGGAGCCATTGAGAAAGCGCCTGACGGGCAACAGTGATCTAGTCTAACCCTGAAAGGGAAGCTCACATAACCCATCAGTCTTCCAAAAAACATGACAGTAGCTGGCAGTTGTAATTGATGTCAATTACTCTGTAATCTTGAACAAGTTAACTTACGGTCTCCAAGCTTTGGCTACTTCGTCTATTTACTGGGAATGATGGAAACATCTTCAAAGGTGGAATGTGAAACAGGTAATTCTTATACAAGCCTGTAGGCACGTAGTTAGATGAGCACCAAAAAACATTCATTGGCAGTCCCTGCCCCTCCTCCGCGTCCCGAATATTGGCAAATCCTTTCTCATCTCCCTCAAATCATTCTTTCATCTTTGAGTCTATATTGAAGGAGGGAAAACTTCCATTAAGTACCTACATAAAGGTTTTCATGAAGAGAGACCCACAAAAACAGATTGCAATGCTTGAGCACCTGGTTTGGGTTTTATTTGGATTAAATCCAGATGAACTGGCCTGGGGTAGAGCACTGCTTTATTGTCTTTAACATGCATCCCAGGGGTTTCATTGTGCACCAGAGCTGAGAACCAATGGCTTAAGCCAACCACTCCCTTCTAGTTTTCCTTATTCATGATTCTCTCTGCTCGGTTCCAAAAATTTTCCCAGCTATCAAATCTGACTTTTGTCTCTGGCCTGTTGAAAAACCTTAGATTCCTTAGCCTGTAGCAAAAATGCTAAATAGATGCCCCGGGGTGCTACCTTCAGAAAGTTGGCTGTGACTTCTTAAAACCTGGTGGATTCTAAGGACTACCCAGGGCCTGGCAGGAAAGGCCACTATTAGGAACAGAGAGTAAAACGCCATGCCAAGCTCACAGAATGAAACCAACACTAGCACAGGACAGAAGACCCTGCACAGGTTGTTTGTCTTTGAGCCAAAAGCTATGTCCACCATTAGTTTCTTATTGGTCCTGTCAGACATTAAGCCCTAGTTCCACGACTTCACTATTGCCAGCTCCTTGACAAAATGGCCCCACCCTTTCTGCCTCCCAATAATCTCTGATTCCTACTCGAGGCCTCAAACTGAATTCCATCTTTTCCCTGAAGACTTCAGACTTCTCTGAATGGAATTAGTCTCTGTCTCCACCTCTACGGCGCACAGCAGTTTCTCTTCTTTCTGGTTGCTTTTGTTGTGCTGTATGGTGCTGTTTACATGTATGCAACCCTCCTGGTACACTGTCTATCTCCGATGTGAGCGAGTGAGTGAATGGAGTCCTTAGCTGCATATGCTTGCGCTTACTCATCCTGCTCCCCAGTGAGTAACTGACACATAGTAGGAGTTCAGGGGGGAGCCCGCTGAGTGACGAGCAGTGTCTGTGGGCCCTGCTGCCACCCATCTGCTGCAATAATCTGGGCTCATTCTTAGTCATCACGCACAATCTGCCAGAGCACATCCATCTGGAGAGACCTCTCCCACGGCAGCCTTTCCTCTCCATCTTTAGGCCTGTTTTGTTTCTTATTCAACAGGAAATAATTGAACGCTAGTACTGACGCAAAAATAACTCGGAAGCTATAAAAATCATAAAACGTCTATTAGTAATATTGCACAGGATGCTTCAGGGCAGCGCTGCTCAGCACCACGTGGTTAGCATCCAGAGTCTCTTTGTGCAACATGTGTGCGTGCTCCTCCAGCTCTGTCGAGGCGGCTAGCAGCCCCTCGCTCCTGTGCAGTTTAGCCTCACAGCCTGCTTGGGGCAAAATCAGCCAAGCCCTGTGTGTGTAGAGGAAGAGTACTCCATCATCCCAAATTAGTTAATGTATGCAGGAGAAAGCCTGCAGCCATGAGTCCTCGCTCCACCCACCTGAATCCCCAGCATTGGGCTTTATGAACTACGGAGGGAAATCCGGCCCCAAAGAACTGTTTATGAGCCCAGTAACGCTGAGATTCACGAAGAGTTAAGCTTTTTTTTTTTTTTATTCCTGGTGATTTACTCATTTAAGTCATCATTGCTGCGGAACAGAAACTATCTCAGCTCCGTGCATAAGCGGAATATCTACTAGAGAATTACATTATAATGAAATATGCATTAGTGCAAGCTTCATAAAGAACTTCTCATGTTCTGTGGGCATCCAGAAGTTTAAAATGCATATAATCTTATTTTAGTTGCTGTTCAAATGATGGTACATCGGGTTAATATGCTTAATTAAAAGTCACATTCGAAGCATTTGGTGGGGTAGTTAATTCACTATTGACATTTGCTATAACATAGTTATGCATGTGGAAACAAATCCATGGGATACGTCACGGGAGGGACTGGAGGGATAGAAGGAGGATGTTTCATAATGTTCAGATTACCGCAGGTGTTTGACACTCAGGAAATGCAGCAAAGCATGCCCTAAAACATCGGCTATTGATAATAAATTTTTTAATAGAGAGACACTCTCAAAATGGTATGCAAACACTCTACTACTACAGTTAGATGGTTGGTGATCAGAATGTTTCCGGGGCTTCTAAATCACACTTCAGGTTCTCTGTGGACACACTGCTTGGCTGGTACCTTGGCTGGCCACCAGTTTTTGATGCACACTCTCGTAAGTTCTGATTTGTGAAGCCTATTCCTTCCATCCTCCTGTCCTACAGAGCATGCTCAGTGGACAGGCCACGCCCACTCCATTGCTCCTGGGCACCCGTCATCCTGGTGGCAGTGAGCGGGTCCCACTCTCCTCGTTCTCATCCTTTACCAAAGTCAAAGCCCAGTGTGGAGCTCGGGGCCAGACTGTACTTCACACCAATTGTGCCCCAAGCATCTTGCAGTATTTTAAAGATGTTCTCAGCATCTCCTCCTAACTATCCTCCCTCAAAAACCTCAGGTCCAAATGCAGAACCAACCAGGGTAGAATGCAGCAGAGAGGTTAAGGAGCACACACATGCAGTGAGTGCGTGTCTCGGCAAGAGAGGCAAGGTGTGAGTCCTGCCACCAAGGGCACCTCAGCCCTTAGCTGAGGTGAGAACTTACAGACCTAAGGGGAACCATGATGATTCCAGGGAGAGGAATGGAAGGGAAGTCCCTAAGCACAGCTCCTACACCAGCACCAGGGACCTGAGGCTGTGAGAGGGTCCGAATCGGGAGAGGCCAGCTGTGGACAGCTGTGAGCCCTGCTGGGAATGCAGGCACGGCACCAATCCCCACCCACCAACAGCAACTAGATAAACAGTTTTAATTTCTTTACTGGCCAGTGATCTCAAACTTCATGTCAGTAAGGATAGAACGGTACCAAGACAGAGGAGTCTCCCCGCCAAAGACTACAGCTCTGTTTCATGTGGGTATCTTCTTCCTAAGTGGCACTGCTCAGTCCTCTCCAGGCCTCTCATTCTTTTTCTTACGTTTCAACCAACTGGTGATTACTGATACCTCCACCCTAATCAACTTTCCCATTTCCCTTTCCCGTTTCCTCTCCTTCTCCTCCCCTCGCTCTCTTCAAGAGGCAATGAATGAGGGGATCTATAAGTTGCCCTGACAGGAGATTTACCCCTCTGCCAAGTGCAGCATTTGCTGTGTGCAGGGAAGCAGAGCATGCTTCTTGGCTCTGCTAGGCTTTGGAAACGTCTCCCTGTTAAGTGGGCAGTTCTTCAAAGCTGGTCTTTTGACTCTGTGATCTTTTTTGAACAAGTGCCACTCTCAAAGGTCAGCATAAGAGGGAAGTTTAAGGCCCATAGCGGGCAATAGGTTACATGTTCAGTGCTCTTTGGCCTGGTTTTTACACGAATGGAACATGTTCAGGCAAAATCTGCAGCAGATATAAACACTGAGACTCTCAAGCAAGCAAGCAAGAAAAGCAGCGCCCCTGAAACAGAGATGTGAGGATGTCAGGGATTGAGTCAGACTAGTCAGAGACAACCTAGAGAGCTTCTAGCAGCTTAAGAAACAGAGCGTGTGCACGTGTGGAACCTGGGAAAGTTCAAGGAGGTTCCAGTGGGATTTGGGAGTGACAGAAATGACTTCCAGGTGGAGAGTGGAGGTTCTGATACAGCAGACTGCATTGAGCTGTGCCTCCAGCCGTGTGTGGGGCTGAATGAAGGTGATGGGGAACAGGGATGGTCCCAGGAGGGTCGTCCGGACATCCAGACGTCACTGTTGCACGGGGCCAGGGCTACGATGCTGGAAGGAATTTCTGTTGCTCCAGAAGGTACCTCCTATGCCCTCTGCCCAGTTCTAAATTGATCCCCACCCCCAATTCACACACATTGACGAGGAGCGTTCCTTTTATAGACTTCTCTACTGGACAACACCACATTGCAGACAGCAGTCTACAGTTATCATTCAGTGTGCTTTTCTTTACATATAACTGTTCAGAGAGGAAGTCCAGCCCTCACTTGGATTTGTCATTGACCCTGTGGGAGAGTAAGGCTTTCTTATTTCTGTCCTGTCTACAAGAGCTTCTGTAGTGGGGTCCAGGTGAGCTACAGGAACACATTGCTAGTTCCCCAGCATGCTCTCAGAAGGCCTGCAAGAGCCACATACTCTCTCTTGTCAGCTGGCATGATCCTAAAAGCTCATATTCTCTTAACCTGTACATTATGCCGACAGATTCAAGGGGATTATTACCACCGAGGGGAAAAAAGAATATTTTACCATGAGTGACCCCTATTCCTTATTTGTAAAAACTGTGGACAGAAGACAAGAGACTCTTGTGACCATCAAGTACACAGGTGTACCACCCTATTAAATAAACAAGTACTTAGTGCCTACTATGCACCAGGCACTGTACTTGGTATGAAAGATGTGGCCCCTGTTTTCACACAATTTACAACAGAATAACTTAGTGGAGGGGAGGCCATATTAACAAGAGGAATAATTGCACAGTGTGATCACAATTTGACATAGCAGGAAACAAGAGAAGCAAGGGACTGTGTGAAAGGAGGTAGTGGGGGAGGGGCTTGCTGAAACTGAGGTGAGGAGCTGAGAGAACATTCCAAGCAAGGCACAGCTTGTGCAAAATCTGGGAGGAAAGAGCAAAGCACGCGTGTGAAGCAGAAGACCGACATGGCTGAAGTATAGGAAGAGCCTGTGAGGGAGGGAGGAAGTTTGGGCAGAAGCCACGAGGACACCTGCTCCTGCTCCACAGGCTTGGGCCACCTGAATGAAGCTTCCATTCTAAATGGACTTGAGCATCAGAGGGATGTGTTCGGAGTTGCTTCTTTGCAGATCACTTTGTGCTGCAGAGATTGGTGGAATGCCAGTGTGGTTTTGAAGCCATTTAGGAAGCTGATGCACGAATGTAGAGAAGAGATAGAAGTCATCTGGATGGGAAATGGAGGAGTCCTGATGGCCTGAGATCTGGCCTGGGAGTAGAACCACACGGTTTTGCATGCGCTGAGTGTGGAAAGGGACTGAGAAGAGGAAGTCAAGACTGAGTCACAAGATGGTGGTGTCATCTACTGATAGGTGGAGTGTGTTTGTGTGTGTGTGTGTGTGTGTGTGTGTGTGTGTGTGTGTAATGATCACACGTAACTGTCAACTTGCCTGGATTGAGAGACACCTCGAAAATTTGCAAAGCATACTTCTGGGTGTGTCAGTGAAGATGTTTCTAGAGGGGATTAGAACACGAGGGCACTGATGTAGTGAATGATTAAATTCATGGATTCATGCTTTGAATAGTCTACTGGGGGGCGGTGAAATTATGGAAAGCAGGTCCTGGCCTAAAGAGGCGAGTCACTGGGGCTTGCCTTTGAGGGATCTACCTTGTCCCCGTCCCTTTCTTGTTACTCTTTGTCTCTCTGCTTTCCTGCCATCATCAGGTAGGTAAGGAGTCTCCTCCACCACACGCTCTCTCACTTCTGATCCTAGACTTCACAATGGCCCAGAAACAACGGTGCCAACCCACCACTTACGGACAACCCTCAAACTGTGAGTCGCCAACCCTGAACTAACAATTCTGAAACCTTGATTCAGAATAATCCCTTTCAACCTTAAATTGTTTTGTCGGGTACTTTGTTACAACAATGGGAGATAAACTAGGGGCAGGGGGGACTTGAAAATGTGTGTTTGTCTTTCTTCTTTCTTCCTTCCCTTCATTCTTTCTTTTCTTTTCACTGTTAAGGGTACAAGAGATAGTTTCTTCTGGAATCATACTTGAGTGACCATGGCTCAGGAACATAGATTTAAGCTAGCCCAAATTCCTGTTTCTCAACCTGAAATTTCAATTTAAGTATATTAGCCTGAGCTTTTCTAGTGGTGATGGTGACCAGCCAGCCAGTAGATCTAGGCAAGCCGGGTCTAAACTTCCCAAACTCTCCCACTCCTTTCCCACTGCCCAGCTGGGCTCCAGAGCTCCGCACAGCCCCATAAAAGACAGTCAAGAACATGAGCAGCTCAGGCTTCAGCTGTAGCTGGACCTTCCTCTGGCTGGCGTGGTACTTGGGGTACCTTACTCCACTGCAAGAAACAAAGTAAGTCTGCAATTAGACCAAGCTTGCCTGTTGCCTTGTAGTACTTCCCTGCACCTCAGCATATTGTGCCCACTTATTCAGGAAGGCTGGAACAATCCTCCTGCCCACAGCAGTGTTGCCTCCCAGAAGAGCAGACACTGTAGGCCAAGTACTGGAAAGAGACAATAACAGCAAAGAGAAGCACCCTCTCCCCTACTGACACATGCAGTAGGAAGGATGACAGTACACTGAGGGCAAGTGTGTAGGACCCACTAAATAATTGAAGATTACATAACCACTTTCTCCTGTAAACGGACCAGCGAGGACTAGCATAAATATGCTCCAAGCATCCTTTTTAAAAATATCAGAATACTCACACCATGTATGTGTTCTAAATGGAACTAGATGTTGGGAAAAACAAACATAAAGCAGACATAACTACCTTCCATGATTCCCATAGTATGAAGGGCACGCCAACACTCTGATTTGGTAGGTCTTCTTCAAATCTGTAGGTATCATATTTTAGATAATAGTCAGTACCCTAAAAGCAGCCCTTGGAATTTAGGATTCAAAGAAACAAATACAACGGCATTTTGGAGCATGGAGGGGAAAATTAGTTTATGGGTAAGAAGAGGTATATACCCACCCTCTTCCTTTCTCTGCTTGTATCAGTCAAGAATGAGAGGAGGGAAGAGGAGGAGAGGAGGAGGAAGAGGGTAGAACTAGCAAGTGGATTGATGAAAGGATGGACAGATGGGCAGACTGAGATATAATAGATACATATCTGTGTAGATGCTAATTATAAGGTATTGACTAAAGCATTAGTTTTGGTACTGAGAAATAAGGCTCAGAGAGCTGGAGCCTCGGAGAGCTGATAATGTAAGTTCTTGTCTAAGTCCAAGGTCAAAAGCAGGAGAGCTGTATCTAGCTATGAAGTCAGGTAGAGAAACCAAATTCTTTCTTACTCAACCTTTTTGCCCTTTTCAGAACAAAACTAGTTGGATGAGACCCATCCTCCTGAGGGTGGGCCATCCACTTTGCTCAGTCTACTAGTTCAGATATTAATGTCATCCAGGAATTCCTCCACAGACACCCCACCACATGCATGCCCAGAATAATATTGGGCCAAATATCTAGGCATCCCTGTAGCTCAACCAAGTTGAAACATATAATTAACCACAACATTATTATAACTATTCAAAATGGCAAAGAGTCATTAGAGATTGACCAAAACATCAGAATTCCTCTGCAGGCTTGCTGCTAGCCCAGGGCTTGGGCTTGGCAATATGCCCCACTCTGCTGAGAAGTTAGTAGAGGAAGAGCAAGAAGTTGTTTCTTGGACAGGCTGGGATGGGGAGAAAATGTTCCAACCAGGATAAAGCAAGACTCCTTAATGGATGTGCTGGGCCCAGTGCATCATTTAAATGTCATGGATCTTGACCTATTCAGGAGACTCCATAACATCCTCAAACTGTCAAAATCCTGACTTGAACAAGGTGAGAATCTCTTCCCTGGAGTAGTACAATCTGCCTTAAAGCACAAAACCCAAACCCATGAACCACTGACCTTCTGTCTGTATTTATTTACAAATATTCCTTATTTAGAGAATCCCTGGCTATACCACCGAAGCTGTTTCTTTGAGACCTCGTACTTGAATTATCATTAAGTGGGAAAGAAAATACCCCAAAACTTTAAGTGTCGTGTAGTCCACAGTTCTCAGAGCAGATCCTTGGAAACAGATGATGCAGACCAGACAAAGTGAAAACTTACGGCTTCAAAACAAAGAGCAGCCCGTGAAAAGCCCGTGTGTCCAGGGTGTGGTGGGGACAGGGAGGGCTTCATGTGTGCAGAGTTGAAAATCAGATCAGCAAGCAAGGAAAGAGGAGCCCTGGCACAGGGAGAAGGACTGGTGGACTCCATATGTTCCCAGACTCTACAGATCCATGGTCACCAGCAAGTCTGGGACTGAAAGCTGCTGCTTGGCTCTGCAGTAGAGGCCACAGTCAACTGAGCTTCAAGCAAACAGGGAACTGCTTGCTTCCTGTGGGTCTCTTGTTAAGCTATATAATAACAAGTAACCATTTTCTAGGGTAGTTGAACAAAGTACCCCAACCTGGGGATGACTTTAACTACAATTTGGTCCCCACAGCTCTGGAGGCTATCTGTTGCAAATGAAGGTGTAGGCAGTCCATATACCTCCCACTGGTTTCAAGGAGGAATATCTCCTTTCCTCTCCCGGCTTGTGAAAGTGGCTGGCATCCTCCAGAATCCTCTACTGATAGTGTCACTCCGATCTCTGCTCTGTCCTCTTGGCTGTGTTTTCACCTCCATATACACATTTCCTTCTTCTAGAAAGGGGCCAGCCATATAAAGGCACCCTCTTCTAATATATTCTGAACCTCACTTTATCTAAAAAAAAGGCTCTAATTCCAGCATGTCACACATTTCAGGGTTAGGGTCGGAATGTATATTTTGGGGGGAGGATAACATTCACCCCTCAATGCTTCACAAGCAGATTTTCCTCCCTTTCCAGACAGTGCTGGGGACTGAACCCAAGGCTTTGCTCACACTGGACAAAGTGACTTACCACCGAGCTCCATCCTCCGCCCTACACGGTAGTATGCTGTCATTGGCATATTAGCATACAGAAGTCCTCCAGCTCCTGTGCCCAGACCATTCTCAAACACTGACATGCCACAGTGAACTAGATAGCTGAGCTTCCTGCTCTCGTAGAGCTCACAGAGGCATGGAGAGGCAGACTTTGAACAAAGGAGCACACAAAATAGAGGAAGAGAGGTAGGAACTCATCCATGTTAAGGCTGAGTAAGCCATTCAGGTAGCCAAGCCCTAAGCATACAACAGACTCATGTTTATGGGCAGATGACGATCCTGACACAGGAGATGCCATGCCATGGAGGAAAGGCATAGACAACGAGACAAAAGGACAGGCAAGGGCCGTCACCCTCATTTCAGAGCCGGGAAACAGAAGCACTCTGGGAAGGCATCGCCCCCAGGACCCAAGCCTGCACCCTCTGCTCCCACTCTGCCCTGATCATCTTGACATGTCTCTTCTGAGGCTTTACATTTCAATTTCAGCTGAAATCCTTGGTGACCTGTCGCCTTCCCGCTTAGCTTCTCCACCCACCTCTGGCACATCTTGAATTTGTGTCTTGCAACAGACTACAAATGTCAGTAAGAAAAAAGACAAATGACAATAATAGCCTGGGAGCTGCCGCCTCTTCTTTATCCACAGAGGCAGCCTCTAGAAAAGCCTCGCTTGCTGATTAAATAAACGCTTTGCCCTGACAGGTGAGAACATAGGGGAGATCTTTTTCTTTTTTGGGGGGGAGGGTGCATTTCAAGACAGGGTTTCCCTGTTGTAGCCCTAGCTGTCCTAGAACTCACTCTGTAGACCAGGCTGGCCTTGAACTCACAGAGATCCACCTGCCTCTGCCTCCCAAGTGCTACCACTGCCCTGCTCCATAAGGGAGATCTTTTCCAGGCACTAGGGAACAGTAACTGCCCTGAGAAGCAGCCTCTCTTCTAAGGGAACTGACTCTCAAACAAGCAGAGAGCTGATTTTCAAAGTGCTTGACAAACTAGTGAAGCCAGAAATAAAAACAATAGCATCTCCTCCCTCTGTGACCTGTGGAGAGAATTAAATGCAGGGGTACTAGTAAAATATTTTAAGTATTCATCATGCCTTTGCTCTTAGCGTGAGCCGTATCATCCTCTTCCACTCCTTCCCGAGATAGCCCAGCAGAGCCAGTGCTTCCCACTGTCCTATTTGGGGTCCATGTCAGGTGGCCAGGGTTTATTGAATGTCCAGGATGCCGTATCAACTATTTTACATATATGATGTGGGCCCAACAAGGCATTCTCTTAATAGTGCTGAGATGTATCCGTGTCAACACAACCTTACAGGCATGTAGACAACTACTAGGCGACTCACTGCATGAAGCAGACTCTGTTGATCATTGTTGTAGCCCGTGCTTCTGCAAAGCACTGTAACAGCATGGGTCCTCTTGCCAACAAGGTTGCTACAGACACCACTACTGACACCCCCAGAGAGCCCCACCCCATGTCCCTCGAATCCCTGTGCAAAGAAATTGAAGTTCTCTGATTGTTTTCTTTGTTCCAACTGGAATAGAAACAATTTGAAGGCAGAGACTGTGTCATAAGGATGGTTGTTACTGTTCCCGTTGGCTAGTAAAGTCTTTGACATACTAGCCGTGTTATAAATGTTGAATGAGTCTGTTGTGGAAGTTTATTTTTAGTTGTGTTTAAAATAATTGTTTTTGTGCACTGTTGGAAAAAGGGATGCATAGGCCTTGGCATTTTGTGTTGTTTGCAGGTGTTGGATTTCTGTGGGGGATGCTTGATTGCTTACGATCTGCACCTGAAGAGCTCTAAATGAATAAAAACACCCGAGTTCAGACACTTGGGGTTCCACTATCAGTATGGTGCTTACCATGGTAGTGGTTTCCTCTGCTGAGGTCTAGCAGGGCTTCCACCTATGAAAATGCATCCTTGTCTTCTTGGCTGAACCACTACAGCAGCATACTATAACAGGGTCTGTAACGTCTCTGGCAAAGATGAATATATCACACCTGTGTCTCTCTGACTACCAAAATATTGAAACAATGGACCCCAAAGAAAGGCAGTGTTCCCCAGACTCTCATGCTGGGAGAAGGAAAGGGCACCAACCAGAGAGGGGATTGGTCTTCTGGAAAGAGATTTCACACAGTTCTAGCACCTTGTCAGACCACCTTAAAGGATGAGATTGAAACCCAGATAATTGGCCAGTGGTGAATGGGCCCACACCTTGACCAGGACTATGATGTGCATATCCTTGGTCCTCTATTTACACTTTGATTTCACTTCAGGACACCAAAGATGGACTTTGTGGTCAAGGCAAGAGGTTCACTTGATCTTTTTATCCTTCTTCCCAAATCGGCCACACCGAGTAAATGTTTTTTTTTTTTTTCTCCTTTCACTATTAATTTGGCTCTTTCAGCGAGCTTATTGGGGATGGGTGGGTGGACCTGACTTGAGGCACAGATTGTGATCTCCAAGGTTGACAATAGATCTATCAATAACATGTAATAAAACCAGCAAGTCACTCTCCCCATACAGCCACTTTGGGGCCTCGTGGGTACTAGGTGGTTTTCAGTGCCCTAAAGATCTGGGGAACATTTTACCTGGATGATTTCAACAGTACAGCCTTTCTTCCTCTTATCTTGGCTCCAAGCATTCTAACTCTCTCTGGACCCAGCAGCCATCAGCCTCAGCTATCTCCGCCAAGTATAATCCACCTATCCGCTCAGAAACCAGTAGACAACACAGAGCCCAAGCAAGGAGACTTCTGCATCTTTCCAGCCATATCAGCCTCCAATTTTTCTCCTCTTCCCAGCATAGGGCCAAGGGATGGTGTTTACTGCACCATTGTACATTAATATACATTAAAACACTACCCCAGGGCAACATTAAATAGAGGGTCCATTTTTAACTCTGCCCAAATGGGAATCTTTACAATTGAAGAGATAAAATTAAAAACAAAAAAAAAAAATCCTAAAGTTGATACAGACTAAAAGTATCATTAAATTTCTTTCACAAAAGGACAAGCCATCCCTGGGCCTTTGTAACCTGTCTATGGTTACTGACCCATGAGCCTGGCACGCGATTTTTAACTTAGGAAAATTGCACAGTGGCAACTTTCAGTTCCCGTTGGGGTGATGGGGATACGTGGCTAGGACCAGCCAAGGACCTTTCCTTTGTGCAAAGCCACAGAGGGGAAAGTGGCAGACCATGGAGCTTTGTTTTGCAATGCCATGTGGCAATCTCATGAGCTCTGGGAACTGAGGACGCGCTATGGAGCTGAGCAGCGTAGTCTGTCCAGATGGAGCCTGTTACAGCCGGAAGCTCTCCTCACCACTGGCCTTGTCAGGAAGAGCCAGCTCTCTCTTTGCAAAGATCTAATTTTAGAGAACAGAGCTTCGTAATGTGCACCCAATGTAACAGGAATAAAGTGTGACTTCCATTAGTTAGATGACCAGAAGATGGACTACATCTTGTCTTTGCTGGGGCCCTGCAGCTGGAGCATTTTAAATTTCATTTATTCTCGAAAATTGATTTTCTTTATTCGATTTACCTCCTCATCAGGCTTTCTACTAAGACTGCCCTATTGTATAGTCGTTAATAACCTCGGGACACTCTGAAATTTCCTTGAGTGTCACACCTAGGGGTTATTTGTTTCTGTGAATTAGACTCTTAACTCTAATGAGAGCATTCAAAAAACCAAACAGTATTTTCTGTTTAACATCCTAGGTGGGGAAGGGCTGAGCTCTGTCCACCGGCCAGCAGCTGCTGACTGTGATGGACAGTTTCTAGGAGTCCCTGGAATGGTTCTGAGGTTAATCTCCTGGAGTGTGGCTCTTTCCAAAAGGGCCATGAGGCTGGTTGGGCCACCTCTGTCACAAGTGATATTTTACCTCCTGCTTTTACAGACAGCGCCAGGGCATTTGTTGAAGCCAATCTATAGTTCTCATGCCAAGCAGCCAGCCGGGAGGAATGGGCTTCAGTGCATGTCCGTGACGAAGCCCTGAGGAGGGTTTGTCCACAGGGAGAAGCTGGGTTGAAGATGGTTTGGGTCATTAGTTGGAGAAACTTCTTTCCTTTGGGCCATTTTGGAATGATTTCGAATGATTCGTTTCCATGGAGTTTTATTTTAAATTCTGAGTTCATTTGTAGCGATACTTGTTAATCAATTTTAAGTGGAAACAGCTGCTGTGTGTCACTCCCACAGTCCCTCTGAAAACCCTAGAAAACTATAATTCAAGCCATCCTCTCCCCTCCCTCAGACCTACTCAGAATGCTCATTTGTATGGCTCTATGGGCCAGGTTTCTAGGCTCTTCTTTTGAATCAGCTCTCTGAATAGGTGAGAGGGAGAAAGGCCAGCATGGTGGGGGGGGGGGGGTTGCATGAGCAGGGAGGAGCCCAGGATTCAGCAGACATCCGATGGGATGTAACAGTATGCCTACACAGCAACAAAGACCAGGATCCGCATGAAGTCTACATGTCTCTCTCCTCATTGGTCCAGAACACATTTATAGAAGAGTTACTAGGAGCAAGCAAACAGCTGCCTGCTGGGTTCTTAGAAGAGAAAATGCAGCTCCCAAGGAGCTCACAGCCCGGTGTGGGAAGGAGAACTTAAAAAAAAAAAAAAAAAAAAAGATCACAGCACAGAGAATTAAATGAGAAAGCAGTGGTGGCCGTGGTAAACAGGAGCTCCGTGAGGGCTTGCTGAACTCCTCTGTCCCAGTTACATCCAGCGTCCCACAGAGAGGCAGGGGTGGGCGGCTTGATCAGCTCAAAGCTTGTTCTAGCTAATATGGCCCCTCCACAGATGGGTTCTATCTGGTATAGACCGGATCTGGTGCACTGTACCCTTATTCCCTGCCATATTCTATGTAGCTCTGCTTGTGAATGATCAAACTGCTTCCACAGCCAGCTGACACAGTTCTCCAGCAAGTGTCCTCTGAAAGGCATAGCTTAGGGATGTCCGCTCCTGCATTTCTCACAGGAACAATGGTGTCTGTCTGTCGAGTAGGAATAGCACTTAGAGTACTCTAGGAAGATGCGAGGGAGGAATGGACTGTTGGTGCCTTGGCTAAGGAGCGTGAAGAAATCTCATGGCCACTGTGTCTGCAAGAAAGGAGCGAAGTTTGTCTGCAGATGTGGCTTTCAACCTTCAGACCACCAGAGCCCTCCGTGCATTTTCTGAGTTAAAGTTACTTACGAAATTGTTTTCCTGTGGCTACAGGGGGTGGGGGAAAGACGCTGGAAGGGGACTTAATCTGTGGGATATGGCTCACCTCCATCATTTCCCCTCCTTCTGTGAGTAGCTGCGAGGCTGACAACAGCTTTAGAAACAGCAAGATACTGTTTTCCCATTGCCGGCTGAACGCAGGCTCCATTTCCACAGCCAGGGAAGTAGCAGCAGCCACTGCTACCTGTGAGGATCCCCCGTGGGGGGCCAGTGGTGGGCCTTGTGAAAGCCCTCGCGTGCTGTGTTGTCTGCAGCAGGAGGCTAATTCATTCCAACTTTTTGTGGTTGTTTTCCTAACTCCCTGAGCCTATGTCCAGTAACAATAGAGCCTGGGTGAAGTCTCCAAAAAGGAAAGAGTTCAGTGTTGGCCAGACAGTAGTCTGAAGGAAAATGTTTGAAAGGAGAAGTGGTGTGTATTGGAAGAAGAGCCTGTGCTCTAGGGTGGAAGGTTGAGTCTGCCATGTAAGGTTGTGGGGTGCCCTGAGGAAGAGGGTGCCATCTTGGTCTGAGTAACAGTTACAGGGACAAAGGTCTGGGGACAACTTCAGTCCTCAAAATGTCTGACAGTATCAGAAAACAGTGACCATCTCTTCTGAAGGAACATAAGGTCGGGAGCAAACACTGAGGGACCTTCCAGGTAGCTGTGGGAATGGGGCATCCTGGGAAAGGCGTAGAGAATTGCTTCTCGGCCAGCCATGTAAAGCAGGTTAAGCTTTCATCCGCTGGACAGGAAGGTAGGACGTTTGAACAGCTGACTTCCCTGGGGTCCTCTTATCCCAGCTGGTGTGAAAGGACCATGCTTATGCCTTGGTGGGTGACAGCAAGAAAATCACCTGCTCATCAGTTCTGGAAGAGAGTCAGAGACAGTGAGGCTGGAGGTGTGAGCAACGAGCAGCCTTTCCCATGCAAATGCTCCTGCAAACAGACCCTTCCAGAAGGCTGCTGTGCCTTTGCAGTTAGGACAACTGTTTGAAAGCAACATCTGTTTTTCCTCCAGAGCTTACCCCTGCCCCTTTTGACTTGCTATTGTACTCAGCCCGTGGCGAAGCCTTTGAAACCATCCACCACCACCGGCACCCCAGCTCTTGCTCAGGAAATGACAGAAGTGAGTCTTACTCTGCCCTCTGACACCATGACAGAGCGACTGATTATTTTCTTGAGATGTTTCGATTCTCTGTATCTTAAAAATCACTAAACAGACAAAAAAAATGTCATAATTTGGTCTTTGTTCCCCCATGAATAGTGGAGCTTAGTGTTCTGTTTCTCCTTCTAGGCAACAAACAGAATGTTTCTGTCTGTCAAAAGGACTAACTCATGTAAGATGTCCCCCATGGGAGCAAGAAGTGTGATTATATTTTCAAAATATTTTCTATGATTGAGTCTAGAATGTTCTTAGACTCACTAAAATATGGAATGACAGTCTTCACTATCATTTTCATAATATTTAGGGTTGCTGTTCAGGACACACAGGGGCAAAGTCAGCCAGAGCGATGACTAGAGGTGAAATACATTCCCCGCCTCTACCACCGTCAGCACAATCAGATGAGCATCCTAAGGAAACAAGCGGAGTGGGAGTGGGGAGGCTGTCCCCATCATTTCTCTTATGTCATCAGACTGACACTTCACCTGTTTCCAATGGAAGTGTACTTGGACCTAATTGTCCCTTTGGTCTCAAGGTAAAACGTGCCATTATTGAAAGTAGAAACACCCAGCCTGGCCAGGAGGACATCTGCTCTTCCATGGTAACCAAGGAAGAATAGCTTGTGACTTAGGAAAGTTAAAATTCTCATGTGGTACAAACAATCTTGAATTAGAATAAGAAGACCCAGGTTCGAACCCCACACCTGCCACTTAAATTGTATTCTTGTTAACAAATCATCCTTTCATATCTGTGAAAATAAGACCACGCACACACGAGATGGTGTATGTGAAAGGGCGAATAAACTGTTAGATTCTGCCGGATACCACATAACGGTTTGACATTTAAAGGTCTTTATGCCATTGATTTCCTAACTAGTCCGAGGAGAGGGTTGTGAGCAACAGGGAAAGCAGGTATGTTAGTTTATTAATGAAGACCATTTCTGACCCCGTGCCAAATTCATATGTCACTTCACCTCCCAAGCTGTGGAAAGTCTCTGTTTGGCTTAGGTAGAATGAAAATACCAATAGGAGACTCATAAAGTCATGCTTGTGTTTGCTTTCTGGCTCTTAGGGCCATTTTATCATCGTCTTTGCTTCCTGAGACACCCTTCTCTTCACTGCTGATGTACAAACCTTCCTCCATGGGAGGGAGCTGCTGGCAGCTAAGAGGAGGCTTCACAGCTTCAGTTAGTACACAGTGGACTTTCTCTTTTGGAGGTGTTGGGGCTACTGGGGAATCAAAACCTAGGACCTCTCCTGTGGAAGGCAAGTACTCTACCACATCTGCAGCCCCTTTTAGCTTACTATGTTGAAATAAGGTCTCACTAAGCTCCCCAAAGCTAGCCAGGGATTTACTCTGTAACTCAGCCTGGCCTTGAATTTGTCTCAGCCTCCAGAATTGGCAGGGAATACCAGTTTGTACCACAGGGCCCAGCTTGAATTTACTCTTAAAGAACAGACTCCCTGGGGGCTGGAAAAAAAATGGTTCATTGATTAAGAACACTGGATGTTCTTCCACAGGGTCAGAGTTTATTTCCCATCATCCACATGGCAACTCACAACTGTCTGTAGCTGTCCAGTTCCAGGGGATCCAATGTCCTCTTCTGGGCTCTTTGGGCATTGCACACACATGGTGCACAGACATTAATACAGGGGAAAGACCAGCACACATAAAATAGAAATAATTTAAAAGGAAAGCCCACTGATTGTGCGGAACAAAGAGCACATTTTAATCTGATCTGAGCTGGAAGGCAAAGGCTCCTGGAAATCAAACTGTTTACAACCTATTACAACCTTGGGCAACTCACTTGACCTTTCTCAGAATCCATTTCCTGGTATCTAAAAGGAGAAGCCTAAGAACATCCCACATCCTCCCAGATAAACAATCCAGTTTGACTCAAAGACATTCTTAGCTTTGAGTGATTAGAGGCTCAGGAGATTTTTCTAGAACTTAAATATTGTTTTCTATAACTACCTGTGCTTGTCAGTGTTTACACAGTCTGGTGGGAGTCCCAGGGCACAAATTCTTCTGAATACCTCAGCTCCCATCACCACCCTTTGCACACAGGGCACAGTGCCCTACGCTTGGGCTCTCTAACAGAAGTACCATCTACTAACGACGCGTTCTTTTCGATGGTCGCACGAAAGTTCTGCACACAGAGAGCATCCCTTACGCTATGAGAGTGAACAGGAAGCTGAAGGTATCCACCTCTGACATCAGTGCAAATTTAGATTCTAAATTGGGGTTTAAGAAAATGTTAGACGATCTGGTTTTGTTTTCTTAAAGGCCATACCACCCCCGCACTGCACTCCAAGCCTCTCAGCCCTCTGTTGGCTTGATACCAACAGCAAATTCATAGCAGCCTTCTAGAAAGAAGATTCTTCCACAGCCCTGTGGAAAGGAACAAAACACCCATGAGAAAAGGCTCCTAGTTTACAGGCCTCGCTCCGCTCCGCTCGTGGACTCACACTGGCTTTCTAAGGAGGGTGCCTTGGAATTTGAGCCTTTGCACTTCCTTACAAAGCTTGGAAATGGAGAAGGTGGCATGTACTCCTGGCCATCTTGAGTGTTTTGAAGCCCTTTCCAGCTGACTGATGGAGCCCTGCCATCAACATCACTGTGGCAGGAGAAGGTGGCACACAGCTCAGAAGAGGGCAAGCCTGAAAAAAAAAACAAGAAAACAAAACAAAACACCATCTTCCTCAACAAGGAATATGGATTTGGCCCTGAGCCAGCTCATGTGAAACTTTTTCTTTTTAAAATAAAGTCATAAATCCCCATAAAAAATGAGCCAGACCCATCAGGTCGCCAGGGCTCAGCTGTGAACGGATCTGAGCACAGTGGGTGGGCGTGGTCTAGGGAGCAACAAGGTTTCCAGAAACAGAGACTGTTTCCCCCTTAAGTTTTCACCCCTGGGAAAAGCTCAAAACTTTCCAGCCACCAGATACATGACCAGATGCCCCATGGAGAGGTCTAGGAGGAACTCACATGGCCCAGACCCAAGACTGAAACCATCCCTTCTCTCCTTCCAAGCTTCTCTTTGACGGGAATGACTAGATAGTTCCAAAATACCACTTAGATAGAGGGTGAGCAAAGGTTAAGGAAAGGCTTCTTTAATACAGAGCATCCGTTTACTCAGTGAGCACACAAGAAAGGGTCTGGAAGCCCTCCAGTCTCCTAACTGAATGCAAACTAACTACAGAGAAACCAAGAAGTCTAGTCTGTCAGGTATCCAGGCTTTGAAAACAACGAGAATGTTCTGGTTAGGAAAAAAACATGAAGTCATGTAGAGAGCCCAATGACAAGGAACGTTTTTGGTTTTGCTTCTTCTGTTTCTTCTATGTATCCTTGTAAGAAATTATTCCAGAAAGAATAATTACAAAGTACAATCACAGATACAGGCACGTCTGTTGTTTTCTTAGCCTACTTAAGAAAATAGCAGAACACTGAGGAGGACCCCCTTGGATTCCCACACCCCCACCCCATCGTAAGGACGGTCCCCCGAGTCCTTCAGCCTCCCTAAGCCTCCAGCTGCTCATGGAAATGGGTGACCTTTGGAGGACATTTAGAAATAATCTAGGAGCGCTTCGTGTATGTATTCAGCAGGTAGAAACTTCATGGGAATAGACCTTGAAGTCCAAAGAGAATCTTCACAACCACAAAGAGGAAGAAAGTGCTTCCAAGAGAATATGAAGCCCTTGCTCATATGTATAGATGTCATGGAGCTGACCAAGACAGATTTGGAGCTGGTAAGCTTTTTGGAGATTTCTGCAATCCCTGTATGAAGCACAGAGAAGAAAATCTGATCCTAGAGAAGCTGAAGTGACTTTCAGGAGGTCACCCAATTCAGTCAGTGTCAAGGTAAAAATTTAGGCCAGGCAAGCTGGGGAAGCGAAGCTGGACTTGAGTGAAATGATCGCCACTGCATGCCATTTACCTGGGCCATGCATGGACTCAGTGCAGTTAACGTTTTGAGCCATTTAACCCCCTCAACCCTGATTTTGGACATTATCCAAATCCAGGGCTGGGTTCACGGACATGAGGCCTATCCAGTCACAGAGGTCTCCACTCAGAAGCACCGAGTACTTGTTTTAATGCTCCACCCAACCACTGGTTTGAAATTTATTATTGTTTTAAAACAACATTTCCATTTTGCAGTGATCCCTACAAATTAAACAGAGTCCTCATAATCTCCATTTTATAGATGTGTCAACAGAGGCTTGAGGAAATTAAGTTTGTTTGTTCCTGGCCTCAGCCTCTATCTAAGATGAGACTGCAAACTCCACGCACGCAAGGGGAAGCAGGAACAGACGCTGCTGAGAAGAGTGGGAGGCCCTTTGGTATTCCCCTGCTAATGATGACCTAAAGTGTCTTTGTTCTGGGGTCTTGAGGCCAAATAGGGTGATCACACATCCCAGTTTACCATCAGCTAATTCCCTTCCCGTGTTAACATCAGGAGAGTCCCTAGAAAATTGGGCAGTGTTGGTTATTCTTCTGACAAATCACAGCTAACGCTTTCCATAGTGTCTCAGACCTGATTTTGTTATGCACAAGTATGACCTCTAAAGGTGAGACACACCTAGATGACAATCTGGAGAGCCTGATCCAGACATAAAGTGGATAGGCAGCTGACTGACTGTCATTGCAAGGCTGGGAGCCAAGCAAATAAACACAGAGGGATCAGCTAGCTTGAGGTCTAGCCTGCTGTGGGCCATACCCAGAGACCAGAGGCAGACTGCCAGAGGTGTGGAGCGCTCAAGGCAGCAGGGTGGATCAGAACCTGTGTGCGGCCTCAGGAGCTCTTCATCTTGCCTACTCTGTGACCCGGCCAAAGCGTTTCCCTTTATTAAGCCTGAATTTCTTCATTTTGGAAATTAGGGAAGTAGTTTTCAACTGATGAAGTGTGTGTCAAGGTTGAAGAGCAGATACACGGAGTGCACAGTTGACTGTGGCCGCGCTGAAAAGCCTCAACGTGTGTTTGTTTGGCTCTTTAACTATTTCCGGAGCTCTAACACGAGGCAGGCTCTGTGAGATAGACTGAGATGCTTTTGGCACCTATGGGGTCAACCAGTAGCATGTTTAAAAGCCAGTTATCCAAAGAAAAGATAAAGACAACTTTATGGCATATGTCAATTTCCATGGTTTAACTACTGCCCCTGGGGCACCATCTGTCGCTGGATACAAAAGTAGGAGGAGATGCCCTTTATCTTACTCTATGGACCCTACACCAGCTGACCACTGAGGACAGACGATGGCACCACGGCAGAGAACGAATCAGTACAACTGGGACAGAACAGGAAGGGACTCCCTGAAAAGATCGAGTTCCACTAGACTTGGCAAATGTCCGGTTCTAAATGGGATAAGGATGCAGCGGGTATACAGGTCAGGACGGGAACGGAATAAAAGTGAAAGTATATGTGAGAACAGAGAGCAGAGCCAGTGGCAGCATTCGACAAGTTCCAGAGCTGGGCTCTGTGCAGAGGAATCCATGGCACACATCCTACGGTTTAGATCATCATTCTGGCTGCAGTGTGGATAATGCATACTGAGACAAAGGGTAAGCAGGGAGAGCAGGCCATGCAGTAGCAGGCAGAAGAGGCTGGTGACCTGGCCTGGGTTGATAATCAGCTGTCGCTCAGTCTCCCAGCACTGCCGCCCCCGCCCCCAAGGATAACCAAATCCATAGACGTTCAGATCCCTTCTATAACATGGCACAATATTTCCTGAGACCCTACACACATCCTTCTGATTGTTGTATTATTTTATTTTTTATTTTTACAGTGCTAGGGTGGAGCCTAGAGCCTTGTACATTCAACTTTTGTACCTGAGCTATACGTCTAGCCTACTCCTGTGCATTTTATAGCAACTCCACAGTACAAACAAAACTTAGTACCATGAAAATGTCTCATAAACAGTTGTTTGCTATGTGTTATTTAGGGAATATGACAAGGAAAAACTGTCTGCGCATGTGCAAGATACCATGTTCTTTCCAAATATTTTCAATCTGTGGTTTGTTGGATCTACAGATACAGAACCCTTGGAGATGCAAGATAGAGATGTCTATTTATTGAACAGGCATTCACAGAGTTTGTGCCTATCTTTGTGCTAGGTCCTGGTAGTTCACCAACGAGAGCACCACCATAGCCTTCATGAAACTTACCATCAAGTAGGAATGTCTTCAAGGTTATAAGAATGGCTAGATCTTTGGAGCTCACTGAATGCTCAGTGCAGCAACCAATACCTGGTTTTGGTTTAACCATTTAACTCTCACACACTTGTGGGGTAGATCCAAGTGCTGCTCTTGGTGGAGATGTTGAGCAGGAATCTAGGAGAATTGCAGTACAGGTGCCTAGAGTCTGGCCAGAACTTCAGCTGTCATCTCCAAGATGAGCTTGTTGGGGCCACAAGGCATGGGGATGCTGTAAGAGATGTAGAGGGAACTGGGTCCTCTGGGGACACTCCAAGCCTTCTGTCCATAAGTCCTTCTGGCTTCCTGTGCAGTGTCCCTGCCTCAGCCCCTCTGCCTCGCTGATGGTACCCCTGAGGTGCACAACAGTCTCAGGCCAGGAAGGAGACAGCTTGATCTGGGATGGGCAGAAAGAACGGTGTTGATGTTCGCTAAGGTCTAACAGTTTAAAAATATTTCTCAAATAAATCCATTTGATGGTTTTGCAGACCATACACATCAATAGGACTAAGTGAAGGATCACAGTCAGATTAAGTAGCCAGCTAGAACACACCACAAAAGGGTATATGCCTCATTGATTTGTCCTATTCTGAAATGAATCTGACAAGTGCCAAGCATTCTCCTCCATCACAAACTAAGAAAGAAACTGAGGAGACAGACAGGTGACCACGGCTCACTGTCAGCCAGACCCTAGCTGGTGATCTACTTCTTATCTTCGGTCGTTCCTGGCTTTATGAGGTGAAGGGCAGTTGGTTTTGATCATGGGCTTTAAAGAGAAATGACCTCTACTAACTACATTTGTCGTATTTCCCAAAAGATTTCCTTGAGACTACTACATACTCTAATATTTATATTTGTGTAGACAACCTTTCGAGGGCATACCTTCCTAGTGATGTATTTCCTGTTGGCAGCCTGTCAGAGGTGCACCAAGAACCAAGTGGATGCAAATGTGCGTGAAAGAGAAAACCCTGCTTTCTGTACTTTGAGTTCAGACGGAATCAGTTCAGGCGTTCGAATACTGGTTTGGTAAACGTATGAGCTGTGTGACTCTAAGAAATTTACCTACCTTCTCTGGGCTGGTTTCCTGAATGAACATGATATTTTCTAACTTTCTATGACTGTTGAGAGGGAGAAATGGGGAGAAGACATAAAGTGTTCAACACTGGAATATGTATTGTCACTGTGAGCAGAAACAACACAGCAGCAGGCTACTGAAGTGACTGTGACTCTGTGAGAGGGTTAGGAGGGATGGGGACCACCTACACAACATGGCGCGGGGGGGGGGGCGGGGGGGGGGAGCAGCACTTCCCAAAAAGCTGCCCACAGCTCTCTCTTCTCCTGCCTACCCAAACACCTCGCATCACTTAGCTAGTGTTTAGGATTCTCAAATGGATAGTCACACAAAAGGGGCTTCTTGTGTCTTGCTGTTTTCTGAGTAAATTAAAGGAGAATCTGTTTCTTAACATCTGTAATTAGTAGTAATTCTGATAGCTTGTCTCAGGATCAGATTTCAAAATATAAATGTGTTCTCCAGGGCTAACATCTGTAGACATCTATAGACATCACTTGGTTTAAGTCACCAGAAAGAGGTGCTGGACTATCAAAGAGTGTGGGGGACCTGACTGTGAGAGCGTTCCTCCCCTGGCTTTCAAGAGAAGCCTTCCATCTCTGGAAGGATCTGTAACTCTGCCCTAATGCTCTAGGACTTCCGTTTTAATAGAGAGACTCTAGGAGGAAGGAGGGATGTTAAACCAGACTTTCAAAGTGTTATTAATAGAAGGCGGAACCTTAATGTCTGGGGGAGCGAGCACTTTGGGAAGCGTCACTATTCACATTATCTTTCTTGGGAGAAACTTCAAGGAAACTCAACCTTATCAGCAGAGATAATAATAATTTATTGGCTTCTCTAAAAATAAATCTTGGGTGTTGGATTGATACATCAAGCTTGGCCAGACTTCTATCAAATCTGAGGACTTCAAACCAAGCTCCCTACAGCCCCAGGGCCAAGAAAAAGGAAAGTCCAAGGGAGGTGTATGTTTCCCTCTTTTCCCAGTGTGTCTCTAGAGAGCTACAGAGGATCTGGGCTCTGGTTCTTCTCCCAGTGCTGTCTCAGCCTTGAGAACCATTCGCCAGCTCCTCCAGTATTCGCTGCCGCTGGAGCTGAAGGAAGGCATGTCCCAGGCAGGGTCATCAAGCCATGCCCTTCCTGATGGCTCAGCCAGTGAGTATCCCAGAAGATTATGTCCAGAGTGTGGATTTCCCCACTCTCTTCTCCCCACGGCCATCTCTGGGAGCAACCTTACCTAGATCAGGGACAGAAAAGGGTGCACGGGTGGGGTGGGGGGTGTGGCACTGAGGAGATGTCCTTTCTCTGTCATAAGCAGGCCTGCTGTGAGATTAAGTGGAAGTTCAGACAAAAGCTTGGCTTACTTATAGTTTGGCTTACTCACCCACCAACCCAGCGGGTGACTAAGAACTGACCAGAATCACCATTTTCCACAAAGGTCCCCCCCACTTCTTCCAGTATAAAAGTTTTCTGGCAATCCATGTCAGACAACAGCCAAGGGGGCATTTGGGTTTAGCTTTATGAGCAATAACCTGGTCACCTGTTAAGGACTGGAGAAAGGAGAAATGCTAAGCCGCCTCTTTAAAGGACCGAGGGCGGTCAGTGTCTGTACTAACCCAAACCTAGGCCTTTCTGGCTTTAGCAGGTGGGGAGCAAAGAATGAGTTCTCCAAGGAAACTCTTGCAAAGTCTCCTAGACCTGAGGTGCGAGCACCTATGTAGCATGGTAAACTGCAGTCTGGTTCCCTGGCTGAGTGTATAACAGGAGGCAGGTCATTTGCAAATGCCTCTTTTCAGGCTTATTTTCCCCTAGTCACAAACAAACAGTCTCACTTTCACAGAATGACAACTCTCTCTCACACACACATTTTACTGTGTTCTCTCTGCCTGCAACCAAAAGCTTGAGCCTTCCTGTCTCTCTTCCCCTGGTCTCCACACTCTGCCCCCAACACCACCCTCAGACACACACACTCCACAGTACTGAGTATCACCTGCTTCCCACCCCTGCTCCCGCTCTCGGCCCTGGAAAGACCTCCTCCTCAGCCAGCCTTCTCTCCAAACCCTCCCAAGGCACTCTGATAACTCAGTTCAGACATGGCTTCCTGTGAGGAACTTGCCCGAAGTCTCTGAGACTGCTCCACAAGCCACCCAGAACACAGGAGAGCTTCTTCCTGCCTGAATTTGATTGGCTTTTGTTTTCTCACCGGAACCCTTCTCTACCTCATCTGCCCAGGACCCAATCAGGCTTCTTCCCCTGATTTATACAGAAGCTATCTATAAACTAGCTGTGCCCCTGAGAGTGAAGGTCTGCAGGTCAGGAAGGCTGCTGGAGTCCACATTTAGAAGGGAAATGCCTAGAGGTTCAGTTGTGTCTCTGTGGGGGTGGGAGTGGGGGTGGGGGCAGGATGTGGTGGGTGGGAAGGCAGCCAGAAGTTGTCTTGGTATTAGAAGAGGATGTCTGGGGCTTAGCTGAGGTGGATTTGTCTTGTGGGAGGAGCTCAGCTGTCTTACAGAGGGTGGTTGAGAATGAGGGGGGTTGTGCAATTTGAAAACTTCCCGTTCCAGAAGCTGCGAGACCCCTGACCACTCACCGATGTTGGTTCTGCCCTGCTCAGGCCCAAGTCCCTGGACTAACGTGTCCTTCTCTTTGTGCTCCGTACAGCCCCAGCCCCTTCCTAGCCCCTTGTCCCAGGCTCTTTATTTCTTTGATCTGCCTTCATCTTCCTTCAGCCCTTCACTGCTGCCCCAATGCCTTCTCTCCTATCACGTTTTACTCTTTGTCTGTCTCAGGCCCCTTCCCACACCTCTCAAGCTTCACACCACCACCACCACCACTACCCCACACCACCACCATCACCCCACCCTACTGCACCTCTGCGCATCCGCATGCCCGTCCTGGCTCACCCTTCCATGCCTCTTCCAGGTCTGTGCTTCACTCTCTTTGCTGTTCACCAACACCAACGGCTCACATCCACCTAGCTCCCTCCCTTGGCATCATGCCCGCTCTGTTTCTGCCATCCTCTGACTCCCCCACCGCGGGAGTGCTGCTCCATCGGATATCTTTCTGCCACTTCATACATTCGCTGCTCTGACAAGCATTTCTTTTTCAATTTTAGTGGCGGTCAGAGGACAGTTTGCTGCAGTCAGCTCTCTCCTTCCACCACGTGGGTTCCAAAGATTGAACTCGGGTCATCAGGTTGGTGGCAAGCACCTTCACCTCTGCCGAGCCATCTCACTGGCCCTGATAAGCAGTCCTTAGGTTTCTTCTTGCTGTATTCTGGCAATGTGCTCCATCCCACTGAAACAAAGATGCATGCACTTTGCAGAGCCATGGTGCAAGCAGTTGCCCCCCAAAGCCCTGCCCTCCCCACTCAGTATCTCTAACACCCCTCAGCTCACTGTTGCTACACTAAATTCCAAGGGGATCCTGGCAAGCTATACCAAAAGTGAGAGGGTCACAACACCTGAAAATAAAGTCTTCTAGTGTTTTGTTGAAGTCTTTTTTGCCTTGGATCGTTTTGAGAATGTGTCCAGGAAGACACTACCCAAAAACACTAAGGGACTAATTAATGCTAAACAGAGGTCTCCGCTTTGGATCAGTACTGGAATGACCCAGGGAACCTGGCAAAGACACAAGGGCCAGGCTCTTTCTTGTCAGGGTCCTCTACATTTTCATGGGTTATCCTAGCTTCCCAGGTAGAAGGACCACTGCAAAACAGTGGTTCTCAACCTACCTAATGCTGCTACCCTTTAATACCTCATGTTGTGGTGATCCCCAGCCACACAATTATTTTGTTGCTACTTCATAACTGTAATGTTGCTACTATTAAGAATCATAATGTAAATATCTGATATGCAGATGGTCTCAGGGGACCCCTGTGACAAGGTTGTTTGACCCCCCAAAAGGGTCACAATCCATAGGTTGAGAATTACTGTTTTAAAGCATCCTCCTGTATCAAGACAGCTCGACTTTCCAGACACACCACCTGGCCCCATCTACTGAACCTCTTTGTCCCCATGACCCCCCATTTTTCCAGCGGAAGGCCAAGCAGCAGTTTAATCCCACCACAGTTTTGTTTTGTTTTTTTTTAAATCATTTTTGACTCTGGCTGATTCTCGGCATGTCCTGGCGCATTAATCCTAAACTATTCATGAGAAGAACGGGAACCATTTGGCACCATTCGAGACAGACTGTTCTCAGGACTCACAAACTGTGCATCTTTTTTTACTCAACTGTAGCATTCAATCAGAATAGCAGAACGGGAAGGGGGACCTGCAGCGGGGTGTTTTTGAAGCTGCAGCTGACGACTTGTCCATCCTGAGATCACTTTATGGGATTAGCTAAGTTTCGCAAATGACAAAATGTGGAAACATACACATTAGGAGATCCCCCCAAGGTCATGCTGAAGGCAGTGGTGAAGAGGGCCAGGGGCTCAGGAATCTTTCTCTTGGGCCCGTTTCCTAGCTACTGGACAGTAGTGTGTCCCCAGTGCAGGGGTTAAGGGGGATTTTGCATATAAAGCAAGTTTTGTGTGTTTTGGTTTTTTTGTTTTTTTTTTTTAAAGTTCTTATTTGGCTATGTTTCAGTGAAAATCTCCTGTGCTCCAAGGGTCCATCTGAAGGGAAATTAATTACTATAAGCCTCTTGAACACAAGATGTGTTGATGTCTCCCTGTGTTTATTAAGTAATACTCTAGGCTTTAGTGAGTGGTTCCCAAACTTGCTTCAGGGAGCGCTTAAAAAACACTGACGCCCAGGCCTGAATCCGAGGAGATGAGGCTCAGCTGTCATTCACTTTGAACTCAGTATGCAGCCAACTTAGAGTGGTGTCCTCAGTCTCTGCAAGCTTGGGAAGTCTGGGAAGCTGCAACTGTGGGAGTTGGGCCTGTCCCAAAGACATTGGAATCTACCTGGCAGGGGCCATGGCTAGGGCTACAGATTCCCCCCACCCAGGGAATCTAGTATGCACCCCTGAGTTCCAGAACCACTGCCCAGAGCCTTGCTACTCAAAGTTTAGTTCTGTGTGTCAGGAGCCCAAACAGTATTGTCAGAGAATCTGAATGAATATAAAGATTGGGAAGCACTTTTTAGAGAACCATTAGAAACAGAGAGACATCTTGTCTTGTCTCCACAACTGAGGGCAGACAAATTCTTATTTCCTCCTTTATTTTTGGCCTAAGCCATGGCAATTGACCAGATATGGCTTAGCCACGCAGCAAGGGTAACTTCAAGGTTCCTCTGTCTTTTCTGCTTCTTCGGTTGATTTGTCAGCGACCTTTTCTAGCTGGGACCCAAATAGATTTTGGGTGGTCATGTGGAGAGACACAAACAAAATTTTTTTACATTATCAAACATTAAAGAGGCTTGGGGGGATAGTCATCCTCCAATTAGATACAGAATAGGCACAGAATGAACAGAAGTATTTCAGACTAATGAATAATACATATGTTGAGGATTCATCTTGCATTATTTTATCAGATGCTCATCATGACCTTGGATATAGGTATAAGCTCCATGTCCATTTCAGAGCTAGGTAGACTGAGGCTCAGACCTAAACAAACAGCAGAAAGAACACCCAGATGGTCAGTTGAGACCACACCTAGAGTTTCCAGGATGCAAGAAGTGAAGGCACTTGCTTTAGCTGCTTAGTCAGCATGTAGAACCCACGTGTCAGGCATCTGAATGGGTTCCAGAGGTGCCCAGGTGCTGGTGCTCAGCACTAAAGGAATCAACTCGACTCCCCAGCCTAGCAGAAATGACTAGCAAGTTCTACTTTGGGTGACACTTTTGCCAGATCATCCTTTGTACCCACCGCTAGGCAGAGAGGAAGCTGTGTGCCCTGTGGATCAAGTGTCCTGCGTAAGGTCACCCAACCTTTAAAACTAGGATAGCCCCAGAGTGCAGGAGTGCCAGCGGCCCGCAGGCCTCTTCCCAATGGGCAGTGGTCTTCAAAATGACCTCTTCTCATGCATCTTCTCATCAGGGAACTTGTAAGAGTGAGAATCCCCCTGCCCCGCCCTCGCCCCGCGCCCGCCCCAGATCTTCCCAAAGAGCCTCTGGGTGCTTCTGACATTGTTCACTCTGAGACCCGGGACCACTACAGCAAGCTGGCCCTGAGCAGGAGCCAGCCGCAGGCTTCAGCTCAGCTCAGCAAAGAGGTTTCTTAAGGGGCTTAGCTTTAAACTAAGCTGAAATTTACATGCTGCTTTAATCTTCTTAGGGCCTTCTTTACCCCTTAGGGGAAAAGCCGTAATGCTTCAGAATGGAGGGAGGGAATGGTGGCTAGCGGATAAAATATTAAATGCTCTTTCTGTGTTTTAACCCACTTTCCGCTAAGGCCGTGAAAGAGATGGGAATCGCCAAGAGAAAGGAGAGCTGCCATTTATGAGCATGCGCTGTACGCTGGGCATCAGGGGCACAGGTCAATGGGCATGCCTATCATCTCATTTAAAACCGTCTGAGGAAACTGAGAAAGACAGAGTGACTTTTTTTGGGTCACAAAGTGGCAATGGTCGCCTCAGGATTTGTTCTATTTGCCTGTGCTCCTCTGTTCTACGACCTCCAGCAGGTTTTTAAAAAATTAATCATTTCAGGATCGGTAGTTGGATTCTAGAAATGTCAACACAAGCCTCTGTAACAGAGCTGTCCATTCATAGCCCACTTGGTGCTGTTCTGAGTCTGTGCTCACACTGTGCTACGGAAGCACAAGCCAGCTGCTAAAGGTGAAGCAGTTCACCTACGCACATCCCGCAGCATTTAGGAGCCTCTACCGTCTGCACGCCTGCCCCAAGGCAGCAAGTATGGCATTTCAGTGACCTGTGAGCAGCCCCAAGCCTTGCTCTTCGCCTGTAGCGTGGGCCATAAAATCTCAAAAGGTGAACCCGCCGTTCTCCCCTGTACCCCAGTAGGAGCTCTTGTTCACTAAATGCGAAGGCAGAGCAGACTGACAGGGCCCTGACAGAGCAAGCTGGTTGAGGGAGGGTCTGTAGAGGCTCTGTGATCAGTGTGGGCTTCCATCTCGCCTGTTTCCCTCGCACTTCCTGTAAACTCCCAGTTCCCAGTCAGCACATTCCGCCCTACGATGGACACTCACTAGTTACACAGAACATCAAGACAAAGGCAGCTCTTTCAACACGTAGTCCAAGTGGTTAAAGACATATCTGTAGACCTCACCAGACAAAACAGAAATCCTGCTCAGACTCCTCATTCATACAAAGACATTCATCCGATGCTCTGAGTGATGCTATACGACTTTCACACTGTTAAATGCAGATCAAGGTGGGGTTTTTCTTTTGTTGTTGTTGTTGTTGCTTTGGTTTTTTTGTAAAAGTCGTTTCTAATTTTTGTTGGAGATGACCCAGGCCAGCGATTCCTGCAATCCTGTGCCGGGCACAAGGGTTACCATTTCCCTGTCACCATTCGAGCTCCAAGTTCTGAGCCCACTGCTTCCTTTATGCCTGTGTGTCCCGACCACGCATGCTTGTTGTCCTCCAGTCAGGAATGTGCTCAGCCACAGGATACAGATCCAATGTGCGAAAATAACAAACCACCCAAAAAGGAAGATAGAAACAAAACAACCCAGTACAATAGCATCAGAAAGAGTGAAACGCTCAGAAAAATACTCAGAAATAAACTCGGCCAAGGTAGTACAGATTTGCACACCGATAGCTAAAAACACTGACGATAGAAATGGAAGAGGACATAAATTAATGAGGAGATATTGCATGTTAACTTCACCTAAAGTGAGACACAAATTCATTTGTGATGCCCACCAAAAGTCCAGTGGCATGTATTTTTCACACAAATACGGAAGATAATTCTAAAATTCATACAGAACCACGAGAGGCCAAAATTGGCAAAATAATCTTAAGAAAGTAGAATCATATTGGAGACTCCATATTTCCTGATATCAAATCAGGGTTTATAATATATAATATAATATAGTAATTAAAGCAGAGAGCTACTAGATAAAATGGATATTGTAAGCCAAAGGACTAAGAAAGAAAGCTCCCAGTCATCAGTCTATGTTCATGCAATAAAGCAGGAATCATGCATATTCAAGCACATCTCCCGAAAGAGTACAAAGAGCACAATGGGAAAAGGAGAATCTTCTAGAACAAACAGAGCTGGGAAAATTGCATGTCTCCATGCAATTCAGTGGAGTTGAACCCTGATGTCACAGCACGCACAACATAACTTAAAGAGGTAAACCTAAGTCCTGATGGTATAGAGCACAGGGAGGGGGTCGCCATGCCGTTGGTCTAGGCAATGATGTCTCGGCTGTGGCACCAATAATACAAACAAAGCCAGACAAGGCAGGCCAGGTCAACAAAAAACTTCTTCACCATCAAGGAAACAGTAATGGAGTGAAAAAGCAACCTACAGAGAGGGAGAAAGGTTTACAAGCAATGGATCTGATAGAGGATCAATATCCAAAGCGTATGAGAAATTTCTATTACTCGATGGGAAAAAAAATGGCCAAATTTTTAAAAAAGGACAAAGACTTGAATGGCATTTCTCTTAGTAGATATTTACAACTAGTGTATGGAAAGATGCTCAAAAAGTTCATAAGCAAGAAAACACAAGTCAAAATTCTCATGAGGTTCCTGTCACACTAGTTAAGATGGCTGTGGTGGCTGGTTTTTGTTTTGTTTTGTTTTTAATCAAATATTGGTAAAGATGCAAAGAAAGTAGAATGCACTTATAGACTGTGAGAACACAAAATGGGGCAGCTCTTAAAGAAGACAGTGAAGCCGTCTCAAAAAAAAAAAATTTAAATTCAGCAGGTCTCAATGACACATGCCTGTAACCTCAGCACTGGGGAGACTGAGGCAGGAAGACAAAAAATTTGAGGTCAGCCTGGTCTGTGTAGTAAGCTTGAGGCCGGCTTGGGTTTACATGGCAAAATTCTTTTCCAAAAACTAACAAAAACTCAAAAATAGAACTATCGTATATGATCTAACAACCCCACTTCTGAGTTCATTTTCAAGTCAACTAAAAGACAGACCTCCAAGAATATCTGTAATTCTTCACAGCTGCTAAGATATGAAATCAACCCGTCAATCAATGAATGGAGGGAGAAAATGCAGCATATACATACAAATGGATAGCACCAGCCTTTAAAAGAACATCATGGTAGAACCCAGAGGACACGATGCTATGTGGAAAATTCCGGGCACAGAAGGGCAAATACTACCTAGGTAGCACTCATATGCGGCGAGTACTAAAACAGCAAGTGAACTGAAGCATGGCATGGTGTTTTCCAGGGCCTGCCTGGGAGAGGGAGACATACTGCCAGATGTTGCCTGCACTTTAGGACAATGGCACTGCGTCCGCCATACAGAGGTCGAGGTTGAACCTTCAATGTTGCAACTTCAGTTAACAGAACTGTTGCCATGTGAGTGAGAATAGGCTCAGGGCACAGCTGTCAGTTCAGAGTTTTTACCACTAATCAATTTCCAGAAGTTGTTCGGCTCTGCTGGACATTTCATATTATTGACTACTACAGGGCCTTGAAAATAGAATAATAGATGCCTAGTGCCAGAAAGCATAGAGCCTTCCTCCTCACTGGGGAAGGGTGCCACGGGCAAGGAGACAGGGCATGAGGCAAGAGCCTTTGCATATTCCTGAGCATTTGTTCCATCTAGTTTTTATGTTATCAAGTCATTACAGGAATATTGGAAATAGTCTGAAAGCACAACAAAAAGTCAGTTGGATGGAGAGAGAATGAAAGAGGGGCAGGTAAGACTAAAAGATGTGGATAATTAGAACGGCTGGCTATCAGGATGGGTAGGAAAGGTTATATGTTGTTCGTTAAGTACCACATCCTCTCAGAGGTAGGGAAATATTTTTTTAAATTTGTTTTATGTGCGTTGGTGTTTTCCCTGTATGTATGTCTCTGTTAGAGTGTCAAATCCACCAGAACTGGAGTTGCAGACAGTTGTGAGCTGCCATGTCAGTGCTGGGAATTGAACCTAGGCCCTATGGAAGAGTAGTCAGTGCTCTTAACTGCTAAGCCATCTCTCCAGCAGGAAAATATCTTTATAAAAGAGTGTCTTGGAGCTGCTTTGAGATCTAGTCAGTTTAATTTTCTTCAAGCCAACCATCATTCTGCATAACGAAGAGGAACATGAGCTTCAGAAGGGGTTAATGGGCAGCCTCAGATCACAGAACTGATTGTCATCGTGGTAGATTCTTGTTCCCAAGTATCTCTTGTAACTTTTGATGCTTCTCTGTCCTCTGCTTCGGGAAAGCCCTCAACGTGACTACAAGACATGACAGGCAGTGCAAATGAAAGAGACTGCCAGAACTGAAGAAGGGAAGAAGCAAAAGCTATGGGTCGTTTGCCTTCCAGGATGGGGAGACGATACGGCTTTGTGGGTGCCTACTAAGAAAGGAGAACAGCAGACAAGTCTAAGTGATTGGCTGCTGCTTAATCCCATCACACAGAGGCCCCCAGTGAGCTTCTGTTGGTGCTTTCACTTTATAGATTGAAAATTCTTGTTATAAATACCAGTCTAAATTATATTAATTTTCATGTAAATGGTACTTTTGACTTATAACAGTTATATTATTATATGGACCTGTGCAGAAAGAACACGTATCCTGACACACCGAGTTTGAATTCCAGGTCTGCTAAGTAGGAGATGTGTAACCACCCTCAGCATATACAAGATGGCGACACTTGCATGCAAGTTAGAGTTAAGATTCAAATGAGGAAATGAACTAGCAGACATTACTGTACACCAGGCCTGTCAGAGGGAGCTTGTGAAAAGCCTTGGTGATTTCTTCCATGCCCTCTATGCCTCAGTCCTCCCTGGTCTCATTGTTTGGTCCACCTGTTTAGAATCCAGTGGATTTCCTCACAGAGTTAGTGTAGACTAGCAAGCATGGTGTCTGATTTGATCTGCAGAGCATTCTTCTGCTATGTTTCTTGGCTGCCTGGTTGAGTACTTGCTGGGGTCCTGGACAAGATTTGAAAAGGTGAAACAAGATCTTTAGCCCCCAAACCAGTTGTAGGAGTGCATGCCATTGATCTTTGGGAACTTGGAAAGTAGAGGCAGGAGGATCAGGAGTTCACAGTCAGCCTTGGCTGCAGAACAAGTCCTACACCATACTGAGCTAGGTGAATCTCTGTCTTCAAAAAGAGAAGAAAAACAATCCTGAGCTTTGCCTGCAATCAGAATTTTGTTAGTCAAACACACAGACAGCAAAGGCATCTAGTCCCTCCTCATCCTGTCTCTAGTGTGTGAATTTAGTGTGTTCTTTCCCACTGTAAACACCAACATCTGGGAGAAAGAGTGGGCAATTTGGGCTTAGTTTTGCTTAGTTTTATTTGAAGCTAAGTGAATCCCACAGCAATGAAAAATCAATCCCGTATTTGGCCAGATAGACATTATTAAGACACCTGGATTAAATGGAACATAAATAATAGCCCATTGATTTTTTTTATCTAACTTGTTGTAATTTAGTTTACAAGAAACAGAATAATTCTCAGCTCTCTAAGCCTGTGATGGGCTGAGCATGCCCACGAGCAGCTGTAGGAATTGCATCATCACCCACCATGTTTGTTCTAGTTGCTTTTCATAAACATGGACAAGATTAGAGATTTATACATTTTCCTTCTCCAGTTTTTCATACCTGCCCCTAGTTAAATGCTCCATTTTATGAATGAATGAATGAATGAATGTCCCCTGAAATAGCTAAATGTCCAATGCATTGACTTTTGCAAAAAGTTTGAGAAAAATTTGAGGACCCTTCCTTTAAGATATGATCATAGTGATTAAACCAATTTCTGATTTGGAGACTAGCCCATGCCTCAGTTATTATTCAAGCTTTATTTAAGAACTTCCTATTCTTTCTGGACCCAGAAATGAGATTCAAGTCTGCTGCTGTGATTGGCAGGTATGTACATAGCAGAATGCACAACCGCCAGTCTCGATCATCAGTTACGTGCCTTCCCAGATTGCACCTCTGCACAGTAAGCCTCAATCCGAGGGTAAGTGCCAGTTTGAAGGTCCTCCCTGCCAGAAGCAGAGAATCCTGAGGGCTGTTAGAGGGGAAATGCCAATTATGGCCAGAATGAGCAGCACTGGAATTCTGAATAGTGTGAATTGGTCTTCCATCCCCAGCCTCTTCTGAGAGCGTCCCCTCCCATCAGCTGCTCAATAAAGTGTGTTTTCACAGCTACCTTTATGTACATAGTATTGATCTGGAGAAGAAAACACTAAAATAATGGGAGTGTGTGGAATCTGTACAGATGCACAGCTCACTGCTAAGTGAGGCTTGGATGGCTACAAGCAAGTAGGTCATTGAAAGTCACCACAAACCAGGGCAGCTCCCCTGACAGGATGCATTAACCTGCAGAAGGAATCTTAGCAGCAGGTAATGCATTCCAGGCAGGCAGCTGTATATTTTATTTATGAACTGATAGAAGCCTACAGATACATAAGGAGAGGGATGTATAGACTGTGTGTCCTTAACACACTCCACAATAAAGACAGAGGGAAAGGGACAAATACCTGTGCGTTTTCTAATTTATACCACCACCAACACCAAAGAGAAGTGGGAGCTCATGCTACAAGTCTGGGGTCCTTGTTCCTTCTCGTTTGTCCCCCAGCGAGGGAAGCATTAACACACCAGGCTCCTGGCTCAGTTAAGACAACATATGCCTCAACCAGAGGAAGTACCCTGAAGGCACAGGGTGATGAAAGGTCTCACGTGTACGTGGGTTCACAACCTTGATGGTCTTTGCAGTTTGGAAGATGTCTCAGAGAGGACAAAATTATCTTCCTCGTGTCAATCAGATGGAGTCCATCTTAGACAGGTGATGTGTCAGAGATGTAGAAGAAGAGACCGAAAAGCAGCCTTCACAATCACCCAGCCCACATACCTCTTTTTACAGCTCTGCAATATTCCTAACCACGGGGTCTGCTCAGTGGGCACAGCAGAGCAGGGCCCCTTAATATGGTCAAGGAAGGGGCAGGATTTAGGCCTTGATGAAAGTAGGCTGAGCTAGATTCAGGTCTCAAGTGTGTAAATCTCAAATGTATAAACTGAGGTCCATTCCCTAAGTGTTCTGACTCTTGCCTTACTCATTTGAACATTGGATAGAATACCATACATTCACAAGCTATTACCTGCAGACTGGATGTGTTTCGTGATTCATTTGGTGGCAAATCTGACCAGAACAGAAAGGCAAAACCTCCTTAAAATAACATGAGTCAGCTGAATGTTACCACTCCTCATCCCACAACAATCAGGTGCCAAGCCTCTAAGAGGCTCCTGAGCCCAGGGCAAGGCCTCCATTCCTATATCCTCCTTGTGCTAGTCCCAGCCTGGCTCAGGTCCTCTCCGGCTGGGTAGCAGTTAGACCAGGGAGAGCCTGAAGATGGGCTCTTGTTTTTACGCAGTGTAATATGTTCAGACTCCCCTCAGCACCGGCCTTGCCACTAGAGCAGGGCATTAGGGACAAGCCCCCGGCTGTGCTCACCCGAAGCTCACAGTAACTCACTACAGAATTGCACTGAGACGTTTTCTCTCTTCTGTACCATTTTAAACTAGAGAAGAGACATTAGAAAAGGAGAAGATGCCAGGTGTGGTCATGCACCCCTGTCCCACTAGCGTTTTGGGGAGGGTGAGGCAGGAGAATTGCCCCAAGGTTCCAGGTCAATTTGGGCCTCAGAATGAGTTCGAATACAGTTTTGAGCAAGGAAGAAGAAGCGGAGGTGGGGTGTTCCACTGAAACCTTAGGGAAACCCCATCTTTCTGTACCATACAACTTAAAGAAAGAATGCCGTCCCAGAAGAAAACAATCAGCTGGCACTTAAACAACCCAACAAGCCACACTTTCTGCTCAGTGAACGCCCGGTTCAATTCTAACTGCCATAGCCCAGGCCACCCCCCACAGATGGGCAGAGTAAGCAATGGAGTATGGAGTGGGCCCTGCTCAGAATAAGCCCTCCCACCTGGTCCTCTGCCACGCAGTAGTTTCTCTTGAAGGTCAGAGAGGTTTTTATCCAGCAGGAACCATCTGAAATGAGGCCATCAGGCTACAGTCAACTCTCATCAGTGGAGCACTCTGGTGTCAGAGACTGACAGCTGAACGGCCATGGCAGTGGACGCTGGGGTGGTGAGGATGGAGACGGGAATGTTCACAGGGGAGACAAGAAGCGTGAAGGATAGCTCTGGTGACCTTACTGTCCCCAGCCAATTCTCGGGCAAGTCAGAGTCCTTTGTCCTGCACCACCTTCAGTACTGGCCTTACAGTCTCCGTGACCTCCCCAACCCCAAGCTGTCTTCAGTCACATGCAGACTTCCAGCCTACGTGAAGTAAGAATCCCTTGAGCCTCGGCTGCAAGCCAGGTCCCGGACAAGGCACTGGGAGGATAAGTGAAGCTCAGCTCTGCTTTTGGCAGGTGTGAGGCTTTCAGCTACCCACAGATGTCTGAGCCACAGCACCATACTGGTTCTCAAAGAAGGTTCTGTAGAACACAGAACGTGGGTGATGGAGAAGGCAAAGGGGGCGGTTCCAGGTTGCTTAGAAGCAGTCTGAATCTACATTGGCTTATCTGGGGCCCTGAGCTCATCTGTCATGTAACATCAGTTTATCCAGGCTGCTTGTCCTCCTGAAAGACACTTCGGGGTCTCCTCCTCTACTTCATCTCACAAGATGCTCCTTCCTGTTCAGAATGCCAGCAATGTTAGCAAGGCCATCTGGTATGTCCATTTCTGTGCTGTGTGGGATGGCTGGAGGCTTCATCAGAGGCAGAACAGGAAAGGTTTAGCTCCATGGGGTATCCAAGCCCATTGGCAGTGGGTAGAGGCAGAGCTTTCCCTGGGCCCTGGAATCTGGGACCACGTGGCCAAACTGCCGATTGTTTCAGTCATGTTCATCCTTTAGACACGTAGCTATATATCTGCACTGAACGGCTACTATGGAAGTCAGCTGCATTGGGAACCAGACATCACTCTCTTCTCAAGCGAAAAGGTCTCTGTGATGCTTTTCTTGCCCCTCCTTCCTCTGGACTTCTAGGCCTGCAATATTAGAACCTGACACTTAAGTTCTGGATACCTAAGGAGGTAGTGGCCGGGGACAGTGGTGGAGTCCATACCCAGTTAGAAGAAATAGCAGCTATAATGGAGGCCTTTAAACAAGGCTCGGCACACACAGCTTTGTCGGGCATTCCAACAGAACAAGTCGTTGAGGGGGAGTGGGGCCAGCCTGTCCCCCTCAGGGCTGAGCAGGATGGTGAGTATCCACGGCCCGACCACTCCCCCACCAGGAGAAAAGACACACACAAGCCGGGAGAACTGTCCAAGCAGGTACTCGCTTTTATTATTACAAGCCGCCTTTTTATAGGCTGAGGGTAAGTGGGAGGGTCTAGGAGAAGAGGAGAGGTGACATAGAGTGTGAGGTAAAGTGGAGTGAGGGGGGAGAGCCAGTAAGATTTTTACATGTAGTTGTTACTAGGCAGAGTCACCACCAGAATAGGCTATGCTTAGTCACCGTTATGCGGAACTAGAGGTGCCAAGACAGGGCTCTAAACTCGAGCTTGGTTTGAGTTGGGACCACAGGCCCCTCACCTGGCCATAAGGCCCAACACAGCTTCACTGAAGGAGATCAATCTCAGAGGCCAGCTGTGTTAGACGCTTTCTAAGGACCAGAAGATCCTTCAATGTTTTTTGTTTGTTTGTTTGTTTGTTTGCTTTTAACCAGGGAAGCCCTATGATCCCATCAGCTTTATAGAAGACTCTCTTTGACTCTGAGTGGACCAAAGATCTGGGCCAATCAGCACTGCCTTTAGACCTATCAGGGCATCATTACAACTCTGAGGACAGGTGCCAACAACCCGGGTGAGGAGCATTAGCTGTGGGCTAAGGAGAAAGGAAGAATGGATGAGTGGGCAGAAGGACTGACAGACACATGAATACAAGGATGATAGGAATGTCTTAGGAAGGTGGATTAGACAGAATCTGACGGTTGATTTGACATGGTGGAAGAAAGAGAAGAAAGACTTGTAGGCCCATGTTGGGGCATGACAGGGAAAGAGGCCCTTTTGATGAGATGTGGAGCATAGAGGGAGAAATGGATCCAGGGAAAGGAGAGGTGGTGCATTCAGTTTTGGTCAGGATGTGAAATGAAATGAAAGTGTGAAATGCCTTGCTGTGTCTCTGAGAGTCCTTGGCTTTTTCCAGAGCATCAGTGGGTAAAGACAATGAGACATTTGGGGAAAGAAAAAAAAAAAAGATTCAGAAACATTTTTGAAACTGAATGAAACAAAAAGCCAAGTCAAAGTGTGCCCGGGCAGCCTTGTTACTGGTACCGTGGATCACTGTGGCTGTTGTGTAGGAGGCAGTGAATTGAGCCTCTGATGCCAAGATCCTCTGTTTAGTCCCCTCTGTTGTGGAGCTACAGCCTGTCTGAACAAGGACCTTGTAAGCATCCTTCCCACCTCCCATTAGTGCAGAGCCTTCAATTCAAGCCTGGCAGACCAGCTAGGGGACTACCGGTTATCAAATGATGTGGTTTAAAATCACCTGGTTTAAAATCATCTGGAAACCACGCAGCAGCTGTATCCTCACCAGCTGTATCCTCTCCCTTGCCACTGCTTCCCTGTGTTCCAAACATCCCTTTGAACAGAGAAAGAGAGTCGGGGCAATGGGATTTTTGTTGCTCTAGACCAGAGATGAGTAGAGCTTTAACTTAACATGATTGTTCTTGGGTCTGTCAAGGTCATTTGAAATCCTGTAGTTCATTCTCTGGCCATTTTTATTCTGAGCTTCAGGGTTTATTAACAGTTTTTCATATTGACCTTAGTCTAAAAGAATAAAGTTCCCAAACACTTGTGGTGATCTGACTTTATCTTTATGAAAAAGTAAAAAATAGTTTTCTGAGCTGACCCCACCAGTGGGGCTCTGCTCAGTAGATGGCACTGAATGGGAGGTGTCCCCTCTGTGGCAATCATAAAGTCACCTTCTCTAAAACCAGCTGGGTCAGTGGCAGCTGAAGTCCAACTGCTAGAACCCTGAGGCATCTGGAGATGTATTATCCTTCCCACAAAGCCCAGTGCTGTAGTCCAGAGGGCCAACCTTTGCAGACGAAACAAAAGCATTCACATATTTCTTCATGCTATGTTACAGTGACCCCAAACCAAAGTGAGTCTTTTACAGAGGACCCAGAAAGAACTCTGAGCTCTAAAAGTAGATCTCGAGTCACACATTTGTCTGTTTCTTTACTTAACAATCCCAAGAAACTTACAGCCATTTGGACATTGAAAAGTATGATGTGTTCTTTGGTTTCGTTGCTGTTATTTTAACGGCTTAGCTTCTTCACCATGATCTTTCTGTGTGTAGCTGGAATAACAGTCCTCATAATCAAGCATTTAAGCAAACAGAAATAATCATCTGAAAGCTATTTTCCATACGCTCTTCGGTTCTCAGTTCGCCACAGTTCCGTTTAGAGAAGAATGTTCCATTTTTGCCCATTGTGGTCCTGTCAGCAGCAAAAGCAATGACCAGCTCTCAACATATAAAATTAACTCCACTCCAGTTTTTCTGAATAAAAACAAATCAATCAAAAGCCCGAATTCCTTTTCAGGAAGAGCTTTTTTGGTAAAGACCAGCATTTACCATAGAATGCTATCCTTGTTTATAAAGTTACTTAAAGTGAGCAATTAGTATAACTTGGGGTCTATTTTTTAAAAAAAAAATCAAGTAATATATCTCTGGGAAATGTTTCGAGTCTTCCAAACACTCTTCGGAGACCACTTTATGTGAACGATTTTCTTCACCCAGGTCATTTCTAATTGAAGGGCAAAGGTGTGTGGGCTGATGACACCATGAAGCAACTCACCATCATTCCATTAGCCCCGAAGAACAAGATGTTGAGCAGCAAATGAGAAAGTGACTGCACTGGCCTGCGTGAGTAGCAGCGCTGGGAATTCTTCTAACCCCCAAGGCAGCAGCTATACCATCAGCTCCTTCACTGTGTGAGAGAGGAGAAAATTCCTAAAGCTACTTGGAAGCTGTGGGTTCTCTGTCCCACATTCTTCTTTCAACTCTGGTACCTTGTGAGCCACAAGAGCAGCCAGTGATGGCAAATACGAAAGAGAAGCTTCCAGAACACAAGGGAAGACAAGAGGACTATTTTTCTCCTTTAGATCATAGCACCTCCCTGCTTGCCTGTAGCAGGCCATTATTTGACACTCCCCCAAATAAATCCCAGCATGCTCTACTAGCATACTTCTATATCCACAAAGTGAAAACCGTGTCCAAGTTGTGAACTGACCAAGCCAAAGACTGGACACAAAATTGGAAATGTTACCAGCTTTGCTTTCTCTTCCCAGTCAGTGCTCACAGTCCATCTGGAAGTGTTTCAATGGTCATTTGTGTCCCTTCCTCCTCCAGATCACACTAACCCACGTATCTGGACAAGGGAGGACCTGGGAAATTCCATCCAAAAACTCACCATGAAATCAAGAAAGGAAAACCTCATTTTGCTTCAAGATTTCTAATGATGTGGGATCTAATGTCTCAGAGGCATCTGTTTGGCATCTGTTTCACAGTCTCTTAAGAATTCGGAAATATTCTTCTACAGAGTTCAGAATTGATCTTCATTATTTTGAGTCCTAGGAAAACACCAGAAGACACCATTCAGATGGTCGGTCATCTAGAGTCTCTGAGATCTGTCCACTCCGAATGCTTTCCAGAAATGTATTAATCCAGGACTGCATCCCTGGCCTGGAGAAAAATCAATGGAACCGAACAATGGCTGCTTTATCCTAAGCAATAACACTCTGTGACACCCCAGCTGAACCAAAGATTAGAAGCTAGAATGGATGTCACCAGGCAGCAAACACCAGTGATTTGTTGAGAGCCTGGCTACTGCCTGTACTAAAAATTACACTGGACTCCTCTCAAAATGTCAAATTACTCCAATGGCTCTGAATGGCATCAGACTTCTGGGCCCCTGAGGAAGCCAACAGACGGATGCCTGGACTGCTTGCTTGGCCTCTTCCGAACGCTCTGAAAGGTCGCAGGCCCTGTCCGCATCAGCACTGTGCGTGGGGCCAGGCCATTGCCAGTGCTCTCAGGCAGGTCCTGGAAGGCTGATGGAGAGCACTTCACCCCTTCCCATCAGGCTTACCTGCCAAGAATGCACATGCCCTTCTTGGCACGCACTCTTAAGATCAGCAACAGTAAAAAAAAAAAAAAAAAAAGAAGAGGCTCAATTAGGAGAAAACTATAACAGCTAATGTGCATTCAGCAGATGGCAGATGGAATATGGGATTTCCGGCTTCTAAAATCGTCAACTTTTAGATGCCCTTGACCTCCCTCTATCTGGTTAAAAGAGGAAAGGATCCTTCAGTTGTCTGTATGTGTTACTAACCCTAAGATTCCAGCCTTTCCTGGGACTGGGCTATAAGCAACTGCTCTGCTGTTTAATTTCCCAGATTCTCAAAGCACAGCTCCTGAATATAACCTCGGATCTTTGAGAGAGTCAGAGGAGAAAAGTTCCTCTTCCACAGCCCTCTCTTCTTTTTGCTTTGTCTTCCAGGACCTTGGATGAAAAGAGACAAAAATATTAAAACTCCCATCTTTGCAAATGGAAGTTTCCAGTAAATTTTCTAGTGAAAAAGCTTTGCCTAGCGATCTGTGGCTGATTCTCCTGCCGTGAGTCAGGCCACAAAATGTCTCAGGTTACTTTTACCTACTAGATTGCAGTAGCCTTGAGTGTGAAAGATGCCAAAGCCCCAGAGTGATATTGTGTTCCTAGGAGACCCCTCTGATGACTCAGCCTGAGCTAAGGAAGCTATTGTACTGCACTGAGCTCCAGAGACAAGGTGAAGGGAGAGTACGCCAGCCTGAGTTGCACCCAATATTCCAGTATCGTGACCGAGAGGCCATGGAGGGGCCTCTCAGTCTCCCAGTACTCTGACTTCCTCAACCTTAAAGTGAGGACAGATTAAACAGATTAAAGGGGATTTTTCATATGAAAATCTTGGCATAGACCTTCCAGGGTACTTCAGGTCTACTCGATGCCAGACTAAAAGGTCAGAGGGACAGGAGCTGGCTGCTTTTGATTCTTACATCAGAAACTCGGCAATATTGCCCAGTAGAATTGGGTAAAGGAAATAGAAGATCTGCATTCAGAGCCTGGGTAGGGCCACTCCTATCAGCACCTGTGCACCTTCCCTGTGGAAGCTGGTCGGCTCCAGAAACGGTTATTCGGCAGCCATTCTGAAGGTGTTTGAAATATTTCTGGAAAACCACCAATACTTCCTTCCTTACCTCTCCTGAGGGGGAGTCTGCCATCCTCCTAAAACAGTAGAGAGGAATTGCACCTCAAGGTTACAATCCACTCAGCTTCCCAATTTCTGAGGTGATTTCCAAAGAAAAGCTTCAAAGCCGGGACAAGAGCTAAATCCCATTGAAATGTCTAGAGCTGGCGTTAAGTCAGTCTTCTCTTCCAGGTCTCCTAGCAGCAGCTGGATATTAACAAGGAGAGAGGGAGAATTATCATTTGGGACTCCAACTGCCACTTTGTGTCTCCTTAAAGAATGAATAGACTTCCAGTTCCACTCAGCTGTCTGCTCACCATAGCACGGGGAGGGCGGATAACCGAGTGAGCGAAACGGGTTTGAGAGAGTAGGACCGCCTGTGGCCCAACTCTTCCCCCAGCTCTTCCGCTATGAGCTATGAGGCAAGCAGGGCAGCCCTGCCACCGCTTTGACTTACGTCCATATCTGTACCTTCCCAGAAAGGGCCCTAGAACTGTGTATTAAATTGAACACACAAACACCCACAGCAAACCTACCAAAACAATTTTTATTATTTTTACAAGGACAGAATAATCATATTATGAGTCACAGTTTAATTCGCTCTCTAGTGGTTTCATTTAGCCGAAGGTTCAATTTTGTTCATGCCAAATAACATTTTGGGTGGTTTTAATAAAGTGTGCATTTTCCATTTTCTCATCACGTTGGTTCCCTGGTAGCCATGACCTCTACTCCCCCAGAAAATGTGTTGGTACCTCAGATACAGGCTATGCCTTACTTTGCAGCCATCATCTATCAGGATGGGAAAGCCGCTTTTGTCCTTGTGCTGAAAGGGGTCTAGACCCTCAGGTGGTTAAAACTTTGATCTGGAGCCTAAAAGCATCTTATCCAAACATACATTCATTTAATCTTGCAACTCAAGCATGAAGGACCCTCCCAGAGTGCCTTGGGAGGGCCAAGGAGACAGGGCTGGGGCTTGCAGAGGAGCCAGGCAGCTGTGCCTGAGGAGCCAGTTATCTCTGATCCCCAGTCCCAGGGGAAACGCTTTGCCTCTTGAGGAGGCTTGAAGTCAGGCGAGGAGGCATCCTCGGGGGTCAGGCATACCTTGGGGCTTTCCAGGGACACAGATTCTATGGCAGGAAAATGTGACAGCTTTGCAGAACCGCCCTGGGGGAATCCGTAGCTGAAATCCATAGCTGCACTTTTTTGCCCTTTCCTTCCAATAACGGGTTCAAAGGACACCATCAGTGCCATGTCCCAGACTTTATTACTTACCAGGGAAATCCAAAATAAAACCCCCAAAGGAGTTGCATGCCAACCCCAAAGCTCTTTCAAGTCTCAATTTGATCCACCAAGCATCACTTGAAAGGATTCCTTTCCGGTCATTGGACACTTGTGGGCATGAAGAGTAGTGTCAGTGTCCCTCTCTCAAGATGCACAGAGCCTAACAGGAGAGGAAACATGTGGTCAAGTAATTCTGGTTTAATAAGTGTAATCAGAATGGTCTGGGTGGAAGCTTGTGGAGCCTTGGTGAAGGAGCTCTCTACTGGGCAAAGAGACTGTAGCAAAGAGGCATTCTTGGGCCCTAGCTCTGTTCTGTTACTTTCGGCTTCATATATTAGTTTTTTTTCTCGTCACAATAACAAATACCTGACAGGAGCCACTTACAGGAGGAGAGGTTGATTTTGGCTCATGGGTTCAGAGATTTCAGTCCATCATACAGGTAGCCATAGCTACCATCCTAGTGGTAGGGGTGTGATGTGGAAAACAGGAGGCAGAGAAAGCAGACCCAGTCAGAAAACTCTGGCTGTAGATAAACTACGGCAGGTAACAGATTTCAGTGACGTCACTGGTACTCCCATGGTCTTGCCCTTTTCTCTTGTTTCTGTGCCAACTTAATGTGTGCTTTCTATCCCCATGTTTACTCTTGACCTCTAAATAGCTTCTGGAGTTCCAGAAAATATATTCAAGTTCTAGACAGGAAGGAGAAGGGGCACAAGATCAATACTTTATTTAAATAGCTAGAAACCATACCCATCAATTTCTTCCATTTTGTTGGCCACCCGGTCTGTTGAGGAAGTAGACAACTTTGAAAACTTAGGGCTTTTATTGTAAAGAAAGGAGACGAGGCATCGGACAGGCAAATACCGCCCTACCCTGCAGGCTCCAAGGAAAGACCTCAGAGGCAGTGTGTGCAAAGGGAAATATCTGTAAGCATTTGGTGGGGATGAAGCAACAAGAGGGCCACAGAACAGCCTCTGACGTCCACCTTCGTAAATCAACCTTGTGAGTGCCGTTACTAACCTTGGCATGTGCATTGAGGTTTCCGTCATTCACAAATCACTTCTGTTTGGAAGGAATTTCGTGTGACCTGCAAGATGAAAAGGTAAAAGAGAAACGTCCGGTTCAAGGTGGGGTGCGGTGGGAGGAAGGGCGCTGTGACTTAATAAGGAACCTGTGTAAGACAGGGAGTGAGGGCTCCTGGGGAGTGGGAAATGAAATATCAAAGGGATATCAAAAATATCACTGTCCAGTGACAGTGACCGGAGATCTGAGTGTGAATGTGTGAAGGACTCCCGAGGTGTACGGCTGAAGTGAACAGCATCTGTAAAGACCCAGGGAGACAGCTGCACATGGTAGGGATCAGGCTTGATTGCAGGAGGGCCTGTGAAAGAGCATAGCCAGTGAGATCGGAAGGAATCCGAGAAAGATACCCTTGCATGTGCAGTATCTCAGAGGCACAGTTATGATGGAGGTTTCCAACCCCACCTTTGACAGATCAGTACTACAGCCATGTCTTTATAGGACGCTTTATTTTAGTGATCAGCCGGATACACTGTAACGTAGATTCGCAATGCACACAGGCTCATTCTTCCTAAATCATGGAGCCCACAAGGCATAACTCTGGATCCCTGGACATTTGAGTGACAGAATCCCATAGAAAAATGAGTCCACTGACTAAGTGAACTTACTCCCAGACGTTCTGGTAGGGTCTGGGGAAAGAAAGCACTGGAGTGTGCTCTCCCTCCTCCCTGGAACCCTGAGTCTTCCCTATCCCCAGAAGATGATTTGCAAAGTATTATGATGTTATTATCCATCATAAATTGTAGAATCATGTCAATGTCTGGGAATTAGCATTTTAAAAATAAAGTAGAGATGACAATATAGATCATGAACCCTGAATCTGAAAATCCAAAATTCAAAATGCTGCAAAGTCTGAAATGCTTTCAGCACTAACATGAAGCCACTTGTAGAAATATCCCATACCTAGCTTCATGAGATGGCTCAGTCAAAACACAGCCACATGCACGAAACTAATAAAATTACCACTAGAGCATTGAATAACTGCATATGAAGTATAAATGGGTTTTGTGTTTAGATATGGCATCATCTGGAAGACAGCTCATTATATGTGTATAAATAACCCTAGCCAACTCCCAAATGCCTCTGAGATCAAAGCACTCTGGTCTCAAGCATCTCTGATAAGCCTTAGTAAAACTGTAGTAGTCTGATTGGGATAGATAGGCTGTGCTGTAGCAAACGTTCCTAAAATCTTAGTGGCTCATCTAGCAGTTTTGTTTCTCTCACACTTAAAGGCTGTGGAAGAGACAAATGGCTCTCTGGGGGCAGCTGCTCCCATTACTCATGGAATCTGAATGCTGATGTGTGGCTACACTGTCTCGCCCTTGGGTCTCTATAGCAAAAAATCAGAGAGAGGGCCACCTGCTACCTGCCCATGTTTCCATATAGAAGTGATACCTGTTACCTACTCCCATGGCACATGGACCAGCATTGATGTACAAGCCCACTTACCCCAAAGACCCAGATGCATCTGTTTCAAGCTCCCATAAAAGGAGAACTGGACATCAGAGAGCACAAGCTAGCATCAGGCAGACTAGCATATGAAAACTGAATGGTGTTGACATTTTCTGGGGAGACATGAATAGGCACCTGCTCAGTCTAGGCAGGACACTGATACGTAACAACAACAACAAAAAATCCACCCAAGTGCAGCTTGGGTCATTTCCTTTGGGGAAATTACGTTATTTACAGGAGTATGAATGGTCCATAGGCATCTGCACCATTGAAAATCCAACTTTTGCATGAATGATGGCTCACAAAAGCTGCCCCATCAGAGATCTCTGCCCAACCTGCAGACAGCACCACTGAATAAAGTTTCCAAGAGATTTTAGCACTATAGCACATGACCTGTAACACAGGGCTTTCCAAGAAACTAGAGTTCCTCATGCCTCCTGACCAGCTTTCATTCCACAACTCAAAAGTAACCCAATATCACCTACAACAAACTCAGTGAGCTATAGTCAACAGTGGCCCCCTTGTGTGGCGGTGGTGTGTGTGTTAGCTTTGTCTTACTTAAAGAGTCAGCACAGGCATCCTATTAGGCGGTTTGCTAAATGGTCAGGAATAACAAATGACCGGTGAATGTGGGAAAGTTAGAAGGTAGCCTCAAGGACAGCCAGGTCCCCATGAAGAAACATAATGGTAAAAAAAGGATGCACAAAGGTGGCATTAAAAATCTGCTGTTCAATGTAAAGGTCCCCCCTTGTAAGCAAATACCTCACTGTTTAGAGATACAGTCATTCCTGGGTGAAGAGGGCCCTTATCCAATAAGCGCTTAATTGAAATCATGCTGAGAAACTGTGACATTGGTCATAAAATTGGTCAAGCATCTCCTCGAGGACCTTAGGGGAGATACTTTGCAGTATCTTTCTATGGTCTCCAGCAGCCAGCAAAAGAAACACTATGAATTCTGCAGGCCATGTGCTTGATGTTACAGGAATAACTTGACTTAGCATGTTTAAAATATATTTCTTTTTTTAAAGATTTATTTAATTTTATGTTACATGTATAGGTGATTTGTCTGTGTGTATGCATATGCACCATGTGTGTGAAATGCCTGAGGAGGTCCGAAGAGGGCACTGGATCCCCTGGAACTGTAATGAGAGTGGATTGTTAGCCACAATGTGGGTTACTAAGGGCATTGAACCCAGGAAGAGCAGCCAGTGCTCTCAACTGCTGAATCATCTCTCCAGCCCTGAATATATATTTCTTTTACTTACAATTCCTCAAAGGAAACAGTGAAAAAAAATAGCAAAATTAGCTAGCATCTACTGAGTGCTGGTATATGCCCAGAAATTGCACTAGAAATTATGTCTATTTTTTACCTCACCTAATCCTCTCTGTTATGAGGCCACTATGGTAAGTTATTACTTTCATTTTGCAAAATTCAAAGATGACAAAGAATGTAGCCTTCATGGATAATCAGTAGCAAAGCTGTGGTTCAAGCCTAGTCTGTCCTTTTACTTCCAAAAAAATGTAAATAAATTAATAGGAGACTGGGAAGGCCCCATAGTTGTTAGGTATCACAGATTGAATTGCTTCCCCCCAAGAAAGACATGTGGAAGCCCTAACTTCAGGACCCCAAAATACAGCCTCATTTATAAATTGATTGGTTTGTAGGTTTCATTAGTTAAGAAGAGCTGAGATCATCCTGGAACAGAGTCCAGTATCACAGGTAAAGTACGGATCACTCAGCCCACCAACATGAGAGGGTCAACTTCAAAGGCCCAGGAGACATCATTTCAACAAGCACCATAGAGGCCTCTAAGGCAGTCAGGTGACCATCTTGTCGAGACTGGGTTTAGACTTTCTCGTAAAGATCTAAGGAGGTAGATTAGGTGAATGCTCAGGTTTCCTCCTGATCCCGATATGTCTGCTGGTTTATCTTGAGTCCATTTGTCATACTTACAGTAGTGCTTTGGTATCTAATAACCCTCTCTTTCCTTTAACCTTTCCAGTAAACATTGATGCCCTTTCTCTGTCCCCGGATCATCTGGATCTGAGGAGCCAGATAGAATTATCTTAGCATGTGATAAGTAGACCCTGTAGCTGTAGCTGCTAAAGCTAACCCCCAGTGCTAACAAGATTGTCAGCATTCTACTTTATCAGTCCTTAATCTGCCCTTGTTCTTAATCACTCCTGGGTTTCCTAACTTAAGACTCTTGGGAAATGGGGCTGGGACACCTGGGAGCTCTGTAATGTTGTATAGAATCGCATACGGATGATGAGCACGTTGGCACATTTTCAGAGATGAATCTGCTGCCAAGAAAGGTGGAGAACCCTGGCTCTGGGCATCATCTGACTACCCAGCTCACCTGGCTGTGTCTCCACATTTTCATTTTGATAATTCTAAGGGTCAGTGTTTGGTTGCCAGCAGGTCTCAGGCAGTTTGAGCGGCTCTGGGGGATTCTGGGAAAGTGGCAGTGCTATCAACACTACAGTTTTTGAATCTCTACAAACCCCTATATAAAAATGGATGGATAATTATAACAAAACCAAACACTCACGGACACATTTCCAAATAAGTTAGGGTCAAGTCATCTCAAAAGACCCAGTGGGTAGAGACACAAGCATTGGACAGAAAGAAAGAGAAAACAGCTGAGTAGTGTCTGGGATACTGAAGGCAGCAGCCCCTAAGAGCAGACAGCATCACCTGGGAAGTTGGGATGCTTTGTAGACATCCCACAAAGATGAAGGATGTTTAGAGAGTGTAGAGTACCACCTTCTCTATGGGGAGAAACTGGGGGGGGGTCTCAGTAAGGGAAGTTGAGGGGCTAGGACAGGTGAGAAAGCTGTGAGCTTGCAGGATAGGTCCACCAGGGCAAGGTGAGAAACAAATGAGGTCCAGGTCGACTAGGGAAGCAAGCAGGCAGGAAGCTCAGAATTCAAGCCACCTTATTTAATGCCATGTTTAATTCAACAATAGAGGGTCTCTGAAATTGGAAATGCTTCCCTGAACCCCAAGTCTTTCTATAAATTTGAGGAAAAATAATTTCACATAAAAATGAATACTAAAAAAAAAAAAAAAGAATGGAAGCCAGGTCTCAAGAAAAAAAAAAACACAGAAATAACACACACAAGGAAAGCATGCCCCAAAATACAGTCATAAAATAACTCAGAACTGTACATCATTCATCAGCTAAGTTAGAAATTAATGTAAAAATGATACAAGACACAGAAGAACAACATTAATCAGAATCATAAAAATTTAAACCCTAAAAATAATTTAAAAGAAAACAGTCATTTTGGAAATCATGACTAAATTACATAGACTATGAAACCAAATAAACGTAATGAATAATATCTTTGGGGGGTGGAGGGGGGAATGATAGATGAAAAGGGTAAAAAAGAAAGAAAGAAAACTATAAAAAAGATTTGAGAGAAAATGACCAGTATCAAAGATAAACAAAAGAAGTTGAACACCTGGAGAACAGGAGCCCTAAATTAGGAAGACGAAACACATGCATTGTGCCTTTCTCTCGCTGTTACAAAACACCTGAGGAAAACAGCTTACAGGAGGAAAAGGTTGTCTGGATCATGATTGCAGAGTTTTCAGCCCGTGGTTAGCAGGCTCCCCTGCCTTAGCATAAGGTGACACAGAAAATCATGACAGGAAGAGCAAGCATCAGAGCAGGCTGTTCACCCCATGGTAGCCAGGGAGTAGAAGGAGAAAAAAGAATCTAGGATCCTAAACACCTTCAACATCTTACTCCCAGCTAACCTAACTCCATAGCCAGACCCCATCTCCTACTATCCCTTTCAGCTATGAATTCACCCATGCATTATTAATCCATTCATGAAGATAGTGTCTTCATCATCCAACCGCCTGATCCCCCACCTCTAACTGTTCCTTAACAATGGTTCTCAACCAGTAGCTGGCAACCCCTGGGGAAGGTTGATCGACCCTATCACAGGGGTCACCTAAGACCACCTGCATATCAGATATTTCCAATACAATTCATAACAGCAAAATCATAGTTTTGAAGTAGCAACAAAAATAATTTTATGGTTGGGGGGGGGTGGTTTACCACAACATGAGGAACTGTATTAAAGGGGCACAGCATGAGGAAAGTTGAGAATCACTGGCTTGGAATCAAGCAGGAGTTTGGGGGCAACACTTCATATTCAAGCAATAAGGACAAGGAAACAGCAAATTCTAAGTTGGGAGATCTTTCCTGAAATAACAGCTTTGGAACTGCTCATAATGCATGCCTCGTGCCTACAACCATCAGCCTAGAAAAGACAGCATCAGACAAATGTTAGTAATATTAATACATTTTAAGGGGAAAGCCCTTAGAGCATCGAGAGAAGCACATGATTTACATTTTCATTATACTTTCAGGAGCAACTTGCTCGAGTCAAAAGAAGGAGAGTGATATATTTAAGATACTCTAAGAAAGTAAGTCAATGATTTTATTTCCTGAAAAATTGACTTTCAAAATATAATGGGCACTGACTGTTATCAATATACAAGAACTCAGAGAATATTGATCCCATGAGCCTTTCCTGAGGAATCTATTGAATAACAAGCCTCAATCAAAATGACTTGCGCGACACTGACAGAAGATCTGATGGTGAGCATTTGATACACAGTGCGTGCGCTGCTAGGGCTAAATGAGGGCTAAACAGGGGAGAGGAGAGGATTAATAGCCACATAGTCAAGCGATATACATAAAGGGCTGCTATCTACAGTTACTGTGGGCTTTTTTTTTAATGGGAATCTAGAATACAAAAAAAGTGTTAATACAAAAAAATTTTAGAATATGCAAAAATTAACATTTTTGGTAATTATTATAGTGGCAGTAGTATTATTCTGCATCTGCTTCATGTGCCACATGGTAGATAACAAATTAATAATTATAGAAAATTCTCATTATTTTTCCCATGTCCTAAGTAATTAGAAACTTGAACTTCAGGTGGAAGTATATATATGTAGGAAGGTGTAAGATATGGAACCTGAAATACACAAGGGTACAGAACGTTAACAACTCTCTGCTCCTCCACATACAATGATGTCACATTAGCATTCTAACATTATCTATGAGGAAAGTACTTGCCCCATGAATACAATGAAGTGCTATAATCCCACCTGAATGTATGTATGCATTATGTATTTGTTATTTATTTACTTTACTTAAATAGAGAGCTTGATGTCAAATGTTTACCTCTGTTCTACCACATGTAGCAATCTTTAGTGTCCAGGGTTTGTTTTTGAAATACCATTTTTCACCAAAAGAAAACAGGAAATTTCAGAGAAATCTTTGATTCAAGGTATGAGCTAAGGTATGTATAAGATAAGCCTGAAAACAATAGTCACATAGATGTTAAGAATGATATCAAGCCAGGCAGTGGTGGCGCACATCTTTAATCCCAGCACTCGGGAGGCAGAAGCACGTAGATCTCTGTGAGTTCAAGGCCAACTTGGTCTACAGAGTGAGTTCCAGGACAGCCAGAGTCTGACTGTTGGGGGGCGGGGGGAGAAAGAAAGGAAGAAAGTGAGAGAGAGAGAGAGAGAGAGAGAGAGAGAGAGAGAGGGAGGAAGGGAAGGAAGGAAGGAGGGAAGGAAGGAAGGAAGGAAGGAAGGAAGGAAGGAAGGAAGGAAGGAAGGAAGGAAGGAAGGAATGATATCAAAAATTGAAATTGGAGACAGAGGCAAATAGATCTCTATGAATCTGACACCAATCCATATGACTATGAATGATAGTCAGGGACACATAGTGAGACCTTGTCTCAAAAAAGAAAATAAATATTGAAATCATGTCACTAAAACTTAGGAGCTGACTTTAAAAGACTCTCATTGATCAAAGATGGGTCAATTTGAGCATCAACAATAATAACAATAATCAAATAAATTTACACTTACCACCTTACAATGGTATTTAACCAAAAATAACAATCACTTTTCAAAAGACCAAGGAAACGAATCCCTAGCTTAAATGCTGACAAATACACAGAATGATTCAGGCACTGTCTTCCACACCAAATGCACCCCAGAATATGTACCCCAGAAATGTACCACAGCTGAATGAATGGTGTGCCTCTTTAAAAAATATTCTACTTAATAAAAATTATTCTAAAGATAGAATTTCAATATTTTGCAATTCCCAATGAGCCAACAGATACAAGTATTACCTCTCAGTCAGTAGCTGCCAGGGCCACACCAAGGGAAACAAACTTGAGTCTGATCCAACTGGAAATGTGCAGGAAATGCCAAGGGCAGAAGAACATCTGAGTTTCACTTGAGCTCTAATCAGCAAAATCCACACCGTGGGAAATGCTAGAGGTCAACCGGATCATCAGCAGATAGGCTGGGGAAAAACAAAACAAGAACTGGGGAGGAGGCCAGGAATTAGAAGACATGTACCTTTTTATTAGTGGGCCAGACAAACCGTAGTGTGAAGGAATGCACTTATGGATGATAAGGCTATGATGCAAGCTCAAGGACATGGCTAAGTTAAAAATCAGGATGCCAGGTCCCTACGGGAGGAGGGAGACCCTTTGATGAGGATGAACATGGGCGAGGGATTTTGTGGGTGGATGACTGAGTCATGTTTCCAAGCAAGCGTGGTCTCCTGTTTTGTGAAGATTTGTTAACCTATGTGTTTTAAGGTTTCCCAATTCCATGCTCCTCTTCATAATGAAAATACTTTTAAAATGTAATCAAGTGTGCTCACCTGTTTAACACAAGGCCCTGAGTTCGATCCCCATCACTAGGGGTAAGAAAACCCAAACATAATAAGGTTCTTGCCATTGAGATCAGAATCTAGAGTGAGGGATCACATTGTAAATAATTAACTTTGAGGCAATATGAAGAATGCTTTCAGACAGGTATGCACACATGGTTGTACGTATCCCTGGGGATGTACATACCCCAGCTCACCTAGCTCTGGCTTCCTCTAGGCCAGAAGCTCTCAACCTGTGGGTGGAGACCCCTTTGGGATTCACCTAAGACCACCTGCATATAAGAGTAGGAGAACCACAGTTATGAAGTAGCAATGGAAATAATTTTATGACTGGGGGGTCACTACAACATGAGGAACTGTATTAAGGGTCACAGCATTAGGAAAGTTGAGAACCACTGATCTAGGCAATTCTGGGCCCCTGGTTGTTTATTCTGGAATTTCTTGCTCCCTTTGTGGCCCTGCAGTTCTTGAGGGCAGTTTTCTCTAAAAGAGTGAAGGGTATGATTGTTGACTGGAAGAGCATTTATTCTGTAAGTAAGCGGATGAATCAGAGTGTCTTGCCTTTCCCTTATTTTAAAATCAGAGCATCATATATGATCTGAAAAAAAGTTTATCTTCAAGTTTTTCTTCAAATAGAGTAGCTGCTATGAAGGCAGGCTGCCCTCCGCCCCAACCGTGGTCTCTGCAAGACACCTCACAGCTAAGATTCCTCCTGAAGCCTGGGAACTGAGGGATGGAGGGGTTTATAGAAACCTTCCTCACACCCAGGCCCCACACACCAACTCCATATATTGGCCTGTGCTTAACCAACAAGGCAAGACAGTGAATATCAGATGAAAAAATCTGTCGTGCCCAAAGGGAAGAGGAAAGATACACTTTGTTGGGTTACATTTCCTGAGAACCAAACGAAAAGGGTGTGATCTGGAGATTGGAATCAAAGGACAATTGGGTGTGTACGAGTCTGGGCGTCCTCTGCTACCCTCTTCCTGGATGCTCTGTAAATAGCACTGTGGGGCTCACAAGGGCGAGAGCCAGAGCCGGTGGGACCCAGGTATTCTGCAGGAACATAAGGGCTGAGAGTCAGGCTGGCATCCGATCCAGCACGCACGAATCCTTCTCACCTACCTGGCATCCATCCCTCACCGTCTCTGCTGGCAAGCTGGCAATTATGGCTAAAGGTAACTCTGGAAATGCAGTTAAGAGTGGGTGAGAAAAGGCTGAGACTCAAAAAGTTGTCTGCTTCCAGGTTTATTGATTTATAAAATGGGGCGACAGCACCCCTGTCTACTAGTAAGGAGAAAGCAAGATAAATGGGGCACTTAGAAGTGAACGAGGAGTAGAGAGTGTTCCTGAGGACCTGACCTAGAGACTGCTACTTCTTTCCTGTATGCATCTAGATACTGGCAAGCATCTTATCCCTTGTATGAAGCCTATTCTCCAAGCTGGTACAATATAGGTTCGTGTGAGTGCTCCAGAAGGGACAAGACCTGACATTCTGATCATCCAGGACCAACATCACATATTCATCGTCTTAGCCCAAGTATCTGTGCTGTCACTCAGACAAGATAAAACAGCCTCAGAGGCCATGGTATAGATGTGGGTTCCGGACCAAGAAGGCTTTCCTTCTACCTGTCTTCATCTTACTTTGAATTTATGGATATGAAAAGGCATTCTCTTTACCTTCCTATTTAAGGTTTTTATCAAATGATGACAGTATGCATCCCAAAGAGACTCCGCTGTGTTCCAAACTTGCCTGATCCTTGGTCAGCTGCATTGATTGTTAAAAAATAAAGAGTCCCTAAAGAAAGAAAGATAAATAGATAGATAGATAGATAGATAGATAGATAGATAGATAGATAGATGATAGATAGATAGGGGTTCACACCAGTAATCCCAGCACTTGGAAGGCTGAGGGAGGATGGTTGCCATGAGTTTGAGACTAACCTGTGCCACAGGGTGAGTTCCAGGCCAGCTGGTTAAATAGCAAGCCCCTTCCCAAATAAGGCATTCCCAGCCGCTGCCTAGCCCTACTGAATCAGACTCTCCAAAGGTCTCTGAGATCAGAATTTTTAAAAAGGTCTCTAGGTGGTTTAAATTATGAGGAAGTTTAAGGAAACGCAAGGATTCTGCAGGCTGAAAAAGGAATTCCTTCCTCTCACATAATTGCTACTCTGCTCTGTGTCTCTCTCTTGCACTATTTTGGCACATCAAACAAGAAAAACATATGATAAGAAAAAACCTTACAAGAGTCTCAAAACCAGAGAGCCTCAAGGGCCAGAGATGTGGGTATTCTATTCTGCTGTGGCTCCTATAACAAAATACCTGTCTTATTTAGGGTTTCTATTGCTGTAAAGAGATACCATGACCACGGCACCTTTTATAAAGGAAAACATTTCATTGGGGCTTACAGTTCATAAATTTAGTCCATTATCACCATGGTGAGAAGCATGCTGGCATGCACGCAGACATGGTGTTAGAGAGGTAGCTGAGAGTTCTACATCTGGATCTGCAGGCAGCAGGAAGAGAGAGTGAGACTGAGCCTGGCTTAAGCATCTGAGACCTCAAAGACCTCACCCCAGTGACACACTTCCTCCATCAAGGCCACACCTCCTAATAGTGCCACTCCCTAAGCTAACGGAGGCCATTTTTATTCACACCACCACGATACCATCAACTAGTTGACTTTGAAAAGCATAAATTTTATGTTCTCACTGGTCTGGAAACTGAACTCTTAAGAGTAGATGCCAGCGTGGTAAAGTTTTAGTGAAGGCTCTCCTCCTGGTAGACAGAGAATGCAAGCTTCTTCTAGGGACACTAATATCAGCGTTGGGGACCCACACTGATGACCTCACGGCACACACCAATGACCTTATGACCTCCTGCTTACCCCTCGAAGGCTGCATCTCCATTTAACATCACAATGAAGCAAGGACTTTATCCAACACAGGAATCTGAGAAAGAAAAAAACAATCTTGAGTCCATACTAGGGGCAGTGGGGCTTTAAAGGGGGAAGACAAGCCGAGTCTTTGCTCCATTTGTGAAAAGTCACGTAGACAAGGCACAAACACCATCAAACTACAACCGTTGGTTTGGACAGCTTAAAATGAACAAAGCTTGATGATTGACAGTAACCTAAAACTCAACCAAGGTGAGCGATGCAGTGGCCGGTGCTTCGGTTGTTAGCGTAGGTGGGCACTACATTTTGCTCTAGCATCTCTGGCCCAAGGAAAGAAATGCATTTGCTAATAGCTTCTCCTATTTCACAAGTATTAAACCCAGGATTGAGTTCCAGCTCCCATTCATTCCTGAACCAAACCGCTAGTCCCTTTAAAAATGAGAAAAGTCACTGCTTCCCCCAAGAGCTTAGCATTTTGTCTCGGTGCATTTTCAGCTTACTAGGGAAGCAAAACTAGCTATAGCCAGATGACCCATGGGGAATCCTCTCCCTAAACACATACCGGAGCCCTAATGAGAAAAATAACACATTTTGCAAAATCTGCTGTTGAGGATTTTTTTTTTTTTTAGATCAAAAGATTTTTCTTACTTTTTAATAATTCAGGTAACCCTGGAGATCCAGCCGCTTTTCAGATACTGCTTAGCAATGAAGAACCGGAAAATTACTGCTTCCCTGATTCCCCTAGTCATCCTACCAGGCAAGTCCAGTTAGTCTGTCTCTGTGACAGGACAGAAGGATATGAGAGAAGAGTCCACAGTTTCAGGTCAGGTCTGCCGGGTTCCACGGAGCCTTTATTTGCCCTCGTCTAGCTGGCATCTTTATTGATTTAGCAATCATTTATTGAGTGACTAAGACGTACCAACTACTGTATACAGATAAAGAAAATAGCCCTGCACTCAAGGGCACTGCAGGCTGGAAACGAAACGTTCCTGCCTCTCCCATGATTGCTACTCTGCTGCTGTGGGTGCTTGTCTCCAACGTGCGCTCATCTGGCACATCAAACAAATACATACGGTCAGAAATAAGTGGGAGAGTTGGTGAGTGAGGGAAGCACAAAGGTAGCTTTTAAAACACCTCATTTTATGCCACCGTCACTCTTCCTGGGATCCCACTGTCTGTGACACAAGATCAAGGGCTCCATTTTTGTCTGACCTTTCTCAGCCTTCCATCCTCAGGAAAACCTCTTGCATCAGCCGCAATCCACCCTTCTTATTCTTCTCTAGAATGTATGTATAACCTGCTTCTCCTCCTCACACCACACTGCCTCTCAATACCATCCTATACCAAAAGCTCCGCAGACAATCCACTGAGCACATCATATACGGCCAACGCTGGGCAACCCAAGATGTTAGGGAGCATAGCCTCAGCTTCACATCTCCATGGCAATGCATGGAGCTTCATGCCTCCCTTCATGCACAGAGGTCATGCCTTCTGTGGTCCACACTACTACAGAACAGGCAAAGGGCACCACGTGCTTCCCAGAAGTCACACATCAGCAAAGGCCGCTCATCTGGCCTCACTCATCATTCCCTATTATCCCTTACTGGATAATTTTTAATCAACACAGCTGTTTGGGGTACAGGGCCTACTTCAGAGCCCCTCAATTCCAGTGCTACATTAAATGTTTGAGTGGCAGCTGTGTTTATTCTCACTGTTGACCCCCACTACCACTTAAACAAGGACTGGAACATCAGCTCAAAAGCAAATTTTAAAAATCAGATACATAGTTCCAGGCCTAGAATCAAAGGCATGTAATCCCAGACACTTATGAGACCGAGGCAGGAAAATCACAAGTTCAAGGGAAGCAAGGTAGCTTATTGAGACCCACCTCCACTTCAAAATATAGGTAAAGAGAGGGATGACACTCAGTAGTGATGTGCCTGCCTCACGTAAACAAAATCCTAGGCTCAATCCTCAATACCATAAAAAATAGCATCAGAGTAGCAAGAAAAGTTTAAAACCCCTCGATTTATGTTATTTTAGTGAGTATCCATAATAAAAGCTCTGGTAGTTTAATAACTTGACCATGAATTGTACTAAGAGCTGGTGTTCATGTCCATGTTTTCTATGTAAAAAATGCAGATCCTATGCAGAAAGAGCTAAATGGTTCCATTTGGGTTGAGTTCTAATACACACACACACACACACACACAGACACACACACACACACACGAGCCCTAGAAATTTAGCCTTTAAGATTTTGCTCTAATGGTGTTATACACACTTTAAAGAGCTATGTCATCAGGATTAAAAGAATGTCTTAGTTCTAAATTTGTGTTTTACTTAATAACCTTGTTTTGTCTTTTCTTTTTTTTTTCTCAGCACACTGAGGAACATGCTAGAGCTTCCCCAGGTCTCCTTCACACTCTTAGAGCCTTGGTCACAGTGACATCCCTAGGACAATGTTGTTGTGCTACAGCTTAGGCCTCTAGAAACCAGTTGGTTAAGTTTCCTTGTTCTTTAGTCGATCATTAAAAAGCCTTTCATAGCCAGGAGGTAGTGGTACACACATTTAATCCCAGCACTCGGGAGGCAGAGACAGGAGGATCTCTGTGAGTCCAAGGCCAGCCTGGTCTATAGAATGAGTTCCAGGACAGTCAGAGTTACAACAGAGAAGCCCTGTCTCAAAAAACCAAAAAAATAATTAATTAATTGATTGAGTGACTGATTAATTAATTAATTAATTAATTTAAAAAATAACAAATAAAAAGCCTTTCATGGATGTGTGAATATAGTAAACCCTGACAGGGTACTATATCCTCCTGTCCCAGACCAGGAGAGGCTGCAGCCCAGAAGCACAAAGGAGCTCCAAAGTCTCTTTTAGAGAACCCTGCTGATCATCTGCCAGGCCTGATTCTGCCTTGATAAGTTACCTTCCTAAGGAGATGATGATGGTGGTTTCAAAATTGCAAGGGATGGGGGTGGAGGGGTGGAAAGATGGCTCAACCATTAAAGGCTAGGTTCACAACCAAACTTGCAAACAGAGACTTCAGATTATGTAAAATCGTAATATCTCCAAGCCTTGATCCCTTCATCTATAAAATGAAGCAAATAACACTCTAATGAAAATTAATAAGATATCATCAAGGGCTTTCAGATTTGTATGTGTACTTACAAGATGTGACAGCAAAGGCAGTCTCTGAATGATAATTTCTTTCCTGGTCCTCAACTGGGCTCACTCATCTTAAAGGAGCCAGTCTTCCCATTTGCATGTGACACTGCAGACTGGCTTGCAAATCTTGTCAGTCATCTCCTCTCATGTTCCTAGGCCATGTTCACAAGCATCCCCAGCTTCATCATTGGTGCTTTGCTGTCAAATGATTGTACTCAGAAGGTGCCAGAGGTCCTGCCTATCTCCTATTTGCTGGGGCTCCATAAGAGTGAAAAGGGTGTTCTCCAGTTGTGGGTGGTTCCTATAGTCAACTCCTAGATCTTCTCACACCCCGAGTGCATATAGATGGCTGCAGATCTTCACGGAGTCAACTGTGTCCACCAGTGTCAACTGTGTCTACCAGTGTCAACTGTGTCCAACAGTGTCAACTGTGTTCACCAGTGTCAACTGTGTCTACCGGTGTCAACTGTGCCCACCGGTGTCAACTGTGTCTACCGGTGTCAACTGTGTCCACAGGTATCAACTGTGTCCACAGGTGTCAACTGTGTCCACCAGTGTCAACTGTGCCTACCGGTGTCAACTGTGTCTACCGGTGTCAACTGTGTCCACCGGTGTCAACTGTGTCCACCAGTGTCAACTGTGCCTACCGGTGTCAACTGTGTCTACCGGTGTCAACTGTGTCTACCGGTTTCAACTGTGCCCACCGGTGTCAACTGTGTCCACCGGTGTCAACTGTGTCCACCGGTGTCAACTGTGTCTACCGGTGTCAACTGTGTCCACAGGTGTCAACTGTGTCCACCGGTGTCAACTGTGTCCACCGGTGTCAACTGTGTCTACCGGTGTCAACTGTGTCCACAGGTGTCAACTGTGTCCACCGGTGTCAACTGTGTCTACCAGTGTCAACTGTGTCCACAGGTGTCAACTGTGTCCACCGGTGTCAACTGTGCCTACCAGTGTCAACTGTGTCCACCGGTGTCAACTGTGTCCACCGGTGTCAACTGTGTCCACCGGTGTCAACTGTGTCCACCAGTGTCAACTGTTTCTCTTTTTCCTCTTTCCTTTTTTTTTTCCTTTTTATTATCACTTTTCAGAAAGTTGATGGAGTGAAATACTCTCTGGCAGAGGAAATAATATAAACTTAAAAGTCATTTCTGGGCTGGATGGTGGTGGTGGTGCACTCCTTTAATCCCAGCACTTCAGAAGCAGAGGCATGTGGATCTCTGTGAGTTCAAGGCCAGCCTGATCTACAGAGTGAGTTCCAGGACAGTCAGGGTTACAACAGAGAAACCCTATCTCAAAAACAAAAGAAGGAGGAGGAGAATTTCTGATGGAATGGTGGTAAAATTCCAGTACTTTCTTTCAGTAAATAATAATAATAATAATAATAATAATAATAATAATAATAATGGCACATGAGGCCATCTTGGGGAATTTCATTATTGATAGATTGGAGGGAAATGCAATGGCTTGAGATGAACATGTTTTCCTTTTAACTGGTTAGAGCACTTTGGGATGAAGAGATGAGAAAGACAGGTGCTAGACAATAGAATAAACCTAGCAGCAGCTAATTTGCATAATTTTGTATAGAAGTGCACTGATGTATGAAGTATGAAGTGACTGTATTGAATACTGAAAATGAAGAATCTTGGAAAACAGTCGATGTTGACTACCCAGCTCTGAAATAGCTGAGCATTTTATGAAATACCTCTTGCTTCTTTGTGGAAATGACTGGTGTTTTAAGCACGTTCTCTCCCTCTCTCTCTCTCTCTCTCTCTCTCTCTCTCTCTCTCTCTCTGTTCAATTTTTAGGAAACACGCTTTTTTATACCATTGTTCTAGGTAATTCTTCAAAACACATTCTCTAAACAGATTAGGCACGGTGAGGTGCTGGAGGGAGCAGAGGGATGTTCCCATCTCTGACACTGTGTGGCCCCTTCGCCATTTCTGCATGATAAAAGGCTGTCTGGAGGGCTGCAACAGTGTGTGGAGCAAAGATTACAAACAGCAATTTTTGCAGGCCAAATTGCTTCCTAAATGAGGAAGCAGGAGACTTAAAGGTGAACATAACTGTCTGTCTGGGCAGCATGCAAAGGTTTCTGCTGTGTGAGAAATGAAAGTCGAACTTCCTTCTGACACGTAGTCCTTAACAGGCTCCCCCCAGATACCTGAAACCCATCCTAACCCACTCGGGTCCTCCGCTGACCACCACTTTACCTGCATGGTGTGGTCCAGTCTCCAGGCTGCTCACCAGTCCTCAGGCGTATGGGGTGAGTGAACAGTCATGTGGGGAGAACCTGGTGAGTATTGGTGAGCTAGATACTCATGCTCTTACTCCCCCGCTTGAGGAGAAGGCGGTTTTTAGATTGTCTGCAGCAAGAAACATTTCTCTTCTCTGCTCTGTTGTTGCTGATGCTGGCTTCTTCTTCTTCTTCTTCTTCTTCTTCTTCTTCTTCTTCTTCTTTTAAAACGCATTTTTTTATTGTTGCCAATATTTTTAACCATGAAATGAAAAAAATGTAAAACCGATGCGTCCTCACAAACTGCTGTGTTTTGAAGTTTTGAATATTAGGTCTGTGCTTTATAGCTCAGGAGAGGAGAAAAGAAAAAAATCCCGAGAAGCAATTAGAGTCATTACCAGCAAATCAGAGTGTCAGGCAACCGGGGAAGAGCAGAGTCTGGAAGTGGAAAGTGGCCTAAGGAGCCAGCAGCCAGCATTCCCTTGCAGAGACAGACTCTTCCTCTCTGATAAGCTGAGCAGCTGGGGGCTTCCCAGAGGAATGTGACAGAAATAATCCGCACAAACAGATCTGTTTGAAATGGCTCTCAGATGTTCCTAGGCTATAGGATAAAGGCACCCTGTCCGAAGGTGCCCTCACTGTGCAGGGATTCAGTGTCATCCTCCGTAACCAATGGAAGTAAAGCTGAGATGAGGTAGAGCATCACTGGCCAGACCTATTCATTTCTGACATTATCCAGGCATTTCTAGGCATGTAACATGTGCCTCCAGAAATGTGCTGAAAACCTGTTTAAAGTAAAATATAACATATTTGGCTCTAAGGATTTTCTGGAAGGCAGATTTTTCTAAGTCTTGACTCTGGCCTACCTTCTTGGGTCCCAGTGAAGTAAATCCACCAAATCCCATTCTTCTTCCCTCACCCCAAGGAGATGAGTTATGGGCCTCTGCTGGCCTTGGACTTGGAGACTCTCTGAGGCTGTGAAGAAAGCCAAGTTTTCAGTGCTGACTCAGAGAGTGCTGTGTCATGAGCAAGCACCGATGGGCCATAGTAAAACTGGTCATTAATTAAAGGAAAAGGGAGTCTCCGGTCCCGGGGAGATGGCTCAGTAAAGCAATTGCTGTGCAAACATGAAGACCTGGGTTTGGAACCCCAGCATCTGGCATGCACCTGTAATCCAGCACTGTAGAGATAGAGAAAGGTAGGTCCCTAGGGCTCAGTAGCCAGCTAGTCTAGCCAAACTGGTGACCTCCAGGTTTAGTGAGAGAGCCTATCTCAAAAAATAATGAGAAAAAAAGTGGAAAACCATTAAAAACACCTGATGTCAAGCTGTGGCCACCACCTGCATGTATGTGTGTGGCACACACAACAGACATTCTGTATTCTCACATAGTAGGGATGCAACTGTTTTCTGCCTCCACCATTAAGTGACCTGTCTCTCTATCTGTCTTAACAAACCAGGAACAACTGAAAGAGGATGATGTGGAGTGTATTGTAAACCAAGATGAACTCGCCATGAATTATCAGGAGCAAAGCCCTTCACCCAGCAGTCCTGCTCTGAAGCCAGTGCTGGACCAGAAGGCTTCACTCCAGACTCCAGGCAAGGAAAACATCTACGAGGGAGACCTCGGCCTGGGAGGCTATGAGCTCAAACTGGAGCAGACTCGGGGTCGATCCCAGGTGGACTAATTGGCGAATGACTGCAAACGTAATCACGAGTAATTCAAGACCACTGAGGAATGCCAATGAAAGCGTTGCAGAGACAGAAAGAAAGAGTATTAAGAATATAAATTGGAGAGAACCTTGTCAAAACCTTGTCACATGTATCCTCCCGTGCCTTCATTACCTTCCCTCTGTATTATGAAACCTCGTTTAATTATGTGACAGCCATGTTTACTGCTGGATTGGGGACCAGGGGAGTCAGGTCTAGCTGCCATTGGGATGAACCAGGTGTGCTGGGTCTGCCCGGGGATGCCTGCTCCTCAGACAGCTCTCCAGGCCCTTCGAGTGGATTTTGGATTCTATTCCCTTAATTATGGAGCGTTAATAACATGACAGAAGAGTTCCTGAGCCCAAGAGATAAGTCTTACCTCTTAGGACTTGACCAGAACTCTACTTGTTCTACGCGACCCTAGGGCTATGCGCAGAGCCCAGCGAGCATTCAGAGCCCACTCTTTATGGCCTCAGAGAATTCACATGCGTTGAGGGCCCCGTTGACCTTGTGGCGCTCTTTCCACGCTGCCCTTCCCAGGACCCCAGGGAGCTGCCTGCCTCCAGGTGTGTCATGTTAGGTGCAGGGCCTCTTGCCAGCTTGAGGGAACCCTTTCCAGGGAAAGCTGGTTTCTTTCCCACGTTCTGCGCTTTAACTCAATTGATGAGCCTCCCTTCCTTGTGTGTACCGGAGCGTCCTCTTGGCTCTCGAAGCAGGCTCCCTCTGAATGCTTTGAAATCAGAGTCTGCAGCACGACCCTTCCACATGGGGGAAACTGTGCAAGAGCCCTGACCCTTTCCACCTCCAACAGTGATGAGTGGCTGGCAGCCAAGAGGCAAAAAGAACAGAGCTGATGGCATTTAGGCTGCACCAAGGACAAGCACCAATCAGGGCCCGCCCCCTTCCCAGTGGCTGCATTGGAGAGACCAACCCAATAGCTTTTAATTCAGCTGCATGACCTGTGCCTTGAAGCCATAAGATACCTCAAGCCTAGCTTCTCTTGAAATGCAGATGTTACTATTAGGCTCCAAAGAGAATCCAGGATGTGGTGGGCCTGCTTTTGAGAGCAATGGAGAATGATGTCTTTCTCAGGCCCAAAGCTTAAAACTATAAAGCATGTTCCGCTTTTGTTAGGCCTTAGACTTGTGGTGTCAGGTACACTGCTCTCTGCATGTCAGTTTTCTTGCTTCCAAATAGTAGAAACTGGGGAACAAAGTTTTATATCCAACTGAGTAAAATCTTGTCATTTCCAGTAAATATGGCGAGTAGAGAAGTTTTCTAATTTGACGTCATCCTAATAAAATTTTGTTATGGAGTATGATTGTTGTTGTGTTGTGTTGGCTACAGCTTCATTTAAAGGCACCTCCTCTGACCAGGCTAACTGAGAGCTCTACACTCTTGTCTCTAGAGCTCTGGGTGCAGCAGGTACTACAAGCTAACATTAGAGGGATACACGTGTCCTAAGACCCATGAGCAGCCTAAAGGGCTGTCACAACAAGCCACTCAAGGAATAAAGAAATCTGCCCCAGATAAGGGAAACTGAGTCAAGCAGAGTGGCACAGCCTCCCTTCATCCCACCAGAGGTGATCAGCACTTGTGAAGAGCTACAAACATAGAGGAGACTCTGAAGGAGGAAGGAAAGAAGGCCAGGGGATGAGGTTTCATCTTCTTTCTGCCCCTGTCGGATGGAGGGGTGAGCTGAAAATTTGGTGTTTGCAGATAGATATGTAGATATAGATATAGGTATAGATATAATAAAAGACACAACAGAAAAGAAAAGAGACTTTCCCCAAAAGTCAAATAGCAATGGGAACAGAGCAAGTGGAAGGAAGAGGAATTTGACCTACCAGATGAAATGGAGTAAGGCATGGAGAGGGGGAACAGGCTAAAGCCAGCACCAAGCCACAATGAATGAGTTAGAACAAAACTGGTCTCAGCCTCCCAGATGGCTTCTTGCTTAAGGATAAACTTCTTTCCAACCTACCGTCGTGAGTTACTGCTGACAAGGACATGGGGATATTCTTTACCAGGCTCCCTGGAGTAGGATTCAGGTCACAGCCTATCCAATACGCAAGACAGTGTTTCTGCCTTCCTATGTGACTACCAGCCTTCCTCCCTCTGAATCAGTCCACTCGCAGAGGCTACTGCCCAGTTAGCAATTCATAAAGCCAAGCTCCGTTATGCTACTACAGTGAAGGATAATGAATTATGATCTTAAGCAATGTCCCGCGCTTTGATTAGCAGCCTCATGACTGTGAAATTCAAACCTATTATTTACTGCCAGTTTCTAATGAATAATAAAGGCATGAGTGCTTTATTCAAGCTACTAATATTTTCACTCATTATTGGAGCTTTAAACAGGGTTCTCATTAATTAGATAACTGGATCTTCCTTGAACTTCTTCACCTGGGTACATCACACATACACACACAGGTGCACACATACATAGCGTTTGATGCACTGTCAGGGCCCCATCCAGAGCCTCTGCGGTGCTTCCCATAACACTTGGGTATGTCTAAACAGGTCTGAAACCCAGTATCAAATGCTATTGAGGTCTTTATTCATCATGAAATTGTTTAAAACATCTTAGAGATCAATCTAACAATATAAATCAAAGCTGAAATTTTAAATACTCTCTGCATCGCTAATGTCATGGGCAGAGCTATTTTTTACAGTGAAAAACAGAATAAAAGGAAATTTTCAATGTGGCCACACTTCGGAAGTGGTGAGAAGAGACCCAGTGGGCACCAATTCTAACTTGGAACCCTAAAGTGAGAGCAGAGTTTAAAGAAAGGCCAAGAAGTATGCAGAACCAAGCTCTCTGGCCAAGGTGTAGTCCTGTCCACTGTAGCCTCTGCTCCAGTCTCTCCTGCCAGGCTATCTAATAAGTCATAAATCTGTCTCCAAGAGGCAAATAAGATTCCTCCTCTGGGGAACAAATTCCTCCTCCGATTGTCCTCAGGGCTTCCAGATTTTCTTCTCCCAACAGGTGATTTCTGGGGGAATTCTAATTTCTTGGTGTACATTGTTTGAGTAGTATACTCACCAAAGAGAGGGACATGAGTCCCTCTTGAGAATGTATTCATGTCTGCCAGGCAGGCTGGTTACATTTCCCCACTCTTTGTGTTTGTTGTTTGTTTTTGTTTTTTGAGTCAGGGGTCCTTCTACACAGCCCTGGCTGTCCTGGAACTTCTGTAGACCAAACTGGCCTTAAACTCACAGAGATCCACCACTCTGTTTTAAAAACTCAGTGAAGTATACTTGCATCTAAAACAAAGATAAGCAAAATACAAATGGTAGCCAAGGTTAGAGCACATTCAGTCAGTGTCTAGCACACAAGAACCATTTCTTCATAGCCTCTCAGCTTTCGTTACTTTTGGAAGGACTGGAATAAGGAACTCCATCTTGTTAATTTGAGACAAAAATCTCACTATGAAACCCAGGCTACTCAACTTCCCAAGCATGTCCTGAGATTATAGGCAAGCATTACCATGTCCAAACATGACTTCATTTTGGTTCTGACAAGCTATGAACCATATTCTCTTAAGATATCACTGATTAACTATCAGAGGATTTGTTCCCTCCTGTGTCTCATTGCCAAGATAAGATTTACAGTCAGTTGGTCTGGTTTGAGCCCACATTGGGAGGGCAACTGACAGGTGTCCAGGAGTTAGTGTCATGAAGCTTTCATAGCCAATTTTAAGCTACTAAGAAGCCTAGAAGGAATGGCTTGTAGGTCAAGCGTTCCTGGATCCCATTCTGCCTATTCTGTGGGTAGTGTCCTAGCACCTCAAAAATATTGTCCAGGTTCCTTTGTCAGAAACTGTACTTCTGCAGAATGTTCACAGACAACAGTTTCATCAAGCTGAACGAAGCCACAACTATCAAGAGCAAATACTGTTGAGGAATATTATCAGACAATAGTCACAAGGTTTCGCAAAAGGCACAATCAACCAAAGTAGGACTTATATACAAATATCCAATGCCTATTCATTCTTAGAAGGCTTATGTAGTATAGGAGGCACATGTACATATAAAAGAATTACACTGAACTATATAGAAGCCCTGTATATATTAATTTAGCTTCTACTTTTAAAACAAAATTTAGACTCTTTGGTTAAGTAGGATAAGACTATAGGGTTGATCATCAAAATTTTAGACCTATGACATAGTCTGAGAACTGCTGCAATTACTACAAAAACATTATACACAAGTAGACCTCATATGTATAGTCAGTCACACAACAAAGCAAAGAGATACAGACCAGAGTTTCAAGTAACAAAATTGCTCAAATGTCAGGTTTTCTATTTGACTATATTGAAAACAGCAATTTTTACTCTGGACATGGGAGAAATTACACATATCGAAAGTATTTATTAAAACAACTTGGTTGCTGTCCTGACTAATAAATCGTGGTACATCCATTTCATAAAGCAAAATCTTGTATGCTGATATAGACTGAGTTCCAAGACAACTGTGTTAGAGCAACAAAGTTTCGGGACAGAATGCATGCTGGCTACCAGGAGGAAGCTGATAGAAATGGCTGATTGTTAGGAGCTGGAAGGAGTAGATTTTCCCTTTGGTCCCTTTTGAGTTACATATACTGTTGACGTACCATTTATTCAAAATAAAATAATAATTATGACTCATGCCATAATTCAATGCAGAATGATATGCTACAGTCAGAAATGGAATGAAAAGCCAGAAGAGCCATCATTGCACCACCACCTTTTACAGACCTTGAGATGAGAAGCACAGCACCCAGAGCACTAAGCCCTGACTCATTCAGCACCCGCAGGTGCCACTCTGCAAAGGCTCTTTGACTCATTGACTACTGAAACTGTCCCTGCCTCTCAAAATAATTAGCACTTTTTCTTTAAGTGGTTTTGCATGAGATAGCAAAATACAGGAAAAAAGAGATCGTAACTGGAACAATGGGCTGCTGACCCAGAAACAAGCGGTCAGAGCAGGAAAATCCAGTACAAGGTCCAGAAGCAGACCTGTGAATATATTTAGAAATCTAGTTTATAAAACATGGCATTTCAATTTGGGTTGGGGATAAGTGGACTAATTGGCTTTCAACTTAGAAAACCAAAGAAAGCTAGATACTCTCCCTAATGCATGTAAAGCTAAATCCCAAGCGATTGAAATAACTAAGCATAAAAAAGCAAAACAACAGGAAATCAAAAAGAAAATAAGACTTCAGAGCATGCAAGTGACCTTGCCATGTAGTCTTCCGGAGACAGAAACTAAAAACAAATACAAATTTGACTTAAAAATTTGGAACTTCCTATGTTGAAAGACATAATAAGACCAAATTTGAAAACAAGAAACAAACTGGGAGAAAAATATACATACATACATGTATATTATATCTGTATGTATACATCTATATGTATACATCTGTACTACATCTGCATATATATATCTATAGATTGAGTATTATTCTCCTGAATATACAAATAATTCTTACCAGTACCTGAGAAAATTTTTAAAAGACTACCAAAAAAAATTTTTTAAATGGTACCAAGGCTTATAGAATTAACTATTGTACATCTTCTATTCAGAATTTCTACTTCTAGGAAACTATATAGAAAACAAATAACTGACAGTTATGCATAAGGAAATAGACAGGGCAATCTTTAGTAGGGCACTATTTGTTGCTGCATAATGTTGGGGTTACCCCAACATACTCATCAGTAGCAGAAGGGTTACCTAAACTATCCCCATGCTGGGGCGCGCAGTAATCACACATGACAGAGGTTAACCCATCTGCATGCACTCAGATGCAACTATTTCTAAAATATGACTGTTAGGGTTCAAATATGAAATACTCCTGCAGGCTCGTGTATTCTGTGAAGCCTTGTTACCAGCTGGCCGCCCTCTTTTGAGAGGGAGGAAAATGTGAGAGGTGGGGCCTAGCTAGCTAGAGGAAATAGTCTCTGAGGGTTTTCCTTGTTAGTTTTCTCTCTCTCTCTCTCTCTCTCTCTCTCTCTCTCTCTCTCTCTCTCTCTTTCCTCTCTCTCTCTCTCTCTCCCTCCCTCCCTCCCTCCCTCCTTCCTCCCTCATCCCTCCCTTCCTTCCTTCCTTCCTTCCAAATGGCTAGGAAGTGAACAAATTTGCTCCTCCTTGGATCTTGATATTTGGCCTCCTCAAGGTCCAGCAACAATGGAGCCACTCACCCTTACACTGAAATCACAAAAGCCATAAGCCAAAATAAATCCTTCCTCATTCTGGACTGTTTCTTCTCAGGTATTGATCACAGCAACAAAAAGCCTAAATACCATAGTATCGTTTGTGAAAAGTAGTCTGCAGTGAGGGAAGACCGACAGCGGTGAGTATTAAGAGTTACATGGAGTGAGGGTTTTGGTTTATTTGTGTTATTGTTTAATTTTGACAATGATACTATAATCACAATTTCCCTGTTGGTTAAAATAATTAGAGAATTGTTCATGCAAATATGATAAAGTGATATCGATTCAGTCGTTGACTCTGTGTAAAGTAAGGGGAAGCCATGAGAAGATGTGGGGGTTGTCCTGAGAGTGGCCTCAGCTTCAAGCTGTGGGTGGGGAGGCATGGTTAAGCAAGACTCCAAAGCTTTCACTTGAGTGAGGTCTTAAAGAGGCTTTCCAGCTCTCCTGAGCCCTGTCCCATGGAGAGGAAGAAGAGCTAACTTATTAGAACACTGTGAAGGAATTCCAGCCCAAGGGGAGATTGTGAACAGAGATGGGGGGGTGCAGCCAGTAAGTTATTCCACATGGTTACCTCATGGGTTGCTATGTGTTTGAAGGTAATACCTGGAAGAGCAGGAGACAGTTCAAGGGATGTAGAAGAGAGGAAGGAGCACCATAATCCCAGGTATACAGGAAATTGGTGAAATACTTCTGGCAGGGAGGATAACCTCATGAGCTGGGTGGAGATGGAGACAGCGGCCTGCCTAGGGTCCGCCCAGTGTGGGTATTATTTTACTAGCTGAGAAGGAAGATGTGTTCAGCACTTTAGTGTTGCTGTGATAAAATACCGTGACCAACAGCAATTTGTAGAATGAAGAAAGTTTATTTTGGATTACGGGTCTAGAGGGAGAGTCCATATTGGCGGGTGAGGCATGGTAGGAGGTGACTGGAGGAGGAAGCTGAGAGGTCTCGCATCTTTAATCACAAAGGCAATGCAGGGTCTAATTGGAGATGCGGTGAGACTATCAACTCTCAAAGCCACAGTCAGTGAGATACCTCTTCCAGCAAGCCCTCTCCTTCTAAAGGGCCCACAATCTCCCCAGTGTCACCAACTGGGGCCAAGTGTCCAAATATTTGAGCTCATGAATGACATTTCTCTTTTTAACCCTCATGGACCATGAGGCAGTCAAGGCAGTGTCAGGAGGCTGGAGAGGAAAACAGGGTCTAGATAAAATTCAGAGGTGAAATATACACAGTTGTAACTGAAGGAATGTGGAGGGAAGGACCCTACAGGAAACCAAGATGGCCCCCAGTCTAAGGCTTACATAATGACTGATGATTCTATCCTTTGGGAGGGAACTGAGAGGGAGGACAGGTTCACAGGAAAGCCAATCAATCTGCTTCCGAACAAGGTGAAACTGGGGCTCCCACGCAGCATCTCTATAGATACCAAAGTGCTGTTTAAGTGGATTTAAAGTTTGAGTGGGAGCTAGAGGATCGCTCAGTGGCATGGCTCTGGGCCAGCACGTGCAAGGCTATGGTTTTGATCCCCAGCTTTGCAGTAGCAATAAAAATGATGATGATAAAGTTTAGGTAAAGGTTCTAGGCCGGAGATATGGATTCTGAGGGATGAGATGTGCATCCCGACATCGCGGAGGAGTTTTTCAGGTGCCATTCGACCCTCGTATTTCTCTAACTCCTATAAAGAGATTCTGGTATGTTCTCTATGCAACAAGACTATAGACTCTCCTCACAAAAAAAGCACGATTGTCTTCAAAAGACACCACAGTGATTGAGGTATATCATGGGAGAACTATAGACAAGGAAGAGAGGGAAATAAGATGGCAAGCTGAGGTTTGCTAGACTGCATGGTTGGACAGAGCATGCGCCTGGGAAACACCCCCTTGAGGATCCCTTACTGTGAATCCAAGATCTATGCATTTGCATGGCATAGAGAATTGGACACAGAGAAATGCTGCTTTCTGCTGCTACTGTATCTGTGGTCTCTCACACCTGCTCCACCTCCCCCCAGCTGTGACGATCAGCCTGAACATATTATCACTTCCCCAGTACCTATTGATCTGACTAATGCTTTGCTCTCAATAACTCTTAGAAACCACCAGAAGTAGTTTGCTTTCTGCTTTTAAGGAGGCAGAGCCAGCAATGCCACATCAGTGTCCCGTGTCAGTGGCATGTCAGCTCTCTTAATCGTGTCATAATTTAGTCCTCAGGGACCCTGACCACCTTTCCCTTCCTCCAAGACATCACACCGGTCTATTACATTGATGACATTTGGACCTAGTGAGCAAGAGGTAGCTATTATTCTGACCATAATGGTAAGACATTTGCCTGTCAGAAGCTTGGAAATAAACCTGACAAAAAGGCCAGGGCTTGAACCTTAGAGAAATTGCCTGGTCCGGTAGTGTAAGGCATATGGAGCTATCCTCCCAAAGAGGAAGGTGAGCTATTGCATATATAGCCCCTTCTGAGACCACAAAAGGCATAATATACACTGTCTGTGGACTGTAAAGGAAGTATATTCTTCATCTGTTGATCTGACTCATTTACCAAGGTTGAATTATAAACCCCTCAAAAGATATGGCCCCCCATGAATATGGCTTTACTTGATAGTAGGATCTTTGCAGATGTAATCAAGTTAAGATGATATCATAGCAGGTTAGAGTGAGCTCTAATTCTAACAACTAATGTCCTCATATGGGAATAGAGACATACAGGGCTGATAGCACTTGACACTGGAGGAAGAAAATGGAGTAATACCAACTATTAACTAATGAAAGCCAAGGATTGCTGCAACCGTCAGAAGCTAGGAGACAGAGAGGGGCCATTTTTTCCTTCAAAGCAGAGTCCTGGCCGTTGGAGCTATACAAAACTAAATGTCTAACTTTTTAAGCAACTAGTGTGTGACAATCTGTTACAACAGCCCTAGGAGAGTCATATACCAAATGACCTAATGAGCTGTGAGTTTGAACAAGAGAAAGCTCGGGGATTGATCTAAGATACAGTGCAAACTTCTCTGACACTTGATCAAGCAGATCTGATAGTACTGGGTCCTAGAAAGTCACTATAGATGAGTCGCTGTCCAGAGCCTTAAGATTCCAGAGCAAACTTCCACCGTCCTTTGTAGATAACTACCTACTGTTGAGAAATAATTTAGTCTGTTGCTGGACCTTAGTGGAGACTGACGCTTACTCATGAGCCACCAAGGTGGCATGTAATCTGAGCTGTCAACATGAGATCATAGAGGAGACCGACACTCATGAGCCACCAAGGTGGTGGGTAACCTGAGCTGTCAACATGAGCATCATGAATTCTTTGTAGTCCACCAAGACATGCAGCTGATGGAAGTCATAGTTAAAATGAATGATCAGACGGGCACTGAGGGTGCACTGACTTATGTGACGATCCATCCAAATGTGTATAGTCCCTCAGCCAGTATTTACTCTCTTCTCCAGCCTGCACCCATAACCTCACAGGGAATGCCATGTAAACAGCTGCCTGAGGCAGACCTGGTTTAAAGATTGTTCTGTGTGATAGGCGGAACTCAAATACTGACAACTACAGTGCTACAGTCCTTTTCTGTAGCATCTCTGAGGGACAGAGAGGCCAATCAATCCTCACAGAACATCTTGTCATCCCTTTTGTTTGGAATGGAAGTAGTCAGAGGTAAAGAGCTCTACTGCCATGAGCTACAAGTAGCGTTTGGGCCAGATAGTCTGACGTTAGGAATAGCGTGATTGGAAAATTGGAGGCAAAAGTCTGAGAAAGAGGAGTGTACATGGATGTCTCTTGAGTGTGCAAGGACTGTGATGGTGTTTGTGTCTCTTGTTCATGCTCACAAATATTGATAACCTCAGCAACGGTAGATTTTGATGCGTCTTACCTAAGGTTTCTATTGCTGGGATGAAACACCATGACCAAAAGCAAGTTGTGGAGTAAATGGTTTATTCTGTTTATGCTTCCACATCACAGTTCATCATCAAAGGAAGTCAAGACAGAAATTCAAGAAGGGCAGGCTCCTGGAGCCAGGAGCTGATCCAGAGGCCTTGAAGGACTGCTGCTTGCTGGCTTGCTCCTCGGTCAACCACTAATTAAGAAAATGTCCCACAGGCTTACCTACGGCCTGACTGTTTTTTTAAGACAGGGTTTCTCTGTTGTAACTCTGGCTAACTCACTCTATAGACCAGGCTGAACTCACAGAGATTTGCCTGCCTCTGCCTCCTGAGTGCTGGGATTAAAAGCATGCCATCACCACCTGGCCAGCCCAATCTTACAGAGGCTTTTTCTTAATTGAGACTCCTTCCTCTCTGATGACTATAATGTGTCAAGTTGACATAAAACAAGCCAGGACAGGTATCTGCAGGAAGTCCTGGTGCCTGTGGGATAACCAGATCCCTGTGGAATGTCCACGTGCCTGCAGGAAGCACTGATACGTGCCTGAGGATTCAAGTTAGTGGAAAGCTACAATAGCTCATTTCAGGGAAATCTGTTCGTGACTCATATCTATCAGAGGTTAAGTTTTAGACTCTCCTAGGGGGCCTAAGAACCATAGCTATCCAAAGTTCTTACTAAAATAAAAGAAATGTAGAGAGTTTGGAGGACGGTAGGTATAAATACCAGCTACAACATGATGAATTACCGACGTTAGGATTCAGTAGCCATGGTTCTTTTGTTTAAATGTTATAGACATATTAAGCTAATGCTTTTATTTTCTTCCCTCTTACAATACTATCATTCAATATAAGATAGATTAATGATAGGTAACTTTGTATCACAGTACTAAAAAGTCAGGAAGTCACAGGAAAAGAAGAAAAATGCTACAAGGACTTCATCCCCTTCTGAGGAAAGGGTGCTAGCACGGCTCCTATTGAATCCAAGACGACTAACTGTAGCATCAGGAGGAAATAGGACTTTGTTACTGTCTTTATGCTGAGACTAAATGACTTAAGGAGGCATGAGTGACAGGGATGGATGTTCATATTCATTTTTATGTGTTGGTTCGGCTATGTTGTAGTCCCCACTATTTAATCACCTACTAATCTAGTCGTTGCTAAGAAGGAATACTTCGTAGATGATGGATGTTCATAAATAGTTGACTTTAATTTAGTAAGATTGCACCAGATCATCTAGGTGGCCCTGGGATCCAATCTACTGAAGACCTTGAGAACAGAACAGAAGTTTGTGGAGGAAAAAAGTTTGACCTGGGGACAGTAGTTTCCACATCCTCCAGAAGGTTCCAGTGCCCTAGTGATGGCCTGCCCTCCAGGCACCACACTTACCTAGAGAACCTCAGTCCTCACAGCAGCATAACTATCTTTCCCTTTCTTCTTCCCACCCTTCAGACTGGACCAGAAGGACAACTGCAGTGAGGAGAATGTCCAGTGAGGAGAATCAATGAGGCACATTGGACATTGGATGGATTCAAATGCTTTCAGTGAGGGCACTTCAGGGATTTCTTTCTGAAAAACATACTCATAGTGTTGACCTGGTCAGTCATCTGACCCTTCTCTGTCTACAGGGTATTTCAAGGAGAGCTGACCTTCATAAAGATGACCCTGAAGCAAACTCTTGAGTACCTGTGAGACCAGCAAAGAAGCATTCAAGTGCATCCATTATTCATGTCAGAGCAGCTGTTAGGCTGGGTATGGGGGAGGTTGCTTGAGGGTATAAGAAGCTTACCTATTTAACATAGAAGGTTCCATGTGCTTCTTAAATATTTTTCCATCAAGCAATCATTCATTATGTTCAACAAACAATTAGTAAGCCCTTATAATAGAGTACTGAGAATCACAGTTAGGCATTGCCAATGCCAGAGTCGTTAATGGGATAAATATGAGTGGGGCAGAGAGAGCAAGAGCAGAGGCCAGAAGGTGCATTAATTTGTAAACATGATCTCCTGCTTCATCACCTCATCACACAGACTTCTTAAATCTAGCAGTGAATGGGGAAGGGAGAGGCCCTCTAATAGCCTGAGGTAGAGAAGCATGGAGCAGCTAACTACTACACTGTCGTGGTCAGCGGGGAGCACCTCAGCAAGGACCTAATGCCAAGATCTGACTCAAGAGCCCCCACTACATAATGTGGCCCAAAACAATACCAAACCATCTTTGACACTCACCTACCCCATGCCTGGACTAAGGGGAACCCTCAGTTAGTGGAAATCACCAAGTCACCTTCTTTCAAAACCCATTTTCCACTCACATCCAGCAGATGGCAAGCATGAAAACATGTCGATTAAGCAGAATTAAACTGAATTAAATGTTGGCTCCCTTGTACCTGGCACTATGTCCAGAGCAAAGAAAGGAAACGTGACAACAGATGGGAAAGGAGACAAATATGGATGAGCTTTTGATATTGGCCTTGCTTTTCTATGCACACTAGCTCATGTTGTCCTTGGGACCCTGGAAACATCATCTTAAGAGCCCTGCTTAATGTACATGGGCCAAGGAGACAAGGGCCTAAGATCCTACAGGTAACTAATGGCAGAAGCTAATTTGGAACCCAGAATAGCATGTCTCCATGGGTATCTCCCTGCTCTGCTGGGCTTCTCCCCTCCATCTTGACCTCATTCTCAGTAGGTCCAATGCATGGCAAAGACACCCATCAGTACTCCTGGGTTTTGGTTGTTCTTATGCTGTAATTCCTAAACCCTAAAGGTAGCTTTTTTCCCAATCAAACTAGTGAAATCCTAGGAATGCAGTGATTGGCCATCTCGTGCCTCCTGCTTACCTCTGGGCAGTTATTGGTCAGCTGGCCTATATTCACATGCCCATCTTTCAGAGTCTCAAACACAGGTATTTAGTGAACGGCTCCCATTACAACCAAAAATTAAGTTCTTGTGTTGTATCTTCCTAAATTAACCCATGGAGATAGCAATTCATAATCACAAAGCATTTCAGCTTCTGCCAGGTGGTCTTCAGTTGTAACACTACAGGAAATCAGTTGTCATGCAAAGACAGTCACATCGGAGAAGTGTGTGTGCCGTGGAAGTGTGACTGCTTGCCAACATCCAGCACAACTCTTCAGCCGCGTGAGTGAGCCAGTTTAATAGGTATCCTTCACCCTGGCAGGCCTTCGGATGATAGTCCTACATGACAACTGAAGAAAACCCCTGAGCCAGAGCCACCCAGTAAAGCTGTTTCCAGATTCCTGATCCACAGAAACTGTAGAAGAGTAAATATCTACTGTTGTTTTAAGCCACTAGCTTTGGGGTTGCCTTGTTACACGGTAGTCACAATGCAAAGCTCCCAATGCACAGAAAGAACTCTTAGCTGTGCAACCCATTAAGCACTTTTTGCAGTAAAAGCAAATCTTTTGCTTAATGATAGAGATTCTGGAAGACCAAAGCCTTGCCTCTCCCCATCTCAGCGTGTATATACCTGATTCCCCACCCTCCGCTCCTGAATTCACAAATGGATGACAAGGACAGTACCAAAGCAGCAGTACCCACAGCCCCTTTGAACAGTCACACAAGGGTTCCACCTGGGTTGACTGGAAAGAGAGTCAGCATGGGCCCACGGGAATAACTGCTAATTGCAATAAGGGAGCAACGAGAAGAAAAGTATTGCTTTCTCCTATAAGGTTCTGGTCTGGGCATAGGAATGAAGTCAAAATGGCATTCTTTTTGTAATCCTTAGAAGCATCAGACTTAAGTGAAGCCATTACAGGAAAGGCATCGTGGTCCTGGTTTACTACTAGGTTTGCATATTGGACCACCAGGTGAGCTTCCAAAATTAGTAATGCCTTGGTCCCACCCCTGAATCTCCAGAATCGAGCTAGACTGTGTCCCAACCTCAGGAATAGTTTCCAAAGCTCCCCAGGTGATTGTATTGTGCAAACAACATTGAGAACTAGGAACTGATAGAGGCTCCCAGAAGGGAGAGGAGTCAGCTGTTTGTAGAAAAGGCATCAGAGGGCTTCCTAGAGCAATTGGGAGTGAGCTTCTGAAAGGTTTCAGAACCAGATAGCATAGTTCCAGAGAAGAACCTGGGCAAGTTATGCCATTAGGGGCGTTGTCATGTGTCCTGGGGTTGTGGGGAGCATCCAAGTTAAAAGCCACATCACCACAGGGTGATGAGGATGTTGCTGGAAGTTTCCACTCTAATTCAGAACCTCAGCTGTAACTCCAGAACCACTGCCCTGCTTTACAAGTTCCAATCACAAAACCTGTGAATCATCAACTTCTAAATCCTTGGCACGCAACACACTTGGGATATCATTTTAGGGAGCCGCAGCTGCTGCCTGAACAAAAGAAGAAAGAAAAATAACTGCTCCCTTTGAGCCCCCATGACCGAGCAACAATGTTGTCGGACATACCACTTCAAATTGTCTCCTTTCATCAATACCAGAGCCAACGCTGGAAACTGAATCTGAATTTGGCTCAGCTCTGGCTCAGTTCACCTGAGATATGTGTTTTCTAAGTGTACTCATTCCCCACTCAAAGCTTCAGTGAGATCTCTCCTGACCCTTCATCCCTCAGTCCATACCGACTAGAAGTGGAGAGATGATTGTCGAGATGACAGGATTTGCCCATTCTAAATGTGTAGTTCCTTGCCTCAAAGGCCAGTTGTTGCCCTTTCTGAAATGAACAGCTAGCCATCCTTCTACCCATCTTATTCCAAAAGGATGTGTGGAATAGGGCTTCTTACACTTTAATATGCATGTGGATACTCTAAGGATCTTATTAAAATCAGGCAGGACCCCTGGATAGGACCTGAGGGGTTGCACTCCTAGAGGGCTCCCGGGACACTTTCCAGAGGCTAGAGGCAAGAACAATGTTCATCAGGCTTGAGACTTCCTTGTCTATAGGCAGTTTCAGGGCTAAAGCAACCACACTATCTTTACCCATTTAAGAAGTAATATTGACCAAGTTTTTCATGGAAATTCTTCTATTTTTAAAGTATGCCCACCTATGATAAAGATGGATTTATCATATCATACCAGCTAACCCTCCAACTAGTATAGGGTAAAGTTGATTCTAGTATGTTTCACCTTATTTGGGTGTCAGTGTTTATACTTAACAAACATCCATTTTTGGTCGGAAGTATTATATCATCACAATTCATAAACCGGTATCAATCACTCAACTGTAATTTGCTAGGACATAAAAACAGAAATAGAAGTAACGATAAAAGCACAAAATCCAACATGGCAGCCACAGAGGTTACAAAGGAGACTCCATACGAGTATTGGCCTGATTCTGGAAGCTGGGCATGCGAATCTGCAGAGCTGACTTGAACAAAGCAACCCACAGGAGAGGACTCTAGAATGCCTTTATCAGTTCACCCCTCGCTTCTGCAGGACTCACCCGTAGGAGGCTTGCTGGAAGTGGACATGAAATCAAAAATTTCAGAACAGAGAGGGGACCCTCTACTACTTGTTCTTATAAGACTCTTGAATGTCTCCAGGACAAGTGAAAAAATATTTTCTAGTACAAAGCCCCCAAAATTTGGCCCCTAATTGAAGTAGACTGCTGAGCCACAGAAATGTCATTCAAAGCTAGCAGCAAAAATGTGTCAAGCTATAGTTTTGCCAAAGTATTTCTTAAACCAGTTTAATTGAAAAGAATGGAATCACCAGGAATGGTAGCATACATCACTGAACCCAGCTCTGAAACATAGAGACAGGAAGATCATGAGTTTAAGGTTGACATAAGCTACATAGCAAAATCTTATCTCAAAAGCCCAGAAAAGGAGGAGGCAGGAAGAAAACGAAGAGGAAAAGGGGAGGAGAAAGAGGAGGAGGAAGAGGAGGAGGAGGAGGAAGAGGAGGACGAGGAGGAAACGTACTCTATGACATAGTGTTTGAGGTGAAAACCCTTTCTGATCATGTGTGTTTGCTAGTGAATATTTCACTTTTCAGTGAGACAATGTTCTGGTTAAGGTTAATTGTCAGCTTGATTAAATCTAGGATAATCCAGGAGACAGAATTTGGGCATGCCCATGGGGGATTATCTTGACTAGGCTAATTGAGGTTGGAAGAGCTTCCCCTACTGTGGGTGGCACCATTTCCTGGCAGACTCTGTAAAATAGGAGAGAGTGAGCTGCACATAAGCGTTCTCATTCTCTACTTCCTGACAGCAGATGCAATGGGACCAGCTAGCTCAGCTCCTGCCCACGGATAGTCCCCCAACATGATGGACTCTACCCTTGAAGGCCAAGCCAAAATAAACCCTTTCTCTCTCAATCTGTTTTTGTCAGGGTGTTTTATTCTTTACCACATCAACTGGAAAAGCAATACTCAGTCTTACCAATGTGTAAAGAATGCAAAACAGTGCTTAGCTGATGTAAGAGATGAAACTGAAAGCTGTCTTCTTGTTTCTGAAACCCTTGCAAAAGAAAAGACTTTACATCTTGAAAAATGCTTGTTCTGTGCCTGATGGAGCAGACTAGGGATGAAGCATTAGGGTCATGCTGACAAAATCCTGCTAGGGTGTCCAGGAAACTCTTAGCTAGGAAAATAAGCACGTCTACCCTCACATTGCTTTAGTAGAGAGAGCCAAGATGGTCACCAATACACTCCTTGTCCTCTCTTCAGTGAATATTTATCAAGTGCCTGTAATATGCCAGGCACTGTCCTTCCCCATGTGAGCCTTACATTAGCGCAAGAGGCAGATGTCACTATGTGGTCTGTTACCAAGCCACAGCTCCATAGTGTTTGTGAGCAGGGTAAAGCAGGTTGAGAATATAGGTTGGGCAGTAACCTGGAAGTTAGCATAGAAGGTAAGCTGCCATGAGAAGATGGCATTTGAGCAAAGATTTGACAAAGATGACAAGAAAGATGCTATCTGTAAGGAGAGGCTTCCAGGTTTGTCTGGAACCTTCCAGAGCAGCATAGAAACGAGATAAGCAAGGTAAGCAAGAACTGTAGAATGCAAAGTCAGAATGGGAGGGGTCAGGGGAGGGCAGTCCCGGTAGGTTGTTACAAAGACTGGCTTCATTCTCAGTGAAATAAGAACCAATGGCAACCAATCTCAGGGGCTGTCAGCAAATGACAAATCTGACTTCTAAAGGAAACACTCTGAAGCTTTGTGAAAATAAACCCTAGGCGAGTAGTAAAGGACATTGGTACGATACTGCTGCGTAACAACAGTGTTAAAAGCATGAACAGTGAGGGTTTCTTCAGGTCGGACATCTGTGGGGCATTTGAAGGTCTGCAGAGCTAGAGTGAGCTCCACTGAGCCAGTGTCATTGGGGCTCCTCCTGTTCTCTTCCCAGCCTCCAACAGAGCCAGCCAGCTAGACCCAGAATTCTCCCCTCCTCAATTAGTGTGCACACTGGGTTTTGATCTTATTCACCCCTCTTCCAATTTCTCTCCGATCCATCCCCCTCTCTAAGCATCCAACTTTGTGTTTTCTTTTTTCTTTTTCTTTCTTTCTTTCTTCCCTTCTTTCTTTCTTTCTTTTTTTTTTTTTTAAATTTACTGCCCATGCATTCTTGGATATGCAACCTTCCCCTGGATTGTGGTCAACTTAACAAGGGCTACACTCTTAAAGGAAATTGACTCTCCCTCTCTCCACACCTGTCGATTGTCAATATACTTCCTCATCTAGGGGTGGGCCTCTGTGACTACCTCTCCTCTCCATGATGGAGTTTGTAGACCTGGAATTTCCTCTCCATGGCAATCACTGAAATTACAAGTAGCATTTTAAGTGTGATCTTGATCTAACACTAGCATTAGACATTAAATAAAACTATGATCACCCCTTAGCTTTGTTTATTTGTTTGGGTATTTTGGTATGCCGTGTAGAGCATGCACGGTGAATATTTTACACTTTCACTTCCAAAATGTTGAGTATAAGGCATGGTAGGGCACACTGGGGTTTGTTTTTAGTGAAAATATTTTTTTTCCTCCCTGACACTGACTGCCGAGAGAACTTTATCTTTAGATGCTTTAGATCTTTAGAACTCACCGTTCCAACTTTGTTCCTGAGGTCACATAGCACAGCAATGTGTTCAGTTCCCGAGCAGCTTGGCTGTGTCTCTACAAAAGCAGAAACACCAGTCTTCCAATGTTGAGGATAAGGCTAAAAAGCTAAAAAACAAAACAAACAAACAAACAAAAAAAAAAAAAAAAAACCAAATTGCCGACAACTCCCATCTCTGGAAGTGGCAATTTTCTAAGACAAATGATTTTTCTCTTCTGAGAGTGAGAAATACGTAGTTTTATTAATGGGCAGACTTAAAAGTCACATCTAGATATTATGATAGAATTAGAAGAAGCTTACAAACATAGGCAAATAGTAAATAAGGAATCCATTTACCATTGACTTCTTTGCTGATCCAGATTTCCACTATATCATTAACACCTATCTGGGCTGCTGGGTGTTGAGAAAATGCCCTGCCATTTGCGTCTGCCTTCTCCTCAGAACTCCGACACGCCCCTTCATTAGCAAAAACGTGTAAGTTAAGCCTTTTAAATTCGGGAAGAATATTAATGAGGAAAAGCAATAAGCTCTATAGAGAATAGCTCATCTGTGGCCTGCACTCTCTTTGGAAGCAGATATGGAGCCCTGGGATACACCTTACACTACAGATTGTCACGGGACAAAATAGGACTCAATTATTATGGTTTTCTGATTCAGCTACGAAAAGCCGCCTTGGCTCTTTTGCCATGAAAGTAGTGGGGCCTGATATACCAAATGTCTGCTGGGTGGCTCACAAATCACTCATATTTTTAGAAACAGCCAAGAAGTGACAGGGAAATCCAGCCTATTCCCTCGCCTGCTACAAATCAGGTTATGCTGAGTACCACTGACCGAGAGCCTGGGAGAAAGTACACGAGACGATCCATTCGAAGGGAAAGTACTCTAATAATTTTCAGTCTGCAACACCCAGTTGTGCCAACGAGCCAAGAGACTTATGGGAGTGATGAAACGGGTGCAGCTGTAGAAACAGTGACCCATCCAGATTAAGAAGAGAAAAGACGCCGGACTCCATTTGGCACTGGATGAAAACGACCTCTAGCTATCACACTGTTACAATGACAGTTCCTCCCTCTGACACCCACTGGCCATGTGGGAATGAGGGAATTGCTAGCTCTTTCTCTCCAGACAGCACTTCACAACCACTTACAGTGGCTCTGGGGGAGGGGGAGGTAAACTTCCCTCCCTCTTATGCAATTAGCCCATTTATGCATCTCCCACTCTGAGCTGATCTTCCAAAGGGCAGCACAGCAGGTCAAGTTCAAGCAGCTGAAAGCAGATGGCACAGATGAGTAAGATTGCAGGAAGCCCTCTGCGGGGAGCGGGGAGCAGGCTGGGCCTGAAGGCCTCTGAACAAACATGGATGCTGTGGGAGGCAGGACACCATCTTGGCCCGTGGCTTGTGATGAAGAATTGCGCGTGCACAGATGAGGGGTAAGTCTGAACCCGGTGAGGGAAGATGGTGGTGGTGAGCAGGGAAAGCGAGCAGGAGAAGGAGACCAAAAGCTGTAATTCATGTATGGTCCCTGAAGGACGAGGAAGGACTATTATTTCAACAAGGTTTTCCATTCAACGCAAACACAAGACAAAAGTCACCGCTGACCAGCTAAAATGGCAGTTGGTTAAAATAACAGAAAGAAATGTGGGAACGAAGCCAAGCAAAGGCCAAGTTAGCACAGTCCCAGGAAGGCAGAGACGCTGGGCTGGATATCCTCACCTGTGGAGTAGTTGAGTATTTATTTTTCTTAGTTCCTGTTCTGTTGCAGTGACGAGAGACCACAACCAAGACAGCTCTTGTAAAAGAAAGCATTTAATTGGGGACTCACTCACAGTTTTAGAGGGCTGGTCCATTATCACTGTGCCAAGAAGCAGACAGGCAGAGCGCTGGAGCAGTAGCTGAGAGCTTTATATTGCGATCCAAAGGCAGCAGGCAGAGAGATACAATAGACCTGGCATGAACTTTTGAAACCTCAGAACCCACCCCCCAGTGGTACAGCTCTTCCAGCAAGGTTCATAATCCTTTCCAAACAGTTCCATGAACCGGGGACCAAGCATTCAACATATAACCTATGGGGCTATTCTCCTTCAGACAACCACCATGTCCAAACGGTTTCTTCGCTTTTTTGTGTTTCTGTTTTTGTTTGTTTGTTTGTTTCACCTAAATTGACAAAAGAGGATAGGGATTTACATTCTTCATGATGGGTCATCTTCCTCTTTATCCTTCTGATACTTCTGACTCAACTTCAACTCAAAATACCTTCTCCTTTCAGGGTTTTTGGGGGAAACATGAAAGCATATTTTGCCCGTCCCTCTTTCTTGGTGGTGATGTATGTATCCTGTGAAGACAGCAGGCATTCCTGCTCAGAGGTCAGATTATCACCATGCATGGAGAAAACACGACAGTGTGGCAGCGGAGCCACTCAGAGAAGCACATCCGCCCAGCAAAATATCATCAGTCAAGCCATCCATACGCTGGAATTCAGCCATCTGAAAATAGACCAAAAGATTGCAGATGTGTCGCTAAAGGGATTGGGAACGCCCAACACTCCAATCAAGGGGACCAAAGTGTAATCTCTAAGGCACAAACCTCAACTGTGATTGTAATTGAAATAAATAAATCCTAATCAATTCCTTTGTGCCCAGTTTTAAGAACAGATTCTGGAATGCAAGGCAGAGAGGTTGGCATGGAGCACAAAGAGAGAGGCCCCCAGAGGTGGGAGTGGCAACATTTTCCCCACAGTTCAGAAGGGAGAATCCCCAGGGCGGGTATCAGCAAGGTAACCCACCCTGACATAGCGAGACACTGTCTCATCTCAGGGCCCCTGCAGATGAGGAGGAGAGACCCTTTCTGCTGTGTTCTCAACGGCTAGCCCTGAAGCACCCACAGCAGCCCCACCCCCGTAAATCCCACATACTGAAATCCACTAAACATTTCCTTTTACAGACATTTCCTTTCCAGACACATTTTTTTTCCTTTTAAAAAAAGAAGAAGAAGAGTAGGAGGAGAAAGAAACAAACAGTAGTGGCTGGGAGCTAGCTTGTTCTGTGAAGTGCTTGCCATGCAAATGTAAGGACCTGAACTTGATCGTGAAATTCACATTTTAAATAAACAACAACAACAACAAAAATGGGATCACATTCCTGTTACCCAAGTGCTTTGGGAGATTAATCAAACAGGAGGACCACTGGGGCTCATGGGCCAGCTAGCTTTGCCTAATCAGTGTGCCCCAGGCCAATGAGAGTCTGTCTCAAAAGCCAAGAGAAATGGCACCTGATGCTTAAAGGATGACATCAGGTTGACCTCTGACCTCTACACACAGGTAGATGTGCACTCACTCCTATAAACATGCACACACACATACCGATACTATAAACAAATGAATATAAATAAATAAATTAACAAGAGCCTTTACTGGAAAACAGCTGTCCTTAACTAAACAGCTACAAGATTCTGTGCTATACAGCTTCTTCCCCCATAGGCGATGTCAGAGCTGCAAAGCAACCTCATGATGATAATCTTTCTTCCCCTGATAGAGATTGCTCCCAAATGGCAATATAAATATCAGCCACCAGCATTACATATGGCTGTTGACAGTTGTGTAAAATCCAGTGTAATCATCAGACCCTTGTGACATTAATTGGTCCTAATAGCACATAGGTCATAGTGTTATTAAGGGCCTAAGAGAATTCACCACCCCTGGGGCTCTCCGGGACTCACCAGCTGGCCTTCCACCTTCACATAACAACACGGAAACCTGAATTAAATGTTTAACTTTTGAGTCTGTCAACCAAGGAGAACTCTTCTGTCACCACAACATCAATGAATGAACAAGTGGACAGATTTTACCATTACCTGGTGGTGGTTGGGCATATACTCCTGTGACAGAGAAAGCAAAAGATCTTGTTAAGTAAAGGGCTGGGTCTTTGAGAGTTATTGTTTCCTCTTCTAAAACCTAGATTCATGAAGTCCATCCACATAGCAGCTGTGCACCTCTGCAAGCACATGATCGAAGCTCCTCATGGCAGAAGGAAGTCAATGGGAGAAAAAGAGTTACTGCAACCCAGGCCTTGGCCTGGAGTGTGTCTTGGTTTCTCACTCCTATTGCAAATATTTGCATCAACTTCAATTGTTGCAAATAATTGCATCAACTTTAGTTGTTTCAAACACAATTTATTACCTCATAACACTAAAAGTCAGAAGTCCAAAATCAGCTGCACTGGTCCAGAGCTCAGACTTAGACAGAGTCAGTCCCATCTCAGGGGGCAGGGAGGGGTCGTGAGTGTGCCTGCTGTCTCTTGACTCCATCTGCTTCTAGAAGATGCCAGGATCTGTGGCCTGTGGCTCTCCCTTGGGTCACTAGACCTCTCTTTTCCATTCCTGTTTCCAACTCTCATCTACCTAGCTCCCACTTGTTTAAGAGTTTTAGATTACGTTTGGGTCCACCGGGATAGTCTAGCACATTCCCCCTCTCACACCCCTATTCACCCACAGAACACCTTCACCAAGGAAAAGGCCGCTGCCAAGCTCCAGGGACTAGGAAGCAAACTTCTCTGAGAGAGTCATTATTCAGTTCACTGCAAGTGTCACATTTGTGGGATAGAAACAAGAGCGATGGCGTGATTGAATGCTCCTAAGACTGACTCTGAGTGGCTGCGCAATAAAGCCGAGACTAGAGCAGGGCTAGCAGCTCTAACTCAGGAAGGAGCCTTTATGAAATGGGCTGGAATGATCCATACGAGGCACAGGTTGCCACAGGACAGAGCGTGGGCCAAGGACTGACCACAACAACCCCCGGGACTAGTGCAACCTAAGAAGAAAGAATAGATAGAATCTAATGAACACCCTGACCCTGGCCAGCTCCACATTTTATGAGCTAGTAATTGAAGGTGTGCTCACTATGGTTAGGATTTTTGTATCTTTATTTTGTAATACATAGAGTGGATGAGAGTATTTTAGATGGTGTACTCAATTATCCCTTCTTATTGTCTATATAAAGCCTAGGACAAATAATTACTTTAAATCTTATTAAGCAAGTAACCTGACCAGAGATCCTAACTAAGGTGATCATTATGCCAAGGTCTGAGGTGGGGAGCTCAGAGTGAGCACCATGTGAGATAGCATTTCTCTGGAAGCCCTACCCCCACCCCATGCCAGGCATGCGGACAGACTCCTGGGTATCTTCCCCAGCCCCAGTAACAAGACTAGAAAATAGGATCTGCTTACTATCAAACTTGAATTCCAAACTAGGTCTATGTAGGTCTTCCTGAATACCTGGTAATATAAATGTTAGCCACCAGTGTTAAATATGTCCAATTACAAATTTTTAAAATACAGTATAATCACAAGACTCTTCAGAGCTTAACTGATCCTACTGCCTAGGTTGTATTGCAACAAGTCACCGTCCGGAATGGCTGAGGTCCAGTCCTTAGTGAAGTCCCCACCCTTGACATTTTATCTGTGTGGTTATGATCAATTTACATAACCCTTCTGAGCCTTGATTTTATTATCTATGAAATACTGGTTATGATCTACTCACAAGTTATGAGCACAATGACTAAAATAGAATCACAGAAGTGTTGGAGCAAAGTATTTGATGGGCAGCTACGGATATGGTTTTCTGGCCTACAAAACAGGAATAATAATAATTCAGGTTTTTGTAAATAATAGTTATTATTTTGTAATAACAGTTTAGGTTTTTGTAAAACTCGAGGCAGGTACTGCACACTGAGCTTATGACACAATACCAAGCACACAGAAGATACTCATTCCCAATCACCTCCTTTACCTAAGCTCCCCCAAATCATTCTAGAGAGTTAACTGTAGATGGAGAACTACTGTCTCCAGAAAACTGCTGCTCAAAAGCAAGCCTTAACCCCTACCACCCCTGTCCCTCAGCCATCTGCTCCTAGGCACAGACTCATTTTTCATATGGGTTTCCCACACGCTGCTGCCCAAAACCCTATCCCTAAAAAGAGGGGATACCACGCTGGCAGTGAGAAGAGGACACTGCAGTATGCAGGAAGGCACCTCCTTGGGAGCCTTTCATGAAAAGATGGTCAGTAATAGAGCTTTGCCAAGCTTAAGGGGGAATTAAAGCAGAATGAGGACTTTGTTGGCTGGCATCATGGAAAAGCCCAGTTGACATGTCTGGGTACATGTTACTGGATATATCTGTTGGCTTTGCCTTCTTCTGTCTGTCTCCCTTCCTCAAGGAACTACACCCTGAAGGTAGCTTCTAGTCACCAGCTTAGCAAACCCAGCAGACAAGAACCTCTTTCTCCATAGTTTCAACAAAACCCTTGGACTAGACTTCATTGGATCACACTGGGGCCCAGAGACCATCCCTATACTAGTCAATGAGCCAAAGGAATAGCCCATACTACCTGGTCAGGCCTGGGAAGCATGCCTAGCTCTTGGAACTAAGATGGGTTGATGGCATGGGAAGGGAAGTGAGTGGCAGGCTCCACCTGAACCCAGGCACTGGAAGCTGGTGATAAGTAGTTTGTCCAAAAGAAACCACAGCACTCAGAACAAACTGGAAAAGAAACATCTCAGGGGGTCCTCAGGCTGAGTAGCAGGCCCTGGAAATATGGGAGGAGACTTGTAAGGTCAAAGCAGCAATACAGGTTGTGGTTATCGTCTGGTCTGCTTATCATTAGGTAGAGCACCACATCTCATCTGCAGCAGAGCAGTCCCTGGCATGTCCCTGGTCCATTTTCTTTATGACTCTGTGCAGAACCTTATATCATCTTGAGTAGGTTACCTGGGGTTACAGCCACTTGACCTCACTGCCTGGACAAGTGAGAGTAAAGAGATGGATATAAGCTGAGACAGAAGGGCAAGAGAAAGTCGAGTGGGGGTGGGGCCCTGGCAACCCTTTTGTTTGAGAAGCTTCTTTCTCAGACAGGGCTCTGCAGTTGGGTGATAAAACTTTTAACCCCAAAGTCTATTACTTGATCATTGTGTGGAGCCCTGAAATGACTAGTGGAAATGAATAGTAGTTCCTGGTGCGAGGTGCCATGCCTCGTCATCAGTCCGTGGCCCCCAATAGGTCTGTCACCCCAACATGGCTACTGAGCTCCTTTATTATGAACTAACTTTATCAAAGGCTTCTGGAAAGACTAAGCAAATTAGAACTAGTAGTCTCTTTTATCTACCACTTCATTTTAAGGACTTCTGACAGGTTCAAGAGGCATAATCTCCCCCACTTCAGAGGCTTGTTCCATTCAAATTCTACCCATTCTGTTCCTTCAGATGACTCTTTACGTGACTCCTTTTGCCAGGTGCATCTCAGCCTCTCTGTGCTGAGGAGTTTTATCTTCTGTCTACAATTCCCAAGGCTAAGCCATCTTTTCTTCAGCATCTGCAGAGTATAATAAATGTGGCTCACATGAGAAGACAGTCCTGACAGGTTAGGCCATGTCTGCAAAAGCAGCTTTTCAGGATCAGCTGCTTTCACACCAAATACACCAAAGGCGGGGGAGGACGGCCAAGAATATCGGTTCTTTATTCTAATCATTCATTAAAATCATCCAAGGAGTGTTTTAGAACAACCATGCTTCAACCTTACCCTCAACCAATTAAATGCAGACCTCCAGGATTGGGGCCTAAGTCCAAGAATTTTCTTCTGAACATGCAGTTAAGGCGTGAAGAAATACACAGAAGATGGTGGGATTCTCAGGGCATTGGATCGGATTTCTAATTCATCTTCAAGCTGCTGACATCCGGAGGAAGGCTTCTGGGGAGGTCTCAGGGAGTGTATATCCTACCCGCTGTGTCTTTTGTATCTGAGGACCGTGAGCTTGTAAACTAAACACTCCTGAGATTGGCTTCAAGGGAGGACAAATCTCTGGTGTTTGTGAGGAGAAAAAGGAGTCTGGTTAGTCACGAAGGCCAATGTCTGATCAAGTGTGATGGATGCAAAGAAGAGAAATAAATAAAAGATCGGACCACACTAAACAGCCAAATCTTGAAGCAACAACACAAAAGAGTATTTGCTAGTATTTGCTTCTGCTCCTTACCTGCATGCCTTTGGGCAATTCTGTTACCCTCCCTTGCCAAGTTCACCCACTTAAGGAATGACACATGCTTCTTGGCAAGTTAGAGATCTTTTGCAGAAACAATAGCCACAAGCTAGCACACAAAACTAATTGTTGATCTATAATAACCAAATGCCAAAACACCCAGCAGAGAAACCACAATCTCCTGACGCATGCTGCCTTTACTTTCCTCTCTGTCATTTTAATTCTGTCATTTAAGGAAACAAAAGACAAAATCCTGAAAATGTACCCGGCTGGGTAAAGGATATGTTACCACTCCCTTTGTGTGCTGAAGATAAGTGCTCGGGAAAGTAAGTCGATCAGAGCTGTTCAGAACTGAAATGTGTTCAGCATAAATTAGAGACCCAGGAGTCTTCACCGTCTGCTAAAGAGGGGGTAAAAGCCCACAAGCTTTCAAAAATCACTCCAGACCTACAAATAGACTCACATTTTTGTCAAAATTTCTCTGTTGGTATAAAGAACAGGAAAAACTAACACGAAAAAGTGAGGCTCACGAGAGGGGGTATTAATCACTGCAAAGGCCATTGTAGGCTTCGGGGCTAAAGAGTAAGTGGAAGCGGCAAGAGAGTTCCTCGCCCTCCCCAGGTGGGCTAGCAGGATGCTCTGTAAGCTCCTTCTCTTCTAAGCCCTGGAGGCTGGCTACTCACAGTAAACAGATTGGCAAGCTTTCTGCCTGCCCTGTGGCGAATTATGCACCTTTGTCTTCGAAAAGACCAGGAGGCCAGGTGCCCCCGCCCTGCCATGCTAATTAAGGAATGCAAAGGGAACAAAGCCTGGCCCATGTCTGAAGGGTAGAGTTGGGAAGGCTTTCTGACAGTGCCAACTGAGCTGAATATTAAAGAAATGAATAACTCAGGGGAAAATAGAGCAAGAGCATTCCCGAGGGAAGAGTATATAAAATAGAGCCCATCTGACCAGGAAGATCATTCCACTGTGGCTTGAGTGTGAGCTCAGAGAGAGAAACCAGGTATCGAGAAGGCTGGGCAAATCAAGAAAGATGTTACAGGCTGTTTCAGAGCTCTGAATTTATGCTAAAATAATACCATTAAAACCATGAATATCATAATACTATCATTTTACCATTGGAGGCTGTCTTAATTACCATGACAAAACATCATGACCTAGTCAACTTATAGAAGAAAGCATTTATTTGTGGGCTCACAGTTTCAGAGGGTGAGCTGTAATCATCATGGTAAGGAGCATGGCAGCAGGCAGACAGGCATGGAGATAGAGTAGTAGCTGAGAGTTTACATCAGATCCACAGGCCGAGAACAAACACTGAAAGTCCCACATATCTTTTGAAACTCCCAGAGACAATCCTTCTCCAACAAAACCACATCTAATCCTTCCCAAATAGTTCCACCAGCTTCGGATCAAGTCGTTGTCATTCTAACTACCAGAGCATCTTTAAGCAAGATGAATATCTAAGAGTAACCAAGTAAAAGATGGAGTGGAAACAGAAAATGGGAACAAAAAAGCTAACTAGGAATACTGTGTAGAAACCACAGGGCCTTAAGACAGAAGAGAACAGAGGAGAGGAGCCAGGGGACGCTTGGTGAGCATCACTGAACACAGACAGACAAGGGAAAGGGGCCTGAATTGAGCCAAGTTTCTCTACTGGCAGGTGGTGTTGAGAGAGAGATGTCCTGGAGAAAACGTGTGATAGGACAGAGAACAGTGACTTCAGATTTTTTTCATTAACTACAGGCTGGCTTCCATCGGCAGGTGAATTTAAAGACCTGGATGGGGAAGAAAGGCTTGAGAAAGGCAAACAGAAGCCCCGAGAGCCAGATGTAGGCAGGAACACTTGTGAAACAATACCCTGGCCAAGGCCAGAATCCTAGCTGTAGAACAAAGGGCTTACAGAGATGGAATCTGAAAGCTGAATAAGAAAGTGAAAAAAATTCCTGTCAGACATCTAGACATGCTGCTGTGGTTACCATTCACTGGACTCTCAGCGAGGGACACGCAGGCTGGGCTCCGAGTGAGTGATGTCTCCCATGACTGTCCTCACTTCTCAAATAAGGAGATTCATAGGGCTTGAAGAACTGGCCCACGGCAAAAGCTTAGCCAGTAAATGAGCCAACTTTTATCATCCTCTTATCCGACTACAGAGTGCACACTCTTAACTGGTGTGGTCTAATATCAAGTACCATTTTCAAAAAAGGGAGACCCTTTCTCGTCTTCTGTTCTGTGCCCAGAAAGGAGGCAAGTTTTCAAATGCAAACAATAAAAGAAGAAACTTAATGATTTGGGGGCTTAGAAAGCAAAGAACCTCAAAATCACCCTAGAAAAGGCATCACCCACAGCCTGCCTGTGTCAAGGTCAAGGAGACATCGAGGTCACGTGCAGACAGTCAGGCAGTCCAACTCTGCCTTGCAAGACCCGACAAGTCATATTGACACTCTAGTTCATGCCACGTGAAAAAGAATTGAGCTGGATGGGTGCCTATATTCGAAAGTAAGGTGGAACCTTACCAAAACCAGCTTGTTTGTTTTTGTTGTTTTTCAGTAAATCATTAAAAAACAGGCCATGCCCTTTGAATTCTTTGACATAAGACATACAGAGTTTCATATCACCACACACCCAAGTGAAATTCTATGTCTTGACAGGCAGGTATGGCCTGAGGCCTGGCTTTGTTTCCCAGTTTTCCGTGTTCAGACAGAGGCTTAGTGGTGGGGTCCTTCTGAGGGGACTTTGTCGACGCACTCCTCTGATTTGTGCACGAGGCTGGTTTTCCTCCTGAATTCCACATCCACTGAATCCTGTCACCTCTGGAAGAGACATCCACCCGACCTCCACCCAATCTCTGTCCCCTCCCTCTATCCTCCCCTGCCCCCAATACATACAACTCTCTTTCTAGCACAGCCTTACGGAGGAATGCAGCGAAGCAGAAAACAAATGCAGAAACTGACAGGCAACGCAGGCATTTGTCCAATTAGCAATGAGAAAATTACAAGCCCCGGTGGTGACCACTCATGTTGAACAACCTGCCCAGCAAAGAGCCTTCCTTGTTACACGTCTCTGACCTGAGAGGTGACCCCCTGCCATCCCCAACATTTTAACACCATGGCCCACCTCGCGTGATGTTAATTCAGGGCAGGGAGACATTGATAGTTCTGATCCAGACAAACTACTGAGCTATTCAGAAGTAGCTCCTCCTCCATTTTAACATGTTTTCTAAATCCAGATATACCTTAAAAGTCAAGGCAACTGTGCGAGCATTTCCCTGGCCCCCGAATGGCAAATTTGTTCGTGGCTGTTTGTACTGTCATCTCGTTTCAACTGGATTAAACACGTGTTTCAAGATGGGCCTTGAGGTTCAGTGCTGCTTAAAAGTTATCCAAATGTTCTTCTGCATAGTGACATTCAATGAGCTGTTTTGTCTATTAAAAAATCATAGTAACCGAGGACTGCGGATAAATCTCAGAGCTGCGGCATGCCGAGGCAGCCATTCTCTCTAGAGTGGATAGGAGCCAATGAAGGAAGAAAGGGCAGGAACAAGGAGATAGCACCCCTCCAAGAGCATGTTGGGACCCTTAAAATTTGAATTTTACCTTGAATACGATGAAAAGATATTCTGTTGAAAGTCTTTAAGAAGTAGAGTCCACAAAAAAAATAAAAATAAAAATAAAAATAAATTTTTAGATGACTACTTGTGGCCTGAAGAACGACGTGCTAAGTAAGAGGGTGCTGTCATAATTCGAGGATCATTCCCGCAAGGTTGGGCTAGAGCGGTGTAAACAGAGCCCGAGACAAGTGGCCACATCTAAGACGTGTTTTATTAAAGCTGGAAGACACAGGATTTGTGGATGGAGGTATGGAGAATGTGTGAAAACAAGAAGTTAGGAGTGATCCCGGAAGTTCTGGTTGAAGCAAAGGACTCAAGGGGACACTGGACAGAGTCTGTAGTTCAGAGGACTGCACGGGGGAGGACCTATGGATCTGGGAGGAAGCAACCTACGGAAGCTATTTGACAGCATTGATTTAGATATCAGAGGATCTCATGTAAGACAAGACTCGTGTAGAGCTGGGTGTAGTGGCGCACACCTCTCGTCCTAGCATTCAGGAGCCTGAGGCAGAAAGGACCAGGAGTTCCTGGCCAGCCTATATAACGACATCTTATCTCAAACACAAAGAAAGGACTCAACACCAGGCTCTATGGAATTGAGAGGTTGAATGTGAGCCAAAGACAGTAATAAACAAACAAACCAAAAAAAAAAAAGAGTGGCAAAAACAGATGGTGTTTCAAAGCATGGGTCTGCAATATCATCTAAGACTCTAAGACACTGCTGACAAGATAGCGCTGACATTGGATTTATAGAGGTCATTAGTTACCGTGAGAAAAATATCTTCAGTAAGCCGGAACAGGTAGGAGCTAGATGGGAGAGGCTGACTGACTAGGGAATAAGCGAAAGCCACAATGAAATGAAGGTGGAATGTGGAGACAACATTTGCATTCATTGGCTAGGAAGACACTCAATTGAGATAAGTAACCAACTAATTTGAGCATCTAGGAACCATCAATAACCGTGAGAGTCCAACATAGTAGATATTATTTACTATATCACTAAATTTACAGAAAGTCAGAGAAGATCATACAGTGTATGAGTTCAGTGCATAAGTTTTCTGGGCTGTGTAACAAATTTCTCAGCTTAAAACAATACACATTTATTCTTGCACCGTTTCTGTGGGTCAAGAAACCAGGAATGATCCAGCGGGATTCTCAGAAAAGCTGTAATCAGAGTGTCAGTCACAGATTCTCATCTGAAAACTCAACTGGGAGATTATAACTTCAAAACTTCAGACTGACGGCAAACTCTATTTCCTAGGCTGAAAATCAACAGAGGTGGGAAGGCAGCTAAGGGCGGGGAGGGCCATGTAATGTAATATAATGCAGAAGTGGCCTCACTGTTACCACGTAACGTAATGTAATCACAAGAGTGACATATTCTGTTGCTTAGAACTTACTCAGAGGACTCAACTGCACTCAAGGGAAGAGGACTGCACAGCAGCAGGCACGCCAGGAGGCAAAGACTCTGCGTACCTGAGTATCCACCAACTTACACACTTAGTGTTTTAATTCTAATACCCGCTCTTTTTCAGTTTGACCAAGTAGATTCACAAATAAACAAACAAAGTTTTACAAACATAGGAGCCTGCTGAAAAATGCAATGCCCTGACTGTGGGGACACTAAGTTCTCTACCACGCAAGATGCCCAATGTTAAGTTAGACACATCTGATATATACGGTTGGATATACATGATATATGTGGTCAGATCATGGGTCAAGATGAAGCAGAAGAAGTTATTTGGTTGGGTGACCAGGTGTTCAAGGTGTTCCTCAACCTCACGGTTCTGAGTTTTAAAGGCATATCACAGGATCAAAAAATACTAAAATCAGGAGGAATCTCCAAGATGAAGCTCGGTCCCTTCACGTGGATAAGGAAACCAAGTTCTTTCCTACCCAGTGCTCCTGTTGGTGATGGAAAGCAAATGGACAGAGTGGCTATCTTCAAGAAGTTCATAATCTAACTGGAACACAGTGGTAAAAATGCAGCAAAATATAAAATAAGCGCATCCCATTTTAATTATTTGTCACTTCGTTATGCCAAAATACCTAATAAACACAACTTAAAGAAGGAGAGGTTTATTCTGGCTCATAGTTGAGGGGTACAGTGCGTGGCAGGGCATCATGGTAGCAGGAGCCTGACACGGATGATCACACTGATTCACTGCAGAGCCTAAGAGCCAGTGTTTGGCTCTCATTCTCCTTTTTATTCAGCCCAGGGCCTTGGTTCATGGAGTGGTCCCACCCACAGTTAAAGTGGGTCTTCCCACCTCAGTCAGCCTTAGATAATCTCCCATAGCAAGCCCAGAAGCTAACCTAAACCAGAAAAATCCCTCAGAGGCATGCCAAGAGACTAACCTAATCTGGATAATCCCTCACTGCCTTGGCCAAAGGTTTATCTCCTAAGTGATTCTAGAGTCTGTCAGGCCGCCAGGCAGTATTAACCACTGTGTATCCGTAAGGAAACACACAGCCCAGCTACGGAGCAGCTCCTCTGCACTTGGATGTCAGGTTGAAATTGCACCTGCTCTGAAAGCCTGTCCTGGAGTAAGTATCCATCTCTCTGCTTTCCCAAAAGGGCCCACAGTTTAGTATCTCCATGAGGAGCCCAATTTCCTACTTGCAGCTTCGGGTGTCTGATTACAAGGGAAGTTTGGGTACTGGGAGGCAGGTCTAGCCTGGGAAGCAGAGCAGGAAACATGGTAGGAGGAAGAGGCCTTTCCTGGGTAATTCTGTGCTGTGACAGTTTCGCTAGAATAGCTCCTAACACACACAAACAACTCATCCCAGACAAGGAACCCATACTAGAGCAAAAGATCGAACACAGGCGTGTGTATGTGCGTGCTAAATCCACGGTCCTTGAGAGGCCTTCTATCCAGCAAATCCATCCTCGGCACCCATCCATGTGAGTCCTTCAGGGACTTCAAAAATGATAGAGGTTGTGATATAAAGCCACCGACTCCCAAATGTGAAGAAAAAAAAAAAAGCCTGGCAAAATACAAGTTAATAGCTATGCACTGCCAAATATAGCAGCATTTTAGCCTTACTAACTGTTCAGCTTCGTTCCTAAGAATTTCATTACAGCCGAACTCTATTTGCGGCTTCTGCTCACCTTGCAAAATCTCCTGAGCAAACAGGGTGGTTGCCAAGAAATCATAGCAAATTGCCAATTAAGTAAGTTTCCAGTGGCCAGTTATTTCTAAAGGATCCTACGAAAAAACCTTTTTCCTATCTTATGGGAAAATATGATTTCAGTGTAGGCTCCAGATGCATACTAACAGGAATAGCATGATGCGAGATCTGAAAGCTGATACTGGCTTCACAATGTGGCGAACCGGTGTGGACAACTGTAAACTGAAAAGACTCAATGACAGTAACTGCTGGGTGCAAACTGTCCAATCTAATGATTTACTCAAAGCAGATGATGATAACAAGTAAATGATTCATTCATTCTGTAGCACTGAGAGGTACTGTGTGCCAGGTACCAGTCTCTGCAAAGCAACGGAGAGCAACACCATAGCCATACCTTGACCTATGGCTTGCTAGGCTCCTCCTACCCCACCCACTGGGATAGGACCAAGTGAGCCCAGCTCACTTGAAAGTGGATGGAACCTCAAAGGCCATTTTCAGTTCCACCCACAGAGTGAAGGAAATCTCACTTTGACTAAGTGCCTTCCCTGCCATGCCGGCTCACGATCTAACAGAGTTCTCCTGCAGCTCTCATAGGTCTTGCTATTTTCATATTAGCCAAAATATAACTCTCAGGGGGTTGTCAGGTTCCCAACATCAGCCAGATGGCCGGTCAGTGACCATTTAGGATCCAAACTCAGGCCTGTCTAACCTCACGCTGCAACCCTTCATTCTGTGTCTTAGTTACTTTTCCATTAATGTGAAGAGACACCATGATCAAATCAACTTATAAAATAAAGCATTTAATTTGAGGCTCAGAGTTCCGGAGGGTAATGGAGTCCGTGACCATCACACCGGGGATCACGGCAGTAGGCAGGCATGGAACAGCAGCTGGAGAGCTTACATTCCATCCAAAAGTTGGAGGCAGAAAGTTCTGTGAATCAGAGTGGTTGGTGACAGCACTGAGCCTCTTTGTCACCACCCACGGTGGTAGTTCTATGGCTGTATGAAAGAAGCAAGTGGTGATCTTGAAGGTTCAAGATGTACTTTGTCCCTGTCCTTACTTACAACCTTCTTAAATATCTCTCTGTCTGTCATCCGACATCTTGAAAGCCACCTACCACCGCCCTTTCTAGCACATATTAGGTCTTCAGATACCCAGCCTCGCTGGTGTTGCAGAAGGCATTGCCTTGGGCTCTGAGCTCAGACATCTGCCTCTGCTAGCCTGCTTTCCTCTCTCGGGACCTCAGTTCAGATCCACTGCTCCTCCCAAGCCAGGCTCAGGCCTGAGGGTCATCTGACTGGCTTCTGCCAGTCAGGCTGCTCAGCCAGCATCTGTTCTCACTTCCTCCCCACACCCACGATTTCACTCAGCCACTCTGGGGACTCAAAGGCAACTCCTCACCACCAAGCACTCTTTGAAGACTCTCCACAGGCCGTAGGGGAATGCTGCCCAACACTCACACCTGTCTCTAGTAACCAGCTTTATGAATGAGTAAAGAACACAACCTTTTTGCTTAGTTTTCTAACACGATAATTGACATTTTTTCTCCTCTGTACCTAAGATGAAATCAGTATTCCTGTCCTTATAGAGACAGCTGCGAGGACCAGTAAATGGCTGGCCAGAAGCCAACACAAATGAAAGCAAGTAGAAAAGCCATCCTGTCTTGTAGTAACAGCAAGTGATCCCAGCTGATACAAACAGACAGTCATGAGTCAATTAACAGGGTTACAGTCTGAGAAAAACATCTCTAGTGACTTCCACTTGCACATGCATCTCACTGCTGTAACCCACTGCTTGGGATGGGCGCCTGGTACCATCAAAGATTGAATACTATGAGATGTAAATGTTGGTTACTAACATAACACCACTCCCTGCTTCTCAGTGAAAGGAGTGCATTCTAAAACCATGACTGAGGTACAGAGTGGTAACAGCACAAGTCAGTAACAGATATTTTTTAAAGATTTATTTTATGTGTATGAGTGTTTTTCCTTCATGTATGTCTGTGTACCAGGTGTGTACAGTTCCCAGAGAGGCTAGAAGAAGGAGTACAGCAGATCCTTTGGGACTGGAATTACAGCAGTTGTGGATGCTGGGAATCAAACCTAGGTCCTCTGGAGGAAGAGCAGCCAATGCTATTAAGTCCGCAATACATGGTAATGCTAATAAAAGTCTTTTACTACAAGCTGGACAGATGGCTTAGCACTTATTATCTATCTATCTATCTATCTATCTATCTATCTATCTATCTATCTATCTATCTATTATGTGTTGTGTGTGTGAGTGTACACACACACACAAACACACACACTCATGGACCGTGTGTGCATGAAGGTCAGAGGACAACTTACAGGAGTAGCTTCTCCCCTTCCATCATGTGGGATCAGGCACCTTCAACCACTAAGCCATCTCGTGGTCTTCCATCATAATCTTATTGTCCTACATTGTATATACTAACTGCTGTTGATAAGTTATTATGCCAGAGTGTATCTCTCTCTATCTCTTTGTATGTGTCTCTTTCTCTGTCTCTCTGTTCCCCCCCACCCCCATCTCCTTCCCTCCTTCCCACTAGCTTTCTTCAGCAGACACTACCAGTTGCCCTGGCCCCTTGTCTTCCTGGATTTGAGACCCTCACTTCCTTTCCACTGGGCAGATTTGCCTGGCCTCATCCTCTGACCTTCAGCTTCCCCTTCATCATCCGGGAGGAGTTAGGGCAGGACGGAGTTAGGGACTAGGTAGCAGAATTGACCTTCAAAGCACAAGGTCTCCACAAGTCTCATTCTTTTAATTCCTTGGGATTTGTTCTTGTAAACTATCCTAGATATGAGGAAGCTAATTTTCTTCCAGAATAAGAACCTGCTGTACTCACAGATTATTAAATAAACCATTCTACTGCTACTGAAAATACACACGCCACATTTTCATATACAAAATTCCCATAGAGAATGGGATCTATTTGTGGATTGTCCATCTGTGCTCTGATCTATACAGCCACCCTCTGCCTCTACATGTAGATTTACGATGATGCATTTAGTATCTTAATACTCAGCCAAGCAGCTGCCTCTTCACTGTGCAGCTTCTTGCACATTTACTAACTATGCATGGGCACTGTTTCTTCATATAAAATGTAAGCTCATCTCATTAGTTACTACACTGAAAAGTCTGTGTTCCAATTCCGGGTATTTCACTAACTGTATAAGGTTGACACGATTTGTTACAATATTAGCCCTGCCCATCTGAAGTTTTAAATTTATCCACTCCATTGGGTGTTAATATACATTCTTCCATTAATCCATATAGGTTCTATCCTTTCTCTCAAATATTTAAAATTTTGTTGGCATTATAAAAGGAGTATTTTTCTAGTTCTATTTCTAAAACTATCTTTTAAAAATGTTATTTGTTCTTTGAGACACTCATAAAATATAGTTGAATCATTTTTGCTGCCTCACTGTCAGCTCCCCCTAGATCCACCATCACCTCCGTACCCTCTCAACTTCTTGTCTTTCCTCTCTCTTAAACACACACACACACACACACACACAAACACACACACACGGATGGGGTGGGGGGGCTCATGCGAGCATAGAGCATGTCCTGGAGAATGGTAGATAAACCCAGTGTCACTTCATTGAAGAAAACTGATTTCTCTATCCTATCGGTTTTCAGTTGCCCATAGCTTCTTATCTAGTAAGAATCTGTGTCCACTTCCCCTCCTGGAATTTCATCTGACTTGAATTTGTGCAAGTCTCATGCACACTCTCACAGTTCATATGTGCAGCTACCCCGGGAAATGTTATTTTCTTAAAGTCATCCATTACCTCTGGCTCTTTTGACCTCTCCTCCTCCTCCTCATTGCACAGATCCCTGAGCTTTGAGGGGAAGAGTTTGCTAAAGATTCCATTTGGAACTGAGCACTCCAAAGTCTTCCACTCTCTTCACATTGTCCAGTTGTTGGTCTCTCTGTTAACCATCATCTACTGTAAGAAAAAGCTTCTCTGATGAGGGTTCAGAGATGCTCTGATCTATCGGGATAGAAATAATTAAGTCATCAGGAGTTATTTTATTGCTATGTTCATTTGGCAAAATAATTGTAGAAGATTTTCTCCTAGGGTCCATTACCAAGCTAATCTCAAGATCTTGGACTCATTAGCAGTGTCAGGTAAGGGTTCCATCTCATGGAGTGGCCACAACCCAATCAGAAGGTTGCCCCCATAGCGTTTGTGCCACTATTGCACAATGGGCTTATCTTGCAGGCAGGTCATCATTGTAGCTCAAAGTGTTCACAGTTGGGTAGCTGATGATCCTTTGTCCCTCTGGTAGCATATATAGTACTTCTATATATGTACCTTCCAGTACTATGAACACTAGTCAATATGGGTGAAGCTTTCAGTTGAGTACCAGCTAGATTTGTTCTATGACATAAGTTTGTGGTGTCTTCAGCAACAGGGTCTTACTGTCAGATTGCGGAGGGTAACCAATTGCATTGACAATACCCTGTCATGTTTGGGGTGGTCTATGCCAGTGACTCGAAAAGATGTAACCCATGTCTTATTGGGTCATTTTTTTGGAAAACTGTATTTTTCTAGATTATCATTCTCTTCTGCATCAAGTCAACAGACAGTGGCCTCCAGGCCACACCTGGCTCAACATCTCGTTTTCTACAGTTACTGAGCAAAATCTGATTTATAAATTTTTAAATGTTTGAATTTGAAATGGCACTTAAATGCCAGAATAAATACCCTTTAGTTCCGAGTGTCTAAAATATTTACTACGCTTAAGTCTGCCAATCGGTATTCTTAATTTTTAAAAAGCTTGCCAATGAGTTGTGTGAGATGTTCCTTTATGGTTTTTAACCTCTGCATTATCTGTTATTCCTATTTTCTTACCCCTAATCTTGAATATGTTCTTTCCCAGGCTCACAAAGAGTTCATAAATCCATCGTTAGCTTTTGCAAGAAACTTGTTTTTATCGTGACTTATACATTCTTCTTTCACTTCTCGTTTTTATTAGCTGTAGCATGTGGCTGGTTCATCACATTTCATCATGATATTGGACCATTTTGAAAAAACAAAACACTTCCACATAATCTACAACAGAAGGCCTTCTTATCAGTTCATTTACTTGGCATTTCTTGGAAGAATCATTTCAGATTTACTTAGACATAAGTTTTGGACTTATTTCCTTCGTGTAACCATAAAAGGAAAATGTGAAAATGCTCCAGGTGTCTCTAAAATGTCTCCTCACAGGGAGACTGGCTCTTGTAAGTCACCGTGCACCTAGCCATCAGTGTTCCTATCTGGCCACCGTGTTTCTCGTTGAGGCAAGGCAGTGTTATCATGGAAGACTGTTATATTATTGGCTCCAAGTTTGTTCCCCAAAATGTTCCTACTTTTTCCTCAAATTTCCACACTAGTTATCTCTTTGTGGAAGTGTCACTCAGAGCATTTCAGACATCAGCCAGAGCTCATAGCCCTGCCCGGAGAGTGCTTAAATGGTTTTTTGACTGACGTGCAGAGGGATTTCAATTGTGTCACCAAAAGAACAGTCAAGTTCTTACATGCCTGGGGAATACCAAGGAGGCCATGATGTTACATGACCAACACAAATTGAGGACACATCCCAAGTGCAGAGATGTCAAAACAAAAAGTCCAGCAGGCCTTTAAACTGATGAAATTTGGTCATCCTTATTTCCTGTTTTTTTCCCCGTTATTTAATATTTTTTGCTATTTTAAAGATGGATGATGTTTGGGTAGCCTCCCTCCTTGGACTGCTGAGGATATTTAAAGCTGTGAGTTTTCCTGTGACAACAGCATTGTTGTTTTTCATGTAAATTATCATTCCTTTCATTACATTTCAATAGATTTCAAATTCAGTTTTAATTTCCATTATACCAAACATTAGCCATTTATTCTTATTCTCCTTCAGCTGCTGTTTCTGGTACTTTCCAGTATCTACTTATGATCTGGTTGGGTTATGCTGTGTGATTCACCTTGTAAAGTCTCCACCACAAAAAGATAAGATCAGCCCAGAGTTTAGCTCAGTGGTAGAAACTGTTTAGCACACAATAAGCCCTGAGTTGGCATTTGAGCCCAGCACCAAAACCTTTCTTTCAAGTGATAAGATGGTAAGATATCCTCTGTGGTGATATATCACTAATTTATGGATTTTTGTTAGCCTATAATGTGTATAATAGCTATTCAAGGGAAACAAAGTAGATCAACACATAATAGGCTAAAACCTTAACCAGGTCAATAATGGCTTCATTCACTTCCTCCCTGTCTTACCGTGAGAAAGCAGGGAAGCTGCAAGTTTAGGGTTCTGACAACATGGTGCCTGAAGAGGAGCTGCAGAGGGATTCCCTGGTCTAACCTCAGGGCCTGCCAAGGCCCCTGTGCAGTCTGGGGTGCTGGTCCTCCTATGGGAGTGTCAGAGTGGCCAGGAAGGAACTCACTCTGCCTCTGCTCCTCCTGTGATAGAGGCACATTACACATAGTTTGTGAATATTCTATGACTTTAGTACATCTCAATCAGTACGGTTTTTCTTCTTTTTATAGTTTTTTAATGCAACCGCAAGGTACAATTATTCAGGGCTGTGTCTTCTCTCTTTCCCTATTGCCTTTCTCCCCAACAGGCATTGATCTAAAACAAATATTGATCCCACCTCTAGACCTGCCTGTAGAAACCGCTTCATGTTCCTGCTCCTGCTTTCCTGTTTCCACGGAAGCTTCTCTAAGCAACAGTTTAATCTAACGGGGCTGTGGATTGACACGCTCACGGAGAGCTCAGTACAGGTCACGCACAGGTCTGGAAGACTTCCTCCTTGTAGCTACTCCCCCTAGAAAGTGTGACCTTTAAATGTCACAGCGGCAGAGAGAGAGGAATCGAGAGACTATTCAGAAGACTTTAAGAGCCATGACTATGCCTAACTGTACTTCTGCCTACATCTGCGGGCCAAAACCCAGGCTCGAGACCCCACGCTAACCAAGGACCCTGGGAAAAGAAGCTGTCATTTTGCCTCTGATGGTCTAACCAGGAAGACCGACTTCCACTTCTCACCTTGCATCTTCTCAGCTGCTGGAGACAGCCCTTAATCCCACAAGCACTTCTTACAGTTCTTAACCACATGGTTTTGATCTCTTAACCCCTTGTTCTTTGTGAAAAAAACTCATGTGTGTATACATATATGTGTGTGTGTGTGTGTGTGTGTGTGTGTGTCTATTATAGCTCTCTTCACAACAGCTAAGACATGGAAACAATCTAAGTGAATTAACTACTTTTCTTGCCATTATGACAGCATTCATGGCCAAGCTTTTAGCTACCAGTTTCATAGTAGGTGTGACTTGGCACGCACATTAGTTCACATGGTTCACATCTAGGCATCTGACAGAAAGCAGAAAGAACTTGGTATTGGAGAGAGAACAGGGCGATAACCCTTAAGGCCCACCCCAGTGACTCACTCTCTCCAGTGAGCCCCACTCCTACTTCTTAAAGGTCATATAGCCTCCCATAGCAGTGCTACCAGCTTGGGACCAAGTATTCAAACATATGAGCCTACAGGGAACATTTCATCAAAAGTATAACGCTGGGCGTCCATCAGCTAATGAACAAATGAAGAAAATGTGGTCCGTGTACTCAGTGGAACACAATTTGTCTATTTTTTTTAAATAAAATATTGTCATGTGTAACACCATGAGTACTATAGATAGTTATATTAAAAGAAATAATCCAGACACAAAAGACAGGCTCTGAGTGATCTCAATCATTTGTAGAATGGGTGAAAAGTCAACCTCACAGAAGCTGAGAATAGAATGATGACTTTTGGAGTCTGGGGGACATGGGGCAAGGGAAGCATGCGAAGGTTAATCAGTGGGCAGGTATTCCTATTAGGTAGAAGTGGGAAGTTCTGGAATGCCACTGAGTGACTATAGATAATAATTACGTATCATATATCATCTCAAAATGCTAGATAAAAAGATTTTGAAGCTTTTACTATAAAGAAAAGACAAGTTTTGAGGAGGTAGGTATGTTTACTATGATTTTAGCATGATTCAAGATGTTTGTGTCTGTTGAAACATGGCATGGGACCCCGCTAATGTGTGCAATTTTTATATGATTATGTATCCATTTAAAAAGAAATGTGTTCAATTTTTTTAAGAGACAAAGGAAAAAGATTCCAGTGCCTGTTTGCAGTTAGTTTTGAAACTAGAAAATGAGGGGGGAGGGATGTAGTTTTACTTATCAAATTATTAGTTTGACTGTTAACTTCTCTAATTATTCTTGAACATTCCTCAGTACTATCCAGTATTAGCTTCGGTGTCTCATATTCACAATAGAACATCCATTGGTTTCCCCATACACAGATTCAACCAACCTGAGTCCGAAACATTCTGGAAAATTACTGTTATACAGTTCCTAATGTGACTGTGTAGTTAGGAGTCTTTATGTGCTTTCTGTACATAATAAAACACCGCAACTGAAAGCAACTTAGGGAAGAAAGGGTTTGTTTGGCTTATAGATCCCAATCACAGGCCATTATGAGGGAAGTCAAGGCAGGAACCTAGAGGCAGAAACTGAAGCAGAGGCCGTGGAAATTCATTGATTACTGGCTTGCTCCCCTGGCTTGCTCAGTTACCTTTCTTAGACAAAGCAGTACCACCTTTCCCTAGAGTGATATCATCTACAATAGGCTGGGATTTCCTGTAGTCATCATTAATCAAGAAAATATCCCCCAGACTTGCCTACAGGCCAATCGAATGGAGTCATTTCCTCAACTGAGGTTCCCTCTTTTCTGATGACCCAAGCATGTGCCAAGTTGACAAAAAGCTAAACAGCACATCAGGACTGTGATGGTGCTTCTGAATTGAACATGTACAGACTCTTCCTCATTATTATACCCTAATAAGTAGCATATAATGACAACTTACATAACATTTACATTGTATTGGATACTTAAAGTGATATAGAAATAATAAAAATAATACAGGAGAATATGCACAAGTTATTCACAAATACAACAGCATTTTATGGAAAGGGCTTCACATTCTCTGCTGAGTTCCCCCAGGCAGTCTTCTTGGTTAGTATGTTAGTTACTTTTCCACATTTCCCATGACAAAGACAACTTATAAAAGAAAGCATTTAATTTGGCTTATGGTTTCAGAGGGCTAAGGTCCATGAAGGCAGAGTGAAGAAAAAGCTGAGAGCTCACATCTTAATACACAATCATGAAGCAGAGAAAAAGCATTGGAAATCCCATGAGTCTGTTGAAACCTCAAACACTTTCCCCCAGTGACACACCTCTTCCAACAAGCCACACTTCTTAATCCTTCCTAAACAGTTCCTCTAACTGGGGATCAAGTATTCAAGCCTAAGAGGCCTATGGGGGCCATTCTCATTCAAACACCACAGATAGAGTCTGGATAGCCTCACAGCTGTTTCAGAAGTTCATCACACTCAGAAGTTCATCAGAAGGAATTAGGTTTCTTGCCCCAGTGAACTCAAAGAGTAGATGTTCTTTTGTTTGAACACCTTCCCATGCGTCCCCGAGAGAGAGAAGGGAAGCAATGCCAGACTTTTTTCCTTTTCTACTTTTCAGATGTGACTCAGACATTTGTCAACTGGGACAGGTGTCAAACTCACTGGTGGCTCCATTAAAGACCTTCTCCTAGACTTGGGAGGAGAGAAAAGTGTCCAACCTTCCAAACAAAACCTCCTCTGATTTTACTTAGTCCTTTTATATACCTCAGTGGAAGGATATAAGGACTCCAAAATGATTGTGAGCACATCATTTGAGTGTCCTGCATGGTGACCCCAGCCTCCCCTTTCTAACATAAGTTAGTTTTGTGACCCTGGCCAAAAGTGACACCAAAGGAGGCTTGTGCTCTCATCCTGTTACACTAATATCTGAAAGATCAGATATCTGAACACAGATATATCGGATCCCCAAGTCCATACTCTTCCTGCAACGCCAAACCACCATTTCCTATGTCAGCTTACGGTGTTATTTCAAATGCTTTTACTGCTTTGTTAGTGGTTTCTGTATGGCCCAGGAAAAGATGTCTTTGAAAATATGTCTCTGTCACACTCTTTTCTTCGCCTGTATTTTTTCTACTTCATGAAGGAAGAGAAAGCCAAAAGAAGCCATTGGCTTCCATTTCCCGGTTTTTCCTGGAAAAAAAAATTGGTTAGTTCCTATTGTTAATAAATAGCATAGTTTTACCTATTGCTGGTTATTTCTTCCCTTAAAGAAATGGAGAAGTAGAATGGAGTACTGCATAGATAGACAGACAGAGAAACAAAAAGATAGATGATAGATAGATAGATAGATAGATGATAGATAGATAGATAGATAGATAGATAGATAGATAGATAGATAGTTCAGTATATAGATGTAGATATTCCCCAAACATCGTGGAAAAGGCATTTGAAAGCTTTTGTTACCATGATTTGACATTGTAGAATCCTGGTGTTTCCAAATTTGCACTCTCAAATGGGCATCTGTCACCCAATATGTGGACATCTCTGCACCCTGTAGGTGACACTGTAGTAGCCCTTGTGGGTCAGCTACTACACCTTATCCTGAGCCCTTTGGTCAACTGAAGAGTCTCTTAGGACAAGTCTTCCCATAACTAACTGACTTCCCTCACTTAATCTAACCACCTCTTTCCACTACCGTTCCATGATGAAAGTACATCTAAGGTTTTATGGAAAACACAATATCCCTTCCTCTTTTAATACAAAATAAACCATCTTCCTCCAGAGCACTTATCTAGCTGCAAGAAGGACCCAGTATCATCTTTCTATCTGGAAGCAAGTTTTGAGAATGGCCGCACAGACCTGACGCTCTCGGGCAGATACAGCTCCTGCCACAGCAGGGCAATAGGAGAGGTTTCTACTCTTGAACTTGAACCCAAAGCCTTTGACTTCACTCACTGTTCAAATAAATAACTGTACCTGCATCAAGGGCATTAGAATTATTTTTTTCTGTAAATCAAGGAAATGCTATTGCTAGAATTGCAATAAAGGGTATTAAAGAAAAACATGGGTGCCTTCTCATCCCACCCCTCAGGGATTAACGTTAGGAGCTTGACCACATATTTCCTTAACTGTCTTAAAATTACTCAGATATGTGTATATATAAACTAGATCCTGTCACAGACAATTTTTATTTAAATATTTTCTTTTAAGAATTTCATGCATGAGTATTGTTTTTATACCATTTCCACCCCTCCACCTCCCCCTTCAACCCCTCCCATGTCTTCGCCACCATTCCCGTTCATGTTCATGACCCCTTTTAAAAATATTTTCGTCACACACACACACACAAAAAAAAAACCCTACTGTGTCCATTTAGTGTTATATGTCTAGGACTGACCACTTGGGATTGGATAACCTACCAAATGGCTTGTCCCTGGAGAACACTGATTCTCCTCTCATAGGTGTATCAACTGGTGTTGTCATTATACGGGTCTTGTTTACACAGCCACATTGTTGAGGTTTCATGGTGTTGCTTCCCGGACATGTTGCGCCCTGGTCTTCTGACTCTTACAGTCCTTCCATTCCCTCTTCTGTGCTGTTCCCTGAGTTTTAGGCACAGGATCATTTTGTAGATGCCTCAGTTGGGGCTGGGTTTCAGCATGGTCACCTATTCTCTGCATTTTGATTATGGTTATAGATCTCTATGGTAACCTCCACCAGCTTTAAAAGCAATGTCCTTGATGAAGGCTGAAAGCTACATACACCTGCCAGTATAATGATAAGTATTTAGAATATAGTTATAAAGTATATTAGTTTTGGAAAATGGCAGAAGTAGGTTCTATTCTGGGAACTGTGGCCTTTCTATCCATAGGTACCTGTCTAGTTTTCAGTACAAAAAATGACTGTCCTCCTGTTGATCAGGCCTTAAGTCCTATTAGACATCTGTTAATTACCCTCAAGGTAATAGTGCTGCTAATGCACCACAGGGATATCTTGTTGGGCCAGTCATTGCTATGGTTCCCAGGCTTTACAGGTAGGTAGGACTATTGATTGCCTTCCTCCCTTGACACCTTGCATAGCATCTTCCAGTACTATGAAAACTAATCCTCAGGAAGAGGCTTCCAGGTCAAATCTAGCTCAAACCCTCCAAGTGCTGCATCTGAAATGATCTGTCTTCCTTAATAGGACCTTAACTTAGAGTCTGGGAACCAATCAAGGGCAACAGCAATAATATGTATTTTGGGGGGGAGTCTCTTGGAGTCCCCTAAAAACAACTGGCACTTGGGGGGGCATTGTTACACAGTCTATGTCTGTTGGGAGGAACATTATCTTCCCACGAGTCACAAATATGCTTAAATAATACCATATTGAATACATTACTATTGAATTTCTTTCCTTCTTAGATGTGATGCTAATCATGCTATAAATTTGGCTACATAACATATATTAAAATGAGCAAAACAGAAGTTTCTTTTTGCCTGACTTTACAATCCCACGGTGGATAGTCCAAAAATCTTCTGGATTGCTACACCACAAAGGTTGCCCATATCACCTCTCCTCATAGTTGATGATCCAGGACATAGCAACATCCTGGCAAGGAAAACTGGAGAATACAGTCCTTCTCTATGGTGTGTCTAGTGAAAAACCACAGAAAGTGGCGGCCTTATGGTGATGACTACGAGTGACTAACCCAGCTAGTCGGCTTAGCCCTGGGCAAAGCTCTTGGTGCAGCCTGTTTGTTCTAAATCATTTCATTTTAACAACTACTCACTTTTGAAAATTGTGGCTAGCTCACAGTTTACTCAAGCCTTTTCTTATATTTGAAACGTGAGGTTATTTCCAGGTTTTCATTGTTTTCCTTTTGCCACAGCAAGTAAGAACGTTGAATTTGAATGAGACGACTCTTAAGTCTTTCTTCTTCTATATTAAAGAGACAGGAAGCTGGCTGAAGAAACTCATGTGAAGGGCCACAGTACCCTCTTGTTTCCTGTGTCTTGTGGATGCTTGTTCCTTTCTCGGTGAAGGGAGTTGCTGAAGTTCACAGAAATGGAACTAGACATATGTGCTTAAGGAAGAAGAGGCTGCCTTCAGGAACAGCAGTGACTTTACGGATTTTCTTCAGACAACAGGTTGTGACTGTGCTCTGGCAGGTATACCTTTTAGCTTAATTGCTCCTTCAAAGCTGAGAGTTTGTCCCTGTTGGATTCCTGGCCAGAAAATGGCTTTGTGGTAAAACAAAGATTCTCTGTAACCTGAATGCCCAATCATCATGTAGCCTTGGGGGAAGTAACAGTGACAGGCAGAAAGCAGGGGGGAAGGAGGGAAGGAGGGAAGGAAGAGGGGGAGGGGGAGGTAAATCTGTATAGTACCATTTAAGCATGGGGAATATCTAAGCAAATGAAACTGTGTTTTTAGTTCAGTCTTTTTGGTTCTGAGTAGCAGATAGGTGTTCATTTGTTTAAAACTAGGAGGCATCTCAGGAGGCAGAAGAAAGCTGGGCTCAGGGAAGGGCAGAAGCAAGGAAGGAAAGAAAGTTCTCTGACAATCTGTCACCCTCCTCCCCCCGCTTTGCAGGCCTGCCTCTGCGCAAATGAGCGGAAGGTGAACATGTCACATCCCAAGACTCTAGCCTCTCTTTTCAGAAGACCAGCCTAACTAAATGGGTTATACTGTTAATTTACATTTCATTGAGAAAAAAATATGCTGTCCCATCCATCAAAAGTCAATGAACTGTGGCAAAAGAGGCAGTGTCTACTAGTAGGAAAGTGGCTTCTAAGACTCCATCCCCGATGGGAACAGGTGCAGTTCTCCAGGCAAGAAAGTCACTGTGAGCTGAGAAGACCCTCAGACAAAGTGACACTTGACTCTCTCAATAAAAGATATTACCCTTCAAATCACATGAATTTCTAGATGTTACTAATCATTTTGGAAGAGAGATTCAAATCACACAGGCAAGGCCATTACAACATTTCCAGCGTGTCTGGGTAACAGTATTAGCAAACCTCAGCTTTAAAATCTGTAAATCAGGGGGAGAGCAAGTAGTGTTTTCCATCAATCAAACATGACCCTAGCGAATGGGAAGAGAGGTTTGGGGGTTTCCACCCTGCCCAGACTCAGCTCTCAGCACAGCCATTTCACCCCAACATATGAAATGACCCTCCTGCACCTAGGAATGTATAAAGCTGACACAAACACCAGCTTAAAAGTAAGAAGGAAGTCGATTTAGGTTTGACACTTCTGACATCCTGCATGGAGCAAGACTCAGTGAAAGAGAGAAAACCAAATGCATTCTAACATCCATAGGTACATTTCCAAAAAGTGAATCGGTGTCACGTGTTGTGAATCCCAATTCCTGCTTCTAGAGTGTGCTAGCAGCCAATGGAACCAATGAGACTTTCACACACACACGCTAGCATCCAGTTCTGCCCAGCAAACACTGACTTCTCTGGCCTTTATACAAGGCTACCAACTTGTGGGGCTTCATTTTGATCACTTTAGATAGAATAATGGCCGCTGCCTCAGACAGTCATCATAAAAAAGGATGTAAGACCATCGGTATGGCAGAATTTTAAGAGGTCAGTGGAACTGTGACTGAAGTCCCATATGAAATGTTTAATTGGAAATATTGGGCTGAGATCACAGCTTTATCATCTCCAACATTATCATTTCTAAAAGTGGCCTGGCAGCAATAGCTAGATCTCACTGATAGCTTAGACATTGCCCTAGCACTGAAATCTTGGTCTGCAAGAAGAACCAGTATAGAAGTTTCTAGACTTTCTAGGAAGGAAATTTCAGGTCACATAAAGTTTTTTGTTTTGTTTCTTGTTTTTTTGTTTTTGTTTTTGGTTTGTTGTTGTTGTTGTTTTGTTTTGTTGTTTTGTTTCGTTTTTTGAGACAGAGTTTCTCTGTTGTAACTCTGGCTGTTCTGGAACTCGCTCTGTAGACCAGGCAGGCCTTGAACTCACAAAGATCTGCCTGCCTCTGCCTCCTGAGTGCTGAGATTAAAGGCGTGCACCGCCACCTCCCAACTTTGGAAAGATTCTTTTAAAGACCTCTGTCAGTTTTAAGAGCAAAAGGAAGCTGTGTGAAGAGCCCCCAGCTGAAGAAGATGTGCTCATTTGGACTGGTCAATGGACTGCTGGTATACATAACGGTTGATTGAAATATTTTTTATATATGAATGAGAAACTATGACTTCTCAATAATACTGAGAACAAGTACCATAAAGTATTCAAAATGGTGCCTGTGATGAAAACGGAATGTAAACATGATAAATTATGCTCAATATGTATGGAATGTAATCATTACTGTTGGGGACTTTTTAAGTTATATGAACTGGGTTTATAAGACGAATATTTACATATCCACATGCTCATCCATTGGATAGGCAGAGAATGGTAAACATTAAAAAAGTTTTGCTTTAGCCAAAATATCACGAGGAAATTAGAAGGTAAGTCAGGAGGGATGGAGCAGCCCAGTGGCCACAAGCACTGGGAGTGTTGAAGCCAGGAGCCACAGCAGTCACACACAGTGACCCACTCCAAAGAGTCCAACCACGGGAGCAAGAGGAGCTGAGGGCCAGGGCTGCTCCAAAGGAGTGTTGGTCTGATGTGGAATCCTTAGGGGAACAATTACCACAAGGAACGAAAGGAATCAGACATAAGACTTAGAACTGAGATACAGTTGTAGGAGAGTCCTTAGCCAACCCTCTGGGGAGTCCTGAAGATAAGATATAGCCCTTCCGGAAGTGCAGCTTGGGACAACTAGTCAGACTTTCCTCCCTGTACCATCCAGAAACTAGAGGAACTGCAGTCTGGGATATGACCTCAGACAAAGCACCCTCTCTTTGGATAAAGGCAATTCCTTCACTGCTCCCCAGAGCAACTCCACTGGAAACCACCAGCAGGAAACCTGTCTTGGAGGCAACTCCTCCACCCTGTTTTGTGTCATTCATTGCTGTCCCCTCCCACCCCCAACCTTCCGATGTATCTACTTCATTTGTAAGAGTCACCCATTTAGAAATAACTCCTCTAGAAACCTGGTAGTTTCTTTTTCTGAAGAAATTTGCAAGAGGAAGGTTAGGAGGGCACGTTTCAGCTCCACCACCGCACAACTGAGGGCACAACATAGGTGCCCTGCTTTACCCAGGATGTGAGATTCTCAGTGGTTAAGGCAGGATAGCTCAGGGCAAGCTAGAACGGCTGGTTATCTGACAGCATCATAGGTACCGTCTCCTCTGCAGCTACATATTCTAGGTGCCTCCGTTTGCAACTCTGTGACAGGAACTCTCTCCACTTTTGACAGAGCTAATTTTTCATATACGCTGCAATGCTTAGGCCTTTTCTCCTCAGGATCATCAAAGGGGAGTTACCTGACTTGATTTGTAGGGATGATCTCTCCTGCCTCACTGTGCAGCTTCAATCCATCTCCTGATTATCACGGCCAGTTGATTATGCCAAACTGATGGCATATTTTTTCTCACTATTCTCCGGGTACACAGATTCCAATGAGACTAGCTGGTACCAAAGCTTGAAGTCTGGTGGTACTCACAGTGTTCCCTGGTGGAAGTATGATGAACTTACAGATCTAGAGCTGTAGAGAAGGACCGAAAACCCTCCCGACGGGCCACTAGTAAGTCAACCCATTCCTACTTGCATTGTGCCTTCTCTTTCAAAGATTCACATGCCTTCTCTACTGGGGGCCCTGTGCCATCCGACTGATGGCTAGGATATATGCTCTATTCTGGGGTGTGGGACCTTTCATTTCCAAGGTATCAGTTCTAAGATGGCATCTCAGTTGTGATTTTAAGAGACTTTTCTTCCTCTATCAGATCAGAAGCTCCTGTAGAACGAGTAGGTCCCATGGTCATGCGCTTTCTGTCACACACCTTCTGCTGCAAATGAAATGTCCACACCAACAAAATGCTCTATCAAGTACCATGTCAGCGGACAAGGAGGGCCTGGAGAGATAGCTCGGTGGTTGAGAGCATTGGCTAGACCAGGCAGTGGTAGCACACACCTTTAATCCCAGCACTTGAGAGGCTGAAGCAGGCGGATCTCTGAGTTCAAGGCCAGCCTGGTCGACAGAGTGAGTTCCAAGACAGCCAAGGCTAAACAGAGAAAATCTGTCTCAAAAACCACCTCCCCGACCCCCAAAAAATAAACTGGCTAATCTTCCTGAGGACATGGGTTTGATTCCCAGCACTTACATGGCAGTTCACAACTATCTGTAACTCTATTCTCAAGGAGATCTGATACCCTCTTCTGGCCTCCCATGGGCACCAGGCATGCATGTGGTACACAGACATACATGCAGGCAAAACATACAAGCACATAAAAATAAATAAAAGCTTAAAAAAAAAAACAACTCAGCCAAGTCCTTGAAGGGTGGGACTGGCAGACCCCGTAGGAAAGTTATGCCTGTGAAATGTGCTGACTCTACACAAAATAAATTGTTCCCACACCTCCTAGAAGGGAAGTGGCCCTGTGTGATCACCTTGCCACTGAGAGGCAGAGTCTATATTTAGATTTATTGTTGGCCTCTGTCACTGTCAGGTTGACCATTTGGTGCTGCCAACAGCTATACCAGCCATAGTAAATGGCTCCATGAGCAGCCTCCATTTCAGTTACCATGGCAACTTAACTTTTGTGCCAGTGTTGATATGACTGATGACAACAGACCAGGTCGTTCTATCTTCTTGTCAACGTGTGGCAGCCACAGCTGGAAGAATATAAATGGAATACTAGGTCAGTTGACGCGGAGGGAGAGGAAGTTTGGTAGAAGAGAGTTTATTGATATGAGAATACTCTTTGAGGGCATAGGACCTAACACTGGAAAAAAACGTAAACACTTTAGTTTTGGAGGCCTGGAGTAGGTGTGGCCCACACATGGGTAGGTGTGTTTACTTGGCCTGTACTTTCCTATGTCCGCTGTTTTCCATTCACCAAGCAACTGTGGACCAACTCTGCAGCAGACGCATGAGTTTATGTTGCTGCTGATGGTACAGGAGAGCCCTGTCTGCTTGGTGGACGGGTAGCGGGGGCAGAGTGGGTACGGCACATACCACATGTGCACAGGTATCCATAAAGACCAGAAGAGGACATATGATCTCTTGGAGCTGCACTTACAGACAGCTCTGAGCTGCCCAATGTGGCTGCTGGGAATGGAACTCGCTCCTCTTGGGGAGCAGCAAGAATGCTCTTAACCACTTAACCGCTGAGCCATCTCTCCAGCCCTATATCTGCTTTTTAACCAATTCTTCCGTCTTTCTCTCCTTCTGGAAGGCAGCACACTGAATGTACTCCAGGATACCAATGTCTGCCAGCTGGAACTAGCAACTAATTATTTGAGATTTAACCCAAAGTCATTTCCACTGAGGAGTCTGTTCTATTTCCAGGGTTGGGGGAAAAAAAGAAGAAACATAGAAAAAATTAGACTGCTTTGTGTTTGATACCACGACAGAAAATATTCCCCCGCTGATGCTCCTGCGAAGCCAAGAATCAGGCAAAGATCTAGGTTCTAGAACCAACTTTTCCCCAGGTGTGGTTTTCTACATCCAGGGCTTCTGAAAGGCATGGTGTACATACAAAAGACTCTTCTGCAAGTATTCAAACAAACTCTTCCAATGAGTGTCCTTTTTCTTTCTAAAGCATTTGGCAACTACAAGGGATACCCTCGGTCCCTGGGCTGGCACCGCTCCTGGAAAATTTTTACCCTCTAGTGGTATCTGGGATCTCAGCTTCCTGCTCCACTTTAAAGTTCATGGAGGAGAACCAAGTTGTGCCCACCCTGCTCCCATGGGTTACTGTTTGTTTGTCTGTTTTTGTTTTGTTTCATTTTACTTTTTCAGATGACTGGCTTTATTTTCATTTTATGTTGACGTAGCTCTTAAAATTTGGAGTCCTGAGTCATCTTGTCAGCAAACCTCAGCCAATCTGTCCTGGCGCTGTCCTAGTGAGGAGACCGTGGTAAGGGAATCTGTGTTCCCAGCACTGCCTGGCAGATCCACAAAATGGACTCATCACCTGGACAAAGCGTTTTCTGGCCCTCTCGGTGGCTTTCTGTGAGGACCTGGAAGGAGAAGGAAGTGTTCGGTTTCTGAGGCCTGGATTCTGACTCCAACACTGCTGTGACCTCTAACTAGCTGTGTGACCTTGGTTAAGCCCTATCCCCTCTCTGTTTCTGAGTCCTCCTGGGCCAAAGGAAGACAGAAGATGAAGTAATGCATCTGACTCGTTGGTTATCAGCGCTTGAGTCTGACCCTTTGAAGCCTTACTCCTCCGTTTTCCCCTTCAGCCCACATCTGGAAAAGTCGGTGAGAAAGTCCTAATTCTTGCCCATGTGGTGTTTAAAGTCACACAACCCCCTCTTGTGTGCAGGAGCCTTCGAGTGACCCCATACTGCACCCTCCAAAAATCAAGTTTCCTTCTCTCGATCTTAAGCCAGTTTTTATCTCCTTGGATCTACTGTGTTTCCTCCAAGAAATGCTATGATCAATGCTTTTCATTTCCTACCGAGGTGTGTATATGTCATAATCCACCTCAACATCCAATTTAGAGGCCATGGACTGTCCAGTTTCTATATGGCAGTCACAGCTGAGGACCTCCGACATCTGCTTCCCAAGGCTGTACCACATAGAGATGTAGTATGAGCTGAACACAGAAACTTACATTTTCTAGAACCCATAGTTTGAGAGTCAAAAGCAGTGGAGTATGGTGGCTCACGCCTTTAATCCCAGCACTCCGGAGTCAGAGGCAGGAGAATCTCTATGAGTAAAATGCAAGAGAAGACAAATCCTAACAATATAGTTTGTTTAGCCCAATACATTCAAAAAGTTCTCTTTCTACACACAACCAACTTAAAGAGCATAAACTGAGTGTTTTCTAAGCCAAATATCCAGAACCTGGTGCGTGTTTGCAATGAAGCACATCACGGTCTTAACCACCTTCAGTTCAAGTGTTCAAAATGCGCATGTGCTAGTCCTGTTCCACCAGACAGTGCTGCTCTAGAAGCTCCCAAGGAAACCCTCAAGTTCTAAAACCAGTGTTGTCTACAGGAGTTCATCGTATTCAGACACTGAGATGGCATCCATTATAAGCTCAATTCTTACCTCATATGACATCTAAAAAGTCGAGTAGCAAAGTGGTAGATTCCAGCTTCCACGCCTGGAGTCTGCTCCGTAGACCTTGGAACCCTTTTAAATCTACATCGTAGTGTGTATTCCCCTGAAAGCCCTGACCCCAGGAAAGCCTCGAGGTCAAAAAGCAATGTCTTTAGTGTTAGCCCCCACCCTTCTCCTCTCCTCCCACCCTCCCTGCTTAAGCTCAGACATTTGTGCTTTTTATTACCTTTAGGTGATGGAGCGGCACATGGACTGAATGTGCGCCACCCCATTTGTAGGCTGAAATAAGAGCTCCAGGTAATGGCATTAGGACCAATCCTCCAGGAGACGAGGAGGCCCAAAGTGGCAGAGCTCGGAATGAAATCACTGCCCTTCTCACAAAGTGTCCAGGGGCTCCTGCTTCTGCCACGAAGAGACAGAGTGAGAGGTCGGCAGGCTGCAAGCAGAAGGGATCCTCAGCAGAACCCCACCCACTCTGGCACCCCCATGTCACACATCCAGCCTCCAGAATAAATTTCTGTGGCTTGTCCTCGCAGGCCATATGGCATTTTGTTCTAACAGCTGTAAGGAATTCAGACAGGAAGTGTGTGCTGTTAGCACTCATTGTATCGTGGGAATCCTAGATGTGACACTTGCATTTTCCAAAAGGACACCTAAAACGAGATGTTTACAGATAACTGTGTGATGCAGGAAATTCTCCTAAGCCCTGATAGCCCTCTGTGTTAATCGCCATTTTATTGCCATAGGCAGACAACAACAAACCAGCTTCAGAGAGGGTAAGTAAGTTGCTCAAGGTCAAACAGCATCTAAATGGCAAAAATCAACGTTGTAAGCCCAGGTCTGCCTGATCCTGAACCCATGTGTTTTGATCATCAAAAGAAGGAGCTGCTAAAAGTGGGTTATTGCTAAGGTCCTAGAAAGGAACTACCTACCCATCCCTCTTCTCATTCCTTTTCTTAAACCCAAAGAGTCAAAGTTCAAACCTTAATTCTGCAGCTTGCACAAATCTGAGTTGGTCTGACATGTTAGCTCATGTGTACAATAAGGATGAGAATATTTTCAGCCCCAAAGGATAAGATTATTCTCTTTTAAAAGTATCCGTTGCTTATGTGCCTTGTGCTAATCCCCATTTCCAGCACCCGGGGTCAGCTATGAGTAAGTCAGATGAATGTCCAGTTCTCAGGGAGATTGACAGACAGTAAGCAAACAAACTAACAAGGCTATCTCCAGGGAGTGGTTGGTATCAGAGACTAATCCACACCTGGAGTGCTAGGGCACACCTCTAATCCCAGCACTCTGGAGGCAAACACAGGGGTATTTCTGTGGGTTCAAGGCCAGCTTGGTCTATATAGTTAGTTCTAGGCCAGCCGGGGCTACATAGTGAGACCCTGTATCAAAAGACAAACAAGGAACAACAGCAAAAAGATTAAAGGAGACAGGGCATACAAATGCTCAGCCCTGGGCTTAGCACAAAGAAGGGATAGTTGACATGTCTATGCTAACATACACCCTTGGCTGGATGGCTCAACTAATATCCAATTCTCAATTTTCAGAGGAGATTAGAAATCTAAGTTGAGGCACTGGCAGATTTGATTTCTGGTGAGGGTCCTCTTGGTTCACAGGTCTTTGTGCTGCCCCCTCTCAAAAGAGCACAAAAGAGCACAGAGTGGGGGGGCACTCTTTCTATAAAGATGCTAATTCCCCTCATAAAGGCTCCATCCCCATAACCCAATCACCTCTCAAAGCCCCTGTCTCCTACTGTTATCACATGGGAGATGAGGATTTCAACATACAAAACTGGGGAACATTCAACTAAAGCATTCTGCTCCTGACCCAAAATTCACATCTTTCTTCAATGTAAAATACATTCATTCCATCTTAACAGTCCTGAATGCTTTCATTTATTCCAGTATCAACTTTAAACTCTAAAGGCCAAAGTCTCATCTAAATGGCATCTAAATTAGATATGGATGAGACCCAAGGTGTGATTCACGCAAAGGCAAAACTCCTCTCCAGCTGTGAGCCTGCTATATACTTCCTGGACTCCATAGTGAGATAAGCATAGGTTCGACATTTCCATCCCAAAAGGGGGAAATACAACAGAAGGAAAGGATATCGCCACTATGTAAGTCCCAAACCTAGCAGAGGTAAGGGCAATAGACCCTGGGGCTCCAGGACAACCCTCTGGGCTCATTGGATGCTGGCCTTGTCTGTAACTGTCCTTTCATGAGGAAGGAGACCTGTACCTCTAGATATTCAGGGCTGGAGGCTCAAAATAAAATCAAAGTTAGTAGTATTCAAATCACCATTAGGAAGTGATCAAAGGGATTCAAGGTGAAGTTGGATTTGGGTATCTTGGCTGTAGGAAAGGACAGGGTACCCCAACCCCTACTCTCCCATCTTTAGAAGGAGGTGGCTCAGTACACAGAATACTAAACTCTACACACACTGAAATGAGAAGGCACATGGCCTGTGGCTGTCACGGGATGGGCAGAGCCAAGGAAGGAACCGGCCACCAGCACCCCAAGCAGGGCTTGTTATGGGACCAGTGTAGCCTTCACAGCCTCCTTTGCAGTTCTGAACATTCCAGATACCTAGAAGGTGGAAGTGATGGCAAAAATAAATGTGTGAATTTCGTAGGCAAGCGCAACCAGGCTTGTGAAGCATCTTTAAACGCCCGGGGAAGTCTGTGTCTGAAATATCCTGACTCAGCTCCGCACGGCCGAGGAGATTCTCTTGCCAGGCGCCCTGCATTTAACACCCATGCTGACAGAGCCACAGCATAGTCGGCATTCTTTTCTCTATTGAAGGATCTGTCTACTCCCTCTTAGTTCATTTTTTCCCTAGCAGGGCTTTGTCAATAACTACCACTTAAGGGCAATTCCGATGCCCCTGTGCTGCCGTCTGAGCAATGTGGGTAAGGGGTTTCTTGGCCAGCGTGTTTGGAAACATTGCTTATGCTGTATGTTGCTTTGCATTGATCATGCTGCACAACATCTCCCTCTTCCCCATCAGCCTTTGCCTAGGATGGATTCCCATCAGTCTGGCTTGCTGGACAGCTTTAGACCTGACTGAGATCTTCATGTAATTATCAAGCCGGTAGAAAGCAAACAGATTATAACTTCCCAGCCCTTTCTTCTGTGCTCTTGAGAACTGCAGAAGGGTCGCTGATGTATCATGAGTGACACAGGCCATGACCACTCAAACCCCGGGGTGACTTACTTCCAAAGCTGGGTATACAGCCCTTCTCTGTGATGCAATTGCTTCTGTTCACTGAGGTGTTTTTCAGAACCTGGGGCAGTGTGTTTATAAAAATGGGATTGCTCATTCCAAGTCTCTTTGTGTCCTTATAAAAAAAAAAAACCTGCTTAGTCACAAGAGGTGACCAAGCACTGTGGCCAGAGCTGACATCTGACGATGGTTCTAATGGAGGAAGCCACCCATAATTTAACTCTTTTTGATCTTTGTGTCTGCACTCTGGGACATCAGTGGTTAGTGAGGAAGCCTTGACTGGTAACAGTATGTCCAGAACTGGACAACATCGGTGCTAATCATCATAGAGGAAAAAGCTTCTCCATCCTTTGTCTTAGTGTGAGGTGTGTCATCCATGGCCTCTGATAGCTATAGAATGGACACCTCAGGCATAAACATCGTGTGCAAAGAGTAACATCCCAAAGTAGCCCTTAGCTCCGTCCTGCCCTGCCAATCGTACTGACAATAAACTTCCCAAAAGCAGTCCCAGCAGATTTCTCCACTCATCCTGCCCTTAGATGTAAAATCTAAGCCTAGATAAAGTCAATCAGGTAACAATGCTGCCTTAGACAAAACATTCACCCTCAGGAGTTAGAAAGGGGTGCAGGCTGCTCTCCAGGATAGAAATACACAGAGGACAAAGAATCTGGGTTCTGTCCCTGTTCTTGTTTGTATTGCTTAGAAATTGTTCTTAAACTTGCTGGCATAAAATAACCATTATTTAACAGTGTTCACAGTTCGTAAAGGACCTGGGAGGGGTGACTGGTATCTGTTTTATGGCATCTAAAGCTTCAGGTCCAAATATTAAGATAGTTGGGAGACCAAAATAGTTATCTGAGGATCTCTGTGCACACGCCTGGTGCTTGGGCAGAAAACCCCTGAAAGCTGAGCTCTGTGGCTGATTAAATGCTTCTCTGTGGCCTCTCTGGGGGCTTGGCTTTCCACACAGCATCAGGATGCAAAGACTCAGACTCCTCACCTGGCTTTCCTGGGCTCCACATGTGAGTATTCCTGTGAACAATGAGGCAGCTGGAGTGATCTGGAGACTCGCCCAGGAAGTCACTTAGTCTAATGCCCACCATCCTCTCTCGGTGGCATCCGTCATTAGATTCTCAAGATCCAAAGGGAAAGTATAGTGACTACTCCTCAGTAGAAAAAAACATCAACAAACTTGCAGTCGTCTCTTAAAACTGCTGTAAGCAGCAAAGCAGAATCAGGCAAACAGCGGCGTGAGCCTTGGGATCAGAAATAAGCTACATTTTCAGAAAACAATCACAGAATAATCATACTTCCGGAAAATGTCTTGCAAACTTTTCCAATAGCCAAATCCCTGTTCAGCAACAAGACTGTAACCTGGACCACCTACCCATCGATTTCATCTATTATTTAGCAATCAGGAAGGTTAGTGCTTTTCAAAATATGTGGAGAGCAGTCTCTGCTCTCTAGGAGCTGTAAAGTTTAATGAGAAAAAAATAAGCTGCTCCATGACTCCTTTTCTATTGGTTAGAAGTTCTCCCTGCATGCTTTCCCAAAAGTTATGCCTCTTAAAATGGCAGGGACCCTGTAACCTGTTTGCTCCAGTTTACCAGTCTGTAAAATGGACTTAGCCAGCCCTGGAGGAGGAGGGATCCCTTTTCTGTATTCACAGCAGACTTTGCAAGCCTCAGAGACTGTGCTGTTTAAATGCAAAATGTTATGACTATCGTTTCATTATTGGAAAACCTAAACATCAGGAAAATGCTGCTGTTATCCCGTTGCTAGGTTACTGGCAGACCTCCTTGCCTGCTCTGAGACGCTGAGACTTGCTGCAGCTTCTCACCAGGGCAGATTTTGCTGGGCAGAGATGAAGGTGAAGGAGAGACTTGGCCTAGAGTCAAATCACTGTGACCATCACCAACGGGAGAGGTGTTTAGCCTCTGGGTTCCATATCTTGAGATCCAATAACTCAACTCCATCTATCAGTGCTAACCAACTGAAGGGTTTAACTCTCATAAAGTTCAGATTCCTCTCTGAAGAAGCCAAACTCATAAGCACTTTATTGTCCACAGAGTGAGGAAGAAGATAATCAGACATGGTAGGCAGGCAGTAACACCTGGAACTCCTTTCATATGTTCATCGCCCTTCCTACATGTTTGCCACATTCCTAAGGGAGGGGAGAGAAAGCTCATGCTGTTGAGAATGTACCATGAAAACTATTCCTCCCAGGGACACATCATCTCCCATTGGCATTCGTACCGTAGATGCCACTGGCACAATCTAAAGGAAGATACGCGTCCCAGATATGACATTTAGATGCAGTGACGAGTAATTACACGTGCATGCGCGCACACACAAAGGAGCTCTTGTCCTGCCTTGCTTCTGGTGTGGACAGTTTTACTGAACAGCCTTCTGCCAGGGAAAACTTTCAAAAATTTCATCCCGGAAAGCCTTTGTCTTTTTAACAACGATTTCAGGCATGCAGCATCGTCCCGGCTCTCACAAAACCTAGGGATATTTTTCTCCCTGGCCATGTAAGTGTGAAGAATAATTTTAGCAGGTTCCAAAATGATCTCATCAATGGGGAGTGATATTCAGTATTCAACAGAAACCCTCTCCCATCTGTTTCCTTCTACAGCAGCATGAGAGGCACCAAGGAAACCAACAAAGTTGTTACAAATAAACAGGGGGGAGGGGCAGAGAGAGGGAAAGGCAGAGCTGGGAGAGGTCAGGTGAGCAGAGGGCAGAGTCCTTCCTGCACTAGGCAGGGGAGTGGAGGCCAGTGTCCCTTCAAAAGTCACCAAGTCCACTCAAAGTGGTAAGTCCACTTTGTCACCAAAGACTTACGGAGAATCTTTCCTGCTTCCCTGGAAGCAACGGGGAGCCCGAGAGATGCACAGATCAGCCAGACGGGTGGGGATACGTACGACAAGACCACTGTGGGAGCTAGGCAGGAAACCCACGCCACTGTGTGCATGAGGACACGAAACTGACATAGCCAGGTCACAGAAGACCTCTCTAAGCAGATGATATTTGCTCTACAGAGACATCTGGAGCCCCTGGATGGTGGCTGGTAAGAAGGCCACCCCAGTACCTCAGCAGAGATACTTGGTGTGTGCTCAGCCTTAAAGCCTCATCCTAAGATGAAAGGAGAAAGAAGGTGGCCCTTCCCTGCAGCCACCACTGGCTTGGGAATGAGAAGTTGAGTATCTGCAAACAGTGGGACTCTCTCAGACCCTCCACTTCTTCCTAGGGACCCTCAAGGAGAAAGCCATGTCTGCAAGACTATTGCATCCTAAGACCTCTTCCGTTGGGAAGTATTCAAAGAAAACTGCCCACTTGACTTTCTCGTTGGGCACATTGTCCTCCTGCCAACCTCGAGTCTCATCACTCTCACTCATGACCCCCTTGACCCTTCATGTATCATCAAATGTCTCAGAGAACCCTGCAGCCAGTACGGCTTTTTCAGCAAAGCCATCTTCCACCATGAAACCGGAAAGGATGTCCACGCGTACACAGGGTGAAGTTGTGCTGTTTTTAGTTTTTTCTCGGTCTTCCCCGGCACGTTCCGCCACTGCCCTATCCCAGCCCGGAGCTGGCTGGGAAGTCACTTGGTTCCCCGCCCTGGCCAGGGGCGAGAAGAGGCCCAAGCCGAAAGCCGAAAGCCGAAAGCCGAAAGCCGAAAGCCGAAAGCCGTGGGGAAGCACCAGGGACACTTGGGACATGGGTTCCTAGGACCGCGTGGTGTCACCTGACCCCGCTTACTGAGAACAAACACAAGACAGAGACAGCATCTGGTGGACCCGAACTCGTTTATTCAAGGGGTTCTTCCCCAATAAATAACCTCTCCCCATAAGGGCGTGGCTTCTCCCCTCCAGCCGGGAAGCCTTAATTAGCATGGCAGGGGGAGGGGCGTACCTGGCTAACCCCCACAATATCCATGGCCTTTGCAGAGACCCAGGTGTATAATTCACCACAGGGCAGGCAGACATTTTGCCAATCTGCTTATTACGTAGTAGCTTCCTGGGCTTCAAAGGGAAGGAGTCTCCGCGCATCCTACTAGCCCCAGGGGGCGAGGAACACTCGTGCTACAACTTCACTTTTTAGCCTGGAAGCCCTACAAAGTTGTGTTATTCCAACTTTTCTTTATAAAACTAAAGGCTTCTGGGTGAAGGCTGGGAGTAAACCAAATATTTCTCTTGATGCTGAAAGAACTTCTCAAGTAGACTCATCTCACAAGATGAACTCGAGCTTTGTCGTGTCTGTTGACTGTAAAGTAAGCTGTAGTTAACCGGCTCTGTGAGAAAGGTCTCCCAGTAACTCTTTGTCCTGAATTGCTTTCTGGGATGTGGCTCAGCTGCGTCCGTTGATACTGGAAACCTGCACAGAGACGGGCAGCTAAATCCACGAGAGCTGGTCCCGCTCACTCTATCCAAGTCACATCTGCCATCCTGCAATAAACATTCTATATGCAAATAGCCTCCAGTGACTCTCCAGAAATTGACTAGTTTCTTACGACGTATCTTAACAGCAAAAGAAATTGAAAACATTTTTATGGCTTATGTCCATAATCCGTTCCTTCAGTGTTGTTGTGTTTTTAGCCAACATATTAAACATTTCTTTCAGTACTTGCTTAAGGCATAGGTTCATTTTTTTCGTGTGTGTGACATTGGTGGGGGAGGATCTCATAGCCATCCAAATGAGAGCTATTAATGGCTACCACCAAAGTGAGCTCACGTGCTCATCATTGTCTTTTAAGTGGAATTGTTTCAATGAGGAAAGTTGTACAGATTAGTGCACTTATAAACACAGAAGTTAAGCCCCCTTTTCTGGAAATGAAGTTCCTGGTGGGCATGCGCTCTGCCTTCAGTTTCTTTGCCTGGTCGTGAAGCTTTGGCTACTTAGAGTCTAAGCTTTACGATCCAATCAAAGAAATCAAGTCAAGCCACTGTCCTTGGTGTCTTCTTTTTAAGTGCTGGGATGAAGGTGATTGTGTTTTTTGTGGTGGAGGCTGCCAGGGATAGTAAATGCTTGGTTGTGCTCTCAGTTGCTTCGTTTTCCTCCTAATCCCATTGCTCTTAAGAGCCTGGCAGGGACCTTCAAAGCCCTTGTCTCTGTTGTTCAGATTCCCTGGAGCTCTGCAAAAAAAATGGTAACAGGACCCAGACCTCCATTCTTCATCAGAGACACACACACACCCTCCTCAGAAGTCCCCTCTCACCCCTGCTTTGGAACTGAAACAATGCTAGCACGGGTGGTCTTCGATTTGTTTTTATCACAGAGTTGAAAGCTGGAAAATGTATGAAATTGAACTGACTCCAAAGTGTACTTGGTTCTGCTGCTCCCAGTGAATGTCAGCTAGGAGCAGAGCGTGGACACATCCAAGGCTCTGGAAATGCCTGGGACCATGGCGCCGTGGCCTGTACCAACATCACTCCTTTTGGAGACCACAGACTTGAGACTATTGCTTCCTAAAGAAGTGTCAGCAAACCTAACCGGCCTTCTCCATTTTACTGCTGAAACGCTGAGGCCTGAAGATGTTCCCTACCCAGGTCCCGCAGCCAGTGCAGAGCTGGGGGCAGGGTCCAGACTTCCTGGTTCAGAACTGCCTGGATCAAAACAGATTCCTGTGTGCTTTTGCAAGTTCCTCCAAGATATTTAGATGCAAGAATTTTATCATTTATGTAAAAACAAGTCAGCTAGCTAACGAAAAGATAGACTGTGTTAAGAGGCAAAAGGTCCCAGGTGTCAGGCTCAAGGGGAACACTAAGGCAGGTGAGGTATTTATTGGGTAAGAGATTTATTGCAGGAGTTATTAGCAATGTATACAGATGAGCTGACTGTGTGTCGGGGGCTCTGAGGAGAGTTCAGGCCATGTGGCACAGTAGGCACCTTCTTTCAGGGTTCAGAGGATGGGGGCTGTGCCATGCCTCACGGTTGATGAGTGCTTGCAGTAGTCCATGCTTGTGATCAAGCTGTCTCTGGTTCCCCAGGGGTAGAGGAAAGATGTAAGGGACTATGCATTTTGAGGAAGGCAAATATGACCTTAGTAGGAAAGGAGGTGTTTAGGTAAAGTGCTTTCGTCATGTGGGATGTGTTTCCAGAAGCCCTTGATAGCTTGAAGTCTGTTAGCCTGGGGCTTGTTGTGAAATCAGCTGTCATAGATACAGATGGGCATGACCTGAGCAGCCTCTTGGATATAACATTTCTAGCTTTTATATTTTATGGAAAGAAAGGGGAGGGTTCTGGGGGAGAAGTTATGGGGAAGGTCTTTCGGGTTCTGGATATCATTTCCAACATCTGGCTGCTACCTGCTGACTGCTGGGGAGCCAGCCAGGTCTGGGTCAGAAGCTGGTATCAGGCAGTATACAAGCACCAGGAGGACACTGTCCACATGAGTATGTGTGGCATTCAGTGGTCAGGGGGAATCGAGTAGGCAGACTTATGGGAGAGGGGGGCCTGTGAATATACTATCAAAAATGGCTATCAAAGAGATAATGAGGTATGTCAGGAAGTCTGGGAAGAGCTTTGAAAACGATTTGAATAGCAGTGATTGAGAAGGAGTCCAGGGCAAATAGAAGAGTTGATAACACAACAGGTACCATCAGAGGAGGGAGTAGCTATAAGACCCAAGATCTTTATTCTAGAGGAGGCTGTGGCAGAAGGTACCAGAGAGTAGGTCTCTGTAGGGTTGTTAGAGATCTCCACAGAGATAATTATTAAATAGTTTTTGAGTTTTGACCACAGGACCATTAAGTCACATATAGAGTGAGGTAATTGTTTAAAAAGGAAAGGGAGGGAGGAATGAAGAAAGAAAAAAGAGAGAGAAGAAAGAAAGAAAGAAAGGAGGGAGGGAGGGAGGAAGGAAGGGAACGGAAGGGAAGGGAAGGGGAGGGAGGGGAGGGGAAAGGAGGAGAGGGGAGGGGAGGGAAGGGAGGGGAGGGGAAGGGAGGGGAAGGGAGGCTTTGGACCTGTAACATTCTGACTCTCCATGCTCACTGTTGAGGTTCTGATGACACAGGTGTAGCTCATCGAAGTTGGAAGGACACAGGCTTAGCTTTTCCTAGGAACTTCACAGTTTCCCATCGGCCAAGTGACAAACACGGATCTATGTGTCACACTTTAAGATGTCTTGTCCTCGGATCTGAGGAAGATGAGACTGAGTGGGCAGGACAACAGATCTTCAGGAGAGAGAAATGGTTGCTAAAGTCACTAAGGAAGAAATTTCTAGATCACATTAATCTATGAACCACTGTGACCTGGAGTGATTTTTTTTTGTCCTGTCTTCTGCATCTGATTTAACATTGATGTAGCAGAAGAATTATATCTAATACCAAAATAATTAAAAACACAATATGACTCAAAGAAGAAAAGCCGTAGTGGATGAAGGAGGCAGGGATTCTAGATCAGACGGGAAGAGTTCATCCAGATCTTCACATATCCCCAGCTATAGCAAATGGAGTTAAAATTAGAATAGTAACTTAATTGGTTGGAGCCAGTTAATAATTTTTTTCTTTGTTCTTAATAGGATAAAGTTAGTTTGGGGCTCTAAAAGTTTGAATATAGGCACCCACCCCAAATGGTGTTTCTTCTGGAAGAATTAAATTAAGATTTTGTCAATTTTAAGTTGTATTTTTAAAAATCCAAATTATACTGAACAACAAGAAAAACATTTTACAATGACAGTGAAAACACTTGAATCGTTTTAAGTAATCTTCTTCTAGTAAAACAGGAGACGATCTAAGTGAACAGTTACACCAGAAGGCCCGGCGTCATCGTCCCTGCGCTTACATCAGCATCAAGACGAGTACCATTTTTATCACTGAGGACTAATGCAGCAGATTTTTGAATATTTTAAAAATATAATGTTAAGAAATGCTAGTGAGCAGTCCTTTCCCTTCAGGCCGGAGAGGGTCTTCTTCCAATTAATTGTTTGATTGTCTGCTTTCCAGGCACTTGTAGTTCATTAGTGCAGCTGTTCATTTAATTATCAATCTAGATGACCGAAGATCGTAAACACGACGAAATTTTGCATAATAGGCCAGATTTATAGAGATTTATGTTTTTGTCCAACAAAATAAGTTCGTAGTCATTATAGAGTTTAACAGGATTGACTCAAGTGGGAGTAATTCTTTGTGGCAATTTTTTTTTTCCTGCTGCGAAGGCAGTGTAAGTGAAGTAAGTGAAGGCTTTACCTAATAGGAAAACGTGTTCAGGAGTTTGAGAAATGAACACAGGTTTCAAACATTTCAGGAAAAGGATAAAGCAGAATCCTTGGTTTTCTAAAGCTGGTTGCTGTAAACATTTCTGTGATTGGCTCAATGCTTAGAAAATTGTAATGTTGGAAACAGAATTGGCATCCATTTCATCTCCATGCAATGGAAATCTGACCTCAGGAATTATTGTATACCATGTGTGATTTATGATATGTGTGGTGTATAATACATCTAACCATCCTTTATAAATTTCAAACAAAATCGTTTTCATCCAAAAACATTTCCCTTTCTTAAGGGGAAATGGAACAGACAGTGCAGGAATGGGAAGAGAAGGGACCAGGTGAGGGGAAAGGGCTGGAGAGAGAGAATATATGGAGAGTCAACTGGAACTGGAGGACATTAAGGGGGTCTGGAGACCAGGGGCAGTGGAAACTCACTAGAATCCACGATGGAGACCTTGGTGAGAACCTCTAGCAATGGGGATGGGGAAGCTGAACAGGCCATCTCCTGTAACTGGCAAGGCACCCAGTGGAGGGCCTAAGACACCACCCCAGCCACAAAACCTTAGACCTATAACCCATCCTCCCTATAGGACCCACTGGGACAGTAGAAGGGCAGAACCCCATGCCAAAGGAGAGAACCCATGCCTGATTCTTCAGATCAGGCCAGGAACTAGAGATTGGATAGCCAGGAGACGATTTCTAATGATAGCCTGTTCTACTTATAGATCGGTACCTAGCCCAGTCTTCATCAGTGAGGCCTCTGCCAGCAGCTGATGGGAACAGATGCAGAGGCCCAGAGCCAAACATCATGCAGAGCTCCAGAAAACTCACAGACGAAGGGGAGGAGGCATTACCAGGTCTAGAGAGGTCAGGGACATCAGGAGAACAAGCCCCACAGAGTCAACGGACCAGCATTCTTGGGGTCCCTCTAAGCCTGAAGTAGAAGACAAAGGGTCTCTTATATGTGTTATATGGTTCTCTGGCTTGAGGTTCTTGCAGAGAACCTACAGGCTAGAGTGTATGTGCGGTTCTCTGGTGCTTTTGCCTGCCCTTGGGACCCATTTCCTTCAGCTAAGTTGCCTGATCCACCCTCAGTGTAGGGACTTGTGCCTGGACCTGTCCTGTTTGTTGTGCCCTGTTTGAGCAGTAACTCTGGGAAGACTGTTCTCTTCTATGGAGAGAAGGAGGGTGCATGCGTGGGTGAGGATGGGGAGGATATATAATAGGAGGAGAGAGAGGATGGGGGAGCTGGGAGGAATGGAGGGAGGGTAGGAGGGGTATTGATATGTATTATACAAAGAAAAAATAAATATAAAAAACAAAATAAAATATCAAAAAACCCATTTCCTTATCTTTAATCTTTTTTACCAGAAATATATTTTATGTCTATAACTGTTCTCTCAGGAAATTATGTTGCATCGCAGAAACTAGTTATTATCCCAAATACGTTGTAAAGGAAAGTTGCGTTTATGATGTAGTAAAACACATAAGATTATCTGTAAATTCTAAGATGTACTGTATATTTTGAGCAAAAACCTCTTTTTCTTAAAATGTCCATATCCATCCACACCCATGCGTTCACATTCACGAACTTTACAGTCAGATATAGCATTCTGGAACCATAACAGTCACAAGACCTTAATTTGGTTTCCTCCTCTCTTTAAGACACAGAGTGACACATAAAGACAGTTTACATACAAGTAACACCTATGAACACAGATTACACACAGCTGTAGCACATAAGCAAAATGACAACTCATTAAATAACAAGACTACATCTGACCACTGAGAGGGCAAAGGGCAGAATGAAGGCATATAGCTGCACAATGTATTTAGGGAGAGTTCTGTTTCAGAGAGGGACTGTGGCTGGCAAGGCCATTTAGGCAGCTTTTAGACCTCCTACACACACACACACACAGGTTCACAAGGGTTGTGACTGAGAGCTTCAAGTCAAGAACAGGGGAGGGGTGTAGGAAGAATCAGACCTTCATGCCCTGGATGTAGTTCCTGAGGATGGAGAGAGATAAAGACAGAGGCTTGGCTGGGGGTATTCGGGAGGCTACAGAAGCGTTTTTGGGCTCTCTCCATTGAATATGGAATATCAGTTAGTTGCCAGGGAATGAGCAGTAGCAAGCCCTGCTAAATTCCGAAGTCACTTTGGCTAGTGAGAACCAACTCCCTAAAGCTTACTGGCGGTGAGGGGGCACATACTCAGTCCTCTGCTAGAGATGTTTGTTGCTGAAGACTGAGCTTCCTGACTGGTGAAAGTCAAGGCCAGTAAGTTGCCTTGATTGGTGGGGTGAGAACTGAGTTTTACTTTTTATGTTTCAAATGTAGCTCAGGGGTGAGTCAGTGTGGGCCCCAAAGAATGAGGGGTCCCCCATTGTGTCTGACTTGCTGTAAAATCTGGTTTCACTTTAGCCATAAGTCAGTAGTGAAGGAGAAAGCAGACTCATCATTCTGGATGGACTTTTCTTTGGAAGACACAACTGGTTAGTGCACACAGCCCTTGAGACAAGTCTGGGTGGGTGCCACATGGAGGGGAAAGGCTGCATGGTGAGTGTCCATGCCAGGTCAGGAAGAACAGAATAGGAAGCACACACATATAAGAGCAGAGGAGAGGTTGAAAAGGAGACTCTGGTGACACCATTTAGGAGAAACTAGACTCATATGTGATCAAAGTCTGGCTGGGCGGTGGGGGCCAGCCTGATATCTCTCACACAGAAAAGTTTGCGTGTCTGGTATTCCACAGAAAGAAGCTTTGGGGAGCAGGGTTTTAGTAGTAAGACTTGGCAAGCAGCATACTTGCCAAGGAAGATGGTGATATGGTAGAAAATGCCCTGATACCAGAACTCTTCAGCCATTTGCCATTTTGGCAGCATACATAGTTGCATACATAGGTTTATAAGAATTCTGAGGTCAAAGGTACATATTATGAGGTCTGGGTTGAGTTAGTTGATTGGTGGAGAGGCATAAGAGAGACAGGCATCCTCAGAACTCTGACTCCCCTCTGGAGGTAGGACAAATGTCACCAATGGTAAACTGAAGGAGAGTAAGTGTCCTTAGATTCAGCTAGTGAAGGACAATGGGATCTAACTCTAATCTGGTGGAAGACTCTGACCCAGTACCCAGGCTTTCAGAAAAAGTTCAACAGAAGGACAGAGCTCTCAGAGAATCCAAAAACTCCCCAGTGGAAAGTGGAGGCCAGTGTCAGTCATGGAGAAAGCAATGGTACAGGGGTCCCCAAAGGGTAACCCATTTTAGTGGAGCCCTCACCTGAGTAACAACACTATTATGCTATTATGAACGACTTCAGGCTGGGGAGCCAGGGGGGACACTGAGACAGGTTGTCCTCGGGGACAAGAGACTTCATAGAAGTTATTAACATCATGAGCAGACAAGCAGCCATCTGGCAGGATCTCTGAGTAGAGTTCAGACTCACATAGCAAAGCATCAAGGCCTTCGTGTAGGTTTCAGAGGAGGGGAAGAGGCTGCCTGCCACCACAGCAGTCAGTAGTGTGTGCTCGTCATGAGGCTGTTTCTGACACCCCAGGAGAAGGGGGAAGGAAAGAGGTCTTGCAGTTAAAGAAAGAAATATGTGACCTTGAGAGTGGGTATTCATTTAGCTAATAGGCCATCCATCGTACAGGTGGAGACACATGGCGGAAGGCACAGGAGCGAGACTACAAACTCCTTCCATCAAGCCCTTCTACAGAGGGCTTGACTCCACTAGCTGTAAAGCCCTCATGTCCTAGTCCCATCTTAAAGGCCCCTCCTCCCAATACTATAGCTTAGGAGATTAATTTTTGTCATGATTTTGGAAGACAGAGAGAGATGCACTGGAAAGGTGGGGAGGGGCGGGTATTTAGATCACAGCACCTTGGGCAAGATGAAGGTTTTCATGAGTAGGTAACATTCAGCAATCCCCATCTATTTTGGCTTCTTTTTATTTTTTATTTTTTTAAAAGAAGGCAATAATGCTGGAGGGATGGACCCATTCTGCCACCTACCTTGGTGGTCCATAGTGATCAATTTAATCCTTTTGCTAAAAATAGAGCAAGCAGCAAATCTCCAGAAACATCTGAGAGAAGTCAGCAGCATGAAAGAGAACCACTGTGGGATAACAGACTACCAAGAATGCATGGATGGATCATTTTTATTTCTTAAATTAGCATACAAAGTAGCAGATATCATTATGGCATTTTCAAGCAAAGTGTGTTTTAGAAGATTTTTCCTTCCCCCTCATCTCCTTCATCCCCCTGCTCCCTCTGATCTATTCTTGTGATACCCCCCAACTCAGTTTCAAATGCACTTTTTTAAAAGAGGAAGGACCACAGTCACACAGTACCATAGTCACATAGGGTAGCCTGACATCTTCCAGGCTAGCCCCAAACTCACAGGTGCAATCCCCCATCAGCCTCCCAAGTCGCTAGGATTGCAGGTGTGCACCAGCCTCAAATGGATTTTTAGTAGTAATTTTTATTCTTGGAAGTTTCATGCATTTATAGAAAGTATATTGGCCGTATCCATCTACCACTACCTCCCTCCAACTAGTGCCCCTCATCCCATCTCCCTATCTCAACATGAAGTTTCATCTTTTTTTTCCATCCTCTTTTCATCTATTTACTTTTCCAAACCCACTTAAAGAGTCTGACCATTCACAGGGGGCATGACCTGTGTCATCAAAATGAATGATTCCCTCTGCCTCAACATTCTTTGGCTACCAGTCGCTCCTTCAAAGATTGGAAGTTTAGGGACCCCTGCCCTATCCATGCTGGAATGTGGGGTGGTTTGATCTTGTGCAGGTCTTGTGTAAGTAGTAACGGCTACTGAGAGTTGATGTGTGCAATAGCCATGTCATGGCTAGCTACTGGCATTTTACAACTCTTCTCCCCATGGACTGGCTCTGAATAGTTTCCATCCCTTCTTCTGCTCAGTATCCTGAGCCTTGGATGGTGGAAAGCTGATAAAGGTGACCCACCCACATCTAACCATGGAGAGTTATTCATACTCTGCCCTTGAAACAGTTGTTCTCTGCACTAACCACTACCCACTGCAAAAGAGCCTTCTCCTACCAAAGTTGAGACCAGCAAACATGTATAACTGTCTGTGCTTTCCATTCCTTCCCTGTGGCAGCCGAGCTGTACATGCCCATGGCTTAGCCTTGGGGAAGAAGCTGCATAGTCAGGAACTGAGGACCTTGGGCAAAGATGAAGAGCCATGGGGAAACAGATCTCCCCAGGCAGCAATTTCAGTGTGAACAGCTCAGTTTATTGAAGCAAGGGAAGTGACATTTGTAGGGTAGAGAGAAAAGGAGGAATGTCTTATGTGATGAAAGGTCATTGGTTAAGGCAGTGATACTAGGGTAGCTCCATTTGCATGTTGGGGGGGCGCTCACAACCATACCTGGATGGTCATATTGTCATTGGCTGGAGTCAAAGTCCTGAGGAAGCCTCCTTTGCATAGGCAGAGGTCTCACAGAGACCAGAGGAAGAGACCTTATAAGGTCATATAGGAAGAGGAGAAGTCTAGCCAGCTGCAGTGGTCAGACAGGCAGCAACCAGACCAGATTCCTCAGAGAGGCAGGATCCTATCAGACGCTGCTTGTCGTGAAGTATGGCAGGCATCAGAGGAGCTTAGTTAGCTTTTAGAGTCAGAAAAAGGGGAGCAGCTGAATGTCTTCCACTCTCAGGCTGTGAATTCGAGTTCAAAGCACACTTCAAGCCCCTCTTAGCTCTAGGACATATAACTATAAACAAATATTTAAAATGAATTTTGACAACACGACCATTTAGCAAAACAACAGTAAGTTCCCCCTTAGGATCTATGATCTCCCCAGCCATGAACTTCTGCCTAGGTGTATAGTACCAGACATAAAATCCCTCCTGTGGTCCAGGCTCATATCCAGTCAGAAAGTGTTAACCTCAATAACCACTATGCCAATATTACACCACTGAGCACATCTCAACAGCATGCCAGTATTGTAGCACGCAGGATTCAAAGCAGACCACCACCGATGTCTTTCCTTCCTCAGCATCCTGCTTAACACCTTCTGATACTGTAAGCCAGCCAGCAGGGAAAGTGTTTTCTAGTCAGTTTGAGGTTGATTTCTCTATATCCTATACCTTAAGTGCTGCCTTCAGCATTAGGGTCTTACCATCTTGTTATGGAGGGCAATTAAGAGAAATGACAACAGCTGATATTCCTTTAGGTGCCACAGCATTGTCTATTTGTACAGGACGCGACTATTAAACTCCTTTTGGTAAAGTGTGTGTGTGTGTGTGTGTGTGTGTGTGTGTGTACACATGATGTCTTTAAATTAGCTAACAAAATGGTGGGTTTCTATAAGGTTTGTTCAAGAATCATTCGTTTGGCTAACCTGCCCTCTACCCTCACCCAATCCCTTTATCCCCGCTTAGCCCTTAACCCCGAGTATATAACTCCTTCCTTTTATATCCCGTGTTCTACTACCCTCTCTAATTGAGTATTTTTCTTGGGTTGAAAGATCATAAGTTTTCATGTAAGTTTTACACACACCCTTCATTTTGGTTAAGCCTATGTTGGCACCCGATTTCCCCATTCCCCATGCCCCACCATGCTTGAGCCCTTCCCCCCCCACTGGTCTGTTCCCCACCCCCAGCATTGTCCATTTACTCCCAGCTACACCACTTCCCTTAAGGCTTCCTCCCTGGATGGCCTGTTTCTAGTTTCCTGGCTTGGACATGTACTCCAGCTTAAACATACAAAAGACATGAAGCTATGATCTACATATGATATGGGACACATGGCATTGGTCTTTCTGAGCCTGGGTAGCCTTACTCAGTGTAATTGTTTTCCCAGATGTATCCATTTACCTGGAAATTTCTTTTTCTTTACAACTGAGTAATATTTTGTTGTATTCATGTACCACATTTCCCTTACATGCTCATCAGTTGAAGAATACCTTGGTAGATTCTATTCCCTGGCTTTTGTGAATTGATCTGTAATAAAGAAGGATATACAATGTCTCTGTGGTAGGATATACAGTTTTTGAGTATCTGCCCAAGAATGATGTAACTGAGTCATATAGCAGTTCTGTTTCTGTCTTTTGAGAGCCCCTCCCCTAGACTGATTTCCATAGTGCACTAGCTAACACTCCACAAATAATGCATTAGGAATCCATTTCCCACACCAGTGTTTGTTTTCACTTCTGTCCTGATCATGGCCATCTGACTGGGGTGAGATAAAATCTTTAAGTGGTTTTAATCTGCATTCCTGTGATAGCTGAAGATGTTAAACACATTTTAAAGTGGGTAGGAGCCATTTGTACTTCTTGTTTTGAGAACTTATATTCATTTTCATAGCCTGTATTTTATTTGGGTTGTTTGTTTTCTTGATTTTTAGAGGCAGCCCACAAAATAGATCTTTGCCAGCTATAATGTGACTAGCTAAAGATCTGACTAAAGAACATAAAAAACAAAATATCAGGTGGATTTTAAGAGAGGTTGCACCCATCTCTTAACAAACAGGGTATTCAAACAAGAAAACAAACACACAGAAATTTTAAACATAACTTAAAAAATAAAATCAACATATGACAAAGTCAAACAAAGATGAGAATGAAAAGAAAGCAAAGAAAGAAAAAGAAACTGAAAGATGGGGTAAAAGAGTCAGGCCCAGTGTCACTGCCCTAGAATCCCAGATACCCAGAAAGCTGAGGCAGGAGGCTCCTAAATCCACAGTTATGAGCAACTTAGGGAGACCCTGCCTCAAAAAGAATTGTTTTAATGTAAACAAAGTCCAAGGATGTAGACTATTGGTAGGTAATTTGCCCAACTTCAGTGCAGTTTTTGGATTTGCCCCTCAGTACTCCTAGGAAACAGGAGACAGGGAGAAAGAGAGAAAAGCACGATTTGGGAAATCAGACTTTAATCTAAGAATTCTAATACCAATCCAACAGGAGCTGGGGGTGGGGAGCAAAAGAGTCAACACTGCAAAGACTGAGCACAGTGACACATACCTAAATAGACTCACCTGAAACCTAAAACCTCAAAGATAAAGAGTAGATGGAAAACTTCCACAAGAAGGATAAAAAAATCTACAGACAAGTTTGTATCAAACTTCCTCTCAGTCACACCAGATTTTCAAAGACAGCAGAGTAAAGAGCAAAGTTGGCGACATTCTGATCAAACATTTCCTACTTACATTTAACACCTAGCCAAACTATTAGTCGAATGTAAGGACAGCATAATAACTGTGTATTTAAGAACTCAGAAATGGTAGGTCCCAATTTCCATTTCTGGGAAACTTGTCTGCTACTATGGACCAGAAAAAAAAATTAGATAAAACAGAAGAAAAAACAACACATATAATAATCTCAAGATGAAACTTGCGGTAATACCAAACCTAGATGAACAGAATCAAATAGGAACTTTAAAATATCTTCAATTAAGACGATATACTTACTTCAGTAACAGTGTAGTGAAGAATCCTGAAAAGTTTTTGAACTCATAAAGACATCCCAACATGGTTAAAATATCCATCTCCAAGCTGCCTGAGCCAAGTAAAAAATGATGTGGACTTGGGAGATCATTTGCATCTTCTGAGGTTTGATTTTCTTACTTGAAACGCAAATGTATGGTATACACCTCTATCCCCAGATCTTGGGAAGCTGAGACAGTACCATCATGAGTCCTAAGATACATCCTGAGACTCTGTCTTAAAAAGAAACCTGAATATAAAATAATTCCTGGGATGGTGAGATAGTTCATCAGGTAAAGGTGCTTCCTGTGCAGCCTGAAGACCTAACTTCCATGCTCAGAGCCAGAGACTATGTAGTCAAAGCAGAAAACAGACTCCATATGACGCTCTAGCTTTTATGTACACAGGCACACACATATGCACACACACACAATAATAATAATAAATTAAATAATTCCTACTTCATATCATATTAAATAATAAATAATGCATATAAAATATATCTACAACATTGCGCCCAGTATTTTCCTTGGAAAGGCTTATTTTTAACTATACTTTCCATACTAAGAAAAAAGAAAGTCAATTAGCAATTTGGAGAACGATAAGACGAAACAGTCAAGAAATGTCATGTGTCAAATCAAATAAGAATACAGTGTGATTCTGAGTGACTGAAGGGATGTGAAGCTGAAACCGTAATTCATTTGATCTGGAGATGGGGGTTTGCCTTGGAGAACCATAGGTTTGGAGAGTTAAGATTATTTTCGTTCTCTGTAAGTCTAATCAAATTACTTGGTTCTCTTCTGAATAATATCTACATAATCATAATTTGTAGCTGCCACTTATTGGTTTTTGGCTTTAAGAAACTAACCTCTCCTCAAAGCAGAGAAGACTTAATGATAGCCACTGATCAGAGTAGAAATGCAGTAAACCTTGATCTTATAAAACAAATGATGGAGGCCGAGAGGAGCCAGAGAAGAGTGGGGAGGAAGCATGTGGTCCCCGTGTTCTCTCCAGACATAACAGCCATCCAAGAAGTAGTAGCTACGTCTGCTGCTACAGCTTTAACGGTAACCCAAAGAGAACATTTTAAGCAATGTAACTTTGAAAGTGGTGCATAAGGAGATGAGCGATGTTAATTAATGTGCTGGATTCTGTGACTTCCAAAGCCAACTTGCCTCTCGGGATTAGAGCCTGGCAGAGCAGTGCAGATGTCCTGCAGGCAAGAGGATAATGTCACTGTTATTTCATGCCTGGATGCTATCTGAGATTTTTCTTACGTGCTTGAATTTCTTATACTACTTATATTTTAATGAATCAAAAATCTCTCGTTCGCCTAGTCGATGCATATTTATAGAGTGGTATTCTGCTTCAAGCTGTGTCCAAGTCTGGAAATTAATAAATACAACCCTCGCATTCAAATAAAATCTAGCATTCTCATCAGTGAGACTGACAGTAACATGGAAATTATTTGATCAATGAGCTGATTTCAAGTAATTAGTTCTATGGAGATGTGTTGTAGAGGGGAACATGCAATCTATCTACAGAAATCAAAAGAGGCTTCTGGGAGGGGTGACACTGGAACAGAGACCTGAACAAAGAGAAGGTGGCCATTCTAGGGTGGGGGAAAGTGTTGCCTGAAACCAGACGTGTGGCACCCTCATGGCTGGAAGGCAAATCAGTTGGTCAAAATAGAATAGGTAAGGGCAAATAATGAGTTGCATTCAGAAAGTGTGTGGAAGCCAGATTTGATCAGCTCTTTTGGGTCAGGATTAGTAATTTGATTTTGTCTAATTGAAATGCAAAGTTATTAAAGAGTTTTAAGTAAAGGAGTGATATGTGAATTGACTCTGCTTAATAAATTTGTCATTTGAATCAGGCAATATGATTACACAGGCAATGATTTTAATCACTTTCCAACTCAGAACAGAATAAGCTGTCATCTGAGAGAGGAAATGGAGGCTGGGAGGCTAGGTGATATGATGGTTTCTAAACAGGGAGATAGTAGAGATGGTAAAACAGCCAAATTCAGAATAGATCTGAAGGAAGAATGAAAAGACTATGGATAGATACATGCATGGATAATGGATGGATAGGTGGATGGATGGAGGTGGATGGGTGGCTTGTGGATGGCTGGATTGGATGGGTGGATAGATGGATGGATGGATGGATGGATGGATGAAAGGATAGATGGGGGATGGTAGGTAAACGGATGACGGATGAACAAATGGATAAGTATATGGGTGGATGATGAATGGATGGTTTGAAGAAAAGCAAAGACTTTACTGTAGCTGTCAGATTTTTGTCAGGAGAAAATACCAAAACAGGATGAATGATGGTGCTCTTTGCTTAAGTGGGAATTTAAGGAGCAGCAGTTTAGAGCAGGAGTAGGGACTTTTTCTACCCCTGTGCTTTAGCCCTGTTAAATATGAAGAATCCGTTAGCATTCAGTTAGCAGCAATATATGCAAAATTGATGTAACAGAGAAACTCTACATAGAGATGTAATTTAGAAATCACAGATAACGGGCTGCATTGTAAGGTCATGGGATTCCGTAAGATCGCCACAAAGAGAGTACAAACAGAAGTCTGGTTAAGACATCCCTAGAGTATCCAGTGAGACTCCAGCACTTGGTGATCCAGAAGGAAAGCCACAAAGGTTGAGGGAGTGGCTGATGGGGATAGTCAACCAGTCAATATGTGGCATCACGGAAATGAAAGAGAAGAGCGGAGTGGTCAACTTTGTCAGTCACTGATGAGAGCTTTGCATAGGGGAGAGCTGGCATCATCTACAGTAAGAGCAGTTCCCCTGGAGGAGCAGAGACAAGCCCTACCAGCATGACTGGAGGGGAACCAGGAGATGAAGAATCTGAATTTGAAAGTTTTTATAGAGACATTCTGTCAAGAGACAAAAGAAAATTTTGGTAACTGAACAAGTTATGAAGTCAAAAAGGGGTTTTGTTTTCAACTTGCTTTGTTTAAGGTGGTGATATCAAAGTCTGTTTGTATGCTAATTAGGATGATAATTAAGCGGACAACTTGATATTGAAGAGGAAGACATACTTGCAGTAATGAAGTTGTGGAGAAGACTGGAAGCAATGAGAACCCCACATGTGCATGCATTTTGCAGTTGCACGGGATAGACCAGGGACCTTTTACTCAGGCCAACAGACAAGCAGCAAAGTGCTCCAGGTTCATACAAACTGACAAGTGGTAGAAATGAGGTACTTCTCATGTGACTGCATAGTTTTCTTCATAAGCACTGTGATACAGCCAACCTTGGTGTGGAGTTAACCAGAAGATGGGCAGGTTAACTAGTTCACTGCTGTTGTCTAAAGAACCGACGGGGAAGAGCAGTGTGAAGTGAGCCTATGGCAGAGTGCAAAGTCAGCACCAGGAAGCTGTTAAAACCGTTCGACCATCATAAGAGATAGCTTGAGATTCTAATATGTACAGTTTGAGATGATAAGGAAAGGAGAGACGTTAGGAAGGTTGTGTGGTTTTTCTCCAGAAACGTTAAGCTATTCATCTGCAGGCATGGAGTCAACTGATAGTTGACCATCAAGACAGGAAGGGTACCAGGTAGGAGTGAAGGGGGAGAGGATGTGGGAGACAGTGCTACAGAGGATAAAATTGTGTTTCCAAAGTTGCTACAACAGGATTCCCCACCATCATTCTGCACCTCTTTTCCAGTATGACCTTGAAGGGTGCATTTCTCTTCGCTTTATATCTAGGTTCACCATATGTGTCATTTTGATTCACAGAATTTAATGTAAATCATATAGTTTAATTTCTGGAGTGAAACATGAAGACATCCAGGACCTTCACCTCTGCTAAGTAGGTTGGTTACTCTTGAGATTCAGGTGCAGGCAAGGTAGCCTAAGGGAGACACATGAAGGCCATCCTGATACCCATGGGAAGGAAGGAGGGAGAGACAGAGATTCCACACTCACCACCAAGGCTCCAGGAAATGAAGCTGTCTTCTCTAAGTCGGTCCAGTATCTTACTACAGCCCCATGAGAGACGCCAGCAGACATGGAGATGAAGAACCATCCAGCAATCCTTCTCAGATTCTGACCCACAGAACCGTGGGCAAATGTGATAGCTGTTTGGGTGCTTTATCATACGGTCTCACACAACTGGTTAGAAAGTACTCCTCAACCTTGTCATCAGTCACTGAAAGGAGCCAAGACTCCTCAACCTTGTCATCAGTCACTGAAAGGAGCCAAGGAGTTCAGGAATACTGAGATTTGGGGATCTGTGGTAGGGTCATCACAGCTGATGGATTTAAGGTACTCATGAGCTTGTGGATCTTCTGAAGTTGAAGTCTTTCGATAAGGAGTTACAAAGACTTGAGATTGTGCAGAAGGTAGAAAAACAGAAAACAATATTTTAAGATAATGTTGTTGCAACAAATGCAAAGATGATGGATACAGCCTCAGGACTGAGTGACTGTGGTGGGGTAGAGGGGCCAGTAAAGCCAGGGGATGTCTGCACCGATGACGCTGCCCGCAATACTGATCATGGTTGGGACCAGATTATCTTCCTAACCCTGTTTGTACCACTGCGGATGATGTTAGACAAAGCACATAAACTCTTTACACCTCATTCTACTCATCTATAAAATGAGGGTGATTTCAGCACCTACTGCAGAGTATTGGAGGAACAAGATAAAATAATGTCTCGGTGCTTAGAAGATTCCAGGAAAAGAGGAGCGCTTCAATAAATGCCAACTCCCATTGTCACTGGCACTTGATATAAAGGCAGGCAGCAAAGCAGGTGCTGGAGGAACCAAGGATGGAGGTCAGCGAAGGACAGCGGCAAGGTGGGGTAGCAGGAGGCAGCATCTGATGGTGCGCTTCAAAGGGCCGTGGTCTTTGAAGTTGAAAGCAAGTGCAATGATTAATTAAAGGCTGAAAGGGGGGTGGGGGGATGAGGAAGACACCTCCCCTTTAAGGTGTGACATCAAAAGTGACTGTGTGAGAGGGCCTCAGAGAGAACAGTGTCCTTGGGGAGAGCCAGGCTCTATCAGAGGAGGAAGGGAGTGACACAACTCAGGGGAGGTAAGGATTTATGTCTGTTCATGACAAACCATGAACTCCAAGAGTTCTGGGCAGACAAAGAAGAGCAGAAGGGTTCAGTTCAGAATATATAGAACCCTTGATGATAAGGGCCTGGCAGTGACAGGGTCTCTGATGAAGATTAAGGGTTGAAGCAGAACACATTCATGACCCACATGGGGTTGGTCCAGGAAATCTCTCAGGAGGAAGCATGGAAAGATCTGAGACCTGATGTGTAGTCTTAGGATTTGTGGCATCATATATGGGAGTCCACAGGGACCTCACTGAAGCTCCCTTCCCTGTGTAAGCATTTAGAGTACCTGGGGAGAGGAGATTGAGGCAAAGCATGGATACACACAAGAGTGTGTGTGTGTGTGTGTGTGTGTGTGTGTGTGTTACAGGCACATAGGTGTGCAATATGGAGGCCAGAGCAGGAAGTCAGATGTCTTCTCTGTCACTGTCCACCTTATTGCATTGAGACAGGGTCTCTCGCTGAACTGGCAGCTCTACATTTTGACTAGGTTTAGTGGCCAGAGAACCCTCAGGATTCACCTTTGTCCCCCTAAATGCTGAGGGTACATCTCTGCCTGACTTCTAACATGGGTTCTGAGGATTTGAACTCAGGTCCTTAGTACTTGCAGAGTAAGTGATCTTACCCATTGAACCATCTCCTCAGCCCCACGGGAATTCTTATCAATGCAAAAAAGAGGCCAACAGAATGCTCCTATGTCACTACTAACCTTACAGGAAACACTGGATCCCTGCAGCGAACACTGCAGAGAGCAATGAAGGACAGACTGGCCACAGGAGATGGTGAGAGAACAGATGAGATCCAGAAATACTAATATTTAGGTTTACAGAGGAAACAATAGATCCCAACTTAGAGCAACCGATCAATCAATGGCAAAGACAGGGAAATCCCCCGCCCTGCTCTGAGGCTGTAAGCAAAGAAATGGAAAGCTTCAGAAACACTGCAAAAATAAAATTCTTAGACAAGAGATCTGTGTGCTGTGATTCAAAATGCTGGAGAAAGAACCAGTCTGCCTAGAGAAGGGTCCTGGCCCCTGACCAGACAGCCAGAGTGAGGGATGAAGCCAACCCTCAGCAAAACGCTGTAATCAAACCATCCTACTGAAGAGAGTTAAAAAAAAAACAAACACTATTACCTCTACACACAAGTGTGTACACACACAAACACACACACACACACACGCTAAGCCAGCAACCACCCCAAGGACCATGGGAACATGGGACTGGCATTGACCTGGACACAAATACACTTAGGCAAAGCAGGCTGCTGATGGTAAAGTGGCAGGGCAGAGGTAATAGAACATCCCACTACAAAGGTAAATACAAGATGCACGGCCCCTTGGGAGCTTCAGACACTGAAATATGTGGTAGGAAGTGGTAAAGGTGGATGTTGGTGGGGCAGGGACCAAGCTATGGAGCATCCATGCTGAGGGCTGGAGAGACTTGTTCTCAGCAAGAGAGACAGGTCGGAGCACAGATTTCATCTCCTCATTCTACTCTAACTGGTTTGAACACCAGAGAGATAGACAGGCAGCTGCTTGCCCACTGGCAGAGTTCAGGATGCAAAGAAACCCCAGGAGTGGAAACCTATACAAAAACCCTACACATAATGCTGACTGCTGTTATACTATTTTCTCGTTTTGTTTTGCTTTACTTTTTGTTCTTTTTATTTTCATTTTTGTACTTTTCTTTTAAACTTTTGTCTTCATTTTTTATCTTGCTTGGTTAGGCTTTATGATTGTTCTGTTTTTTTTTTCTACACTTAGTCTATTGTACTGTCTTTATTATTTCTCACACCTTCAACACGCTGTTATGGTTTTAGTGTGAAATGGTTCTCACAGCCTCATCAATCTCACTAGGCTGTGAACTCTGAAAGCTATGATAACTCTCATGACATAAATTAATATGATTAACTGCTATTGGTATGTTGAAAAACTGTTAATTCTTTAGTGACTTAAATGAAATGGTATTTTAATCTCAGCAAAAAAAGAGATGGAGGGAGGGAGGGAGGAAAACAGGGAGGGAGGGAAGGAAGACATGAAGGAAGGGAAGGGAGGGTCAGAGGGAGAAGAAAGAGATAGAAGAAACAAGTGAGCATAAATAGGAAAAGAAGAAATTAAATTGTCCTTAGATGCAGATGATGTAATCTTATACTTAAAATATCCTAAATGCTCTCTCTACCAGACAACTCGGAAAGTTAATAAATCAGTTTAGCAAGTAACAGAATATAAAATAAATATACAAGAATCTGTGGTTTTTCAACATTCATAACAGTTTCCAAAAAATACCTAGGAATAAACCTAAGGTGAACACCTCTACAGTGAAAACTTTACAACGCTGAAAAAAGAAATTAAAGACAACAGAAGATGGAAAGACCTCCTATTTTCTCTGCTAACCATTCTCAAGAAACAAGATGGGCTCCCAAGCTCTGTCTGACACAGAAGATGTCCTCTACTCCTCCCCCTCCCCCCGACACACACACATTGACTTCCCAGACATCTTCAAACTTGGAGCCCATCTGGGCGAATCCAGCATGACTCTCATCCCTGTGTGTCAGTAGACATGAATCCCATAGCTCTAGGTTACGCCTTGCATCATCCCAGCTCCAGCCGGATTCTCCCCATCCTTCTCTAATCCCTAAAATTCTCCTGCTGAGTTCTCAAAACTCACTGTACATCTACAAAAGTCTCAACATCTTTCCAGAACATTCCTGTCACCTTGATTCAACTGAAACTGTCTTCTGAAAACACAGATTTTTTTTTTTCTCACATGAAGTCATCATATACCAGGCATGGAGGTGGTCTGGCAAGATTATTTGCTTATACATCCCAAAATCCCCAGTTTTGAACAGCTTGTTATTAGGCTAGTCCATCCTCTTGAGGCTGTCAGCTCCAAACCCTGAGTCACTGTCTCTCATTCTTTGTTACTCTTAGTTTCTAGCTCACAGACAAGCACACATCTGTCTTAATATTTGATTTCAAGACCAACATGAATGCAGCTTCTAATATTCTGGATTGTCAGTTTCCAGCCCTGCTTTCTTCCAATAATTTTCTCCTCCTCTTACTCCTGCTGACTCAACTTCCCATTCCCATCACCACGGTCTTAAGCCTTACCAGTATCAATAACTACATGCTCTCCAGCATCTGTATCTAAGTCTCCCACTGCTCAAATGCTAATTCTTCATAACTCCTGCTAGTACCTCAATCAGAACTCTCTGACTCCACTAGAATAAGATCTGCTGATCCCACTACTGTATTGTTCAGGGTCGTCCTTGCCTCTTCCTACAGAGTAGAATCTGAGTAAGGTCACTCTTGCCCTTGCTCCCTTGCCTTTCCTTCCTTTCTTCCCACTCATCTGTGAGAACCGAAGCTGAAATCCCAGCATTCCTCGATCCATACAGGCACACTGCAACAGGATGTGGCAGGAGTTTCACTTGAAGGTCTAGACCTCCATCTGCAGCCTTTCCTTCACCCACTCCTGCTATTGGTCTCGAGAATCTATACCCCTTTCCTTCCCTCGAATTATTCCCTCTTTCCTCTTATACCTCCTCTTCTGGCCTCCCTCTTAGTTGATGGTTTGGCTTTCTACCTTCTTGAGTATGCAGAATCAGACAGAGAATTTCCACAACCCTCTACCGCCAGCTTCCCATACCATCCCCCAACCCCACTGCGACTCTTGAAGTGGATAAACCGCCCATACGTCAGACAAGCCTGTTGTTGTCTGATGCGCAGGATCACCTCCTCCCCGCCTACTCGAGAACATCAACCCAGCTTTTGCCCTGCCTGTTCCGTGTCATTTTTCATTTCTTTGGTAGAACATTCACAGCATGTAAACTTTTCCTATAGGTGACACACAATATAAATACTTTAACTACAACCCCTGCTGCATCTACCATCCTTCTAACTTTAAAAGGAATTTGAATACCTGCTGTCTTAGTCTCTCCTGTCTCCATCATCTTCTAAACCTGCTCTAACCCTGCCATTCAGTCTAAACAGCATAGTTGGGGATGTTCATGGAGTAGGAATTCAGGTTTGCTTGCTTGCTTGCTTGCTTCCTTGCTTTTTTGAGAAAGGATCTCACTATGCAGCCCAGACCAGGCTAAAACTCCTTATACCGTCCAGGTTGGCCTTGAAATGACCTCAGCATTCCAAGTTCTGGATTCAGGGCATTCACAAACACCCCATGCTCTATAATCTCTTCACCTATAAAATAGACTTAAAAGCCATAATCATTCTTTTGTTGCTAAATTAAATAGCATCATATGTTCACTGTATCTTCCTTCGTGCCAGGATTTGATAGCTAAATACACAGTTGTTGGTGGAGGTGTTACCTTTCATTGATACTAACACTGCAGATTGTAGTTAGGAATGCAGTTATGGATCCCAAAGGTAACCCTCCTTATGCCCTGATGCCCTAGAACCTTCAGGGACAAAATTCAATATGCACAGCAAATAGCAGACTGGCACACCCTGTCCTAGTAGACGGTTGGGGAAGCATCCCCCATTCACCCACCAGAGTGAGCTTCCATCAACAGCCTTTTGTGTAAGCACACTTTTTCCAAGAGAAAAAAATAGCTCACCCGTGTGACAACGCTTCCATCATCCAGGACACAAGGGTGGTATTCTGTGCAATGAAAGTAATTTACTAAATGGTCCTCTAGTGCTGTGGAAGAGTGAATTCATTTTGTACAGGTCACAAGTTTACTTCCAGAGAGTAGTTTCCTCCCTGCCAGAGCAGACCCAAGTCTAATGGAAAATTGAAGCATAGTACCAACAATGGTTCCTGTTACTGCTAATCCTTGGGAGCCTGGCTGAGGCAGAGAAATGTGTGCAGCAACTACCTGTAAAAGACTCAGGGGATTCTCCATTGCTGTCCTTAGGAATGTCCTTTCCTACAGAAGGGACCAAAGGACTGGAGAGTGAAAAGGTGAGGAAAGCACTGAGAAGTTGTAAAAGAGAAGACAAAGGCAGGGGCCCACACAGACAGAAGCAAGTGTGTAGAAGTTCAGAAAGCTAAACCTGAGCCAGTGGTGGCCCACGCCTTTAATCCCAGCACTCGAGAGGCAGAGATGGGTGGATCTCTGCGAGTTCCAGGCCAGCCTGGTCTACAGAATGAGTTCCAGGACAGCCAGAGTGACAACAGAGAAACCCTGTCTCAAAAAAAATGAAGAAAAATATCCAAGAAAGCTAAACCTGATTCTTGTGTGAGGGCAGTGTGTACTCTAGTAGACACGAGAGTGTACTGTCCTTTGTCCTCAAACTGTTGCTAGGAATTACAGTCTAGAAACAGACAACTTACAGCATGGGGGTCCCTGTGAGACACACCCCTATGAGAGAGAGACTCTCTCTCTCTCTCTCTCTCTCCCTCTGCCTCTCTCTCTCCTCTCCTTCTCCCTCTCATTTTTAAATAATCTCCTCTTCATGTATGTGTGCCCTCCATGGAGCTGCTTTTCTCAGAAGCATCTCAGTGTTTCCCACCAGGTCTGCATTTAGAATCTGCCCTTTTTGAGCATTCTTAAATCACTCCAAAATGTCACGCGCACACACACACAGACCCTGTGTAAAGAGACATCACAGCACACACCCCACCAGGGCAAGTGAGATTCACTATACTTCTATACTTATTTTGTCAGGCTGCCTAAGTTCAGAAGGAAATCCAACAAGGACACCACTATTCAATGTGTGAAATATCCATGGAGCAGATTACAGACACGCCTTAAAGGTAAACGAAGGCGGGCAGACACAAAGCCTGTCTAGTTTAGTTGCTTCTTTCACCCACTCCACAATCTTCACTTGCCTGCCAGTAATATCACAGCCAGTCATTTCATTTTAAGGAACCAGTTCAAAATTGAGCAACCCTACAAGGTGTTATATGTTTTATGGGGGAAAAAAATTATTTGGTCAAACTAACTTGGTAAATCCCAGGTTGAAGAAGCAAAACAAGCATTAAAACTTTAATGACTTTTCTGCACTTTTAATGTGTGTGTGCACCTCTTGCTCTTAGTATGTGATGTTTAATATGTCTGTGGGTCTCTCACCCACAGTACATGATATGTATGTGCCTCTCACATGTAAAGTTCCCCATGCTTATCTGACAATACAAAACCTTTTACAGAGAGTATCCTGCAGGCCAGTCATGTACTTAACACATTTAGATCCTTCTCTTGGATTGATCCAAAGAAAAAAATTGTAGATCCTCTTATGCACAATTCTGTTGGTTTTTCGTGGGTGCAGAGTTCCCGAGGGAGGGAGGGAGAGAGGGCGTGGCAGACAGAGTCACTCATCCAAGAAACAGACTCTGGGGATTAATGCCTCATGGTGCTGTGGGGGTCGGGACCCTCACCCAGGCCTAAGAAACTTTAGTCAGGCTTCTAAGAGCACCAAAATTGTATAGGCCCAAGCCAGGTGCACCGTGACCCTGGAGAGCTCCCAGAGTTAAAGAAAAAACCTTTTCTTAGACAAACGAGACGGCCTTGGGCTAGAAAGCTCCCCTTCCCCCTCGTAGACAGGCCATGGCCTTGGGCTAAAGAATGCCCACCACCCAGTTGCCCGGAACCTTGAGCATGTATTCTTTTTAGGAGCCCTCGACCTTGCTGTATGCCAACACCAATCAGTCTAAAGGTTAACTGGCCCCTACCTATCAAAATGGGAAAAGCAATTTGGGGACCAATCACCTGCACCAACTTGGTCTGTGCCTAGCAACTGTATAGCCCCCTAGCAACCACTTGGACAGTAAATAAAAAGGCTTGCTTTCTGCCCCTGGGGGTCGCTTCTATCCTGCGTGTTAGAACGGCCCCAGTATACTAGAATAAATCCTCTTGCTATTTGCATCGATATCCCATCTGTGAGTCTCTGTGGGGGTGCGGCGTTCCGGTTTGGGCCCTGGGGGCCCAGTTTGGATCTCTGAGGTCCAACAGTGCAAATCCTTTTACCATGGAGGGAAAACAGGTTTTTATGGAGAAGGTAGGGCAGTGCACAAGGGAGAAGCCCAATAGCGTTGGTCTATGCTTACTAGACATTTTAACCAGCCTACCTAAAGCTTGTTCATCGGAGGGGGCGGGGTAAGGTCAGTGAAGGCCCAATCATCTAATAGCGTGTATGTAAAGTCTCTAGCCTATGGTATAGTCGATGCTAGCAAACAAGGTATCCTCAAAGACAGAGGAAGTGGAAGCATGGCCTAGGTAGGGGTTTTCCCGTGTCTGGGTCTTAACCTGTGTGCCAGGAACCACCATTTTAAAGGGCCACGCTGTTTTCCACAGGCCAGGTACATGCCTCTCCACCAGCACCAATGTCCGCCTTTCTCTCCTGTCATTGGGATCCCTTCAACTCCAACACAATTCAATCTTTTTTTTTAAGTTAAGGACTAATATCCAGGAAATCCTTTAAAATATTAGTTAAGCATTAGATAAATACATTTATTCATAATATGGACATCTGAACCACACAGTAGCAGGATTATCTTAGTAAAAAACCCTCTCTGGTTGACAGTATAGCCTGGCATAATGGTTTAGGCCAGATACTGTTGGTCCAGATTTCTGGATTTGAATCCTGACTCTTCCTTTTATTAGCTGGTAGCCTTGTGCTAATCATGACCTTTTCTTGCTTTCAGCTTCTCTGTGTGCACAAGGAAAATGACAATAGTGGTGCCTGCTTATATCATTCCCATGAGATTTAATGAACATAAAAGGAATAAAGTACCCAAATATATAGTAACAGTGCTTTTGAAAAACTGATATGAATATAAATCATTTCAGGCTCTCAGGAGCAAAATGATGCAACCACTGTTTGATGCATATAATTTATTCCAGGGGCTGATGAGATGACTCAGTGGTTAAAAGCACTGGCTGGATTTAATTCCCAGCACCCACAAGGCAGCTCACAATCTGTAACTCCAGTTCTGAGGGACCCAATGCCCTCTTCTGGACTCTAAGAGTACACGTGGCTCTGCATGCACGTGGTACACAGACCTACATGCAGACAAAACACTCAAATACGTAAAATAAAATTAAACTAATTTTTAAAAAAAGTATATTGGTTTCCTTAAAAAAGAGAGAAAGAGTATCTCATTACTCATTCCCGTTCTAAGAACTGGTCTATTTTCAATCTGTAAAAGAAACAACAAATGTTTAAGTTAGGAATTAACAAAAAACATTGCTTGGAACATTGGATAATATACAGATGTAGAAAGGAGATGCTCAGAGTAGGAGGCCTTACAGAAAATACAAGATAGGGACTAAATGCAATTTAGCCTAATTATACAAAGTCCTAGGGTCTGGAGACACTGACATTTCATGCAGCTGGGGATGCAGGGGATGCAAACCAATACATATGTGCTAAGCAGTAATGTCTCCTTGTCCACATTCCTGTAAACAGCCTCCTGTTTGCAGTCACTTTAACTGTAAATTAGATGCATTGGCTGAGACATTGACAGATAAAGAAGCTTAGTTGTTTGGTTTTTCTTTCATATATAAGTCATTTTTCAGTGTTACATTTTTTAAAATAGCATATTTGCATGTAGATACAGTTTCAGCTCTACCACAGGTGAGTAGCCTTGTTGAAGGAAGTCGGGCTAACACGCCAATGCCTTAACTTCTTCAGGAGCTGTAGCACCATGATACCTAAATGAGTTAAAGCAGAGTATATGTAGCACCCACTTACGAGCCAGAGATAATTGCTTAGCCAAGATTAGAAATGTTTTGAAGTGTATAAAGTAATGCTCTCTTAAAAGGGAAAAAAGCTTATGTTGAAATTTTTAATTTAGGATCTCACAACGTTAATCCACTTTAGCAACCCTCTTGGGTTCCCTGCCTTTCTCCTTCCTTCCCTGGGACCTAAATCTCTTAACAGCTGAATTGTTCCTGCCTTGTAAATTCCAATTCCCACTCAGGATGTTAAGTGGCAGGTCTCCCATCAGCATCCAGCATGATCCTGCACGCTGCTTTTTGAGTGCTTCCCGGTTTTTTCTTCTTCCTCACTGGCCACAGCTCCACAGGACCTTCCTCATGGCTCTGTCCTCTGCTGTGTCCTCATAGCAAGCACTCAAAGAAATACTGTTGTTAAGAGTTAAGGAATGAATTGGCATTTCACACTTTAACTAAAACAAATTGCCATTCTTCACTGTTCCTGCACTGGAGACATCAAGGAATTAGACAAATAAATGTGCCTAGAAGTATATCACAGAAGAAAGTGCTCCAAGAAGACATTCATTCCCACTTTCAGCTCTGACTAGCTCTTCTATGGCAGAACAATCAACCCAGTGAACACCCTACAGAGGTGTGAGAAGACTTTTAAAGCTTAAAAGTCTGAAGACAGTGGAAATTCTCAAGGAAGCCAGGATTTGCGGGACCAGGGGCCCTAGTGAGGAGACACCACTGAGGCGGGCCAACAGTCCCCTTCTTCCCATTCATACACACCATGTATGGAAAACAAGAAATAAACAGCCTCTAAGAAGCAAAATGATGGAAGAAAGAGAAAAAGAGAGGGGGGAGGGAGAAAGAGAAAAAGGACAGAAGGAAGGAAGAAAGGAAGGAAGAAGGAAAGAAGGAAAACAAATGATTGCATGGAATTTTAGCAACCTACAGGTCTAGGGAGACAAAAATTGGAGTCCAGGACTGTAGTTGATAGGCTACTGTGGGGGCTCAACAAGAGACACAGAGGCGTTTTCACAGGTGCAAATTCTGCCAGACCTCAGCAGAGGGACCCACCATCCTGGCCAGTGCCAGACTCCATAGTGGAACCCCGAGCTCTCGGCTCAGGTGTTTTTATTGAATCAGAACTCCTCAAGTGTTCTACTGATAGCACATGCAGATCATTACCAATCAACATCCCCCAGATAAATTCAACAGCTGCAGACAATACAAAATACCAAAAACTAGGATATTTCCTTATCCAACAGTGCATAAAACAATTTCAAACATAACTAAAAATAAACTTCCCCAACACAGGACCAGCAAGAGTGCTCAGACCAAGAAGACCCAGAGAAGAGAAGCCAAAAGAGATGAGCCAGCAATCCGGGCAACACTACTGCTGTGAGTCATCTACCAACTCATCAGAAGCACCTGTATTCTGGCAGAGAAAGTCTTCTGAGAGAGAAAGAAGCTGGGCAGGACTATCGACAGTGTTGCCTTGCAGAAAACTTTCTTAAACCCCACCCCACCCCCACCCGGAGAAAGCATTGTTCAGAAACTGTAGCTTTTTAACACTATTGACTACCAGTAAAATTTTATAAGACAAACCAAGAGACATGACCATGAGATGTTTGAAAGGCGACAGGAGCAGGCTCAGGGGTGGGAATGTAATGCAAAATAAAAAATAAATTCCTTACCTGGCATGCAGAAGGCTCTGCAGTGCATAAAGAATAAATAAAAATAAAATTAGAAACAGACTCTCTAGAGACCCAATGAGTTATTTAAATACTTATGAACACCTAACGCTGATGAGTTAATGAAAACCTATAAAACTGAAAATTGCACCAGGGAATTAAATCTATGAGAAGTGGATGGAAACTCTAGGTTGATGTTAGCTTACCTAATGTACAAAGATCAACACTACTAAAAATAAGTGAATGAATGGAATGTGTGCCTGTTAGAACTAATTCAGTAAGTGGATTTAGCTGGAAAGAGGACCTGAAATGTGGAAGATAGCAAAGTTGAAGATACTTTAGAGAAAAGAGATTTAAAAAAAAAAAAAAAAGAACTGCAAGAGATACAGGGAAACCCCATAGAAAAATCTAACCTATATGGGATTAAAGTTTCAAAAGAAAGGGATGAGAAAGGGGCAAAAGCAATATGTGGGAAAAAAAAAAAAAAACGCTGATCAAAAATATTCTAAAGACATCAAGCCACAGGTTCTAGAAGTAGCTCAAGCCCCACAAAGATGACTGCAAAAGAAATCCAGAGTACCTTGCAGAAAACTGCTGACCAGGAGTACAGCCCAGTGGCAAGGTCCTTGCCTGGGAGGCATGAGGTCCTGAATTCACTTCCCCGCAAGAGAAGTCAGTAAAACTGTTAAACACCAAGTACAAAGAAAGTCCCGGAGAGACGTACAAAAAGGAGAAGAGGATTTAACTTCAGAAGATTAGTTAAAAGATCCACAATTTCTCTACTCAGGAAGGTATGCAAAAACAAAGGCTTTTTAAAGAAGAGGAGGAAGAGGAGGAGGAGGAGGAGGAGAAGAAATCATCCTTCCATCTAGCGGCTCAAGTTTCATGTTAACAGAAACATAAACATGATCTTCATTTAGCCTGCCAAGAGAGTTCTGTTAAAACATCAAAATAGGGGTGATATTTGGGGCAGCAGATTGGGGAGCATGGAAGCTGTAGAACACTTGTGTGTAGCATTGTTAGACACATAATAGAATCCCAGGACAAAAAGGGGAGTGACCCTGGATATCCCACTGAGCAATAAAGAGTTGTCTCTTGGGATTCCGTGCAGAGAGATATCAGGGAATGGGGCTGAACAGCTGCAAATAGTCTCAGGAAATTGAGACCCACCACAAGGAATTTTTAGCAAGAAATGACCTTTGTCCATGACATTCTGTGGGAAGAGCCCTCTGGGGCAACATGAAGGTGCTCATGGAAAAAGCATTGATCTTTCCCACAAGGCCAACTAGACAGCCATTGTATGTCCCACTCTAGACAAGCAAGGGGTGGTGTGGCCCGAACTGAGGCAGCAGAAGTAGAAAACAAAACTCAAGAGTGTTCTCTTGATGCTGTTTCAAGGTCAATAGCAGCAGGACTCAGCAGCTAGTGAATGATTGTAGGAAACAAAAATGTAAGTCAAAGTTGACTACAATGTACAGATGTCACAGTGGTTTTCGGGTACGTGTTGCTTAGAGACAACATCACAAGACTTGTTGAGCTAGAAATATCCATGACACCTTTCAGAAATGTCTGTCAGGGAGCTGGAAAGAGCAGCCCGGAGTCCAGGCATAGTGTCAATATTATCGGTTGACACCAAGCTGTGAGGACCACGGAGGGGATGGGGCAGCCTAGAGAAGGCTGGCAGGGTAAGAACTGAATAAAGACTAGTGACCTCAAAGCCAGCACATCTCAGTAAATGAAGATTATTCCACAGATCAGACTTGGATTAACCATTCTGAGATCTGTGAAAATATTTTAATTGAAAAAAATCATTAGGGTACTCATTAGACAGGAAAACCATTTGAGAAGCAGATCTATTACCCTTCAGAGTTTATGTTTTCTTGAAGCCTTTAGCTAAGCTGAATCCCATTGTTTTTCTGCTTAGACAGCAGGAACACTAATGATGTGAGCTGTAGTTAAAAAGCATTTTCCAAGTCCACTGGTTGAAAGTTTCAATATGAATAATGCCAGAGGCACTGGAGGGGAGACTTAAAAGAAGATGTCTGTGCTGTGTTGTAAAAATAACGCACATCACAGAAGGAGAAACATTTAAAACTGAGATGAGGATTCCATAATATTCATTAATTACTTTGATTTAAATATATATCTGCGTGCTCACTGTTTGTACATGCCCACTGAGGAGATTGATTCTCTGTTCCTCTCCTGTCAGATGTGACTCAGGAACATAACGTCATCAGTGAGATCGGGAGCTTTCGGCTGCCCTCACATTACTACAGAATTCTGAAGTTCAAGTCAAGAATAGCAAACTTCTTTCTGCTGCAGGGTTACTCCGGATGTGATTTGAACTCTTGTGGTTTTGGGCCACTTGTGGCTTATTTCTTTAAAAGTCTGTTGATCTACATTCAAGTTCTTAGGCTGTCCCAGAGTGATAAACTTAGTTACAATTTTTCTCGTTTTGTCTTTAGAGATGTCTTTAGAGATGACTCCCCCCAAATACTTTTCTACATCCCTAAAAATGGCACCCTACTGAAGCACTCAAGGTAGATCTAATTAGACCATGAAATAGCCCATAATTTCTCCACCCCCCTATATAGTTAATGCTGCTCCCTGAGCAAGAAAAGAAAGAAATGTGAAGTCAGTGGGAGGCAGAAGTTATGTTTTAAGGAGATAACCAAAAATATCAAGATGTTTTAGCCAAGAACCAAACAGGGCAGCACCAGGTATTAAATGCTGTAGGATCTTTTATGAGTATGAGTGATTTTCATGAACTCTGCAAATCCAAAAGGTTCCCTAGGGAAAGGGAAGCTGACTCTAGAAACACTGGTGCATGTCTTTATTTATTTATTTGGTATGGGAATGACATCTGTGTTACATTTGGCCACTCAGTCAAGGAACAGTGCCACAGGTTTGGTGTTTAGATGTGTTTGGTCCACTGAAAATACAAAACTTCTTTATGTGTTAGAAATGTTGTCAAAAATATAGCTACCCTCCCTCCCAAGCCCCCATCTGTGTCCTCTGCACCCTTTAACACACACACACACACACACACACACACACACACATACACTCACCATACATTCAACACACACACAGACACACACACACACTGAACATCTATAAAGAGGAAAACCAAGGATTCTTTTCCTGCAGATCTGATGTCTTACATGAGCCGGATGCTTCAGCCTGGTATGGACCACTCCAGGCAAAATGACACCATGATGGTTAATGGCATACACAGTCCCTTGTTCGCAGCTCTTCAAGCAATTTCCTTCATTTAGATTCTCACTTGATTGTTCTCTCTAGGTTCAGACCTTATGGTTTATCACTCAGCAAATGTTTACTAAGTGCCTACAATATACAGAGCTCTCTGTGGAGAAGGGTGTATATCAGTCTTGGGACCACCAAGATCCATGAAGTTTATTATGGAGAGCAGAGAGAATCATGTAAGCCTGGAAGGCAAGGTGCCATGCTTGAGCTGTGTACCTACAAAGCTACGGGATGGCATAAACTTTAAGTCTACAAACACCAGGACTTTTTGAAAGCAGCGGCGCTGCAGGTGGGGAAGAGTGAGATGCTCACCAGCCAATCCCGTAGTGCATAGAATTGACAGTCATTTTTGCTTTGTAATCAGCAAGGGAGGGGTATTCATGCTCAGAGACTGAGATCTCATTAGACTCAAGAGAAGAAAAGGTTTATCTTAGATCTGAGAAAAAGAACTAGGATGCTGGCGACAAACACCTAAAAGAGGCCCTAGTTTGTTCACAAGCCTTTCATGAGCTCTCACTTGCTAAGTCTCTCCCCTACCCCCTCTCTCTAATCGCTGGCATGTACTGCCATCTTATCTTGGAGCAGCTTATCTCAGCATTTAGCAGTGCTAAGGAGAGGAGGCATCAGTTGGGGTGCCTAAGGAAGACATTATGTAAGAGGGGTTATCGGAAGCCAGCCCAATGGGTAAGCCATTTTTGTTTTCGATTAAGGTCCCACATGTAGCCTGGACTGGCTTCTAACTTGATAACCTCCTGCCTCAGCCTCTGGAGCCACTTAGATTACAGGTATAAAACACCACACCCAGCTACCGGTGGGTAAATGATGAAGAGGAGATCATGATGGAAACAGGACAGAGGAAGCATCACAGACTCCACGAGATTCCCGAGAGCAATATACAAGGGAGGATAGAAAGGCCCAGGCCAGAGAGTTCTGCAGGGCCTTGCCTACCACCTTGATTTTTTCAGACTGAATCACACCAGTTCATCAGCACTGGGGAGTCATTGAAGGTTTCTGAGCAGAGATGGTGACTTGATATCATCTCCTCTCTGACTGTCTCTCCAAATCATACCCCCTCAACTGTTAACACCCTGGGACTGTTTCTATTTCAATTAACAACTTCCCAGAGGCAAAAGGAAGTAGAATGTCTGTTAATCCACAGAGAGTGGTGTCAAATGTCTTGGGACAGAAGCTTCCAAGCACACCTCAGAATACTAAGGTAGTATATCTCTTTTCTAGTTTCTTCTCCTCTTCTTCTCTGCCACATCCCCACTCCTTCTCTGACATAGGTCTTGCTATGTGTTTATATTCTGGCCTTCGTATTCCATATATAGCTCAGGTTGGCCTTAAACTCGAAGCAATTCTCTTGCCTGAGTGCTAGGATCACAGGTATGTGATGTCAGACTCACATAAACTAAGGCAGTATTTCCTAAGGCCCATTGCTGATATATATATATATATATATATATATATATATATATATATATATATATATATATACACACACACACACACACACACACACATACGCATATGTATATATATCTACATATATATAAAGGGCCGGGCCAATGTTTCCCTGTTTCTCCCTGAGACACCCAGGAGACTCAGCCAGCTTACTGCAGTCTGTACTACGCATCACTCAAACACGGAATGACTGTGTTTTCCTCTATCCACTGCCTACATATTTGCCCCATCAGACCTTCCTTCTCTGCCCCTAGACCTCAACTCAACATACCTAAGAGTTTCCAATCCCTGTCATTCCCGTGAATAAGTTTGCTTTTAATAATGAAAGCTCAGTCTCAGACCCAGGCTAGTCTCTATCACCAGTCCCATGCCAAGTCAGTGTTCAGCTTCCGGTCCTTCAACAAACCAAGCCCCGTCCCTTCTGCTCAGCCCCAGCAGGCACAGGAAGGGGTGGCTGTGCTTCCACTGCACCTTCATGTGTCCCCCATACCTCTTCTAGAGTTGGAGTTATAAAAGGGGGACAGCAGGAAGTGGACATCCATGTAACCTGGCTGATGTTCTTAGGGCTCTGTGTGGGTGCCCTGGGAAAACCCAGCCCCAGGCACAGGAAGAAAAGCCAAAGCCTGCTATCCCAGAGCAGGGGCTTGGTGGCCTCTTGATCTCTGCTCTTCTCTTCATGTAGGTGGGAGGTGTTTTTGCACTCATGCTCATGGTTTTAGTCAACTCTTGAATGTGCCCAGCACATGTTCACCCAAACTTCAGAGGAATTTATGATCTAGTTGTATAGCTTTGGCACGTCAGCAGAAGTGCCAGTGTGTAGTGGATACATAATCAAGTTACCACTCACTGATTGTGACAAAGCCTCTCTCTCCCGCTTGCTCATGAAACCACAACAAATGCAAGGCAATGTGATGAAAGTATTGCACAGGAAGCCATTAATCTGCTAGAATTTATTTTTAATGTTATTATTAGTGAACTCAGATGCCGTAAGCACAACTAATAACCAGTGTTTTGACACATAAGTGGAACCTTTTCTTTGGGGATTTATAAGCTATGGAATAATTCAACAGAGAAAAGTCCAATTATGTGGCTAAGAAAGCTCTACAATGTCGTGTTAAGTATGACTCTGTATTACTAAATCACACATCATGTGGGCAGGTAAGAAATCCTATCTAATTATACTTGATGTCCCCAATCCTACACTGAGTGAGACAGGAAATGCCAGGGCTAATGGGAAAGGCTATGAAACAGGACATGGTATGGGCTGGAAATGGTGGCTGCACTGTGTGTGCAACCTCACAGCACATTTTTGCAGCATTTCCATACACAGTCCTTGAACTATGAGTAACTCTGGTCTCTGTAGCCAAATATGGGCTGATCAGTGTTATGAATATTGCTACAAATTCACCAGTGCTTGGGCACAAATACCCACGATCAGTCGATATTCTGTTGCACTCAGAGTTTTAGTACACACAGTAAGTTATTGAAAGCCAACAACTGCAGAAAGCATTGGCTTCTACCTCTGCAAGAAAGAAGGTGATGGAAAGTTACTAATTTTTCTCAATTTCTTACACATTTCTCAATTATACAATATGTTTAGAATCACAGTCCTGTTGCTCAGCTAACAAATATCCATGGAACACACGATAGTCCGAAGATCCTGTGGAACCTGCTACATGTGACAAGCCATCTCTAAGACTAGGGGTGCTGGGTTCATGCAAACATGCATGAGAGAGGGGACTTCAACAAGTGCTGTGGGTCCAGAGAGAAGGAAAGAAAAGGAAACTCATCAAAAGGAAGAAAAGGTCATATATCTCTATCAGAAGACACTTGGAAGATAGAATTCAGGTACTGTGGAGAAGGGTGTATCTGGGAACATCTAGGGGGCAAAGAAAGAATATGACCAAATTATATTAAGTAAATTTTTTAATAAATTTTAAAAAAAGAAGAATTAAGTTTTATAGAGAAGACAGATCGAGTGATACAGTTCTGAAATTAGGAAGTGTGACTCCAGACAAGTCATTTGATAGATTAGGTCCTGCATCTTCTAAGCCTTTGCTACCCAAAGCATGGCCACAGACAAACAGCATTAGCACTGCCTGGGAGCTTGCTGTAGATGCAGACCCTTGGGCCTATTGCAAGAGCTCAGGGACTATAATCTTCAAATGATTGTATGTGTTTGAGAGGAGTGTTTCAAAGGATGTCTTATATAAAACTGGAGGACTGCGGTGTTGCTGGTGCCTCCACTTGGCATCTGTTTCCTTCAGTAGGAAACAATGTTTGGACACCTGCTTTAAAATTCATGAGTCTCTTACCATCTACCAACACACCCAGAATAACACTGAATAGGATCCCACCTTTCCCATGGGCCAGTGTTTGTAGTGTTTCATGATGCAACCACATTATTAATAGCTTCAACTTATATATTTACAGTTCTGGAAAAGATATATACCAAAAGAAAAGCATCCAATAAAACTATCCGAAAGGCCCCCAAAAGAAATACCAGGTAAAATAAGAAGGTAAAAAAGAAAATGCTTCAAACACCTTGTACATCTCTAACATTTTGACAATAGATAGAGTTGTGAGTTGCTGGATATTCAAGCAAGAAGAAATATGGTGAGCTGCTAAATTCTTGTTGTTGTAATACCTACTAATCAGTATCAGGAGGAAGAAGTTAACTATTTAGACAAAGAGTAAGCAATTCTAATATTTAGGGTCCAAAATCTTCAGACAGAAACAACAACAAAAGAATTGTAATCATGCTTTGCATCATGTAGCAGTATCTGAAAGTCTTCATGACAGGGAATACCTATTGGATCTTCCATCTTCCACTACAGGTCTAAATGCAATCTGCAAAGTCAAATTCATGATCAAATTTGTAAGTATATTTCTTCTTGTTCTCTCCCTGAAGAATTTATAATACGCTGAGCAGTGGTCATGCACACCTTTAATCCCAGCAGTTGGGAGACAGAGGCAGGTGGATCTCTGTGACTGCAAGGCCAGCCTGGTCTACAGAGTGAGTTCCAGGACAGCCAGAGCTACAACAGAGAAACCCTGTCTTGAAAAAAAAAAAAAAAAAAAAAAAAAAAACCAACGAAAAAAAATAAAAAGAAAAAGAACTTACAATGGAAAACACAAGAATTTTCACAGCATTTCCAAGTGTTAGATCCTGTCTAACATTCACAGCAACCTGTGGGTGTGATATCCTTCTTTGCTCTATGAGGCAGACAAGCCCTGGAAGATTGAGGTACCCACCTCCATTCTAGAAGTTAACCTGAGACCCGTGTCCCTATCTCACAGACTGCTGTGCTTGAAGCCAAGAAAGCTGCCCATTCTTGAAAGTTGTGACTTAATTTTGATCGCTCTTTCAAAACCTGATTCCCAGCCACCAAATGGCAGGTCAGAGGGAAAGAAACTCCTTCAGAGAAGCAGAAGATGAGTTTATAACATACAGCAGGCCCATCAGCTGCCTCCACTTACGGAGCTCATTCTTTAAAAGATCAGCAGCGGAGGGCTCTTGATCTACAAACCGCCTGTAGTGAGAGAGACAGCTAAAACCTTAAGAAAGTTTAAAGTCTAAAATAACCCTGAGAATGGAGAAGCAGCAAAGCAAGTCCACCATAGTCAAAGAAAACAGACAAGAAGAAACAAGAGGAACTCTGCTTGGATTGACCATCCAGCGACAAGTGTTTCTGGCTAGAACTCAGAAGAGGTGTCACACCAAAAGTGAAATTGCAGAAGAGCAGTACCGGGATGAGTGTGCAGTGGGCAGCAGAGCCTCACAGCAGAGATCATGGAGACTGGGAATACAAAGGGTGCAGAGCCATCGAATTCCAGACCAACCCATCCGTGCCTTCCTGCAAAACTAGCCAAGAGCAAAAATGTCCAGTTCCTCTCCTCCTGGCCATTAGCCCACTACTCAAGGAAATCAATTAGAATACAGCAAATCTGCTCTGAGGTCTGCCTAGTAACTAACCATTTTTACCCTTTTTGCTGCTGTAGCTATAGGAAACTCAGAGCATTCTCTGCCTATAGGAAGGATTCGGGACCAAATGCTGTTTCTCTGTGGGTTTGACTTCACATCTTCTACACAAATAGCTACGTGTGTTTTTTATAAGCCATATTAAATTGGCTTTGAAATAGTGGAACAAAGATGACAGATAAGGGGCTGGAGAGCTGGCTCAGCAGCTAGGAGCACTGACGGCTCTCTAGAGGTCCTGTGTTCAATTCCCAGCAACTGCATGGCGGCTCACAACCATCTTTAATGGGATCAGATGTCCTCTTCTGGCAAGCAGGTGTGCACGCAGATAGAGCACTCATATAAATAAAATAAATCTTTTTTCAAAAAAATGACAGATAAAAGCCAAATGTGATGGTGGAGGCCCGTATTCCCAACACTTAAAAGCCTGAGGCAGAATCATGACTTCCGGGCTGGCTTGGACCACATCAAAGACCCTATCTTGAAAGAAAGAAAAAAATTAAGTATGATTGATAAAGAGACAGGACGGAGGAAAGGAAAAGAGAAAAATAAGAAGACAGAGGGAGTCCATCTGTGATTGTAGGGGGGTCTGGGGGTGTTCCTGAACAGTTCTCCCTAAAATTTGTCCTGGTGAAATACACCATTGATTGGGAGCATCAGAACAAAGGCATCACACCTCAGTCCAGAGAGTCCCTTCAGAATCCCCCGGGACTCTGCCAGGCCAAAGAGATGGCTGACGGAACCACCAGCTTAATGAGGAAGAATGCCAAGACCACAGAAGTTGGCCTGTGCTGTGCACTCTTCCATACTTATTTTTTAAGCTTAAGAATAAATTACATGACGAAAATTGCAAAAATCCGAAGTATTCACTTCGACTGGTTTTGACAGTCTTCACTCATGTCACCTGTGCGTGTGTGTGTGTGTGTGTGTGTGTGTCACATGTCACACTCATGTATTGTGAAGACAGCCAGTGTGCATCACCCATGACACCCTATTCCTCTGAATCCTCTGCTCCATCTTCTGGACACCATCCGTTCTCTCAGGTATGAGATGACATCCCACTGCGGTTTTAATTTTTTCTTCCACTGGGTTAGATGTTTTTTTACCATCAAGTGGTTTGAATCACATTTCGGATATGAACCCTTAGCTCGCAAATATTTTCTCTCATTCCACAGATTATCTTTTCATCCTGTTCACGGTATCTCTGTCTATCCAGAACTCTTTAGTTTGATGTTATCCCATTCGTCTATTTATGTCTAGTTGTCTGTGCCTTTCAGTTCACACCCAAAGAAATCATTGTCCCGGACCAAGATGGTGGACCATGCATGAGTCTTTCTAGTAATTTTGCAGTTTTGCTTTTTATGTTGAGCTCTTTAATCCCCTTTGAGTTGATTTTCATACACAGTGTGAGGAAACAGTCTGATTTTATTTTTCTGTGGTTGCTCTAATTTTTTTTTTTGTGGACTTTTACACCCATGTACATTCCTGACGCCTCTACTGAAGACATGGACATATCATTGAGCTCTGTCTGTCCTGTTGGTTGTATATCTGCTCAACGCCAGGAGTACACTGTTTAGATCACTATAGCTTCGTGGAATATTTTGAAGTCAATAATGTAATGCTTCTCTCTTTTGCTCGTTTTGCTCAAGATTGATTTGGCTATACGGAACCTTTTATGCTTTGATACAAACTTTAGAATTGCTGCCTTTATTTCTATTTTAAAAAAATCATTGGTATTCTCATGACAACTGCACCAAAAATGAGGAAAGCTGTGGTGGTGTGGAATTTAACACTATCAAGCCTCCCTGTACATGAACACAGCATGTCAAATTCATTCGTGTCTGTTTTTATTCCTTTCATCATATATTTGATAGCTCTTAGTGGGCAGGCCTTTCACTTCCTTGGTTAGTCTTATTCTTACGTGTTTTCTCATTTCTGGTTCTGTGATAGAAACTAGGGCCTGGTGCACGCTGAGCCAGCACTTGGACACTGAGTTACATTCCTAGCCTGGGATTTTTTTTTCTCAATTTAATTTTGGACAGTTGTTATAGTGATTTCTTTTTATGAAATTATTATTATTATTAATTAAGATTATTAATTTTGAAGTAATTTCTCAATTTTCTTTTTCATGTTCAGTGCTTTTTATGCCCTGACAGTTCATTCCCCTTGTTTTCTTTCAGAAGCTTTACAGTTCTGACTTCATATGTTCTTGTCTGTAACGCGTCTCCCCACGTTTTATGGACCCATATAGGAGTTAAGGCTCGCTCACTCCCGTACAGATGTCCAGCTGTCTCAGCACTGCTAGAAAGACTGAGACAAGTTGGCCCCTGGTCAAAACACCCTTTCATCTGAATCTCTGTAGCAATCCTGTGATGCTTTTTGCTACCAGCTTTATGTATTAGGAATCTAGTGCTCAGTAGATGGCTGCCACACCCCTTAGATGAGGCACGTGATTGGCTCTCTGTAAAGGCATGCCTTTAGAAATCATGCTACATCCATTTCCTTCAAAGACCAACCCGAACCATTCTTACCCGCGAAGATTTCCCCAACACGTGTAGTCTTCCTCAACCTCACTTTTCGAAATTCCAGCTGCACTCGAACTTCTAATTTAATCACGGTGACAGTTGTTATTCCAATTTGTATAATTTCTCACTGATGACTTTATGTTAACCCTCAAAACTGAGCCTCCCAGCTCTGACAAATATATATATATCAGAAGGTAAGTCTGAATGTGGTTGTCTTCTGTATCACCAGACACAGTGATAAGTGCATAGTAGGTCCTCAATATGGATTTCTCTGGGTGGGGAGTGAGTGTTCACTCAATTAAACCCTGAGTCCTGTGTCCTCACGCCTTGTTCAAAGCACTTTGACTCATTTCGGTTCCCACCAGGTCCTGCTTCAGTCATCCTGACAGTGATTGTTCAGTGCTCCCTCATTCAGAGACCTTCTAAGAAACTGGGGCAGGTCCTTCACTGCCTCAACCTTCACCCCTAAATGTGTCGTCCCGTTGACAGAAGAACGACCGATTTTGAATCAGAAAAGAATTTACTTCAAGAGGATTTCAAACTTCCAAATGAGCAAATGAAGTTAATCATATTCTGATAAATGCAGTGATTTTTTTTCCACCCACAACACAGCCTTTCCAAAAGCCCATAGATAGTTTACTATTTAGAGAGATTTAGGACAGAAGTCTAACACTGTGCTGATTGTGCAAAATTTGCAGGATTTTAGTGGAAGAATTGCCCTGTGTACAACTTGTTAATTAAAGAAATCGACAATGAACTATTAAGGAAAGACAAATAAGGGTTGAACCATTAAATCTCCTTTATCCCCTGTGACACAGCAAGAGGAGACAAAAAGAAGACACGAGTTCAAGGCCCAACTTCACACTTCACAGCCACCCTTAACCTACTCACAAGCCAGAAACCTCTACCAGATTTCCTGCTCTGGGGGAGGCAGGCACCTTGTGGACTCTTTAGACAGCTCCAGTCTTTGGGACAGCTGTATCAGTGAAATTCTGCAGGCTTTCATGCTACATATGTGCTTCTATTGCCTGGCCTGTCTTACAGTACGAAACTATACATCCATGTCACCCTCCAAAGCTGTGCCTGCCAAACGTACGCTGCATTTCATAGGGCTTTAAGGATTATTCAAGCTAATGCTGGTCTTGTGCTGCCTTCACCCGTGAGGCTCCATCCAGAACGTGAACCCTGTGAATCCCCACAGCTCTTCTTAGCCATGATTCTGCCATCTCTGATGATAGGTAGAGACAGTGAGGGGAAGCTGCTTTTTAAACAGAAAGTTACCAGGAGGCTACAGCTCTCAGAGATGAAAAATGTACAGAGTCCTTACACAGAGAGATATTACAAGAGGACAGCAGACAGGCTGGGGAGCAGTTAGGTCATGAGGTTCCTGGGGCATCTCACGAAGTCATCCTAAAGACCTGAAAAGGCTGATCTGGCCAGAAGATGAGAAATTATTGAGTGGTGCTGACTGCAGTGAAGCTGACATGGGGGCTCAAGGTACACTGAGAAATGCAGATTGCTGGACAGTGATGTCTGGGAGTTTGAAAAGCCCCAGGCCTTGGGCCCACTTGGGCAGGACACAGAAACAAGAGACTCCAAATTAATTCTCCAAATTTCCCTGTTTCTTAGAGGAGCTGATGGAGCGTTTCCCACTTATCCCAAGGGCACTGTCAGCAGGCAGTCACAGGGAGGCTGCAGTGGACTCTGGAGGCCTCAGGGCAGGGAGGTAAGACTGCCTCTGAGAAACACAGGTGATAGGTCATAAGGACAGAGAGCAACTGAAAGGTACAGAATGCAGATAGAAAGCATAGGTCCCAGAAAGAAAGACACTGCAGAAGCAGTAGCCAAGATAAAATGAAGTCTTCAGTTTCTGCTCAGGAGATTCATGTACTGTGTGGGGACAATCAGATAGCCCTGTGTCCACAAGCAAAACCCTGTATTCCAGAGCTTGGTAAACTGGGGCCAATGAATTCACACTCAGGAAAAAGATTGTCTAAAATTTTTTTATGTGAATTGCTAGAATTGTTGGGCCCTATGAAGCCAATTGTCTGAGATCGAGCCAGGCTCGATTTCCAAGACCTGTCTTTCTTCCACATAGCGGTGACTTAGCATAGCCTGCTCTAATAACAGCCCTACCTAGCAACTGCCACATAACAGAACTCTGCTGGCCCACCGCTCTCACACCACTTTACTCCTCCCTCCTGCATAAGCTCACCCCATCCTGCGTAACACCCCCCCCTCACCGGCCTATTTAAGAGGCTGACTTGTTTAGTAAAACGAGTGCCTGCTTCAACAGTTCTCCTGCTAGGTGTGTGTCTTTTCTCCCGGTGGGGAGGGGTCGGGCCACTGATACTCACCATTCCTCTCAGCCCCAAGGGGGATAGGCTGGTCCCTCTCTCCCTCAACGACTCGTTCTGTTGGGACGCCCAACACTAGAATAAGTTCTTAGTTTCTTCTTTTAAAATCAGAAAGACCTTTGTAAGAAGGGACTAGTCTCATCATGTCAGGATCTGTGAGGAATTTGTGTGGTCAATTCAAACGTTTATAAGCATTTCTCTTAAAGTCTCCTAAGGTTGTTGCAATTTTCGGAATTGTGTCAAGAGAATAAGAGCATCTGGTAACAATTAACAGGGACTCAGTTACCCACATAAAGTAAGAAAGCACGGATAATTCACCAATATCCAAGAAACATTATAAACTACCACTTGCCATTTATTAAGGGCTTACCACAGTGAAGGCCCTCTGCCAAGCATCTCATGTACAGGAGTTCATTTAATTCTCTAGAAGACTATGGTGATAGTAAGATTGGCCAAGATACACAAACTATCTCATGTAACTCACAGATCAAGCCTTCGAGAGTTAGCACCCATTTTTTTAGATAAGGGGAGCACCTAAGGGCACCAAATAACTTTTCCATGGTTATATAGCTAGTGTGAACCAGAACATCCTCACAAGTTTCCAGTCCCCATTCTAAGCGTCAATGTAAGTGTCAGTGCTTACTTACCAGGCCAGGGTTACCTGATTATGGTTGGTGAGAAATGTCATCTTAACCAGGCATGAGTTGAAGGGATCCCAGCAAGTCTGAGGCTGTGACTAGTTTATTGAGAGCAGTCATACTTGTTATATCCTTATCAGAAATAGAATATAATGGCCATTGCCAAGATCAATACAATTGTAGTTGCCCGGATACAATAACATTTGCAACTATACAGGGTACCCAAGATTTATGTTGAAGATGGATTGTCCTGCCAAAATATATGCTTAGTTGACTTCTTGAGAACACAGAAACACAGAGGTAGCCTGAGGGAGTGCCTCAGTTTCTCAGAAACTCAAAGGCACATGTCCCAGGAGCCATGGACTCTAACCTGAAAAACCTATGATGCATGCCTCTCAAGGCAGCAAGACCAGGCCAACTCTTTGATTCCCTGCACTTTAACTCTACCAGAGCCTCCCCATATTGATGAGAAAACTGGGCCTTGTAGAGGTTAAATAATATCAAGGAACACATGGCTGGTGAGTGGAAGATCCACTCTTCTCAGCCTCAAATCCCAAGCCTTAAACTTGGTATTGTATTAAATCAACTCTAGTAGTTTGATTTATATTGGGATTTTATTTGAGAGTATCACTCAGGGCCTAGAACCAATAGCCACGGCATGGACGTGGGGATACTGGCTCCTGGTGCTGAGTTCCCAGAGATGCTCTGGCCCACCATTGCAAAGAGAGGAAGTCTAACAGCTCTTCACTTCTGTGAGCTGACATCTGCATCCCCTCCAGCATAGCCCTCTCCTGCTCAAGCTGTGTCTCTAAGGGGAAGGGGTGGTAACTCCTGTTGTATCCAACTAAAATAATCCTTCCTGAATCTTGAAGTGGCTGAGGAGATGCATCATTTGATCCAGACACTTGATGTCAGAACCCACTGCGGAGTCCAAGGTGACTGAGACGGAAGAGCTTCTGAAGAAAGCATGTTCAAGAGACAGGTTTTCTGTCCCTTGCATAGCTACACCTTTCATAATTACTCCTCCTTTAAACATACAGATTTATCATTTTTTGGTGAATAGTTCAGCCGTCTGGAGCAGGATGCCAATGAAGGCAAGCCCTTCCGAAGTGATCTTCATGGCTGGTTACTGTAGTTGAGCATCACAGGTGTGGAGGTACTCCAAACCAAATTGCACCTCTCTTGACATTCCACGGGTATGGAGTAATGGTGGACGATGCTAATCAAGGTCACAAACTCAGGTCCAGGTCATACTGGCGGGTCCATGCCAGGTAGTGCATTAGATACTTCACATGCATTATCTCATTGTTGTCAAGTAGGCACTTGTGACAAATTGATCTAACTGTATTGAAGTGGATGACATAGCCACACTGAAGACCATGTGGAAGAAAGGAACAGGAACAGGGCTGAGTAATCTTGGAAACAGGATCTCGACCCAACCCAGTAAGATCAAAGACAAAAGGGTGTATATTAAACATTGGGCTGTTATTGGCAAGATTTCTTCTTATAGGGATATTGACTTAGCAGTTCTGAAACAACTGTGCTGTGTGTGTGTCACTGTCGAAGGCAAACAGATGCATTGTTCATGAGAACCAAGAACTCTCTATTAGAAAAAAGACAATACGACTAAGGAAAGGGTGAAGGTTGATGCTAGACTGAAGCCAGAGGTAGCAATGTGAACTTACAGCTACTTTTGATATTGTGATAAAATATACAAACATGAAACACACTCTCAAAGCCCTTTTGAAGATAAGGGTCGATGCATTCACACTATGCACCTCAAATTGCTGTATAATCATCATTACTACCACATCCAGAATTCCTCTGTTATTTACAGCTGAAATTTTGCATTTTTTGAACATTAGCTCCAGCTGTCCCCTCCATCCAGACCCCGCTGGCTACTTTCGGCTTTCTCTAGGCACCTCCAATAAGGAGGGTTATATCCCACATGTCCTGTATGCCTGCTTTATTTCACCTTACACAATGTTTTTAAGGTTAATCCATGTTGTCACAAGAATTGTATCCCTTATGAGAGATCTAATTAACACTAAAGGTCTTTCAAAAAAAGACAGGTGGGAACTACTGTGGAAGCTCCCTAAAATGTATACACATGTAAAAAGTTTAAATGAGCCAGGCAGTGATGGCACATGCCTTTAATCCCAGCACTCAGAAGGCAGAGGCAGGCAGATCGCTGTGAGTTCGAGGCCAGCCTGGTCTACAGAATGAGTTCCAGAGCAGCCAGAGTTACAACAGAGAAACCCTGTCTCAAAATGCCAAAAAAAAAAAAAAAGTTTAAATGGATTTATCATACAGTGGGGGATACTCCAACTAGACACCATGCACCATTTCCTACCAAGAAAAAACTCCATTGCCAGAAATAAGTTACCTGTTTTTGAGCTGTTGACTAATGGAGTTTCATGAATACCCTCGAAAACATTATAAGCTATTGCCAATTCTATTGATTACCCTCTGGAACTTGACAGTAAGACCCTATTTCAGAAAATATCACCTATTTAAGTCATAGAACCTGATGAAATCTAACCAGTACTCAATTGGAAGTTTCATCTCTGTTGCCTAGCTTTCATAGTGTTGAAAGATGATATGCACACTACCAGAGGAGAAAAGTGACAGTCAATGTCACCCAGCTGCAAATGCTGTAAGCTGCAATAATGACCTACCTGGCAAGATATACCCACCGGTGCAATAATAGCACAGATGTTATGGGAGTAACCAACCACCTTTTTGATTGCTCTATCGGCATTTGATTGCTGACAGGAGAAGAAAGGACAGTTTAGAGACACTGAATGGAATTGTCGTTCTATATATTTAGGAAGACCCAGGCACTATGCTTTGGCACATCCAAGTTTTTATTAGGGGAATTTCTCAATTGACATATCTGAAGTTACATTGGGGGAATCTGTTTCATATCTGAAGCACTACAGATAGATACATGCATTTCCAGGGTTGGTTGTGAATATTAACCAAAGCCATGGTTAAGAAAGCACTTCGTTACTTCAATAAACACTCTTTGTTTTGTCTTTTGGAAACATTTTAGGACACAAAGGAAAACAAAGTGTGATACCATTCCCACCCTAGTACTTATCAGGACAAAATGCAAGTGTGTTAAATGGTAACCAAGAACACGTTCCATTCTGCTCTAGCCAGGTGCTAAATTCTCTACAGAGCAACAGTGTGCCCCAGAGCAAAGTGCATGGAAAAGGCACAAGAGAGGGGCTTTTGTTGTTGTACAGTGGGCCCAGACCAGGCCAAGCACAGACAGAGAAGGATGGGGCTAAGAAGGGAGGAATCCAACAGCTGAAGACAGGTGTGTCTGCGTAGGTGCCACTTCACATTACACAAGTGGCCAGTGGGAGACACTCTTGTAAGCACAGGATAAATGTGAGGAAATGTCTACCCTGACCTGGTAGACATGAGGCAGAATCCTAATGATCAGGAAAGTTTGGCTGGGTCATGCTTAACCCAAAGGCAAGACAAATGAGGCTTGCAAGGAGTGAACGCGGGACTCAGGGAGGTGACTTGCGTTTCAGCGTAGATTGTAGTTACCAGTCACAGAAGTGTTTAAACAGAGAAGCCATGTGATGGGACCACAGCCCAGTACTTCAGGCTAAGTTCTGGTGCAGAAAAACACACTTATCTTGGCAGCTCTCTGTGGAAAGAGAGCATACTTAGACGCCTATAAAATCACCAAAGAGCCAGAGGACTGAAGGGGTGAGGAGGATTGAGGTGCTATCAAAATTGTGAATACATTAATTTGACCTAGAAATTCCAATCTACAAACAAAACAAACAAGAAAAAAAAAACTATTCTGTTCTAGAAAAGTTTATTCTAGAAAAAACATTTACATATGAACACAATCATGAGTATGCAGGGATTTTTCAAAGGAATATTATCTACTAATGAAAAATTTAAATAAGAGGCTAAATAAAGCATAAAATAAAACATCACAGAATCAGTAAAAGCACATAGGGAGGAGGCTGGGGAGATGGCTCAGCCAGTAAGTGCTTGCTGCTCAAGCATGAGAGTCTTGAGTTCGGATCTTCCGTACCTAAGTATCCCTGAGCATGTCTGTAATCCCAACCCTGCGGAGGTGGAGACACACCCTGGAGCCCTCTGAGCAACAGCCTAGCCAAACTGTTGGTCTCCAGGGTCCAGCGACACACCCTGTCTCCAAAATATCACAGTGGAGAAATGAAGGAGAAAGACACTCCCAGCGTTGACCACTGACCTCCACAAACAAAGATATACGGCACCTTCATGGAACGATCTCCCAGACTGGTGATTGGAGCGGGGGTGGAGGAGAATCCAGAGCCAGGCATGGTAACACATGCCTGTAATCTCAGAATTTCAGAGCCTGGGGTAGAGGGATTAAGAGAGTTGGGCCTGCTTGGATTACATAGAGAGACCTTGTCAAGAAAAATGAACAAACAAAATTTTAAAAATTCACCTCCTGCCAGGACACAAATGTACTTTATTCTTGGCCATCATGTAGTTTCCATTGTGGGAACACTAACAAACAGTTCCCGTACAGTGTGCTAAATGTCACCGCAGGACAGGTTCAGGGGCTGATCCCTGCTGGGAGGTAGCCAGGTGCTTAAGAAGCTGTAGTGTATAGCCAAGTGGTGGTGGTGGCGCTCTTTAATCCCAGCACTTGGGAGGCAGAGGCAGGCAGAAGGCAGATCTCCTCCAAGATAGCCAGAGTTACAACAGAGAAACCTTGTCTCAAAAAAACCAAAAAAAAAAAATTAATTAATCAATTAATTAATTTTAATTAAATTAAAATGCACCTTGACAGCATGCCTTACTTTTGTGTTTTCGAGGTATATTGGATGAATAAATGGAAAGCCCTGTCCACAGTCCCTTCCACTTGGGGCAGAAATCAAGAAACTCTACTTTAGGGGTCAGTGCCTCTTCCACTGAAAACCCCTGCATTGCTTAACTTTGACTGGGGGTCTAAGATCAGTCATTGGTCACCTCCAAAGTCCTCCAGTGAGCCCTAGAAAGGAAGAAGGAAGAGAAGCAACCCTATCAGCATCTGAAATGAGCTGGGCCTGTGCGGAGGGGGGGGGGGGGGGGGGGGGGGTGACGGGGGAAGGGGGTGACTGGCATGGAGACCGGCAGGGCCAGTTTCTGGTGTTTTTGCTGATGTGATCAAGGGTCTGGGAACATGAGAAGTAGGGATTTCGCTGTGTTTGATGAGCCTGTTATACTTGAGGTTGTACCAGAAGGATACAGACAGCTGATTTATTCATAGGACAAAAGGCCTCATCTGGAAAATATTGAAGAAAAAGGGAGTGTGCAGGGACACATAAACCTCACCCAGACAAGACACTCTCCAGCCATTCCCAGCAAGGCCAATGGAACCCGTCTCTATCCACCACAGCCTGTCTCCAATGGACACCCCACTCCCTGACAATCCCAAACCCTGCTAGAGGTCAAGAAAGGGAGTGAGGGATGGGGGACACCTGCCTTTCTTTATGGGAAGCACCCAGGTCCAGCTCCCTCTGACTCCACCGTGAGATAGGTGTACCACAATAAGAAGTGTGCTCTGGGGCTGAAAAGGCCGACAGTGACAGTGGCAACCATGCTTGGACAGTTCTGTGTGTTTCATTCGATTGTTAAGCAGGGGCTTCACTCACACTGCTTATCTGCCTGACTGGGTCTAGCAAATTCATTTGCCTCTGACCTTCTAAAATATATATTCATTTACTGTGTGTGCATGAGCCTGAGTGTCTGTGCGTGTACCATATGCATGAAGGAGCCTACAGATGTCAGAAGAGGGTTTAGGATTCTCTGGAACTGGCTACCAGTGGTTGAGAGCAGATATACGGGCGCTGGTTACCAACTTAGGTCCTCTGTACACGCAGTACGTACGTTTAATCACCCTCCCTCGCCCTTGCCTGTGATTTTTGAGCACTTTGAGTCAGCCCAGCAATGTAGGATGCACTGGAGGAAAGGAGGTTCCCAGAGAGGAGGCAGCCTCACTTCCAAAGGAGACTCCACAGTGGAGACGCAGACGAGGCAATGCGCCCCATCCCAGACGCCCAGGTGTAGCGCCCGACCCTGTCCTGAGTACGAGGCACGAGGAAACCAAGCAGATGCTAGGAGAGTGTAGGTGGCCGCTTCAGCAAGCCGATGGTTATAATCCAGAAATGAGTTAAAGGGCCTGGACTGAGGAGACAAAAAAAAAAAGCAATTCAATTGAGGTTCATAAAACTTATGAAGCATATGCTGAAAAGTGGCTCAGCAACTACTGACTCCAGAGCTGTCCCATAAATAACACGAGGACAAAGAGGCGAGGAAAGGGAAACCTGAGACCAGGGGAAAGTCTCTTCTCCCACAAGGACCCAGTGGGGGAGGGCCCCTGCGGTGGGCCCTGGAGCTCAGGGACAATTGGGCATCTTTGGGAAGCTTAGTTTCTTCACAGGTTTGGCTGTTTGCAGGTAGGTAGAGCTGGCACCGTTCGCTTAGCGTCTAAGTATATTTACTAAGAAAGACGAGGCTCAGAAGGCAGTCAGTTTCCACAGCGCAAGAGCAGTCCACAAATACCACCAAACCCTCTGTACCTCCCCCACACTTCTCAACATGACCCCCTTATCTGGAAGGAATGATCTAGAACTCTTTTCTGTGGGAAATCTCTAGGCAGGTGTGGACACAGTGCCAGAAGTCCGAGTCCCCATTTGCTGGTGGCTGATTTACAAATCAGGGATCAAAATGAGGTCAGGAGGCAACCCCCACATCATCATGCTACTACTATACTGAGCCTTTATCACGGACCAGCAGGAGCCGCTGAGCAGCGAACTGACCACAATAGCACCAGCACACACAGCAACTCAGGAAGCCCCTGAATCTGCCATTCAGTGTCAGGGTGTGAGGCTCCTCCGCTGACCTCAGAAGCTGTGGGGAGAGCCCAGCATCTTCTGCCAGTACCTGGATGTCCAATGCTAATAACCTTACACTTGAATTGGTCTTGATGACACCTCAAATTTCCTTGGCAGAGGTGAGGTTATCTGGTAGGGTGAGGAGCAACAGGTTGAGTGTGTGTTTGATTTTCTTCCTCCTTTTCCTAGGACTAGCCACTGGCAAGTATTGACCCATATTTATCTAACTTCTAGTCTCACTAAAAGCAACTGCTGAGCAATTTTTAACATTGGCAAAGATAGCTGCCATTTCTGTTTATGACAGAGTGCCTCCTTCATGCCCGTATGTGTTGGGTTTGCTTTATTCTTTTTTTTTTTTTTTCCTTTTCTAGATCTTTCAACAACCTTGTAATGTTTTCATTTTTGGATTGGAAGAATCATCACGAGTTTTCAGTTTTAAGGTTGTGGGCAAGAAATGGGTAGTCAGCATTCTTTCTCACCTGGCTGTACCTATTATGAAAGAGGATTAGCTACTGTGGAAAAAGAATTAGCTATCTGGGTGTAAAGTTCTCATAAAGAAAACTGGAAATGGAAGAGATATCATTCAGCCGTGGTCAGGAAGGAAATAAAACTATAGACCATATTGTATGAGTCATCACAGAGCAACAGAACCATCACAGAGCAACAGGACCATCACAGAGCAAACAGAACCATCACAGAGCAAACAGAACCACCACAGAGCAAACAGAACCACCACAGAGCAAATAGAACCACTACAGAGCAACAGAACCATCACAGAATCACAGAAGCACCACAGAGTAATGGCCAGAACTTTCCCGTCCTGATAAGAGATGCAATTATGTCCCTCCAACAACTACGCAATTGCCACCAAATCAGTTCACAAATCACCGGAAGAAAAAATGTGCTCGGGGTCACATCCTGTCTGGCCACTGTCCTTGCCCTGCAGACTCCCACTGCAGGAGCTGAACCACACCCTTGTGGGATAGGTCAAAGGTAAGAATTCTTGAGTAAATTGCCTGCAATCACCTTTTGTGGCCCGTGGAGCCCAGGTGTAAAGCTTTTTATACCACATCTGTGTCCTTTGCCCTATCTCTAAGAGAAGCTTGTGGCCCAGCTCAGTGCACAGAGGCTAAAGGTGACAGTGGGAGAGCTTGTATGATGGAGTGGAGCACTATTGGAGCAAGGCGTCCTGGATCAGGCTTGACTCTTCCAGTAACTGGGTTATTTTGGAGTCCTAAGTCACAAGGTTTCACTGTGAGGTGCCGTGGCGTTCATTTCTCATGGGAAAGGATATCTGTCCTTGTTCTTCCTCCGTAGAATATATTCCCTTGGACAGTCAAGCAAATGGCTGGACTAAAAACCCTTCCGTGTCCCTTCGATGACAAGGTACCTTGTTCTGAGCTGATGCCAGAGCCTGTAATGAGCTCCGGAATCCAAAAGACCAGATGAAAAACATCCCCCTTTTCACACTAGTATATGGGGTCAACTGCACAGTCCTCATAGGTGACTGTGCGGCCTGGAGAGGCAGATGGCGTCTGGAACTCAAGGTGTCATTGCACAAGCTTCCTGAGCCCCCCTGATCTTCCAACAGAAGATGCGGACCCCAGGGGAGACCCCTGCTCCCAGTTGTAGGGAGTTAACAAGGCAGAGCAGGAAAAATCTGTTCTTCCTTCAGAGGCCAGCAGGACACTGCCTGGAGGGACTCTGATTTCTGCAGGAAGCCTCTGCTTTCTGAATGAATCACCAAACTCTCCGGCCTTGTGTCCTCAGGCCTGCTGGAGCAGCCCAGAGCAGTATTTTTGGAAAAGCCATCTACCCACAGGGGACAGGACATCAAGATAAGAAAAAGACCTGGGAACGTCTCCTTTCAAAGCAGCCATCATCCAGAGGCTAAGTACACTTTTCAATAAAAGTACACAAAAATACTGTTTTCCTTTGTTTATACCATCTAGCATGGTCCTGCGTGTGAGAGACGCATTACCCTAGCTGCGACCACCCTCTGTGCAGAGAACCTGCTTCTTTCACAAAATGTAATTATCCCACTCTCCATGCTTTTAGCCAAAGATAAAGTTGTAACAATTTAAAAGGTCAAAGTCAAGATCAAACTGTGCGTGGTTTAATCTTTAAAATTAAAAAAAAAAAATGTAAATTGGACCAAAATTTCAAAAATAACAAGCCTTGTGGGTAGACCGTATGTTCCTGAAAAGTTTCCCGTGACGCGCAACCGGCCTCGTGGACAACATGCCATGCATCTGAGCGGCAGGTGTCACCTCAGACGCAGGGTCTGCTGTGGAGTAGTGAATTCTGACATGTCACTGAAAAGGCGCGTGTGAATGGAATAGAAATATCACCGGCCCCCAGCCCTCCACAGCTGAATCCACACTGTCTCCAGCATGATACCGTGAGAATTTATCCAGCCAATATTTGAAATAAATGCCCCGGTATGTTCATATCGATTGCACTTGTTTTTTGGCTGACAGAAATCACATCTGCTAACTCCATCTCTGGGTGGGGGCGGGGGTGGGGTGCCTTCGGGGATGATAAATTCCACCAAAGAGCATCATAAACTGTCCTGAAAAACGAGCCTCGCCAACGTGGAAACAAAATGCCTTCCCTTCCACGTGGCTGTTCTTCAACAAGAAATAATGAAGGAAAACGGTGCTGAAATGTGCACTGCAATTCTTAATGGCATTTTAATAGTTTAAATTAGTAGCAAAAGGCCTCTCGGCATGTGGCTTTGCATAAACATTGCCCTTTCGTGATATTAATTGGGGTAGGGAAGAGATGTCAGATGGCAGGCTTCCACTCGGCTCCCACAGTGCAGCGGCTGAGTGTCACAGAATTCCCTCAGAGGCAGCAGCTAGCCCCCAAATTTCAGAGGCAAGCAAACCCTATCAGCACCCCCACACATGACAGAGTGACTGGAATGTGACAGGCATGCACTGCCAATTTGCCTGCCTTTGCCCCTGCTGCATGTGTAAGATCTTAGCAGAGAAGAGCTGAAAGCAAGAGTCACATGACTCTTCTCAGCCACTACAAAGACAGTGATCAAAGTAATAAGATCCCATAAGAGATAGCCACCAAGGCCTGAATTGGCAGTGAGGAGATGTACCTGGGACTCCAATGTGAGGAGGCAGAGGAGGCAAGACCAGTTCTGCCAGAGACAGTGGACGTTCTATGTTCAGATCCCCAGGAATGTCTTAGACTTGTCTTAAAGCAGAGTCTCCATTACTGTTCCAAATCCTGAGCACGCAACATAGATAAGGTCTGCACTCTTCCTGAGACCCAGTGCTACTTCCTAGTGTCTGGTAAGCAAGCCAGTACCCACACTGTAATCCCAGTACTTGGAGGACCGAGACAAAAGGAGCCCAAGTTTGAAGGCAATATAGACTACACAGTGAATTTCAGGGTAGCCTAAACCACATCATGAGACCCTCTCTTTCTCTCTCAAGGTTGGAAGGGGGAGGGAGAATTAGGGCACTGGAGAAATGGCTCAGTGGGTAAAAACGATAGTTCAAGTGTGTGGACCTGAGTTCAGATCCACAGAACTGGAGTAATAGACACATACTCAAGTGTCTGTAACCCCAGTACTCCTGTATGAAGATGGGAAATAGAGACAGGAGGATCCCCAGAACTCATGGGCCAGTGAGCCTGGCATGTGAGGTGGAGAGCATCAAAGAGACCCTGTCTCAGAGGTAGAGAGCGAGGGCTGACATTTGACTTCTACACATATGCTGTGGCATCTGTGTGACACCCCCACACACACGCACATGAATACATAAGGTACACAAAACCCAAAAACAAAAAGGAAGGAAAGCAGAGAGAGAGAGAGAACAGGTAAGAGAGGAAAAATTAGAAGATGAATGTGATGGTGTACATTTATGATCCTAGCACTCAGGGGGCTAAAGCAGGAGAGATGGCACAAATTCTCGAAGCAAGCCTGGGATAAGAGGAGTTTTTCTCAAAATGGGAAAGTATAGGAGGAAAACAGAAGAGAGGGGAGAGAAAGGAAGGGAAAAGAAGGGAAGAAAAGTTGAGGGAATTGGGGGTGCCAAAGAAAACAGAGAATGGGACCAGATGGAACACCCTGAGATGGCAGGAAAAGCATCCCGGGGAGAGGGCACCCCAAGGTGAGTCGGTTCCCAGATCCCTCCCTGTACCGCACACAGGCCCACATCTTGAACTGGAGCAGCCAGCAGGTCTCCAGAGCAGCCTGGGTGTGCTCTTCACATGCCTTATTGGTTTATTGGTGTACATGTAGCAACAGGAGATTGAAAGGTCACAGATTCCCAGGAGAGTAGGAAAATATTAATGCTGTGTTCCAGGTGTACAGGATGTTTGCAGAATGCCCTTCTGAGCTCTTCGTGGCAGCCACCAGTGTATCTGAATTCTCCTGTTCCTCTGTCCTGAAAGCTGTTCTCTTGCCCCACGTTGGGCACCACTTGTAACTGAATTCTGAAGCCTTGCTCCAACTGCTACTACGACAGATTCCTAACTTGTAACTGATTCCTATCTTGTAACTGATTCCCACTGTGCCTTTTTCACTCTGGCTGTAAAAAAAGACAGGAAAAATAGAACGAATTCTTCACCACTCTTGCAGGTGGCCTTTAAAGAGAGAAAGATTCGCTGCTCTTTTTGGCTGTCCTTATCTGCCTGAAGCTTGGAGAACAGCTCATCGGGAACTGAACTATCATCTCTACAGCCATCCCACCACCTGCACCATCCCACCCACTGTCACTGCCAACTGCCACCACCTCCTTTATATCCTAAGCTGTCCCCAGAAGTCCAAGTGGCATCCAATCATAAGGAAGGCTGCACAGAACAGAAAACTTGTCAAAGTATCCTGCTACACTTCTCCTTTTTACGAAGCTATAAGTTGTGTGATATTGATTACTTATACTCTGAGGTCTTCTGCTGGGCCATCTCTTTTCCTTTCTGGTCTTCAGGAGTTTATCCTTAGCATTCATACACGATGCATTACTAACAGAAAGCAGGAGAGAGGATTTTTATTTCCTTGTCAAAACTGTAGAAGACACTACTTTTATGGTTCTGGCTCTGACAAGTATACTGTTTCTTTGGAGGCTGAATGTGGTTTGGGCTGTTCACCTTCTTTGCAGGTTGACATGAAGTTAGTTTATTTGTTGAACCATTAACACAGGTGGATCCATTTTCTTTAAAAATGCTATAAGGATCTTCATGTTTCAAGGAACATTGATGTCAACTGATATTATTGAAGGCAACAGTCTCAATGTTTCGTCCACTGACTCCTTTGCATACACAGTCTATACCCTTGAATGCCTAGAACTTTGACCTTAAGGTGTTTTCCCCTGGCTTCTGATTGCTGTGAGTGTTCTCTTCCTCCATAGGGGCATCACAATCTCCTCATGAATAATTCACTGTCAGCCATTGAACAGGTCATGGAAAGTCTTAGGACTCTTGGAGGTTGTGTCAGATTGGCAGTGACTGGCATTCTGTGGGCAATCACTCTCATGATCTATTCTTGGAATCTTCTGATGACCGCCAGACAGCTGTTTTAAATTAGCTAAGATGAGATTCACATGGGGGTAGTTTTTTGCTCAAGGCTTAGTATTTCTCTTCTTCTTCCTCATACTCTTTACTCTCCCTAATATTGGAGTCAGGAGGAAATTTAGGCTTTCAGAAACGTTACTACATACCCAAGGGCTGATTGTTGCTTTTAGTTTTGTACTTACTACAATCTTTAGAAGGCTCTATCTTTTTAAAATAACTTTTCTTTCCATAGTCATATTTTTCAGGCTAGTGGCCAGGGTTTTCAGGAGATCTTCCTGGCTCAAATCTTATCTTTATCAGTTTGATGATACCCACAACTCATTTCCACCGGAAATAAAAGTTTAACCCCTCCCCCAGCGTAAAACGTATCCTGATTTACATTAAGATGTTAATATGTCTTTATCATATATGGGTTTATTCAACTCAGCAGTTTTCTATAGTCCAATGCCTCTCAGCAGCTGTTGTTCCTGTCTCATTAGCATTCAGAAAATGTAAAGTTAGTAATGCACTATGTAGTCTATCTCTGGGGGTCTTTGTTATTCTCTTTTGTCTTGCAAGCATTTCCTTTAATGTTTGACTAGAACTCTCTATAACTGTTTGTCCTGTAGCATTGTGTGGTATACTGGTAATATGCTTTATGCCATAGTATACAACTTTTTTTTTTATTTTATTGCAGACATATGCAGGGCATTATAAGTCTTAATTTGTAAAGGTATTCCCATAATAGCCATTATTTCCTATATAAGAAGTATCCAAAATAACAGAATCAGCCTTTTCAGAACTCAAAGCAGAAGTCCATTGAACTCCTGAATAAGTATCAATAGCGTAATGTACAAACTTTAGTTTCCCAAATTCTGCAACGTGGAACGCATCCATTTGCCAGGTTTCTCTCTTTTAGTACCCTTAGGGTTACTTCTAACAGGCAATGGGGCTTGATTATTAAAGGAACACATTGCACAATTCTTTATAATATTCTTGGCTTGTTGCCATCTAATGTAGAAGTTCCTTTTTAAATTTTTGCTGTTTATGTGGTGCTTTTCATGAAATTTTGAGACTTCTAACACATTTCCAATTAATAACTGATTGGATCTCATCATCAGCTTGTGCATAACAATCCCAGTAGGGGAATGTTTTGAATGATGACCAAATGATGACCAAAATACAATTCAGGTGAGGATCTATGCGATCCACATATGTAATTTATAGTCTCTTTTCTACCAGAGTTAACTCTATCTCTGCTGCAGCAATTAAATGTCTTGAACTATCTAGGTTAGATTCTCCTTGTAATGTTTGAAATGATTTCTTAGCTCTTTCATAGTTAATCCAATTGTGGGTCTAGCCCAATTAATATCTCCCCCAAATTTTTGGAAATCATTAAGAGTTTGCAAGTGGTCTCTTCTGATGTGTTCCATTTGTGGCTAAATTTTTTGTTGACTTATCTTAGATAACCTATAGAGTTAATAGAATCACCTCCCTGTATTTTTTCAGGTGTAATTTGTAACCCCTAACAGGGTAAGATTCTTTTCATTACATTAAACATTTTTTTCTAAAGTACCTGCATCAGAATCAGCCAACAAAATGGCATCCATATAATGGTAAGTAATATATTGGGGAAATTGTTTTTAAACTAATTCTAGTGGTGGTTGCACAAAATATTGACATAAAGTTGGGCTATTTAACATACCCTGGGGAGAGACTTTTCCACTGATACCTTTTGACAGGTTGATCACTGTTATAGGTGGGTACTATAAAAGCAAACTTTTCCTTGTTCTACTCTTGCAAGAAGATTGTATATTAAAAAAAGTCTTTTAAATCAATCACTACCAGATGTCATGCCTTAGATATCAAAGGCAAAGGAATTCAGGCTGTAGTGAACCCATAGTGAACCCATGGGCTGAATCACCTTGTTTACAGCCCTCAAATAAATTAGCATTCTCCATTTTCCAGATTTTTCCTTTATCGTCAATACAGGTGAGTTCCATGTACTGGTAGATTCTTCTATAAGCTGAGCCTTTAACTGTTCCTTTACCATCTTGTTCCAGCAACTGCAATTTTTCTCTTGTTAAGGTTCACTGCTCTATCAACACAGGCTTGTTAGTTAACCATTTTACGGGTAGGTTAGTTAGTATATTTTTGGAAGTGGCCTCCTTTATAAACTTGGAAACTCAATATCTGTTGTGTCCAGCTTTTGGACAACCTGTACAGCCTGTAGATTCCCCTTATTAAGAGCATCTTCCCTTTTAAACCTCATTTTATTTACCTTTTCTGGGATGAAGGGATATTAATCTGAATTCCTCATTGCTGCAATAAATCTCTTTATAGCTATGTCAGCCACATAAAGCGTTAACTTTCCTTTTTTACCCTAAGGTCCCACATGTAATTCATTTCACATTTTCTTTACATGGGATAATTTCCCAATCCTATAAATTGTGTGGATACTCCCTGAAGGGGCCTATTTGAATTCCATGACTCTTGAAAGATTTTTGTTACATCCGCACCTGTGTCCACTAACTCTTCTACTTCAATGCCATTTATTTGCATTTTTAATTTTGGCCTTTTATCATTAATGACTGCCTGCCAGAACACTCACTTCCCAATGCTTCCAAATCTGCCTGCTCTCTCTACAAGAGCAGCCTTTCTTTTGATACAGGGAAACAGTAACAGCTATGCAATTCTGTCTTCTCCATTAAATTGCAGGTCTCTTATTATGTCTATACATCTTCATCTATAATTCCAGGATGCACATGAATCCCTTTCATGTCAAACTACTCCTTCCTAGGATCATTCCTACTGTCCCTGGGGGAAGAGGAACATAAACAATCAGTAGCAATTTTATAGCATTGGTCATTTGGGGTTAGGGTAAGCTATCTGTCTATAGCCAGATCTAGTGCAGCACTGCCTTCAGTAGTTTGCATCAGATCTCCAACACCCAGTGTGGGTTTTTTGGTTTGCATGCTACCCTAGTGCTGACAGGACACAGGGAGCACATTTTTTCTCCAGGGGTCTGAGCTGGGCCACTTGTGGCATTTCCCGATGGCAAGGAATTTCCCTGTATATCTTTCTTGGATCTACACTCATTTGCCCAGTGTATACTCTTTCCACACCATCTGCACACCCCTGGAAATCTACTCCTTTTTTCTGACCAATATTTAAAGAAACTATTGCTTTAGAAGCAGTGTGGTCACAATCTCTTTGCAAGAGGCCGTGTCTTCCATAGTTGGAGCATCAGACATTTTGGTATTTCAGCCCTTTAACTATACCTTGCTCTATTACAGCAGCCGTATAAGTATTGGAACCAATGTCTGCAGTAGCTCTGATCCATTGATCCAATGGTGCAGAATTTGCTTTTAATGGACTTAAAACTTTCTTACACTCTGTGTTGTCACTTTCAAACACCACAGTCTCAATCAGTACCTGTCTCCCTTCAGAGTCTGATACAGCTCTATTTACTGCTGCAGATAATCTTTGCCAAAAGTCTGTCAAAGCTTCATTTGAGCCTTGTACAATTTTTGTGAATGAGGTGGACTTTTTTCCTGGTTCCTCTACTTTCTCCCAAGCTCGTAAAGCTGCTAAATAACATTGTTCTATGGTCACATCCTCAAACTTAATCTGTTCTTGTAATTCAGCATACTGACCCTTACCAAGGAGCTGATTTTGTCTTATATTTATTCCTCTAGCCTTATTCTGTTGTTCCATACTCCCTGCTTCTTCTCTCCACCAGGTTAGTCACTGAAGCTGAGGTCTTGCCTCTAGTATGGCTGATAGCAATCCTTTACAATCAAATGGTACCATCCAGTTTTGCAGTGCCCAGTCATTCAGGATCTGCTTTACATAGGACGAGTGCATGCCATATGACCCCTCAGCTTCCTTCAATCTTTTTAAATCACTCATTTCTATTAGATGCTATCTGTTTCATTATAACTTTGGGGATTATCCTCATCAGTTGGAATATGCTAGACCACTACTGGAAATGCTGAAGGTTATTTCATGACCCTAGGCTGCCTTTCCTGATCATTCTCCCGTGCAGATTCTTCCTCTATTTTCCTAACAAGACCATCATCCTGTACAATCTCCTCCCTTTTATCTACCTGCGGGAAAATCTTTCTTTCTGTCACTGGAAATGAGCCCAATTGTGTTCCCAGTTCCTCAATTTATCTGCCTAGTTCCCCAGTTTTCCTTTTTTCCACTTATTATAATTCCCCCCATATTTCTTTTATTAGCACCACCAATTCCTTTTTTCTAATTCCCCTTTTATTTCTTTTAGTATTGCTACCAATTTCTTTTTTTTATAATTTCCTTTTTTGAAAAGAAATTTTAAAAATTGAGCCCTTTCATTCTCCCTTTTGCTCTATTTCCCCATCTTGGTCCTTGCAATCCCCTCTTGAACATTTCTAGTTGCATAGCTGCTGCTTTAACCTTTTTTTGAAACAAAATTGAAGAAAAGAAGAAAAAGAAAAAGAAAATCATCACTGAAAGCAAAGAAGTGTATACCCCAGTAGTAACAGCCACTATAAATACTTTGCTGCCCTCGACACAAGCATCCATCCCTTCTTCCTCTGCTTTTGCCTCTACTGCATTTGAAATCAAATTTTACATTATTTTTTATCCTTATTTTCCTGCCCATTGTTTGGATGCCACTTGTAACTGAATGCTGAAACCTGTTCTCTTGCACTAACTGCTACTGTGACAGATTCCTAACTTTTAACTGATTCCCACTGTGCCTTTTTCACTCTAGCTGTAAAAAGAGACAAGAAAGATAGAAAGAATTCTTCACCACTCTTGCAGATGCCTAGAAAGAAAGAAAAAGAAAGAAAGAAAGAAAGAAAGAAAGAAAAAGAAAGAAAGAAAGAAAGAAAGAAAGAAAGATTCACTGCCCTTTTTGGCTATTCCTATCTGTCTGAAGCTTGGAGAACAGGAGCTCATAGGGAATTGAACTATCATCTATATAACCATCCTACCAACTGGCAACTGCCAACTGCCTCCTTTATATCCTATGTTCCCAGAAGTCCATGCAGTATCCAATCATACAGAAGGCTACACAGGACAGAAAACTTCTTGCCAAAGCATCCTGCTATATAGCAACAGCACCACATGAATCAAAGTCTAGGTGAGAAGGTATGGAGTGTTTGGCAGACAACAGGCTGCATGTTAGATTTTTGACAAATACTGAGGGATTGCATACCTTGTTGCCAAGGCAGCTGATCTGGGTTAATCATGAGTTTTCCATATTTCTCATGATGGCTTCAGGTCATGTAGAGAAGGTAATTGGAGCTGAGAACTGTCAGTCTCAACAGCAAGAGCTAAATGGGAAGACAAGTCTCCTTGAGCCAGATCAGAACAGTTGACTTCTCCGCACCAGAAGTTGAGGAAATGCTGCTCCCCAGGGACTTCATGTGGCATCATGTTGGGTCTTGAGTGCTTAACACAGAAAACTAGACCAGATATTGTTTTTGAAAAACACAATGTTAAACCAAACTACTGATAGAGAAGCACATTTCTGCTGAAACAGTCCCTTGAAACACACAGGAAGCCAGAGAGAGGCTGGGTGTCCTTGCAAACCTTCCCTTCAGAAGACAGTGTCTCTGCAAGGTCTAGAAGGCATCCTACTTAGATGTTCCTCTTGAACAGCAAGGAGACCCAGAAGCAGTAATGCCAAATCATCACAGTGAGTTCTATGCTATTTCCTTAATAGCAGCAGGGGTTGGAGCGTTGGGGAACTGCTCATCTTTTATAGAACTGGCTCAAGGCAACTGCAACCCCTAAATTGCCTCTTAAGAGACTAGATGGAATTCTTCCTCACTTCTCTCTCTCAAAATCTTGAGTTTTTCCTTCTTCATCTATCACTTGCCACCAAATACATCGAGCACAACATAGCAAAGTCTTTGTAGATCAAAAGTGGGTGTTTTGATTTATATGATTGCTCTAACTGCATTACTCACATGGGAAATTGTTGGCTAAATCAACATGATTGAATTGTGTTCCGAGAGTTTCTCACCAAACTGTGTGAGTGAGTTTGATGAAGAACCCATAGAAAATGAAATAAAGTCATCCTGTGCTGAGACAGAATGGAATAGTTCTTGCACTGGCAGATTGGGCCTTGGGGCCCATAAATTACCTGCTGACTATGCACGTAACTTCAGTATCCCCTGGGGAAAAGGATCTTGACAGATGCATTACCAACTCATAAATTGAATTTTTGACTGAATCTGTGCATATGTGGTGGTAACAGTATTGTCTTAAACAATGAAGAGCATAATTACTTAGGCTGTGACAGTGCCAAACAACCAGTCAGTCTGGGTTTTGTTGCACGAAATTGAGCAGTGATGGGAGCAAATGGCTGGTCAGCTTACTGTCACTAGAACAAATCCTGGAGGTGATCAGCTCACTGTGGTACTAGAGGGCTGAACCTCTGACCACATGCATGTTTGGTAAGGGCTCTGCCACTCAGCTACATCTCCAGCTGAGATAATCAACCTAGAAAGAGAATGGAGAATATGTTTATCAGGGTTCAGAGTTGTAGAGGTTTTAGTCTGTGGTGATTTGGCCTCACTGCTTTGGGCCCGTGGTAAGGGAATATGTGGCAAAACAAAACCACTCACCTCAGACAGAATGAAAAAGGAAGAGACCAGGGTCCGTGCAGTCTCCTCAAGGATATGCACCTTGAACCTGTGGCTTTTGCATCTCGATGACAAAATATCTGACAAAAAAACAGCTTCTGAGAGGAGAGACTTATTTTGGCTCACAGTTTCAGGGGACCTCAGTCTATCACTGCAGGGAAGGAACCACAGGAGCACATGGGGGAGGTTCCTCCTATCAGGAAAGGTCTGAGAAGTATAGAGTGTTAAATGTGTCTTTCGATCTCTTAATAAGAGTCCATCGTTGAATTTTCCAATGCTCTTTATTAATCACAAACCATGCCAACCATCCCGGGCAGCTAGGCAGAGAGCTCACTCCAAGGCTTCCTCACCCCATGCTTTCCCCTTGGTTCTCCTTCTCCTCTCCTCCTCTCGCTTCTCTGCCCTTGCCCTAGGTGCTTTTTTATTCCAAATCCTCTCTGTCTCCACCCAGCCCTCAATATACAAATGAATGGAACCTAACCTTCATCTTCCTTAAGGCTAAGGAATGTCCTATTCATGTGGAGAGCTGGACAGCCACTCCTTTGTTTACTGGTAGGAAGTGAGTCCTTTACAGTGCTACAAGGACAGCTTACTGGAACATTATCCATAACTATAAAATCTCCCGCCACAATAGAGTATGCTGGAACGAAGGCCAGACTAAAGCCTTCAGGAGCCCATCCTCAGTGACCCACTTCTCCCCGCCATACCTCATCTCTTCAAGGCTCCAAAGCCTCACAAAATAGCACCACTGGCTGGGAAACAAACACTCGTAGCATGAGCCAGTGAGAGGCAGTCCAGATTCAAACTACTACATGTCCCATTACCTAAAGGTCTCCACCTGGGCCCCACCCATTCCCAATAGCATCAAACTAGGAACCAAGGCTCTGACACACTCTAGGTCCAAACTAATAGCACTGAGGAATCGTGTCGGAGTCCAGTCTCTTGACAACAAACGCGTAAGTGGAGAATAAAAGTAAGGCTATCTTGAATCAATTGTCTTCTCGCCTACGCCAACAGTAAGTTTTGATTGACTAGTGGAGAGGAATTGTCGGATAGTAAATATTTAGTAATAATTTGCTGTCACGCAGGAAACAAAAGTAAACATGTATGCTATGACACTGCAACTGTGAGAAGAGTAACACATATCTGTGGGGCTGTCCTAGAGCTAAGAGTGGGTTGAAGCATGCCTTTGCCCTGGAATTCTCACCCTGAGAGTGGCAGGAGTTTGTTTGCTCCTCACTTTCTTAGCCCTGGCAAAACCCAGCTAAATATTAAATATTGCATCCTTCACAGAAGGTCATTCGCAAAAGAATATGGCTTGGTTGGTGATTATCTGTGCTGTAGCTGGAGGCCTAGGGCTGAGCCCATTTTCTGACAAAGTATCTTCCTCTTTTCCCTGTGGGACCACACCTTATGCAGAAGGTGCTTTTGCAGGACTTTGACCCTTAGACAAAGAGCCCCACATGCAAACGGGGCTACTCCAGTATCCCTGTCTTAACCAATAGCCCCCATCCCTAAGTACCAAGGACCCTCTCCTGCCTTTTTCCTATAAATGTAACCACTCTTGCTTCAATAAACTGAAATGTTGCACTGAAAACACTCTCCTGAGAATCCCGTACATTCTCATAGGCTCACAGATCTCCAATCTAAGACCGATGGGTGTGCCATAGACCCACACCACACATATCTAGACACCTCACAGACCACAGAGAGAGAGAGAAAGAAAGAGAGAGGGGGGGGGAAGAGAAAGAAAGAAAGAAAGAAAGAAAGAAAGAAAAAGAAAGAAAGAAAGAAAGAAAGAAAGAAAGAAAGAAAGAAAGAAAGAAGGAAGGAAGGAAGGAAGGAAGGAAGGAAGGAAGGAAGGGAGGAAAGAAGGAAGAAGGAAGAAGGAAGGAAAGAAAGAAAAATGGCAGCACTCAGTAAGCCCTCCTGTACTGAGGCTTCAAATGGTTTTGCCAGAAGACCAGATCTTTATTTATAAATGTCATTCACCACCGGCTTTAATCTCAGCACCTGGAAGGCAGAAGCAAGCAGATCTCTGTGAGTTTGAGGCCAGCCTGATCTACAGAATGAGTTTCAGGACAGCCAGAGTTACAACAGAGAAACCCTGTCTCGAAAATAAATAAATCAATAAAATATCATTCACCAACAAAAGGAATCAGAGCTCCTGGGAGAAAAGACTGAGTCTCAGTCAGTAAAAGATAAACCTGAACTATTTCCTACTGTTAAGTAAGAAACCTTCAGACACTGATGAAGATATGCTAACATGACACAGGAGCCAAAAGTCCAAATCTGGGACAGTTTCAGCAGTAAAATAAGTAATGACAGAAATGCATAATTCTCTATAGGATACAATAAAATCCATTTATCCCTACTTATAAAAAACTAAATTAACAAATAAATATGAAAAGAAAAGGCTGTCTTTACAGTAGAATTTCAATTAATGAATGAACTATAGAAATAAAAACAATCATCAATTGACAAATACAACAATAATAATTGTTTCAGCAAGAATTATCAATGAAAGCCCAAGGAAGCAGATCAAACAGTGCTGAGGGCAGGGTCCAACAACCTGGAGTCTGAGCTGGTCCAGCCCATTGGCAAGCTGCCAAACCACAGGACCACTCTGACCCTGAGCAGTCAGCAAGATGCCCTGGCTAAAATAATGTGTCATCTTCTAGGTGAGGTCTCTACACAAGGGATCATCCTTCCAGCTACAACTAGACCAGCCTGGCAGATTCACTGCCTGCCATACCAGATCCAACCTGCTTTTGCTGTGGCTATGGCGTCTGCTCTGGGTGCCCTCTCTGATGAGGTGGGGGATGTCACAGACTGCAGAGATGCCAGAGGTCTGCAGGTGCAGGGGCCAAGGTAGCAGGGTGGATGGGTGGTACACAGGAAGGGGCAGGGTCCAGCTGCCTAGAATCTCAGTTAGCCCTGACCCTGGAACATGCTGCCAAACCTTGGGAGCACCCTGATTTTGGGTAACAGCAAGATATACCAGCTGAAGAATGTTCCATAGGTGGGGTTGAGCCTCCTCCTTTGGTGAGGGACCTTGAAGGCGTCAAATGCTCATGTACAGCAGGATGATTTGAGTTCCCTCTGCATTGCCAAAACCACAGTAATGTGCCTGGCACTGGACCCTGGCTTCATGAGGTGCTAACTCTGGTGGGCAATCTGGGGCCTAGGTGGTTTCCAGGCACTTATCTTAAGTGTGATGGACAGTGTGGTGGCCAGAGACCTGCAGGATGCCCAGTGCCTACAGGATGCTGGGGAACCTTCAGGATGTCTGGGTGCATGTGGGATGGCCAGATACCTATGGGAGGTCTAGGAGACAAAGATGTCTGGGGAATAGCCAGGTACCTCCTTGGTGTCTGGAAGCCTGTGAGAAGAACAAGTGCTTGCATGTTGTCCTGGTGTCTGTGGGCCAGTGCCTGCATGATATCTGGCTATCTGTAGGATGCCCTGGTGCCTGCTGGAGGCCCAGGTGCCTGTGGGATCTCCTGGTGCCTGCAGGATGTCTGGGTTCCTGCATGAGGCTCTAGTGATTGCCTGATGGCCAGGTGCCTTTCTGATGTGCCTGGGCAATGGTCAGATGCCTAGGCAGTGTCTGGTTAGCTGTGTGTTATCCGTGTACCTTTGAGAAGTCCATGTGCTTGCAGGGAGTCCCAGTACCTGCTGGATGTCTGAGCATCTGCAGGGTGCCCTAGTGCATGTAGGAAGCCCCATGACTATGGAAGGCTTGGGTCCCTGCAGGATGACCAGATGCTCTAGGATCCTATGGGAAGATTGGGTGTCTGCATAATGTCTGGGTATTTGTAGGTTGACTGAGAACCTGTGTAATTCCTGGCCATTTGCAGGATTCCCTGGTATCTGTGGGAGGTCCTGGTGCCTGCTGAATGTCTGAGTGCCTGCAGGAGGCTCTGGAGCTCATGGGAGATCCTGTTGTCCACAGGAGGTCCGGGTCCCTGAAGGAAGTCCTGATGCCTGCCAGATATCTAGTTGCCTGCATGATATCCGAGTGCCTGGGGGATGACAGGGTGCCTGTGTGACATACATACAGGTTCCTGTGTGATGTCCCTGTGCCTATAAGATGTCCGGGTACCTGAAGGCTGTCTAGGTTCTTGCTGGCTGTCCAGATACATGCTGGATGACCAGGTGCCCACAGGTGCCTGTGGGTAGACTGGATGCCTGTGTGATATCCCAGTGTCTGGAGGTTGGCTGGGTACCTGCATGATACCTGTGCATCTGTAGGACTCCCTGGTGCCTGTGGGAGGATATGGTGCCTATAGGGATCCTGGTACCTGAGCTTTCTGGGTACTTACAGGATATCTGAGTCCATGCAGAACCCATGTCTGGGTTCTTGTGGGAGGCCCAGGTACCTGTGGGAGGTCCTGGTGCCTGCAAGATGTCCAGGTGCCTACAGGATGTCCAGGTGTCTACTGGATGCCTGGGCACCTTTGGGATGCCCTGGCATCTGTAGGTGGCCCTGGTGCCTATGGGATGTCTAGGTGCTTGAGAGATGACCAGATGCCCACGGGTGCATGTGGGAAGACTGGGTGCCTGCATGATGTCTAGGTGTCTGTAGGTTGGCTGGGTACCTGTGTGATACCTGGGCATTTTAGGGATTCCTTGGTGCCTTAAAGAGGTCCTGGTGCCTGTCTGGGTATCTGCAGGAGTCTGGATGCCTGCTGGATGTCTAGGCACCTTTGAGACACCCTGATGCCTGTGGATGGCCCTGCTGCCTATAGAATGTCCAGGTGTCTACTGGATAAGCATATGCCCATGGGTGCCTATGGGAAGATTGGGTGCCTGCGTGATGGCCAAGTGTCTATGGGTTGGCTGAGTACCCGTGTGATGCCTGGGCATCTGCAAGATTCCCTGATGCCTGAGGGAGGTCCTGATGCCTGCAGAGGGAAGAGGACTAGTGCCTGTAGGATGTCTGGGTGCTTGTGGGTTATCTGGATCCCTGAGGAATGTTCAGTTGCCTGTGGGAATCCCTGGTGACTGTCAGATGCCCTGGTACCTGTATGATGTCTAGGTGCCTGAGGGATAACCAGCTGCCTGTGGGAGGTTCTGGTCCCTGTGGGATGTCAAGGGACCTTTGGGAAGTCCCTGTGCTTGCAGGATACCAGGGAGCCTGCTTGGTGTCTGGGTTTGGGCTGTGAGGCCCAACTTCAGGCCTAACTCTGTCATGCTTCATCTCGAGCTAATATGGGCCAGGTCAAATTCCACAATCAGAGCAGCCCTCTGCCTCCAAAGACTATGGTGAAGCCTGCCATCCATGCTCCTGCCATACAAGCTTTTCTTTTCTGAGGGCACAGGGGTGAGAGGGTAGAACAGGGAAGAATGGGAAGAGGGTGTTATGGAGATGCATTGTATGAAATACAAATTATTAATAAAAATATTATTAAAAATAATTATCAATGGGTGCTAAAAATTAAATGGTTGCTAGTAGACAGCCTCAAAGTATCTCTCCATAAAATACTTAGGAATTACATAGGGGAAGAGAGTAACTTTTCAATGCAGAACTCTTTCAGATACCACCAGGTTATCAGTTAACGTCATCAGTTAGGAAACAATCTTATATGCTTCCTGACACAAAGGAAAGCCACAGTTTTGTGATATTCATGTCAAAAATGAATTGTCTGAATTTAATCATCATGAGACCCTAGACAAACTCTGATTAAGGGACAATGCACGAAGTAATTGGCCAGTAACTTTCAAAAGTATCAAAGGTAATGAAAAATAGAGAAGAAACGTCTCAGTGAGGCTTTAGACAAGTTACTTCATATCTTCATTATTTATTTATAAGATGGGGCCAATGATAGCATCCAGGTCACCTGATTCAGTTAAAGAGTACAATAAAGAATACAGCAAGTACTTGCCAGCACGAAAAACTCGTAATAAACATGGCTGCTCTCATCAACTTCTTCAGCGTTATTATCCTTTTACTTACCGGACTCCAGTTCCTTGAGAGTGGTGACTGGTCACCAGGAAGAAGAATCCAGCTATATCTGACCTCTTGAATTATTTAGAACACAGACCTACTTGCTGTAACAGAGAACTGAATTACCAGTAAGTTAAGCAAGGCAGGTATTGTTTGTCATACTCACCTAAGCTTGTGTGGTCCTTGATTCTAAGGGGGCCTCCTGGATCAGAACCTAGCTCTTGTCTTTGTTGGGACTATTGTCCGAAGATTCATGACATCGTCTGTATTCTAGCCATAGCATGAGGCAAAAAAGACAAGGAGGGGTACATACCCCTTAAGGGCATAAGGTAATGTATACTGAATATGACTACACGTTGTATTCTGCAGAAACATAAAGTGCTACAGCACCCTAGGGACACAAAGGTACTTTATTCTTGGCCATCGCATAGTTTACATTTGTGGGAACACTAACTAACAGTTCTGGTACAGTGTGATACACTCATAGTCATGAGTGATGTAAACATCACTTCTGTCCTTACTGACCTTACTGGGCACGAGCCACACCCAGGTGGAAAGAAGGCTGTGAGATGTAGTCTTTATTCTGGGAGGCCAGGGGACTGACTAAAACTTGGTGGTCCTTTCACTATAGATGAATGGAGAATGTTGTCTGGAAGCTGCCAGTAGTCCTGCCCACTGCTCCAGACTACACTCTCCCCTCGTTCGGTCTGGTTCCCTAACCTGGCCCTCAGCCTTGCATGGTACAGAATCCCTCTTTTACATTTTGGTACCCAAAGTGATAGATGTTCCTTTCTATCCACCCCCCCTCCTCCTCTTCCTCCTCTTCCTCCTCCTCCTTTTCCTTCTTCCTTTTCTTTTTTTCAGTATTTCAAGACAGGGTTTCTCTGTTGTAACTCTGACTGTCCTGGAACTTACTCTGTAGACCAGGCTAGCCTCAAACTCACAGAGATCCATCCACCTGCCTCTGCCTCCCAAGTGCTGGGATTAAAGGAGAGTACTAACACCAGACCCTTCTTAAGCACCTGGCTATCTCCCAGCAGAGATCAGCTCCCCAACCCCCACACACAGCCCCTGAACCTGTCCTGCAGTAACATATATCACACTGTACTGGAATCTTTTATTACTGTTCCCACAATGGAAACCACATGATGGCTAAGAATAAAGTACATTTCATGTCCCTAGGACATTGAAGCACTTTATATTTCTGCTGAATATGATGCATACACTTTCAAACGTCCATATTTGAATTTCCAAGCTAGCGTTGTTTTGTCTAATGGAAGAATATTCTTGGCATAAATATGACCACCTCATATCAGATCCAGGCAGGTGGTAGAGAAAGTACCAGTGAAATCAAACCGGTTGCTTAGGAAAGAAAAGAATCCAGATGCTGCAAGCCCCACAGGGCCCTGGGTGTGCTTGTCCTGCTCTTGGCTTATGTTTGCACTAGCTGGGCTGGAGGACAACGTGTCCCCACTGCCTCCCTCAAGGAAATCAGCCAAAGGAGCTGCCTCCAGCCTGGGGTGGCACACACACACTAGTCTCCTGAGCAAGAAGAGTTTGCGACAACATCCAGATTGCGTTGGTTGAAGACACAGCAGAACATGAAAAGCCTGTTTAATATTAAAAGACTTTGATTTTTTTTTCCCACATTAATCTTTCCTTTGGTGACCTGTGAGCAGTAGGCAAAACTGTATGAGCCAAAGAAATGAGGCATTTCACCCAAAACGCTAAATTTCCTTGGCTTCCTACTCTATCCTTTAGTTCCAAATCTAAATCTTAAATACACATTTGTGGATTGGGGTTTTATTTATTTAGTGAGAGAGTCTGAAAGATGCTTTTCAGGCTGTTTCTCTTGCCCAGGGTTCAAATAAAAAGAGGGTAATGTGGGAAGCACTGAGCTCTGACAGAAGAACAAAGAAAGGGAACCTATCAGATTACAGGAAGCCAAACCCAACCCGAGCCACACCTGGAGCCCTCTACCCTCTTTTTCCCTAATGCCACACCTCTCACTTCCAAAGCAGAATTTAAAGCAGCAAATAGTGTGTAGAGGGTTTGCTCTGCAGAGGTGAGTTCTTACGACGTCTGGCCATCGAGTACCCTGTGCTCAGCTACCGTAGGAGTTTCATCCCACTTGATACCTTCAAGTGACATAAGCTCCATTTCCAACAGGTTAGCGTGGCACCAAGCTGGTGGATAAGACTATCTTCTCGCCTGAAAAGAGAAATCTAAGACTTTTTTCTCTCTCTGACAAGAGAGGAAAGTTGACAGATAGCCAAGACCTCTTTCATGAAGAAGGTCGTCAACCGGCAAGTCACTCCAGGCCAAGGTCTGTGATGGTATCATCTGTCAAGGCCGCTGTCAATCAGTGATTCTTGGACTTCTTGTTACTTACTTTTTCTTCAATAGACACAATGCAGAGCCAGATCTGTGCTCTTCAGCTGTCTCCATGAGAGGGAGCACGGTGCTGTTGCATGAGACTGTGAGAGTTGTCTCACACTCGTGTGCCCACAGGCAATGTCCTAACCCTTTCTATTAAGCTTTTATTTTGTGTGTGTGTGTGTATTTTGTGCATGTATGTCTGTGTGTCTGTGCAGCACTTGCATGCCTGGTCCCTGTGGAGACCAAAAGAAGCCATTGGATCCCCTAGAACTGGAGTTACAGACCTGTCAGCTGTCATGTGGTTGCAGGGAATCAAATTCTGGTCCTCTGGAAGAGCAGCCAGTGCTTAGTTGCCGAGTGTCCCTCCAGCCCCTTAATCCTTACTTTTAAGAACATATATTGTGGGAGATGACAGGCATTTAGTGTTTATTTCCCAGCCTACACTGAACTGCACAGGCTGTCTTCACAATACCTTGAGAACCTGATCTCTAAAGTACAATGTCCATGTGCAACTAAACTTCAAATGTGTGTCTTTATTGGCAATGGGTCACTACAGGTCAGAGCCATACTTCCAATTAAGAAAACAGGCAACTAAGTCTTCTCTAGCCAATCTATACCAGCTGATTCGAAGTCATGCCAAACAGGAATATTCACTTTTCCCATTCCTCTAAAAAAGCATTTCCATTAAAATTAATAATTTGGTTCCAATTGCAGATGATACATGATTATTCAAATTAGAAATTAGAAATTATACCATAATTGTGTATTTGGATTGGATAACTTGAAGTGTTCTTTTTTAAAACTAAAAGAAGTCAAGAGTCATTCAGTAATTACTCACACAAAAGGAAGGAGTTTCACGTTGCTTTCATCTTCTTGTCAAATGACCACAGCTTTTCTAAGTCTTTTTTGGGGGCTTGGGAGGCAGGGGGCAGGAGTTATTGTAACCATGTTGATCTAAATGAGAACAACTATCCACTCTTTATCCGGAAGATAGAGTTCAGAGATAAATATCCAGCGGAGACAGCCTGTCTCTACCAATTACTAGCTGTGTGACCTTGGCAGGTTATTTCACCTCTCTGACCATTATCTGTAGACAAAGTTCTGAGTAGTGGCACTGTCAGAGGCTGCTGTGTATACATTCAATCCCCACAGTCAGGATTAAATAATACATAGCCAGTAGCTGGACCCATGCATAAGACCAAAGTTACAAATTATCATCCTCTGGATGCCAAAGGTGGATGATCTTTTCATCCATCCATTGCAAAAATATAAAGCTGCTTCTCAAAAGTGAATGAGCCACCAGCCTAACCAATGTGAAAGGACTGGTACCTCTCCCGGGGAAAGAAAGCATTTATCTGCATCCCACGAATCAGATGCAATGAAACACTGTTTTGTTCTACCCTGCCCAGCCTTGATGGTATTGTACAGTGCACCTCATCTATGAGAAAACACACTTAGAAGCATACACATACGTGCACACACAGAGTCTACACATCTGTATTTCTAGCTAGATCAGTATCATGCACCATCTATTCTCACGCACTGGTAGTCCTCGTGAAGGTTGTTAGCTTTCAGTGGTGATAGTCACTTAGGCTAAGCACAGAATACTCTTGCTCCCTGAAGTTGAATGTCTTCCATAATGGGTCCTGTGTATTATGTAATGGCTTGACTCTGCAATTTATTGGAGTTGTAAGCCATGTGGGTGTCAAAAAAAATGCATAAATGGGGACACTTAACCTGCAGCAAAGACATGGAGAAAGAGAACCTTGTTGGATGCTAAGCTGTAAGCTGGCGCAGCTGGCATGTCCTCATCAGAGTGGTGAAACCGAATCCTCTGCTGTTGGAGTGGGAGGAACCATAGCATCGCTGTCACCCAGAGAACTGACTCACTCAGGCCGGAGGCTTGGAAGACCTCAGGTCCAGAGGTCTGGAGTTATTTCAGGTATCCCAAAAAGCGCAGAAGAATAGCTTCCGTTGGCAATGCCAGGACTCCTTCCCCACAGGGACAGCGCTGACTCAGTCACATCCCACTTCCGGGCAGATGGCACGGGGCCACGAGAGTGTTGCTCTCCTGGTTCCAGCTCAGCATCTCACATTCCAAACTACAGAAAAGAAATGGCTCGTTGCTCTTGCCTTGCATTCGTAAACTTTATACAAGTCATTTCTGTCAAGTGTACATGCATATAAACGTGCATTTGTGAGCCTTAGATGAGACACCCATCTTTGCATCCAAAATCCATGTGTTATGTTTGAGTGTAAAACTCCTTAGAGAGGAAATATATTCTCAGTGGATGGGCTGAAAGGAAAGCAGGGTGAATTTTAAAGAATAAGATCTACATTGTCGTTTATAGCCAATGTTTGATCTTGGAGAGTCTGACAAAGGAAACTTTCATCACCTGAAAAAAAGCTCAGAAACAAGCACATTACAACCTGGGGAGATATCTTGAGGGCTAAACTGCCTGCCATGGGAATGGGATGACCTTAGTTCAAAGCCCCAGAACCCACATAAGTCCAGGATCAGTAGCACCTGTCTGTAATTCCAGTGCTTCTTTGGCAATATGATAGGGACAGGACAATCTCCAGAAGCTCAAGGCAGCTAGCCTAGTAGACACAACAAAGAGACTTTCCTCAAAACACGGTGTGTGGTGAAGACCAACGTAAAACGTTGTCTTCTAACCTCTACACATGTGTCCACACATATATTATACATGCATGCATATACACGCACAAAAAATAAAATTTTTCATTATTTTATGTTCTTTATGTATACTTGTTTGCCTTAGCTCTCCTGACAATATATGCACAAACACACACAAAAAGTTTCTAAAACTCAAATTTTAGAGTCAGCCACATGGCAAACGTGGTACAGAATGGAAGCCCAGGATTCATTGAACATGTAGCATTCCCCAGACTGTGACAGAATTTAGGTTTCAATTAGCCTTCTCTAGGCTCCCTAAACTAAGAAGAACCTGGTATGCTGTTAACATATTCATAAATAAGGAAGTGTTCTACTTGTGACAGGCTGCCAGCACACAAGGCTGGGGAGGGATGCAGACACGCAGGGGCTCTTTCGACTCCCTCATCCCACAGGGAGAGACAAACTTCAGATGTCATGCCTAGTGGCCAGAGCATCTTTCTATGTGTATTCACAGAGCCCTGTGAGCTGATACTCTCTGATAAAGCCTTTACTGAACTGGCGCACACAGCAACTCCGGGCCAGATGTTTACAAAATGAAATAGATTACAAGTCTCTAGAGCCATCCTTCCCAAAAGCACATGAATCTCTGAAAATCATATTAAAATTCAGATTCTCATGTGGAAGTTCAGGGAGTGGGGTCTGAGGACTTTAGCTTGATTTGCATTGCTGAAACATGAGACCATTCCACTCACAATGAAATAAACAAAATCTGGAGACAGACCAGGTCCCAGGCATTGTGCCTTCTGCTGGAGGCTCACAGATAACAAGACAAGGGCCCTGCCTAAGAAGAGCTTGGCTGCTTACCACACACTAAGTAAATTCTGCCCCGAACACCACCTCTCTCTTTTTTCCCTAAAATAAGTAAGTTTGCTTTTCCCAGACACCTTAACAAAAGTCTCTAGTAGTTCTAAATGGGCAATATGTTCAGTCCTTAACCAGGTACTGTGGTCTTGGGATAATCAAACTTCCACCAACAAATCCTAGAGTTCAGAAGAACCATGTGCACCAAGACAGCAGAAGGCATGGATTCCCCCAAGAAATCAACCACAAATATTTCACTCACTACTTTGTGTGCAGAAGATATGAAGTGGAAAGTGTGATTTAATTGCTCCCAAGGAGATTATAGTCACATTGGAATAAAGACCAGATCGACACACATCAAATGATTTGAAGCCAGTTACAAATGACTGTGCAGCCAGGTGCACAGAGGAAAGAGACTTGGGACATTGCCTGGAAGAGAAGCATCCACAGACATGGCCCAGCAGATGCAGTAATGAGCTGGCTGGTGCACTGAGACATGAAGAGACTGAACGAATTGTGTGATAACACATTGTTAGCTTCAAAAAACTGTGGCCAGCTGCAAACCTTGGTGCCCAGCGCAATGACTTTCCCTCTGCTATGGCCTCTTCTAACATGATCCATTACTGCACTGTCCAGTTTGGGAACCTAGTCATTTGACATCCTGGCCTTTCCATTTACCATGGCCATCTTCATTCCCACGTATCCCCCGGACTCTTGACTGATAATGCCTTTACCATCTTACAAGTGGGGTTTTCAGCAATTCCCGACGACGATGCTTCTGTGTTCTGTTCTGCCAAAACCATAAATGGCAGATCTTTCATCTCATACTCTTCCAACCCTTTATCCATCCTGCTTCTCCTACATCCTATGCATCTTCTGCATCCTGTGCATCAACTACGTGTTTTCTTTGCACCCAGCCTAAAGCTGCAGAATATAACTAGAGAAGAAATGACTAACCTTACAACTAACTATAACCGCAAGTGACCAGGCAGCGGTGTTGACGACGGCATTGTCAGTGGTACCCTTTATTAGTACCGATTGAGTCTGACTGTGAGGCATCCTTGTTTCTGGTTCTGAGTCAATAAGCGTGCAATTGTATTTGGCTTAATTTATCTCAGTATTGCTCAAGGAAAGCACTATTGGCATTTGAACAGAACAGGCCTTCATTACAAAAGACTGTTGGGAACAGAGCAAAGCACTCAGCACCTCTTTACCAATCCAACAAAAATCCAGTACTATTCTATAATCATAGGAACAAATGTCAGTGGTTGTCCTTCAATAATCTGCTCCCTCAACCAGGTTGAACTCAGGCACAGCCCCATAACCACTTGAGAACTGCTGACTAAGTTCAGTCTGAAACGACTATGCTTTCTGAACTTGAACAGCCTCCCCAAGTCTCGGTTTCTCTCCTAAAAGAAGACTCATAGCAACACTTCCACCTCACGGTTGCAAGTCTCGAATGATCAAACAAACTATTAATGTAACTAATTGGTGAGTTCATTCAGGTTGTGTTTGACTCTAACAGGAAGCTGGCAGCAACAGCTTAAGCAAGTGGGTATGTGCTTTCCCACATCACAGTTATTCTGGAGACCAGCGGTTCATGGCTGGTGTAGTGACCTCAGGATACCATCAACAGCCCTGTCCCCCATCTATCTGAAAATATCTTTTACCATCATGGCTGCATGTCTTTCAAGGAGATCAACACCCATTTCCGTACTCAGAACTGTAGGCCATCCAGAGACAGGAAGAGAGAGAGAGGAAAGAGGAAGGAAGAAAAAGGAAGAGAGAGGGGAAGAAGAAAAAAAGCACCACGTGAAAAATGCAAATGTCCCCAGCAGACTTCCACCAGTGCCTCCTTTGCGATCACGTGAATATTTCTAACTACAAAGAAGACTGGGAAACATTTTTAGATAAGCATATTGCCTCCCTGAGAGGAATTAAGGTTCTGTGAGTAAGAAAGAAAAGGAAAATGTATAGTGGGTGAGAAGCTGGCAGTATCCATGGTAAACAACAAAGTACTCTGGAAGTGTAAGGTGGGATGACTGTAAAATCTTGAAGAAAAAACTATCATGAAAGATAGTACCTTCCCAGAGTTGTATCACATGAATTCCATCTGGCATGCCATTTATCTGCATTACTTAGGACTAAATAAACAATGGCCTTACGTCCAGCATGCTTGGCAGCCCAATTAGCTAATGAGGCACACGCCTCTGCCCACAAAGCAGAACAAACCTCATGCATATCAGATGCTAAAGAAAAATAACCCCCAATTATTCATGGCAACCAGAAAGTAATAATAAAAATGCATAAATAAGCATGGAGACTTAGCCGGTTTAAGACCACTTAGTGTCACTTGTGCTTAATTATTACAACCCCATCTTCCTGGAAGAAATGACTTCCCCAACATGACACACAGAACGACCAACCGGACTATCAACCAAGGCCCCTGGCTCACGGACCAAAAACAAACACGTGACCCAACCTCAACCAATCCAGTTTTCATTCCCAGGACCTCCGAAAGTTTGAAGCAAGAAAAAGAAAGGATAAAAGAAAAGAACAGGGAAGAAATGGAAGGAAGAAAACAAGGAAGGGAGGGAGAGAGATAGAGAGGGAGGGAAGAAGTAGGAGTAGGTAAAAACAGGAAGAAGGGCGGAAGAGATGGAAGAAAAAGAAAAAAAAAGACAGAATTCAGCCCGGTCCTCGGCTCTCCTTGCCGGTGACCTCCTGCGTCTGTCTCGTTTTCCTGTCCTCAACCAAGTTAAGTCAATATAACCATCAATGGCTGTGCACAGGTGTTCTCAGAGGCCACTCTGCTGTAGGCAGACCTTGTTGACCCCTAAAACCAAACTGCGAGAGCCATTTCCCCAACCCCCAGATATTCCATAAATGCATTAGGAAATAACGGAGCTGCCAGAAGGCTGCTAGGAACCTAAGAATAAAAAGCTTCTGGGCCCTCAGAGAGCTCCTGGACAGGACTTCAAGGTACAGTCTCCAGCTTGTGGCTCTGTAGTGAGGAACTTGAACAAATCACGAATATATGATTCATACCTCGGTGTCCACATCTGCAAATGACAACTGACACCGTTACAAAAGCCAAACATGCCAAATGCCTCAACCTGGCTCCATTTCCACCTGCCCACTGAGTTCCTTGTGCCATGTCTTAGCCTCCTGGTCAGGCCTTGCCCCTGGAGCTGTGCCAAGACCACTTACTATGTGCTTAGGCTGCTTTCTTCTCAGAGTGAAAGAGACATCTTGCTTCTCCATATGCCCAGGGTAAACCAACACTCCACAGATAAACTCCAGTTCTGACTTCAGCCAATTAATGCTGTACCTCTGGCCTCTCTGTGTTTTGCCTCGTTGGAAATTGCCCAGCACACGGAAGCCATCAATGAGGTTTCATCAGTGGCTACCCAGTAGCTAAACAACTCCCAGCAAGACAGCTATTCTTTAAGTCCCTGGCCATTCTCTTCACTTCTGTGAGTACCACAGTCATCTCCCCTGTAGGGCTCCAGCCTTGCATCTTGTCCCTGTTTTTCTCTTTTAGCACTCAGGAGGCAGAGGCAGGTGGATTTCTGCGAGTTTGAGGCCAGCCTGGTCTGCAGAGTGAGTTCCAGGAGCCAGAGTTACAACAGAGAAACCTTGTCTCGGAAGAAAAGCTACATGCAGCCAAGTCTTAACCTCAGCAATGGAAATTCCCGAATGACAGCCTTGGAAGAATACTGGTCTCACCAGCTACTAGGACCAGTTAAATAACAGGGCTAAAAACCATAGGTGTGGTTGTTGTCATCTCAGACAGAAGAGGTGCATTCATTTTATTTTCCTTTTAAAAGGTAAGTAACCTTTTTTCCAACACCATCTTTTATGTAGGTTCTGGACACAAATATGAGAACATGAAATATTTTAATTCCTCCAAGAGCTAGTTCAATCCTAGAAAGACCGAGAATTTGCCAGAATACCTGGGACATTTCAAAATGGAAATGTAACATTTAGACCTTCAATGGTTCTTGAAATTTTCCCAGTCCCTGAAATGCTTTAAAAGACGATCGTATTGGCTGCAACCTCTACCGGTCACAAACACACAGCAGCAGCCTGTGTTACAGTGGCACTCTTTCCTGTTGGGGACTTTAAACATTGTTATCATTGTGTTTGACTATAATTCACTTGTTACTTTTCTTTGAGGGAGGGTTCAAATTTGTTTATTTCTGTTTCAAACTTAATATGAGAAAGGCTGCTACCTAGATCCTCCTCAGGAGTTAACTTGCTATTCCTTTTCATCCATCTTGCTCTCTTAGTTTCTGTCAGCCACACATCTGAAGGCTGAGACTAAGTCTAAAGCTTTTTGACAAAGTATATTTCCCCGGATCTTTCTGTTCTGGCTTCTTGAGTTGCATCTTTTATTTAGTACTCCCTTAAGAAATGCCTATTTGCTCAGTACTCATGATCCCAAGGAAACACAGACAGAGACTAGAGATTCAGTCCCTTCACTTTTGGTGGCTCTGGCCTAGGAAAAGAAAACAAGCCTACCAGCAAGTCATTCCAACTTGCAATGAAACACACCAGCAGATCTGTGTACAACACGGCAAAGGAGACTGGGCACAGGAGGATGTTTCTACATCCTGGAGCAAGGTTGATATATATAAAAGCTTCAAAAGACTGGGACCTTGAATAGTAAACGAGAATTCACAAGTAAATAAGAGATCTTAATGACACATGCCAGCAAACACAGGCAAATGAGACAGGAGGAATTCCAGCCCAGCCTGAGTTACATAGCTGAGTCCTGGTACGACAGAAAAAGAGAGGAGGGAAAAGGAGAATGAAGCAGGGGGCATAGTAGAGACTAGAGAAAAAATGGTACCCAGGAGAAAATACGAAACATTTGTAAACAATGAATGCCTCAACCCTTAATAAAAATAATCTCAACCAACTGTGTAGAACACAGCAAAGAGGTATACCAGTTGATTTAGTAAACCTCACACCTTGGCACTTTGGGTACATTGTAACTTAACCTTTGCTTTTCCATGCTTCCACTTTGTCTTTGTGGACACTAAGCACGCAGACAGAGATCCCCATACACATTCTAGAAGGATGGAAATATTAGCAGAACTTGCCAGCATCCTTGCTCTTCATCCTATGTGAGATTCTTGTGGAAAAAAAGGATATATTTTGTTTGTTCTATTACATAGAACAGTACATATTCTGTCAGTCTTCAAATAGATGGCAATCTTGAGTGTTCTCAAGCCCCACCAGTGACTGAAAGGGTATTGCCAGTAATTTGCTACAGTCACCAAAGGGGATTGTCATGGGTACCCTCCGCTACTTAGAACTTCAACACCGAAGTGTGCTGTGACACCTTTGCTGTCATTACTGTCACACGTAGGAACTCACACTTCTGCAGTCTCCTTTTGCTCTGCTAGTTCATCTCTGCTGGAGCTACACCTGTCATTCTCTGTCCCTAGAAACAGTAGCTCTAGAGGCACCCAACCTGTACAACTGCATGGTGCCACGTGCCTAGAAAGGTTTCACAATTGCTTTACTCTCCTGAAGTTGTCATCTCCAAAGGCCTACTGATTTTTTAACAAGGAGAACTGCATTTTAATTTTGCACTGAGCATTAAAAATTATGCATGCGCTTCTGTCCAGAAAACAACCATCTCCGAGGTAAATGTCTATGAAGCCTTGTCCATACACCTGGCACGGGAGCTATCGCAAAACTGTCCGAGTCCAATTGTATTACAGTGATTATTTTAGCCATCATTCATTTTGCAGGGTGACTGTCACAACTCTGGGAGTTCAAGCAGCCCCCAAATCCTTTTGACACTTTGTTACATGTGACTGATTTGACCAAATGTCATGCTTTGCCCTTGACCTACACTCTATCATCCCATTAGCCACTGTACAGACAGACCTCTCCCCTTTAAGGTTCCTTCAAGTTCATAAATACCTGCACCCCAAATCACTGGTTCAAAATTTCCCATGGCATGGGCTTAGTGTGTTAGATCAAATTTAACATTTTCTTTGGCACGATTTAATTAAAGATATGCAGGATTTTGATAAGCATTAAGCCTTGTGACTCCCATTATTAAGGACTCATACCAAAGCCTGGTGGCTCCCACTTGAGCTGCAAAAGCAGCAGCTGATCATCCTCATGGTTGGGGGGGGGGCGGGGGGAGTTATTTCCTTAGCCTTGACAGCATGAAAGAGCGCTCCTTAAGGTGAGTGACAAAGGGGGTCTGTAAACTCTGCATTTATCTCAGGACATCCCATCACACCTCGAGCCCTTTCTTCCATTGTAATTGTCACTTTCTACCAATCCACATTGGATCTTGCCATAGAACTGTCACTAGTTCTGATGTAATGTCCACTCACTGGCTCTCCAGAGGCCTGAGATCAAAAGTGAGCTCATCACACACTGTTAGCGGGCATTAAAACATTCTCTTGAGGGTCAGGGATGCAATTCAGTTGGTAGAGTACTTATATAGCATGCATAGAACCCCGGGTTTGATCCTCAGCATCACACAAACCAGGCATATGTACAACTATAATTCCAGCATTTGGGAGGTGGAAGCAGGCGGCCAGAAATATATAATCACTCTCGACTATATCATGAGTTTAAGCCAGCCTGGGTTACATGAAAATCTCTCTTTAAAAAAAATTTTTTTTTTAGCTTGGGAATGTGGCTTCGTGATAGAGAGCTTGCCTTGGCCTACTGTGTTCAATCCTCACACCAAAAAAAAAAAAAATCTCTTGGTAAAGACCCCTGAAAGACAGTTCAGGAACTCAAGTATGGAGCACTGAATGGGCCTGTATGTTGGTAAAGGGTGACAAGAGACACATCATCCTGATCTACCACGACTAACGGAAGTGGCGGACATCCCTTTTCGCTCTTGCTCCTCCTGAATTCATGTCTAGAGACTCGTGTTTCAAACATGATCTTTATTTAATTGCTCAGTTCCCAGGGAATATTAGCTTAATAGTTTTACCCAAATTCACATTCATTTCAAACCAATAGCATAATCCAGCCACAACTATACAGTGTATGACAAAAAATCCTGGATAGAATCGACTGTACCCGGGGTGTGGACACACAGGAGCCAGCAGCCCTTGTCTTACTCAGCTCTCACAGTGGGACAGACTTTCTGAGAGCGGCTATGGCTCTGCCTGGGAACAGCCTCCGCCACAGTTCTTCAGTCTGTGCATTCATAGCACTCAGAACAGTGAACATCACACAGTTCCTTCAAACATGAATTTTCACAGACCACCTTAGGGAACTGGACAGTTCTGACAGGCAGTCACATCTGATCCCTGCCCTTCTGTGTCCGTGCAGCTTGAAAAACAAATGCTAAAAGTTTAATTCGTTATTTTGAAATGTTTGCCTCTCCACATTAATAAAATCTGCAGTTCTTTCTAATTCCTTGGAGGGAATTAAAGACCTGTGTCACCTTGGAAACACTGCAGATGCTCCATTGCTTACATGTAGATGCACATGTATCTACACAGAGCTTATGGACCACAACCTCACCGCGTAGCCTGGCACTTTCTCTGCACAGTTAACACGATCTTCCTTTCTTTCTCTCTAAACATTTTCAGTATTTGATAATTACACACTGCCATTCACTTATTTAACAAATATTTGTCAAGCACTCACTGTGGGTAGACACTGAAGGGCATATATTTGCTCCAGTTCCTGTACCCAGGGGTCAGGGTGAATGCAGCCTTTGATTGGCTATGAGATTCCTGAAACTCAAGCACTCAGCCCGTGCCTCCATTTGTTCCAAACTCCTATCTGTTGACTAAATGCACTGCCTGAACTTCATTCTCTAAATGGAGCTTTCTAATTAACAAATACATTCCAAAGTCAAAGGGCTAAGCCAGGCGTGCTACCAGTCAGGCAGAACTTACAAAACAAAATCTCTCTGATAGATAAGCTGCTCTGAGGAATATTTCCTCCCGCTGATGGACATCCTGCCAGGTTGGGAAATGTGAAAGGCTTGCTTTCATACACACTGCCTCAGAAACGGTCACAGCTCTGTTGCAGTTTGTCATGGCACAGGTCTGCTTGCACCAGGGGCTGACAAGAGCTTGTTAACGCCAAAAATGCCTCTCCCCCTTCTCCCAGCTCTGGCAGCTAAATGTCACTGATATGACTATCTCAGCCTCTGGTGGGAACAACACCCATCTCTCTTTCCTAGAGTGCAGTTAGGTACAAATCTCCAGGAGCAACAATTCACCTTTTCAAATTGCAGAGCCTGGGAGTGGCAGAGTGGAGAGAGTGCAGCTGCCACAAAACAAGGAAAATACAGACAGAAACCGTGCAAATAGAGGAGGGGAGAGCTGTTGATGTCAGCTGAGAATTTCCTCTCAGCAGAGGCCATGGATATTCTGCAAGCTTCAAGGCTCTGGGTACCATCTAATAAGTTTTAAATGCAAGATCCAAAAACATAAATCTATTTTAGTGAAATTCAAGTCTGTGGATATACTGGAGAGAAAAAAAAAATGAAGTCAACTGCTTAAAGATCTTTTGCTCAACAAGAAATTAATTTCACTGTGGCTGATAAGAGCTGATTCTAATGCCATATAAAATTTGTTTTTAAATGGTTATTTTATCCAGAGTCATTGTTTTTTAATGACACTACCTTAATTAGCTGCTAAACCTTTTTCATCTATAGTCACCCAATATTAATATTTATTTTGTTCATTTAATTTTAAAGTATTCTTAAATTTAGAGATCTTACAAAGATTCCTCTGCTGCTTAAGGCATTACCATAAAAATATCATGGAAATCTTGATCAGTGTTAAAGTAGCATTCTAGCTCAATAACAAGACATGAGAAACAATTTCAGCAGATTAAGAAATAACCACTCTAATACAGTTTTAAAATGGGCTTCTTCATCTTGAATTTCACATTGTAACGATAATTAAATTTAAGAATCACCTAGTGTTAAAACATTTCCTATATACATGTTATTTTTTTTTAAAAATAATCATTGGCATTTAACCCACATTTGTTGGCTTTCCAGACTCTCATAATAAATTACAATAAAATCAAGGTGCAAGGATACTGGACTTGTACCGTATTTAATATAATATACAATATACAACTATTCTGTCTATTTCTTCTATTTGGGCTTCATAATTTCTTATCATAACATGACACCATACAGAATACTTCAGCACAATGTGAGTTCAGGACATAGGACTATCATAACCGCTGCTGGGAAATTCAGTGATTTTTTTTTTCACTGGAAAATACCAAATTTCAAAACCCTATACACTAATCTATTTCTATTTCCTCTTCCTCATAATCATTTCAGTATCTAAAAGAAGTTCTTAGCTGAAGCCTTATATTGTCTGCAGCATGTACTTTGTTTTACAAATTTCCCTTTAAGAAATAAAGAGAACATTACATCCACAGGACATCTCAAGTCCCAAGAGAGCTATTTCCCATTCCTGTCCCTTAGTATTACTGGTTTGGATGAGACATGGGGAGACTGGAAAACCTATCAGTGCCCCTCCAGTCCTCAGTTAAAACTTCCTTGCTTTCATATGCCTCCAGATACTGTGCAGAAGACAAAAACACTCCAGACAGATATTTCTGTCACCACCCTAACTACAGACGTCTCTGCCACCACCAACAGTGCTCACTCCATTTCGAAGCTTATATTCTAGTCATCGGTCATCAGAACTTTTTAAAAATTATGCGCTTTTTAGATCTCCCCCTCCCCCACAACAAACTTCAGTACAAAAACACCGGTCTCTGCTTCAAGGTTCCCGGTCTCAGCTCAATACAGTAGTAATCAAAACCGAATGCCTTCAAATCTCAAGGGTTTGCTTCTTCCTTTCTGTACTCAAAGCTGAACAGGAGAGTAGTGTGTGCTCTTTCTTCACTTGCCCTGTTCCGTTTTTCCTGGAGAAGATTTGTTCCGTTCCTGGGCACCTAGCAAGCTGGGATTTACATGTGGGAAAACAACTCCCAGTTAAGAGGCAGAGGCTTCCCTCAGCTGAGCTGGCCGGCAGGAGATGGCTGGAAGTGCAGGGAGAAGAGGGGAGCAGAGTCCACCTGAAGCTACAAAGACAAGTAACACTGGTAAACCCAGAGTAACGGAGGCAAGTATAAGAAAGAATATTATTTATTATCTCCTTTATTAATACTCACGTGTAACCTTTGCTGTTTACACAAAAGTCCACCTTTGAAGAACTGTCTCCTTGGTTTGCCAGCCCAGTGGGGGCTTTCTGCTCCGGGGACCACAATCCCCTTCCTCACCCACCCCACCCCACATCCAAATTACTCTTACACATTCACAGATACCACAAAAAAATTTGTAAACAAGATTTGGGTTACTGGGACTTGATTTATCAACATTCCACTTCAGTATGGAGGGGAGGAGAGAGAGGGGATGAGAAGGAGAAAGGGAGAAGAGGCAGGAGGCAGGGCAATTTGTCAGAATATTCAAGTCTTGCCTTTTCTGAGGGGTGTGTGTGTGTGTGTGTGTGTGTGTGTGTGTGTGTGTGTGTGTTGAGGCTGTTCTTTGAAATTCACTGACTCAAAACGTTGACAGCAAGTGCCTGTGTGGTTATTTATATTATATATCTATAATAGACTATGTGGGCTTCCTCAGCTTGGGTCTGGGCTGTGTTTGTTTAAACACAACAGCATCTTCTTTGTGGGTGTCTCCAGAGGGCATCAGATCTCTTGAGAACCCTTCTCAAAGCCTGGGCTTCCGAAGCAGGGTCTTGCTGAGGTCTTTGACCTCCTCGGGGCTGTTGACCCGCTCATAGCCCAACACTGCCATGGGCTGGTAACAAAACTCCTCCACCTGTTTGATCTGCGGGAAGGTGAGCGCGGTCCGCCAGGCATTGGCGGCCTGAGTGGCATTGCGAGCTGACACCACGAAAGGCTTGGAGGAGGAACCCGAACCACTGGTCATGTTCAGGGCAAACTGCTCCATTTCGGGACTCACCAGCAGCCCCACAAAGTCGTACACCCTCCGTAGTGTCTTAACCGGGTCCCCCACCAGGTCCTCGTACCGCACCACTAAGTAGTGTCCCTGCAGCCAGTCAGGAGGCTGCAGGGCTGTCTGCAGCGTTTTGGCCATACTGTTGCAGATGACCTCCATTGCGCCCAGGGCATGGTAGTCTGCTGGCCCACCCATGCCCTCCTTCTTGACACCCAGCTTGTGGCCAGCGGCCTCCAGGAAGGGCATGCGGTGAGCTCTTGGATCCCGGCTTCGCACCACCTGTAGGCTTTCCCGGATGAGGCCGTGGCGCGAGCGGATGCGGGAGCTGGCGACCGCGCGAGGATCACGCACTAGGTGGATGACCTTGAGGTCCAGGGCCGGATCTCGAAGCAGCGGCGCCAACACGGCCACGTCGAAGACGCGCACGCCCTTGATGACCAGCGTGCGGTACTTGCGGCACTCCTCCTCGAAGCGCGCCAGGCGTTGGGGTGGGCACTTCTTGCACACTCGGTCGTCCACCAGCCCGACGACCTCCTTGCGGTAGGCAGGGCAGAGGGGCGAGGAGCATACCACCTTGTTGGTGGCTGCTCCAAAGATGCCCAGAGTGGTGAGGTTGCGCCCCCCGCTGCCGGCGGGGCTGTACAGCTGGAAAACCGAGAGGTCGCAGCGGTAGAGCGCGCTCAGCATGTCCCGCGCTGCCCCCTGCAGGGAAACCGCGTCCCCCGGGTACAGTTTCTGCCACACGTGCCACACGGGTTCGTAGAGGAAGAAGACCTCAGGGTTCTGGTTGAAGAGCTCGCCGAAGAAGGACGAGCCCGAGCGCCACGTGGTGAACACATACACCAACTGCCGCTTGTCCCCTGCACCCCTGTTGCCTCGAGTGCCATTGCCGGGAGAGGCCGCAGCTCCTACACCCCCGGCGGGGGCCGCGGGAGCTGCCCCAAGGCCGGCGGCGGGAGGGCGGTACGGGGTGCGAGGGTCCACGCGCGGGTGAGCTCGGGGCGGCGCTGCAGGAGGCGATCCCGGCCGTCCCCAGCCGCCCCCGGCAGCCCCCGCCGCGGCACCCAGAGGCCCGTCGGGGTTGCACTGCTGCAGCGGCTCCTTATGCCACTTGTAGTCCAGGAGGTTGAGCATCGTGAGCACCAGCAGCAGTGCGTAGCCCGCGCACAGCACCAGCGCCTTCCTGCGAAACACCTTCATCCCGAGCGGGGACGCAGGCCAGCGGCGTCCTGCGCGCCGGGGCCACGGCGGGAGCAGGGCCCGCTGTACGGCGGCAGGCGCGGCAGGCAGCGGCCGGTTCGGAAGCGCGTCCGTGGGCAGAGCTCGCGGCGAGCTGCGGCTCATCACAGGCACAGCCCGGGCCCGCGGCGCGGCGGAGGTGGCCCTGCAGCCCGGGAGGGGGACGCTGCGGGCGGGCTGCGGGCGCCGGGACTGGGGCCGCCGATCCGAAGCAGACGCGGCGGCAGAGGCGGATGGTCCCAGGCGCCCAGGACTGACTCTCCCATGGCAGCGGCTCCGAGAAGGACCTGCGAGAGGAAGAGGCGTGAATGGGTGAGCCCAGTCTCCCGCCCAGATGCCTCCTCCGCCAGAGTAACGCCCACCTTCTGCTCTGCGGGCTCCCCCACTCACCTGGAGCAGCGGGTGCGCCCCAGAGCGTCCCCGGATCCCCGACCGGCGGACCGTCCGGCTAGCGCTCTCCTCTGTTTCTCTCCGGTTCTCCGCTGCTAGGGGTCCCCGAGCCTTTGAGGGAGCCGCGGGACTCCGCTGCCCTAGTCCTGGGCAGAGTTTCCAGGCGGCGGGCGCCCTGCAGCTCGGGAGGGGAAACTTTCACCGGGCCCCGGAGCTCTACCCTGCGCTCCGCCGAGCACGGCGCGTCCCGGCTCCAGCGACGTCTTCTCCAGTCTCTGGGGACCGCAGCTTCCCTCCCGGCTCCGGGGCACGAAGCAGGCTGGAGGCGATGGCGGCGGGTGGCTTATATACGTCCCAGCTCCAGGCTAATCGACTCTCCATCGCAAGCTCTCGGCCTCCACCTTCCCATCCCTCCGGCGGCGGCGGATAGGGTGCAGCGCGGCCCCGTAGCGTCGGCGGCTTCTTCCATCACCCGGAGGATGTCCGGGCGGGCGGCACAGGCAAGCCCCGGAGCTCCGCGGCCGCGGACTGGCCCAGAAGGACCCTGTACACGTAGCTGGAGGCGAAGGAGAGGGACCCCCGTGGCACCGGCCGCTCCTGCCCAAACGCGGTCCCGAGAGGAGGAAGCCCCCGCCGCGGCCGCACGAGAGCGGCGCCCGGGAGGATGCTGCTACCCGACTCCCCCTACGCCGGGCGCCTGCAACGCGCTCGGGCCGGCCTCTGCGCGGCTCCTGCCAGCCGGCTCGGGGTTGGTGCGCGCCGCCGTCTGTCGCCCCGGCTCCTCCCCTTCGCCGCGCTGCCCTCCTCCTCTGCCTGTCCCACACCCGCCCTCCTCGCAGCTCCCGACTCCCTCCGCTACCTCTTTAGGGGCTGGAGATGCGACCGGGTTCCGAGAGGCACCGCTCGGGCCGCCATCCGCGAGTCACAGAACGGAGCCCTTGGCGCTCCCGGAGCGCGGCGCCGGAGCCCGGTTCGCAGCTCTCCAGCACAGCCCGAGACTTGGGTTCTCGGAGGCTGCACGACTCGGCTCCAGGACTCGCCTTCGAGAAGAGTTGATGATGAAAGTTTGGGCAGAAATCCACCCCCGGCGTACGCTCCGATTGTCCCGGGCAGTCAGCACTGGTGTCCCCTCCTAGGGCGGGAGCAGCGCCGCTGGGCCGCGCTGGGAGCGGCGGGAACACAATTCTGAGGCTTCGACCCTGGTGCTCGCCCTTTGCAGTGGGTTTGTGGTTTCTCCCTCAAGGAGGAAGTAATAAATCTTTTTGGCCCCAGGGTCACTGAAGAGGCTTCAGAGCGTATCTTTCTGCGCCCTGTCCTAGTGTCCTGGACTTAGACAAGGCCACTAGGTTTCGATGACCCCCCTCCCCCCTCCCCCTTGCCGAGCAGATGCTCTAGGCTTGCGCTCCTAGTGGGCACCTCTGTTGCCATCCTCTGAGGCAAGGCTGCTGGGGGAGGGGTGAACGCTTCGTTTTAATTTCCAGTTAAAATATTTGTCCGGTACCTGACTTTAAAGAGGAAGAGGCGAGATCAAAGAACTTGATCGCAAAGAAAGCCTTCTTGGACGTTGAAAGTTACTTTGTAGTTTGATCTGTGTTGGTTTATATAAAACTAATGAGGGTGACCCGAGAGTAAACCATGGCCTCACCTGTAAACTGGGAGCTGGCAGGGTGGGTGAAGGTAAGGGGACACATAGGAAAGATTGTACTCCAGTTTCCACCTAGAAGGCCGGTAAGGTGAATGACTCCCCGGGATCCTGAGGTTCAGCCCCTGGTAAACTGCAGATCACTGGGAGACTTTGATTGCTCCCTGTCCCTTTGAAGCTTTTATAAGTAAGACACAATTACTGCAAAATTATCTTAGTCTATCTGGAGCAGCCTCCCTAGGCCTGAAGACCCTTCTAAATTTAAAGTGTTGCCACTGGTGACATTTTTCTTCAGGGAATCCTACAGAATCTTCTAGGTACAGGGATTCTTGAAAAAAATGACCTAATTCAATTGTCCTGTGGCTTTAACTAGTTTTGTTTTGGTTTGAGTTGGTTTGGTTTTTGGTGTTTTGTTTTATTTCATGTTCTGTTTTGTTTTGTATGGGTTTAGTTTCAGGGCTTAGAAATTAAAAATAGCATGATGTAGAACTAGCGAAATGGTTCCATGAGTTAAAGGCACTTGCCCCCTAAGTCTGAGATCTGAATTTGAACCCTGGAATTCACATGATGGAAGGAGAGAATCGATTCCTAAAAATTGTCCTTTGAGATCCATATGTGCTTCCTGACACATTATGCCCCCACCCCTATACACGGTGAAACAAATAAGTAATGCAAAAGAAAAAGAAAAAAAATGTTAATGGCTTGACTTGGTCCCTGTTTCCAGAAAAATCTATATCACAAGTAAGATTAGCTGAAGTATTCCCTTATGGTTCTAATAAAGTATATGGATGAGACATTTATAAAACAGATTTTACACAAATTGGGATGGAAGAGTAGAGTTCAATTCTTTTAAATATCTTTATGTATAGGAAGGTACTCATGCCACTGAGGTGGAGGTCAGAGGGCAGCCTGAAGAAGTTGACTCTTCACCGTGTGGTTCTAAGGATGTAAATCTGGTCATTTGGCTTAGTAGCAAGGACCTTTACTGAGGTCCTTTACCTTGCTGAGCCATCTCTCAGACCCATCAGATTTCACATGTAACTAACTTTCTTAAGTAGATGCCTCGTGACATTTCTCCTGGGTACAAATGAAGCCCGTGTATATTGCCAGTAGATGTTAAATGGGCTACCTTCCGCCTTTCCTTATGCCCCCTCCACCTACCTTCCGGTGTTGCTTCAAATACACCTCCCCCTCTCCCCTCTACTCTTCCCCACAGACCCAAAGCTATGTTTTTGAGTGGAAAAAAAGAAAGCTGATGGAGGAAATACGAAATAGTGGGAAAATAACACTCCTGTGGTCTGTCTCCATCACCATTCCAAGAGAAATCCCTTCTAAGAGTTTGAGATTAATAGCTGGGTTTGCACTTTACCCAGAAAGCACTCAATTGCAGTTATTTGAGGTAAGGACCCTTTTAAAAAACAATTGTTTGCATAGAAACAATTTTAATGCAATTGTATAACGCTTTCCTGGAGTTGGCAAAATAGTGACTCCATTTGTCAGCCGCCTCCACCGTGATGCTCCGCTGTGATGCTCAGCTGGCATAAATTCTCAGGTTCTGGCATCTCTACCCGCTCCCTGCTTGCAAATATTTTACCATTTGCGCAGTGCCGTTATTAATTCCAAACTTTGTGACAGCTAATGATATCCAAAAACCAGATGATGCCTTTCTGCCTGCATGTATCTTGGAATTTCTCTCCTTTTGGCCTAGTAATGACCCTGGTGTGTGTGTGTGTGTGTGTGTGTGTGTGATAAGTCATGTAACAATTTCATTTTCTAAGGACCCAGTCAGGCCACAGGGCTATGTGTGAACCCCAGAACCCAGAAGATTTGCCTTTGGGAAATGCTCTCCCTGAGCACTAAAAGTCATTCCATCCTTTGTAATTTCAACAAATACCAGTTTCCAATAGAACCTGAGTATACACAATTGGTTTTTAAATCTTTGGTTTAAGACATACTGTCTCACTGAGCATTAGTAGGGCATGCCTTTAATCCCAGCACTCAGGAGACAGAGACAGATGGATCTCTGTGAATTCGAGGCCAGCCTGGTCTACAGAGTGAGTTCCAGGATAGTCAGAGTTACAGCAGAGAAGCCTTGTCTCGAAATAAATAAATAAATAACCAAACAAACGAAAAACAAAAAGACATACTATCCTCATTATTCTAAGTGACTCTCACATTTTATATGTTTTTGTATGATATAAATATATGTCTATATACCTATTTACCTGTTATATAGATCAAGAACACCCAAAGGGAGCCACTTCTACTAAATTTAGTTTAGAAATTTAGGTGAAATGGTCACATCCCAAGGAGAATTTTAAAGAATGTTTTCCTTTATAATCTCAAAAGGAAATAGCTTGAATAATCTTGAGATTACTAAGGAACTGGGACAGTCACTTAAAATGTTCCCATGAGAAAAACAACACGCTCAGGGGGGTTAAAGAAGGTTCTTCCACACTTTCCAGACCTAGACAGCTTCTATCTTATACAAACTGTCCACACAATTGCAACAGAGGAGATGCTCCCTCCCTCACCCAAGGGCTATTAACTGGGAGGAGACAGAGGTGGGAGGAGGGAGAATATGAGAGGGATGAATACATTATTTGTGTAAACATAAGAATCTAATTGGGGAGAAGGACAGTGTTCTACAACCAAATTCAGTTTACCCCAGGAGCATAATGTCCACTTGATGAATATTAAGCACCCACAACAATTAATTAGTATTAATACTAATATTAAGGTTATCAGTTGCTGATCAAGTTCTGCATGACACAAGCTTGACACAGACAAGCCTGGTTGCCACCCTTGTGGACTAGGAGACATTCAGAACACATACGGATTAAAATGAGTAAGACTGTTTCAAAGGTGAGTGCTGTGGTAAGAACTGGGAGCAGCTACTTTGCACTGGGGAGATGACCTTTGCAAAGGAGAAGTGATCCTCGCACAGAATGCGGGTGCTGCGTGGGAAACCGAGGGCATGAGAAGTGCATGCTGGTGACACAGCAAGTATAAAACCCTGAGTGAGGGGGCGGATGAGGTCAGCATCTTTTAAAAAGCAACAAGAGTGGTTCTGGAGCTATGGTCAGTGATGGGGAGCACTGGCTGCTCTTCCAGAGAACCTGGGTTCAAGCCCTAGAACCCACATGGCAAATCAGGACCCTCTGTAACTCCAGTCCCATGGTATCTGATGCCCTCTTCTGTCCTCTGTGATACCGTACACACAGACATGCATGCAAGGCATCACCAATACACATAAAATAAAAATAAATAAAGTCCTTAAAAAAGTAAGTAAAGCAAGCAACAGGCACTCCAGTTGGACCAGAATCCAGTGAAGAAGAGGTCATAGAGTCCCCTAACTGGGGTTTGCCTGACTTGTAGTACAGAAACGGTTTCCTTAACCTTAAACTTTAAAATGCAGCCTGATAAGAAGGCTTAAAAGGATGTTGTAGGAGAAACGTGCTCCAAGTTACTTCTCTAAAAACACGTAGCTGGTTTCCCAGCGAATCCCTCTGATGTTGTCCTAGCTGAAGCACAGTCTTCCCCACGCCCCATCTGGACATGCTGCATGGAACTGAATCTTCCCCTTTGTGACCAGCTGTCTACCTCCTGGGTCTCGCCTCAGCCCTGGAGGTTGGCAACAAAGTCTTAGAGTATTGATTTGTTTGGTTTCTGCTCCTTTCCTTCTAGACCCTAATTCAGTGGCTTCTTAAACTTTTTTTTTCTCATGACCCCTTTCTGCCTGAGAAAGATTTATAAAATCCCCAGACACACAGGCATATACCACATGTGAGTCAAATATCTACTGGTAATAAATAACAAAGAAACTTATTTTAAAATAATTCTTTGACACAGGTAAAACTAAATTTGCATACTGTATTTGTTACTAGTCTTGCTTGGACAAGATCCCTGACAAAAGGAACTGGAGGGGGGTGCTGTTTCAGCTCACAGTTCACAGGGACAGTCCATCATGACAGGGAAGTCATGGCAGCGGGACCTTGGGGTGGCTAGTCACCTTGATTCCACAGTCAGTAAGCAGAAAGAGGTAAACGCTACCGTTCAGTGCCTTTTCTTATTTTTATTCAATCCGAGATCCCAGCCCATAGAGTGATACTACCTCATGTAGGGTGGGTCTTACTACCTCAACTTATAGTCTGGAAAATCCCTCACCAACATGCTCAGCAGTCTGTTTCCATGGTGATTCAAAACTTTATCAAGTTGCCAATCAGGATTAACTGTCACACACTAATCATCTGACGTGGCCGTTTATTTTTACATAGAGCATTAAATCTTGGCCTACATTTGGTCACAAAGTTACAATTTTTTTTTTTTTCTGTTTTTGGTTTCTTGAGACAGGGTTTCTCTGTTGTAACTCTAGCTGTCCTGGAACTCACTCTGTAGACCCAGCTGGCCCCGAACTCACAGAGATCCACCTGACTCTGCCTCCCGAGGGCTGGGATCAAAGGCGTGCACCACCACCACCCTTGGCCTACATTTGGTACCGCAAGACAGAGCGTCTTCAACATTCTTCAGAGCAGATTGATATTTGTACTTTATGATCATCGGTGCCAAGAACATTACTTCACCTAAGCACATAGTACAGATGGCAGAAACCTGTTTAGGACCATTTCAGAAACTACTGGAAAGTCTGTCCTAATCCCAAGCCAACATATTGAATAATATTTTATGGTCAGCAATTCAAACGGAAATTTTTAAGAACATTATAATACAATACAATAAACACAAAGATAGACTGATTTAATATATGCTGAGGAACAATGACAGGGAAATACCATCTTTGTTTTTCTATACTGACAACATTCCCTTTCTGTAAGAACAGGAACCTTTGCGTGTACAGCAAAGATGCTGTTGTTCGTGGCATACAATGGTCTCAAATCTGAACAAAGTTGTCCCAGCCAGCCAAAGCTGGTTGGTGTTGCATGGTGTGATCACATGCTCATTGCAAAGTGTTCATGTTGTGGGTTCAGAACCAAGCCTGCAGTGAAGTCACATAATGTGCTTCCAGAAACATCTCAGAGTCATAAGCATTTGATTCTGAATTATTTTTCAGTCATTGTATATTCAGATACATTTTCCTGTGGCCAAAGACGCACACACACACACACACATAAAACTGAAGCTTATGAAGCTGAGCACTGAGGAGCAGAAGCTACCTAACTAGAGCAAGGAGTGTTCTGCTGCCAGCACCAGAGCCAGCATCCTCATTAGTTGCCATGCCCTGGCCTAGGGTGGATATTCCACTGGGTTCTAGAAGCCCCGCTTCCATCCTTCTTTCCTCGCTTGAGAGAAACATCCTGTTCCATTGTCGGGCTTTGGTGGAATCCTCAGTCTAGGTACTCCCCTAGCAGACAGGCATATAGACTGCTCAGCCCATTAGAAGTTCTCTCCACAGATATTTCATTCATTCATCTCTTCATTCATTCATTTTTTCCATCCTATATGTAGGGGCCTTCTATCACACGTCAAGCAATCTGAATCTTCAGAAGAGATACCAAGACATGGCAGATAGTTGCTGCCTTCTCATTCAAACAAGGAAACCCAAAGGTGGTGGTCCAAGGTATTCTCAGAAGGGACTCAGTCTCCTTTAAGCCTGTTCATTGTTCTTCCTTCAGGTTCTGAATGCGCTCTTGCGCCACCACCACCACCACCTCCACCTTCCATCGCATTCCGGAGTCCACGCCTGTTACAATCAAAACTTCCTAAGTGACCTGCTGTTTGCTGCCTGATTAAAGATTTCATTTCAGCCATGCTTTTGTTTCTGTCCCTCTTCCCACCTGGCCTTACAACTGTGCTTTCTCTCTGAATCCCCCTCCCTAAGCTCTGGTGCTCTCATCCCAGCCTCCCGTCAGTCTCTGCCGGCCTCACCTCTAGCACCTTCCCCTTGGTCCTGTTTCTCAACAGCCCTGGCCTGATGCTCCCTAAGGCCCCCCGGGGGCAATCGGAGCTGCCTCACCTACGTGCATACTTTCTCAGTGTGTGTACTTCCCACATGTAGAGAGAGGGTGTGGCCACAGAACATCTCAGCACAAGTATCTGCTCTCTGCCCCACAAAACTGTTGAGACCTTTTATTATTCAGCTGAACACTCTTAAGGGAAAAAAATAACAAGGACATAAGGTAGTCCACAAAGACAAAACATCATGGAAAGCAAAGGCGTGTCCTGTATCAATTCATCCCTTGAGAGCCTGCGCAATGTCTAGAAAGTGAGATGGAAAACTTGGCTTGGAGCTTCCTGGGAAGCACAGTAAAATGGAAAAGCTTCTTAGAAAAATTGACAACTTTGACATACAGACACAAGGGGAAAAATTCCTTCCCAAGCTTCATTCACGCGGTCTCTTTGTTGGCTGCTTTATTTCCAACAACGGGAATCATAACGTCTAGCAAATAAGTGTGTAATAAGTATTTATCTCCTGGTTTATTGTAGGTTCCTGTAAAAGAATTATGTGGTATAGAAAGTAGCTTTTCTCTATATAGGGTCGGTAAAGTCAGCTGTGGAATGGAGAAGGAGCTGATGGTTCTTATAAGGTAAATGAATGCCACAGCCTAAGATTAAGTCCATGCTCAGTGGCCTGAAGGTCACTCTCCAGGGAGAGGGACCTTCATCACTCTGAGGCACCTGCCCAGCATGCTTTGCAATGCTGCCTCTTGTGCAGTGGATGGGAAAGATTTCCTGGAGAAACTACTGCCTGGACACAGGGGTTCTGCTTCCATCACCTTTTCCCGCAGCTTTGTGTCAAGTATCTCCAAGCAGAATAAAAGCTGTCTTCTGCTATCCTCAGCTGCAAAGTAGTCTGGAGGCATTTTGAAAGTCATTTTATTTCCCCCTTGACTTTCTTCCTCGGTACAACACAATCCATGAGCAGTGAGCCCACTATATGGGGGAGGGTTGTCACCAGACTATATAGTGTCTTCAGTCTGTAGGTGTTGTGGAAGTTTATTTTGAGTTGTATATAAAATAACTGTTTTGTGCACTGTTGGATGAGGGGCTGCCTAGGCCTCGACATTTTGTATTGTTGGCAGGTGCTGGAATTACGTGGGGGATGTTTGATTGCTAATGATCTGCACTTGCTATAGTGGAACTAAGGCATTCTGGATCAATAAAAAGCACCTGAGCTCAGATGCCCTGGGTTCCACTGTCCAGGATGGAGCTTGCCATGACAGTGGTCTGCTAAGGTCTGGCAGGGTTTGCACCTATGAATATGCCTCCATGTCTTTCTTGCTGAGCCACCACTATAGGTGTAGGAATTCCTGCTAAAGCCAGCCTCTATGTCCTGCAGGCCTGCCCCTGGCGATGGGTGCTGAGAAGCCTAGAGTCTGGGAACCTGCTCATAGAGGTGGTCATCCCCTGGCACTGTGGGCATCTTGGACTCCTCTCCCACCTGATCCAATCACTCAGAAGAGATAACTCTGTATTAGAATCCCAACATTTGAAAACTTCTGAGAGCTTTGAGAGTGAGGCTTTAGCTCATAGTCAGAAATGTTTGGGAAAAAAGTAACGAAACACCAGAACCAACTGTCACAAGGAAGGAGAGAAAATGTCATACTAGTAGGAACTTCACAGCATGTCCATTGGCTCCACAGCAAAAGAATTCTGTTTAAACCAGTTTAAAAAGACATTCCCCACGATACCCCAGGCCTTTGGTGGTCCACAGAACCTGCAAAAAGTTGCCAATGGGAAGCTTCTCTCAACTGATGAAGGAAATTAACTTCCTTAAAACTTAGAAGCAGAATGTAGATGTTCACTGACATGTTCACCTAGATCTAACTCCCTACAAGTTAACCTTGTAGATCTATAGATCTTATAGATCTCCGTCAAAATATGATCTGACACTGGGCCTGAGTTTCAGTCTGTAATCCAGCAATAAGAAAAGCCCTCCCTCGGGACAACTAGGAGAAGCTGATCGAGAACAGAAGACCTCAGGGTAGTAAACAATAATTCTTCCACCCAGAAAATGGCTATTTTCTCCAGGGAGGAGGCAAAGCAGGTGAAAGAGGCCACAGAGTCTCTCGGGAAGATGGGGGTTCTAGCAACTTTTTTACTGTTACTTATAGGGACATCAGTGATGGTTTGGGGGGCACTTCTGAGCAGCTGCTAGTCCATGCAGTAGCTGCATAGAGTTAAGAGATAGTTCTCTCTCTCCAAGACATACACACACACACACACACACACACACCATTTCCTAATAGCTCCACACCAGTGTGCACAGATGGAAAGCCACTTGCTTCCTATCCCAGAGTTGTAGTACATGACCCGACCCGTACAGCAGTATGAGGCTCTTGGTACCAAGATATCCAAAACAATGTTTGCAAATTCTCTGAATGAGTCCATCACTGTCAAATTCCCATGTGTATCAAAAGCAAAAGAGATAACTGCTTTGCCTGCATTACACAGAAAGACAAGGGAGTTAAGAATAGCAGCATTTACTTACAGTCACAAGGTATACCACTTCCCTATGAAGAAAGACATTCTGGGCATGCCCTGAACCACACACAAAGGCAAATTCCATTCAAAGCAGTGTTACTTTATTTCTGAAAACTTACAGATAAATCACTTTGCATCGACAGACTTCCATAGGTCACCCCAAGCTTGTGTCCAATTCCTACAGCACACTGGTGAGTGAAGTAGAATAATTTATGTGTGTGTGTGTGTGTGTGTGTGTATACATATACATATACATATATATAATCCCATGCATACTTTGTTTTGATATCACAGGACAGGAAATACCATAAAGAAAAGGATTGAAGAAAGTAAGTGTTCAGAGGCTAAAGAGATGGCTCAGTGACTAAGCGCTTATACTGCTCTCGCAGAGAACCCTAGTTTAGTTCCCAGCACCTATGGCTCACAATTACCTGTAACTCCAGCTCCAGGGTGATCTTGTGCCCTCTTCTAGAGTCAGTGGTACCTAGCCTAATGTGTGTGTGTGTGTGTGTGTGTGTGTGTGTGTGTGTGAACACACACAGAAAGATTTTAGTTACATTTCTATTGTCATGACAAAAATCTATGACCAAAGCAACTTATAAAAGAAAGCATTTAATTTGAGGCTCTCAGGTCTAGAGGGTGAGAGTCCATGACCATCATGGTGGGACATCAGGCAAGCAGACATGGTACTGGAGTGAGCTGAGTGCTTACATCTGATTCACAAGCACACAAGGCATGAAGACAGAGAGAGAGAGAAAGAGAGCTAACTGGGAAAAAAAAAAAAGCCTGGGCTTTTGAAACCTTGAAGCCTGCCCCAGTGATACATCTCTTCCAACAAGGCCACACCTTCTAATCCTTCCCAAACAGTTCCACCACGTAGAGACCAAATATTCAAATACATGAGCCTATAAGAGCCATTCTTATTCAAACCACCACACACACACATAGACATAATTAAAAATAAAATAAAACAAAATAAAGCAAGCGCCCAACCCACATGGTTCCATTCCACATCTTCACGGCTCTCTGGTTAGCCTTTCCCCCTTCCCTCTTCCATGGCAGTGTCTGGGTTCTGAGTTCCCAGAGTTCCATGTCAACTCTTTCACTCAGACCTTGCCTTAGATACATGCTAAAATAGCCGAATGCATTTTCAGTTCAAAAAATAGGATCCGTTTTTGGCCAACGTGCGGTCACCCAGCAGATCTTTCTTCTCAGTCACGACAGTACACGTGGTCCTGCTTACCTCCACAGAGCAACCTTTCGGCCTGAGCACGGTTCCTGCCACTTCCATTTCTAAAGCACAGGACGCTTTGTTGATGTCGGGAGCTCTTTCTTTCTCTCTGCCTTATTACTGTCTATTTTTGTGCCACGTTTCATTGTTAGGACTCAGCTTCTCCTGCTGGAAATCCTCTGCCGCAAACCCATGCCCCACTTCTAGTTAAGGAAAAAAATCTTCGTTTTAACGCCACTGATCAAATTCCAGGTCAACAAATGCCTAAGCCACTAGCCTTCCTGAGAAAATACTTTGTTTTTCTTCATTCCCAACTGATGTCCAGTGTGTTACTTATTTCAGAATCAAGCTTATGTAGTTAGATGTCTGTGCAACATAAAAAACTGGGGATGTATGACACTTGAGTATGTTCTGAGTGTTAATGACATGCGTCTGGCCTCATCTGGATTCACTTTCCTATTATTACTTCAATGATGGCTATTTGACTCCCACCCCCACTTCATCTTCTCTGACCAATGGGCCTTAGACTTGTTTTGGTTCATTGATTCAGACTCATTATGGAGAATATTCCTCCAGTGTCAACATCTGGACTCTGTCTGGAGATTTAACATATAATGCTTAGTATTGTGCCTAACAGCGGGCATTCACAACACAGAGGGAAGTCCTGTCACTGACACAGACAGGCATCCTCTCCTGCAGATGGGAATGAATTCTCCTGGTTCACAAGGCCAACACTGTTCTGGAAGCTTCTGGCTCCCTGGACTGTTTGGTTCTGTCTACAACAATGCCCATATATTGTGTCTTTACATATTTGCCAAATCTTTGCTGGCATCACCAGGTTAGAGATCTCAGGATCTCAGAGATCTCTCAAATGTGGCCTTTCTGCTTGGAATGCCATATTACAGAGAGACGTGATGCCGTTTGGGATGCTTTGGCTAAATGACTGTTTCCGGACTTGCCAGCCATGTTAGCCAGGAGTTTGGGTGTTTATGGCACTTGTGAGAATCCCACATCACTCAGGCAGTCGATTACTTACATATGTTCTTTTGGAAACCTTTAGAAATGTGTACTCAGTAGTTGCAAATGTGCCCACAGCCTGTCCACTGTCCCAGCCTGGGTCAGTAATCTTACATCCTCAAAAACAACCCAAGCTGTAATCCCCAAACAGCACTATCCATCTGGTAGTTTAAGGCAAAGTGCTGAATATGCGCTCCGTATTTGGGACTCGCATTCGGTTTAATCCCATGGTTCCTCCTAATTTGAAAAGTCGTTGTTTACCCATAAGCCCCACCCCCAGCACTGCATCTTTCTGTCAGTGCCAGGCAGACAATGCCACCGACTGGCGCTCCAAGTTTACTCTCAAAGCTATTTACAGATGTCAGGCCTTATAATTTGCCCCTAGAGAAGGATAGAGAGTTCAAAAGCTGGGAAATGTGGTACTAATGCTGCCCATAAATAGCCAGGTCCAGCAGTATTTTAGCATCTTCACAGTGTCCTCCAAGGAATGGCGAATGTCTTGCCATGTGCGTGGCTTCTGTAGAGAACAGAGAAACGCAAGCGCCTGTATCTGCACTTCTCCTCCCAGTGGCTTGGGCAGAGATGCTGTCTGATAGTAGCAAACATGCAGGTGAGACTCTTGGGCTGCATAAGGATACAGAAACTTGATTAAAAACAGCCTCTGCTGCTTCAAAGATGCAGGATACAGGAAGCTGCCCGGCTGTCTCACAAGTTGAAGACCACTTGCAGAGGCTCTCTGCTCAGAGCCCTCCAGTCCAGCAGCTCTGAACTGTTAAGATTTACAGGTTCCCTCTCGCTCAGCAGTGGTGACACATGCCTATCATCCCAGCCCTCTGGAGGCAGAGGCAGGTAGATCTCTGTGAGTTCAAGGCCAGCCTGGTCTACAAAGTGAGTTCCAGGACAGCCAGAGTTACAACTGAGAAACCTGTCTAAAATAGAAAAAAAAAAATTTTACAAGTTCTCTCAAGTTGTTTCCAGAGTGAGGCTGGAATGCTCCCCTCCCTGACCCACTGACTCCTTAACTCCAAGGGTGTAGGTCTTGAACATGTTAGAAAAACCTTCTCAAATTGCACACATTTCCACTGTAACTTTCCCATTTCGAAGGCCTTATGCTCCAATGCCAGTCTCTGCCCATAGAAAACCTCCTCTGGCCAGGTGGTAGTGTTACACGCCTTTAATCCCAGCACTCAGAAGGCAGAGGCAGGCAGATCTCTAAGTTTGAGGACAGCCTGGTCTACAGAGTGAGTTCCAGGCCAGCCAGGATTACATCAGAGAAACCCTGTCTTGAAAAAAGAAAGAAAGAAAAAGAAAGGAAGAAGGGAGGGAGGAAGGAAGGAAAGAAGGAAGGGAGGGAGGGAGGGAGGGAGGAAGATGAAAACATCCTCTGGAGAGCCCTCTAGAATTCCTACAGAAAGAGATGCAGCCAATGTCTGGCCTGCTTCTGCAACTCCTGTATGAACCATTGAGCTTAAAATGAAAGATGTGCATGCTTGTCTTACTCTCTTGTGTGAGTCTCCGAAATCTCCGTTTGTCCCTCTGCCACATTCTTTGCTCCCATGTGCAGCGACTACTAGTCTCACTGTGTTTGATATCTGTTTTCATCTGCCTCACTGGCTAAGACGGAACCTAAGTTGGTTTTAAATAAGAATTATATACCACCACTGTAAATGGGAAACCATTATTATGTTACAGACTAAACTAAAATGCAAATACAGAAAAAAACAATGGAAGTCATTCAATTCTGCTGTAACTTACATGTGTTCCCTGTATTATTTTGTGTTTAAAAGCCATGGACATTAGCTCTCAGACAGTGACAAAAAGACACGGTCCCCGACTAAACTGAGAATCATTTCTCACTCTTTCTGAGAACTGTCTCACAGACCTTAAGTAAATACTAGAGTCCTGTTCTTAAGAATCAATGCTCCACAAGTTTAAAGCGTCTCGAAGATAAGGGTTAAATTTTAGGAGAGACGCAAGGATTGAAACGTAGACACATTGCCGCAGAAGAAATCAATCACCTTTGATCGTGATGTCATTTGTGTTCCTAAAACTGCTTCAGGATTTAGCGCGAGTGCTTTGTGTACGGAGTGTGATGGCCAAATATTTGTTGAGGGAACGAAGGACGAAATATGCAAACATCATGGATGTAAAATTGATTTTGTACCTTTTCTTAGTTTAGCTGCTCCATTAACCTTGAGTCACAAGTCAAACAGTCAGCAGCCGATTAGCATATGGTTTGGTCTCAGTCAGCTTGGTCATTCATGGAGGCCCAAGTGGTTTTGCTGTTTGTAGACCCCACTTGTTATCTTGAGTGTCACTACTCCTTTTGCTTACACTCGGTCATAATCCACGAGGCCTGAATCCACCACTTATACTTCAAGTTTGCATTTCAGTTTAGGCCCTGATGTTAGTTTATGCCTGATGTTAGTCCTCCATTGCTAGCTTCTCCGTACCTGAGGGTCCGTGTTCACAGAGAGAAAATGTAACTTAATCATAGTTGAACGTAGCGAAATCTCACTCCAGCCTGGAGCTGACTCAACATTTCACAGTTTTCTTTCCTTTACTTTTTTTGAAATGTGTGTTTATTTGTTTTTGAGGCGGGGTCTCACTCCTGCAGTCCAAATCAGCCTAGACCAGCCTAGCCTTGAGCTCACAACCATCCATCTTCCTCAGCTCTCAAGTGCTGGGATTACAGATACGAGCTACAACACCTAATGCTATTTTCTGATTCTATTAGTTTAGTTGTAAGTAGCTTCATTCCTGGCTCATGAACATGGCAAAAGATGCTAACAAGCTTCCAGAACATTGTTTTGAAATGCTCGTGTAAACCACCTTATACACAGTCTGCTTTGATTCAGGTTTATACTTAAGAAAGAACTTTTTAACACACATGCTTTGCTTTGCTTCTCAGTGTGTCTAGGTATTCTCTGCAGGGTACTTTACAGTCGATTGTTTTCTAAATCCAAGCCTCAGTCTTTTTGAGCTGCCGTACAAAACCCAGGCTGCCACTTCTCATGCTCCTGAAGTCTGAGAGCAATCTGGTTTGCCAAGCTCTTGGGGTGCTTCGCCCTGGCTTGCAGGTGCCCGCCTTCTCACTGTGTCCTCAGGGAGTAAAAAAGACATTTTTCTCCTCTTCAAGTAAAGACACCAATTTCACGAAAAAGTTCCTTACTCATGAACTCGACTAATTTCTTCACAATGGCCTTACCTCCAAAGGCCAGTTAATTCCTGGCTGTGTGCATTTGGGGAAACAAGTCACAGTGGGAACCTCACATGTAGCAAGGGAAAATACACTCTGCTTCCCATTAGGCTTGGAGCTTCTACCCATTCCCATCCCTGGAACCTAATGCGACTCACATATATCCAACATATTTTTAGAGAAATTGTGAAGAGGACAAACTACACACAGTACATATATAGTCATTTCCTGCCCTTAATCTTGTTGTAATCAGCTCACGGTGTGAACAACGGTCACCTTTTCAGGGGCTTATTTGCTGTGACGTGTCAAAATCCTTAAAAGTATTTGGCTCGTTTTTCAGGTTTTTTTTAATAGCCTTCAGCAGCAGTTTTCACTTTTGCTAACATCAAAAGCATTTGTTCAGATTAACACACCACTTGTTATATTATGTAAAGGCCAAGAAGTGTTAAGAGAACATCAAAAAAGAAGAGGAGGTAAGAAGATTTGCTCATTTGTATAAACTTCATGGATAGGTGAAACTAGCTTTGTTGTGATATGAACATTTGGGTGGAAAATTATATGTTTAAAAGCAGGATGTGTTGCGGCTGGAAAGACGGCAAAGAACTTGCTGTTCTCAAAGAGGACCCGGATTGGGGTCCCAGCATCCATGCAATAGCTTACAACTGTCTGTAACTCTAGTTCCAGGGGATCTGACACTCTCTTCTGACCTCTGTGGGTACCAAACATGCGCATGTTAAACCTACATATGTGCAGAGCATACATTCATAGACATAAATAAATAAAATCTTTTTTAAAGGGCAGAATGTGCTTTTTACAAAAATAAGATAGTAAGGAGGGGTATGTGGAAGAGTTTGGAGAGAGGAAAGGGAAAGTGATGTAATATGTTATAATCTCAAAAATAAATAATTTTTAAACTTTGGGCAGTGGTTTCCTCTGCAGACTTGGGTGGTTATATGTGATCGTCCTTCAGCACGAACTACTGGGTATGTTTTCTGTGTAGTTCTCTTCCATGCAGCATATTTTATAAGATTAAAAGAAATAATCAGAAAGGAAGGGAAGGAAGGATGGAAGGGAGGGAGTGAGGGAGAAAGGGGGGAGAAAAGAGAGTGGGAGTAGTTTCTGATCAACATTCTACTTCAGAAACTTGTACAGTAAAGAAATCCTATGTCTAAAACGTCTCAACTGAAACATTACAAGTTTCTCTAACAGAAGAGAAGTGGAATGATCTCAGTCTAAGAAAGCAAGTATGTTGAAGAAGTTTATTTTTAGTTGTGTTTAAAATATTGCTTTGTGCACTGTTGGGTGAGGGGCTACTTAGTTCTTAGCATTTGTATTGTCTGCAGGTGTTGATTCTGTGGGGGATGTGTGATTGCTCATGATCTGCACCGGAGGAGTTCGGTATCAATGAAAACACCGAGCTCAGATACTCAGGTTCCACTGTCCAGCATGACGCAGGCCAAGATGGTGGTTCCCTCTGCCGAGGTCTGGTAGAGTTCGCACCTATGAATATGCCTCCTTGCCGTCCTTGTTGAGCCGCCACGGTAAGCGAACTACTACACAAGTAAGTCTGTGCCCAAGGCCACTGCATGACCAGGCCTGTTGATTCAGTAGAAGAGGATAAAGCCCTACGGGATGACAGCACAACAGATGGGAGCCGTGGCCCCTGAGTGTCGTATGCAGCTGCCCCACCAGCTCGAACTTCCATCCTCTTGGAACCATCAGTGCTGAGCTGCACTAGTCACCAAGACTTCACTTTTGTCTACGTGTTGTCTACAATCACCTTCATTTTCAAATGGGGACATTTCACATACAAATTCAAATTGTGTTGAAAAATCTGAAGCTACCAATACGGAACTTTTATTCTTTTTTGTGTATTATACATGTGTGGTATAGGTGCACGTAGGTGTATGTATGTTCATGTATGTGAGGGTGCATACGCACATGCTATGTGTGTGTGCATGGAGGTCAGAGATCAGCACTAAGTGCCTGACTCTATGGCTTCCCCTTTTTTATTTTCTTTTGAGACAAGCTCTCTCGCTGAAGCTGAAGCTTGCTGATTGGGCTGGACTGAGAGATCAGCAAACCCCTAGTATCCTCTTGCCTCTGCTGCCCCAGCACCAAGAGTGTAGGCGTGTGTCACTCTGCCTGACTGCTTCATGTTAGCGCCTAAGGTCTGAGCTCAGGTTAAGCTGTTTACTCACTGAACCATCCCCCAGCTCCTGAGCCTTTATTCTTGTAAAGCAGTCTGCTAGAGCTGAGTAGGAGTATGAGGGGGACGTTTTTGGATGGCAGCTTCTGGGTTGGTTTGTGTTTTGATTTGGTTTGGTTTTCCTTGGAACAAAGTATCGTCATCTCAGGCTGACTTTGAACTCTGATATGTAGCTGATCATAACCTTGAACTAATTTTGTACCTTCACCTTCCAAGTACTACGAGTACAAGTGTTCCCACTTGTGCCTGGCTGAAGGGCAGTTTGTTTTTTTTTTTTTTTTTTTTTTGAAGCACACACACACACACACACACACACAGAGAGAGAGAGACTTGTGCATACAGGTAAGCTGACTTGTGAGTGGAACGTATTATAACACGGTGCCATAGGTCTGCTCACATACAAGAAAGCTAATATTCATAGTGACTGACCCAAGATCACAGACTAATCTAGCCGTGGTCCTGTTCCTGCTCTCACCCAGCCTCTTTCTCCCTCTGTAACTGCCAGCTGTGTTCTTCCAGATCGTCCTCCGAGTTACCCACCGGGCTTCAGTCCCCTGAAGAAGTGGAGTCGCACACTGCTTTTGAGCTTCAAACTTCTGCCCCTTTTGAAAATACAGAACCATGGTTTTTCGTACTTGTTTTGTGCTTTTTAACTCTTGGAAACGCTGCTTTGACATTAGGAGCACAGCCATTCAGCTGCCCTTTTACAAGCATCGTTAAGCTAGCAACAGAGCAAATCTGTCTATCAGTGGTCTTTTTGGGAAACGCCTGCATTAGCCTCGTAAAAATTCTCTCTCTTCCCATCCTTTCATTCTGGAAATTGGAGACTAATTGCTGAACAGTTAAAGTAGTGCTGGGCTGCCCGTCGCTAAGACTCTGTCTTTCACCACTGACTCCGCTAGCTGGGGGAGGGATCAGGTTTAGGCTGTAAAGTCCAGGTTGGGCTCATCCATGGAATCCACAAGCTGCTGGCGTTTCCCACACACAGGAGGCCCAATAGCAGCTCAGGCTCCAAGCTCCCCGGCTTTTGTCTGTTTAAGTTAGTGCTGTAATGCAGTTTTAATAGGCAGTGATTTTATTTTGTATCTAATGAAACCAACGGAGCATGAACATAGATATCAGAATTTGGAAGATAATGAGTCTGTTAGCGCTGGTTCCCGCGTAGCTGAGCGAGGTGCAGCACTAAAGGTAGGAAGAATAGACTGCTTCAGAAGAGGTCTTTATTGGCATCATTAGGGTGGTCATCAAGTGAATGATTTCATAGCAGATCTAATTAGCCAAAGAATGTGCAGAAGCGGCATCTTCCTCCTGCTAATTAGGTATCTAGACACCAACACATGTCTGCTACCTTAAAAATCAGTCCACAGATGCACCTGATACACTCTGCGGGAAGGGTAACTCCCAGACCCTGGTCCCTGAAGATGGACTCTACATGAGGACACCCGTAATGCGACATGCCCTTCCCCAGCCACCAGGAAAGGTGCAGCCCTCAGTAGCAGACGAGACACTGAAGGAAATTCCTGTGAAAGGACTTGCTTGGTTGAGGAGGAGGGAGGGAAGACATGGCGGGGATAGGTGGTAAAGGCAGGTGTATGTGAGTTCTGCTGCAAAGAGCTGTTCTGGAGCAAGCGGAGGCAGGGATAGTTAGAGCTCCGCATGCTGCCTGGACCGGAGCAGAGGCACACGGGTGACCCGGAAGCCCTCCTGATGCTGGCAAACGGGCTCTCCCAGGACACTTGCCACACTGCTCTTGTCAATGCCCCTGTTTTATCCGTCATTCTTTGATCCCCATCCTTTTACCCGAAAGTACGGAGCCATTAGTTGAGAAGAGCGGCGGATGCCTGACCTTTTCGATGCAGACTTTCTATGTAGCGCTCTCTGGTCTCACCTACGTTAAAGCGGACACTCCTCATTTCGACATGTTCCGGTATCGGGGTTAGATTCCAGGGATAGGAATAAGATCCTACAGGCTCTCAGGAAAACATCAGACAGCTGCAACGGAATGAAACGAAGGCATTTCCTAAGCAACATTACACTTTATAAAACAATTGTGCAATGGACTCCATAATCCAACAGAAAGTTATTTTCTACCAAGAATGTTATGCCTTGGTAAATATCAAGTCAAGTATTAGAGTAAAATCAAGATATTCCCAGTTAAAAAGCAAAAGATTTATTCCATATCTCAGTTGAAAGAACTAAGCAAGCAAAAACTCAACCAAAACAATGCATATACAATGTAATTGAACACAAGCCTACAGAAGTGAAGGGAAGTTTGAGGAAAAATTCACCAGACTGAGAATTTGGGGAAAGTCTCCTTCAGTAGCAAAGATGGTTGTTGTTTTGTTTCGTTTTAATTCTTGGTGGAGTTTTTTCTTGCTTATTTTGCTTCATGGTTCGCAGCGATGGGGATTTAACTCCGGCCTCGTGCACACAAGTGTTCTGACGCTGAGCCACACCCAGCCTTCAAAGGTTGTTTGGGATTGATTTTTAAAGGATTGTGTCTTCAATATGCTTCAAATCATAGCAGGCTCTAGTGGCTGATACTTACAACACTTTTACAAAGGCGGTTGACAGGTTCTCACATTCAAAATGAAAACAGGATGGAGGTCTATGTCAGACTATGAGTAGAACACAGTCTTTAGTAAAGCATGTGTGCTATGCTATGATGGGCATGAACTGAGAGGCAGAAAGGGAGAGTGGGGAGGGGAGTGGGAGTAGAGGAAGGAAAGAGGGAGAGAGAACACCCTCTCAGGCGACAATGTCAGTCTCTAGAAGATGTAGGCAAAGCAGCAAGCAGCAAGCCGTGGTACTCATGAGCTAAAGTCTACTTTTTTATTTTATATATGAGCTGAAGAACAAATTCAATCGGCTCTGCCACAACCTTCTCATACACACCTGTGTCCTAATACCATATTCGCTCCCATTGTCCTCTGAGCCTTCTTTCTTGGTGGAGGGAAATTAGAAGTTTCCATTTAAAGCTTATAAATCAAGAAAGAAAGGCACAAACATATCACATCCATTTATGATGACAAAGGCTGGAAGACCTTAGGGTGGAAACTCCTCGCAGTGTTTGCTCTGGGGACAGACTCTGGGAGCTGAAGGAATTTTCAGTTTCCATTTTCCACTCCTTTATATGTTTGAAAAGTATTCTTTTGCCATAGCTGTATCTTTCTTGTGGAATTCCTTTTGTTCGAAGGACAATGCTCACCTTCTTGGCCCTGTAGTCTTTGGGACTACCTTTTCAAGACCGTGGATAGGAGCATATTGAACAGAAAGCCTCATGCCTTCAGCAGATTGTAACTCCACTCATCTAAAAACTTTTAATTAGCTTGATGTAAAAGATCAACATAAAACCTCACAAGTTTTTCTTTTCAAAAAAAGAGTAGCTATTTGTGTGAGAACGCTAATAAACAATACTATATATCTTTAATATATCTCACTCCGGAACTGCTACTTCTGTTTCAAATATCACACCATGACCAAGGAAATGCATAGGAGAAAGGGTTTATAGGTCCAGGGGGAGAGTCCGTCAGGGCAGGGAGGTGTGGCAGCCTGCCAGCAGAAAGCTGAGAGTCCCATCCTCAACCACAAACACAGAGTGAAGAGAATGGTCTAGTAGTAGGGCCAGGCCATGAACCCTCAAAGCCTACTCCCAGTGACTACTTCCACCAACAAGGCTCCACCTCTTAAAAGTTCCACAACCTCCCCAAACAGACACCAACTGGACTACATGTTCATTCAAACCACCACAGGGGGTCCACTCCACACCCATCCCTTTGGTGGGAGCAAAGTGACCTCTAAGCCCATACTCGTCACAATTGCCACGCTGGGCTATTCAGCCAGCAAAGCCACAAAAGCCTGAGTTGGGGATCTGAGTATTTGGGGAACACATAACAGTGGGAAAGAAGATGTTAGGGAGATGGAGGGAGGAGAGAAGGATGAGGTGACCACAGATGCTTCCTGGAGCACCTTGCTCTGCCCTGCCTCAGTTCACCACACTTGGGGTCCTTTCCTCGATTCTCAGAGCCATACAAAGGGATGTGGACAGGGTCACCTGGGGGTCTCAGAAAAGTTCAGCCCAGTCCAACTCTGAACCTTGGACTCTCCCCCAAGCCATGGAAAAAGGGTTCTCCCGGGTTTGACTGCCTCCAGTCTCTCTTCACTCTAACGTCCCTGACCCTGCACAGTGGTATAGAGAACTTTCCCAAACCCAAATCTAGAATTTTCTTTTCAATGTAATTGTGGTTATGCCCCATGGCCTTCACCCATTAAATTTGCATCCCCCCCAACCCCTCCCTACAGCCATAGAAACCTGTGCTATCACTTCATGATAACATTTTTTAAACTTTAAATACATGGATTTCAGGCATCCTAAGCAATAATTCCCATGATATTATGGACTTTGTGTGCTGCTTATAGTTTTTTTCTCAGTGTGTCTTATGATAATTACGTAGATGGAAATGGAAATGTTTATTGTCTACCACTGACAGACATCCCACTAGCTTAATTCTCCTTGAAACTGTGTCTAGAGCATACCAGTCAGAACAGGAGCTGAGCTTTATTGGCAGACAAAAATAGATCCTATTAAGGTGCTACGGGGAGGGGTCACCTCACTGAGCAGAGAGGAAGGCAGGAGAGCCAAGCTCATGAAGGACAGGCAGGAAGTCTACTCTGGGTAGTGGGGCCAAGAGACTGTTCTAGCCTCTCACAGTTACAGCCACGGGCATGACTGACAGCCAGGTGTTGTCTGCCTGTATGCCACTGTCTGATTCATACCCAGGGAGGAAATTCCTATCGCCATGTTCAGGTCCCCTGCCTACCCCTTAACTGTCAGTGTGTGAGTGCATTCTAAGATGGGGAGTGGGTGGTCTTCCGGGTTTAAATGGGATGCTCTAAGCCAAGAGCCGCTTTGCTGACAGTACTGTATGGGTTTTCACACCATTCCATTTCTAAACCCACGTGCCTTTCTTTTCTCCTCGACTTGTTTTTACGCATTGCTTTTGAAACCTTAAAGGCTAGTTTAAGTATGACACGTGACGGGTTGTGAAACGTAGACGATGCTGAAGACAGTAAGGGTCACGAAAATGATTCACACTCAGTCTACGCATGGAATGGAAGGAAGAGGTGAACCATGGGTGCTGGGGGCAGGCGTTGGGAAATGCTAAGACACAAGCATGAGGAAAGCCCTTGAAACAGCTGGACCAGGTTAGCAAAACAGAAATCAAACGGTGAGGTCCTCGCCTGACTTCTCTGCAGGCTGCAGGTTAAGCAGCCAGGCTCCTCTGAGCACAGAAGCTAAGCATAGAACCTCCGCAGGCCAACTCACTTAGCAAATGCTTCCAGACTGGGCCTGTCTATGTCTTCCTAATGACAGGTTGTAGTGAATGTTCAATACATTTCAACAGATGTGGTAGGAAAAACCAATTGTGCAGTTTAAAGCAAGTGAGCAGAAATTCTAGATCAATACATTCCGAGTTAAATGTTTCTATTAAAAGTACAGATTCAACTAATGGTCTCCAATTGAGAGACTGCCCCTTAGTTTGTTTACTTGTTTGTTTGTTCGTTTTTAAGGTTATGGCCTTAAAACATTATCTTTGAAAAATCAAAATCTACCAAATAAGATCCTTTTATTTCCAATTATTCAATTAAAATGAAAGATGAAGGGATCCAGTGTTTGGTGTACACACGCCAAACATTTCCAAATAACCCCACATAGCACACTGCTCACAATAAAATATTTTCATCTGAGAAATAAATACGCTTAATATTAACTGTCCAGTTTGGTAATTAACTGGATCTCATTTCTTAAGTTACTCATTGTTTTTCCATAACTCCCCCAATATAGATTTTAAAAAAGAAAAAGAACATCTCAGAAAGAATAAGAAATTTAATGAGTTATCAACTCAAAGAAGAAATGGGGAAAAGATTTAGAAAAGACCCTTCACCAGAAACCAAAGTCTGTCTCAAGGGGAAACAGCATCATCTTGAGAGCAGATCCAGCCCCTGCCCCCCTCATCTCTCACCCCTCCACTTGATAAGACCAAGAGAGGCTGAGAAGTCCCTGGCTTCTTTGAAACTAGGGCCCAGCCTTTGTCCTCAGCCTGTCTGGTCCCAGTGCAGAAACAGGAGTAGCATCCAACAAAGGATGCTCCTGAGGGTCTGTACCAAGTGTCTGGGGCTCTGCCATTTTCTCAGCCAGACCTGCCTCTTTCTAGGATACGCTAAGTAACTCTTCTTTCTCAATAGAAAGCCACAGTAGTGACTGTTACATGCAGGGAAGAACACTAATCTGTACAGTACCAAGCCCTGCTCATCCACTGGAAATCACTGCGTGCCTCACTTTTTCTCCTAACATGCACATGCTAACACTAATTTATTCCACTGAATTCTCTTTTTAAAAACTCACATCTGAGTTCGAGGCCAGCCTGGTCTACAGAGTGAGTTCTAGGACAGTCAGAACTACAACAGAGAAACCCTGTCTTGAAAAAAACTACAACAAAAATCACATCTAAAACTGAAAACAGGCCCATGGCATTAAGCGATGTAGATGAAACAAGTCTGTGCGTATGCTTTGGGCCCAGCTTATTTTACAGAAGAGAACACTAATGTCGGAGATGGAGGAGAGAAGGCTCTGCGATGCATCCACACTGCAGCTCCTGTGGTAGCAGGTGGGAATGCAGCCGTGCAGCGGCCTGCTTGGACTCCAGGACTGATGGGCACATGCGAGGAGAAGAGAAGGCCGTCTGCCCAGATCCCACGACAGTTCTGCAAATCACCTTTTGTTTCAGCAGCTTCTACCTGCATCACCGTGCAAGTGTTTACCCGCCTTGTATCTCTTCCTTGCTACTGGGAACACAGCAGGAGCCCAGCCAGTGAGGATTTCATCTTGCAAGTTGTTTTCTGCTCACCAACTGCAGCCTCCAATCACAGCATCAAAGGCAGAGGCTAGGGACCTGTTAATCGTGTCAAGAAGAATGAGTCCAGAAGGAGGAAAAGCTGCTAACACAGAAGCCTGTTGTCAGAAGAAAAGGTCACTCGATGAAGAGCTGGAGGGAGCGGGGTGGGATGAGAAGCACTGTGTCTCAAGATATTCCCTCATTAAGGCTGTGTTTTCAATCTTACAAGGTCAAGATGCCCACAAACATTACAGACTATCACACGCCTTTAATTGCGGACCCTTCTAGCGGTATCATGTCCCTTCTCGCTGCAAATGTGTTTAAGATGAACAAGAAAGAACCCTGGGTGGCATCACAGGCACGAAGCTCCCAGAAGCTCCAGGCGTGAGACCAGAACCTGATGCACAGACCAAAGTAGTGATTCGCTGCTTGCCTGATTCAGGAGAGCCAATTCTGCTCTGCCCAGCCTTTGACATCTGCTACAACACCTTGAACCCATCTTTTCTTTCTCTTTCTTTCTCTGTCTCTCTGTCTGTCTGTCTCTCTCTCTCTCTCTCTCTTTCCACCTGCAGCTCAGAGAAAATCCTGTGAATCAGTCTGTCTGTCACCCATGCACATTTTCTCTCAATATCTCCACTGGGCACAGATGTGGCTGTGGTCAGCCGCCCTTGGGACAACTCAGAGGTTCCTCTTATGGGAAGGTGCTACCAAGAAAATGTTAAAATACTATGCACAGAGGGAGACCGGAAGAGATGTCCTAATGATCCCTACAGCCACCCCTAGTGGGGACCTCAGAGAAGGGAAAGGATGACTGTTCTTTACTTCTGCATGCTGTCTGTCCAATGGTCCACCTCTGGGAGGAAGGCCCAGCACAGGGCTGCTCATGTGTGCTAGTAGAATTCAGAGAAAGGTGGGTGGGGGAGGGGGAGTCTCACCCCACCTCTTCACACAGCATGAAAATATACAGGCATAAGTAGTCACTTTGCCATTAGCCTCAGGGCTCTGCAGGGGTCTGGGGTTGCCCCTACTATTGTGGTAGGGGAGGTTGACCACCCCACATTTACCCTCAGCCTCTGTCCCCTTCTCAAAGCACGATGAAAGCTCTACCCACTCAGAAAAGATGGTCAGTTTCTCTGTACAAGGGCCCCTGAGCTCCAGCTGCAAGTTCCAGGGGTATCTGCCTCCTTTAGAGGGTGGAAACTGTAGACCCGGTTCATCCACCCTGCCGAGCATACCTCTGGATTTCCACTCTGCACACTGTCTCCAAGGCTCTTTCTACTGGGCCATGGCACAACGGGCCAACTCCTTGGAGAGTTTCAATCGTTTGGTTAACATTTTTCAATATTATTCCTAGATGAGACATGACTTTATTACCATCTCAAGCTGCCCTTTTCAGTTCTAATATTCTCATATTCTCTGCATCCCAAGAGGCCCCTTTCCTGACAAAGATATTTACCTTTGATATGTATAACTTCCTGAAGTCTAAAATACGGTGGTAAAGCTATTAGCGAACACAGTGGCTTTTATCTCCTCCGAAGCAGGACTCACACCATTACTAAGTCCGTTAGGCTATTCTTCTTTGAATAGCTCTCCCTTATCCCCATATGTGGGGAGTGCTTATTAGAGACTCTATCTTGGATCCACCAGGGGACCTACAGAATGAGGCCTGCGTGGCATTTTATTACCCCAATAGATTACATTCATGATGGAGAAAAGGAAAAGCAAGCTGACCTCCTGGGAGGCCTCGGCATACCTACACAGCTCTCTTTCCTAATGGAACAGGAGGGAGAAGGCCAGGCTGGGGAGAGGTAAGCCCCAGATATGGCAGAATTCAGATGCTTTTCTGCTGTGCTAGTTAGCTCTCAAACAGGAGCGCTTCTTAGAATCATCTAGAAGAGGACTTGATTGTTGGGTCCTCTCAAGTTCCTGGCTCTGTGGGCCTGGAGTCAGGCCAAGAATAGCCATTTCCCATGGCCGCTGCTCCTGGGGCTGGGGACCATGCTCTAGAACTGCGGGGCTCCAAAATGGGCCACTCTAGGGGAGTCAATAAAGTTTTTGCTAGCAACCCCATCAGGCTGCTCCCTCGTCCTCAGATCCTACAGGTGCACTATGAGAACAGCCCTCTCCTTAGGAAGCCAGCCCTCCCGAGGTGGAGCCCAGGTCCACTCACTGTGACTCAGGCCAAGTACACCCATGCTCATTGCTTCTACCCTCAAGCCTATTTCTGTCTGTTTTAGCATCTGACAGGATGTGGTAGATAATTTTGGGGTGTCAAGAAAAAATGAAAAAAAGAAGACTTCCGAGCCAGCTATTCACAGATTAATAATTTCAGTACAGTGACAACTGAATATTAATCAAGGATGTGTCCTTCCCTTAGGGCTTGAGTCTTTCTCGACACCATCTTCCCGCCTTGTGCCCTCACACATCACCCCCCCTCCTCCCTCTACCCTAACCCACCTTCGTGGTTCCACAACCCTTACCCCTCATTGAAAAAAAAGAGTACTGATATATTTGAGGAGGGAAATTTAAACGAGAAAACTGTAGAGTGTGCCTCCTCTTGAATACAGCAGTTCCACCCCAAGGGATTTTTTTCTTTCCGTGGATCTATCCTTGAAGTGAAGTGCTCTTACAATGCTCAGAGCCTGTTCATTGTGCCACACGTGTAATAAAACAAAATGGAGACAACTTAAATGTCTGCTGGTAAAGAACAAGGCAAATGTATAGGCAACGACAGGAACGTAGATCCAAGGCATAGTAAGGATAAAAAGCAAGTTGCGTGTGTAGGGGAAGGGACCGGAGGGATGGCTAAGTGCGTAAGTGCTTACTCTGCAAGCATGAGGCTCTGAGTTCAGACCCCAGAGTCCACATCAAAGCTAGGCATGAGAGTTGGGGAGATAGCTCAGAGGTTAAGAGCACTGGCTGTTCTTCCAGAGGACCTGGTTCAATTCCCAGCACCCACATAGCAGCTCACAAACATCTGTAACTCCTATTCCAGAGGGGCCAGCAGTCTCATCCGGCCTCTGAGGGCACCAGGCATGGTGCGCAGACATGCATGCAGATAAAAAGCTCATACACATAAAATAAAAATATTTTCTTTAAGCTTGGCATGAGTTCACTGACCAGCAGGTGTAGCTATACACACACACACACACACACACACAAATTTAAATTAAATTTTAAAAAGTTAAAACTATTTCTGGGGCTGGAGAGACAAGCTCACTGGTTAAGAGCACTGGCTGCTCTTCTAGAGGATGAGAGTTCAATTCCCGGCACCCACATGGCAGCTCACACCTGTCTGTAACTCCGGTTTCAGGGGATCTGACGCCCTCACACAGACATACATGTAAGTAAAATACCAATGCACGTAGAATAAAAATAAATCACTAAAAAAGTTTAAAGAATTATCTGTTTAAAAAAAAAGAAAAAGAAAAATAGTTTCCAACCAGAGACCTTGACTACCAGGAACTTTTCACACTGTGACAGCTCTGTAATTCTCACCCCGTTGCCATGAAGCCTCCCAGGAACCTGTCCAGGCTGCCTCTCCACTTGCCAGGCCTCCCTAGCAGCAGGGTCCTACGCAAACCTCCTGAAAATACGTAACCGAGAAGCACTTATGAAATGTGTTTCATATCTACGCTTTATTTACTTTTCCACTCTACGTTAACAGATGGAGTCTCCGAGTTTGGACTTTGGGTCTGTGCCAGGACACTGGAAAACCCTGCAGGTGGTTCTCCTAAATTACAGGTCAGTTGATATCTACCACGCCTCTGTTCAAAAGCCCCTGTGGCGCCTACAGATGGAAGTCAGAAAGTCTCAGCCCGCCATTCCCAGTCCTCTGGAATGAGGATCGCCTCCACATCTTCACCCCTCCACCCCTTCTTACCAAGAGAAAAAACAATGGAGGGATATGTGCCCCTAAGGAGATGCCGGGAAGTTGAGTCTAATAGACAGGGGTAAGCTGGTGGTTGGATGTGGCATCTTCCTTTCCTCCCCCTGAGCTTTGTCTCGGCTGTCACCTCCAGTCACGACATCCAGAAAGTGGAAGGGAGGGTTTCCAGATGTTAGGAGGGTAATACAAAGAAACACGACCCAGGAGAATATATTCAATATCTAATCATTAAAGGGCAAGTGTTTAACCCATCCCTTCACTACCAAACGCTTTCCTATGCCAGACTGGACATCACTCCACTACCAATCCACAGAACTGACGTGACGTCATTAGAACAAAAACGGTTCCTCAAGACCCCCCAGGGATATGTCTGCGATAGCCAACAAGGATGATAGGGGACTGTAGTCAAAGCCACACTTGTAGCAGAAGTGTATGAGAGCACAGAGACCGCGCTGGGCTGCAGGCGAGGGTGCAACCGTGTCATCACCAGCACCCTGGCCCTTCTCCACCCAGTGTTTTTCCTCTCCCACGATCACCTGCCCATCGAAGCCTCTTGTGCTGTGTGCCTTACAGGTTTTAAAAATCCATAACTCAGGGGACTGAAGAGATGGCTCAGTGGTTAAGAGCACTGGCTGCTTGTCCAGAAGACCCAGGTTCAATTCCCAGCACCCTCATGGAAGCTCACAGCTTCCTTGCACAGACATACATGCAGCCAAACACCTATGCATGTGAGATCAAAATAAATCAACTTTTAAAATCTGTATTTAAGTAATTTGGCAGAAAAAAGGAAAGAAGGTAGGATGGGAAAAAATCACCTGTATGTATGTTAGCCTCTGGCTCTCACTTTGATATATTCCATTTCAGGTTTTCCATATGCATATTGTAAATTAACACAGAAATATAATCCTGCATCAGGCAGCACCATCCTTCTCGGCACTGGGTAATGGCCTCATAGTATTCTTCCCAGCCACTTCTTGGCACTCTACCAAACACTTCCTGGTTTGGGATGTTGGAACCACATGTTTTTATGGATCCTTTAATTTTGTTTTTGTTTTACAGATTCCAAATGAAACTCTGATGTACTCATCCTTTTCTGTACCTATTTTGTATTCTTTCCTTAGACCTACCTTTTAAAAATGGAACTTCTAGATCAGAGAATAATTAGGGTGTGAACTATATACCCACACTTCATCAATTCACAGTGCAATAAATAAGCAAAGAAAAAATATAAAGCACATATAAGTTTTGGCATACATAAATGTTTAAAAAAAATTAAGCTACATTTTTTTGCAGCCAATTAGCAGGAAAAATAACAGCATTTTGGAGTAGGTTGGAGTTGAAAGGAACCTCAGGTCTAACCCAACAGTCCTTAAACTTGATGTACTGTCGGGATCACCTGAGTGTGTACATGTGGGGGGGGGTGTTGTGGAGTGTGCACATGGGATATGTGTGTGTGTGTATGTGTGTGTGTGAGTGTGTATGTGTGGTGTGTGAATGTAGTATGTGTGTGGTGTATGTGGTATGTGTGTGGTGTATGTGATGTGTGTGTATGGTGTGTGAATGTGGGGTGTGTGTGTGATGTCTGTGTATAGTATGGTGTGTGATGTGTATGGTGCGTGTGTGTAGTATGTGTATGGTATGTGTGTGTGGTGTGTGTGTGTGGTATGTGAGGTATGTGTGTGGTGCTTGTGTGTGTGTGGTGTAGGTGTGGTGTGTGTTGTATGTATGTGTGTATGTGTGCCATGTGTGTGTGGTGTTTGTGTGGCATGTGTGTGGCGTGTGTGTGGTGTGTGTATGTGGTGTTTGTGTGATGTTTGTGTGGCATGTGTGTGGTGTGTGTTTGTGTGTTTGTGTGTGTGTGCATGCATTATGGGTGCATGCACCTATAGCCATGTATGTGGAAGCCAGAGGTTGACATCTAGCATCTTCTGAGAAGTCCTTTAATAATGAGTCCCACTAAAGCTCCTTGCAGAAAAGGCTGGCTCAGGTCTGGAGTAGAAGTGTACAAGAGAGGCTCGGAGAATTTGTTATTTCTGAAAATTAGAAAGCTCTGAAAGGGTAATGCTGTCTGTCAAAGTACTCAGGAGCAGCTTGAAGAGGCTCCCACTGGCCAAAGAAACAAATTGGAAGGAGAACTGTGAAGAACCGAACACATCAGAATCAGCGAGGTTACATGATGCCGAAAATAACAACGGCCACTTTGGACAACGCTAGTGCTAGCCCAGCACCAGAGTGACTTTGGACAACGCTAGTGCTAGCCCAGCACCAGAGTGACTTTGGACAACGCTAGTGCTAGCCCAGCACCAGAGTGACTTTGGAACTAAAGAGGAGAATCCAGCACTTAGGCTGCTGGTGCTCAGTGGAGCGCTCCACAGTCACCAAAGAGAAGCTTCTATCACTCCTGCTAATCAGTGAAAAGGTGATGACCAGTCGCAGCTCCAAAAACTTAGTGGACTCAGGCATGGCTGCTCGTGCCGCACACAGAAACACAAGTAGACGCCATGTGCACCCGAGGAACTTCACACAACCTCCTGTCACGTAATCATGTCAAAATGCTTGAACTTAAGTCCAACCTAGACTGCAGGTCAAATCACTGATTTTCAAAAAGCAAAACAAAGGTGGAGTACAGTTGACAAAACCCAGACTGTTGATCAATCTAAGAGAAAATGATTCCGTTTCTGTAAAGAAAACTGAAATTGGGGAGCAGCGATGGATTCAAAATTATTTGAGAGGTATATTAATGCCTGATAATAATGACCTGATTTGGGCTTCAAATGAAGGAAAGAAAGCTTTATAAGACAGCTGTGAATTTGTGAACATTGCCAGTGCTCAGTTTGAGCAGCTTTTTTGACTTAAAATGCCAGGATTTAATGATAATACCAAGGAGTCACTGGTAACTTTTTGTGATACACAATGATATCATGGCTTTTTATTCTGCATCTTGTGAAGAAACAAGCATGGGACATACATTAATTAAAGTACTGCGTCTGGGAATTACATAGATCAGAGTGGCTTTGGGTGGCTGGGATCCATTGTACTGTTCTACTTTTACATAAGTTTGAATTTTTCCAGAATGAAATGCAAACAAACATGGAGTCCTAGGCCCCTCTCCAGGCACCAGGGCTCTGAGTTCCTGAGAGTTGTGTGATTCATATGGAGTTGGTCTGTGGGCTTGTGTCTCGGAAATTGATTTGACTCAAGGAAACTGGAGCACAAGTACAAGAAATGTCTTGTCCACACTCAGTTCATGGAAGAAACTAAGTTGCCTCACTCTGACCCAGAGTCCTTCTTGAGATCCTTGCAGGGCCCTGTGAGCTTTCCATTCCTAAGTAACATGATGCTTTGACCCAGTTTAAATGCACACATCAAGAAGGTCTCCCGGGAGTAGTCTGGGATCTTTTATCACCCTTGAAATCATTCTCATGTGGTTGCTTGATCTGCGAGGACCTCAGTGTCTGCTTTGTGTACAGGGTGACTCACAGACATCTGATGCTAGTTCCAAATAGAATTATATGATGGGGGGGAGGGGGGTCATAGCCTTGCCAGCCATCCCCCAGTGCTAGAGTGTATCTTTAGCAAAACCCTCTGTATTATCATCTTTTATGGTTTTTTTTTCAGATAAACAAAATACAGCCTTTTGAGGTTAAGGATGCAGAATGTTTTAATGTGCGGCAAAGACGGTTCAGTCTTAGTGGTTTTCTTACTGTTGCAATGCTGTGAAGAGACACTACGACCAAGATAATTCTTATAAAAGAAAGCATTTCATTGGTGACTTGCATACAGTTTTAGATGATTCATGATCATCATGGCAGGGAGAATGGCAGGAGGCAGGCAAGCGCAGTGCTGAGGGCTCACATCTGATCTGAAGTCGCAGGCAGAAAGAAGACTGGGCCTGGGCTTTTGAAACCTCAAAGCCCACCCCCAACGACATACCTCTTCCAACAAGGCCATGCCTCGTAATCCCTTCCAAACAGTTCCACTAACTGGTGACCAAGCATTCAAATATACAAGCCCATGGGAGTCCTTCTCATTCAAACTGCCACAGTGGTGTTATAAACAAAGAAGACTGCGGGTTCAGTTGGATCACAGAGAAGAAAACTGAGACCAATTAACCTTACGGATGAGCAATGTTCTTAGGAGAACAAGACTCACAACCCTGGGACCATGATCAGGGTTTGAGGTGGGTATTATGAGCATTCTGAGAATGCCAGGAAATACAGTTTGGAAGGGTAGGAGAGCGAGCTCTCATGTACAGCACTGGGGTGAGCAGGGGAGCTCTCATGTACAGTACAGGGGTGAGCAGGGAGAGGTCTCATGTACAGCAGGGGATGGGCAGGGGAGTTCTCATGTACAGCACAGGAGAGCTCTTATGCAAAGCATGGGGGCGGGCAGAGAGCCTTCAGAGGAATTCCCCGCCAAGGAGATTTTCTGTCTCTTAAAGATTTTCAGGGGATGGTGGGAAGTTTTCCTTCAATGGTTTAGTGTAACATAGTCTACGTGCCAAGGAGCCAGGTGTAGTGAGGGCGTACATTTATCTCGTAGCTATAAAAGAGAAAAGCTGAGCTTGCTCCCCTAAGGATCTGTGTCCTCTAACTTGTACAGCGGAGGCCTGTCAGCGACAAGGGGGTGTGGCTTGATTTGAGATTGGCAGCTTCGAGGCCCATGGTCTAATAGGAAGATTATAGGAACATGGCGGCAGACTAGATTGTGAAAAGCTGTGACGGGGAAAGGAGGGTTGAGTGCCTGGTTTTCTCATGACCATTGTTTAATGTGAGGGCCTCTTCTTGACTTTTGGCAACGGGGGTGTCACTATTAATCTAATAACTTGACCACTATTTGGAAAGAGGCAACCCATCCCAAAAGCTCTGACAACAAGCTCGGTGCATCCGCACTCAAGATGAAGGGAGGGATGCTTTCCCCTCCCACGTGGCCACATTTGATGCTCATTCCTAATACGCTGTATATAATAAACACAGGAAAAGCTTTGGAAGGAGGAAATGAGAGTGCAGCTTCTGATGAGCTTTCAGTCACCGTAGAGAGTTGGAAACTCACTCCATGGTTCTCTCTTTGGAAGAGGACAGATACTACTTCTCAGCTTGACATTTTTTTTTTTTTTTAACTTAAGAAATGTCTTCCCAGAGCTAGAGAGATGTCTCAGTGGTAAAGAGCACTGGCTGTTCTTCCAAAGGACACAGGTTCAATTCTCAGCACCCACATGGCAGCTCACAACTGTCTCTAACTCCTGTTACAGGGATCCAACACCCTCACACAGACATACACACAGGAAAAACACCAATGTACATAAAATATTTTTAAAAAAGAAATGTCTTCCCTTAGCCTCACCTGACCAAGCACACATATTTAGGGTCACATATTTGTGCATACTCAAAACTAACCGAGCAAAATTACACATGAAAATTGTGAGTAAAATCATTCAAAGGATCGCACAAAGTCCTATTTTCTCTCTTCTATAACAGTGGTTAAAAAGAGGGGAAGTGGGCTACAAAAGACTCATACTGGGTGTCTTTGGCTTTGTGCCTCTGCTGTCAGAGGAAATCAGTGAGCATCTGGGGACACGGCTGCCACTCAGCATGGTTTATGCAAGTGGGATTGCCTTAGACCCACAGATTTCTCCAGACGACTAAACCAGTTACTTCACTCGTCTACATAGCCTGCCAAAATTTCTCCTGTTTATAGAGTTCAGAAACCTCCCCAGCTGGGTACAAGTAATTTCATCCAATTTGAATTCCTTTTTAAAACAGTGTGTCACAAATTCCCAGGGCTGGCAAAGGTGTGGTACATACTCATTTCCCAACACTACAAGTCTAAAACAATGACATTTAAAAAAAAAAAAAGCTGGTAATATGCATCATTTCAACTTTACAATGTCTATATTCTTTGACCCAATAGTTCTGCACCTTAAAATAACCCCAAACTTTTTATGTGTGCTAAGATATCAGACATGGTAACAGTCATCACAGAACTATTTAGAGTGGGAGGGAAGTAGAAAAGATCCAAGTTGCTAGCAGGGCATTGGCAAAGTAAGCTATAATAAATAATCGACCATAGGCACCCTAAAGTTCTCCTCAACACTGATGGCATGAAACAGAGGGAGACACACCAGGCAAGCCCTTCCTGGAATCTGAACCTCTAGCCAAGACAGAGGCTGAAGACTGGAGCTTCAACCCTTCCTGGTGGGAACCTGCTGGATTGCCCCTGTGACTTGTTCCTAAACCTGGTGCTTCCTGTCCTGCAGTGTCCCACATCTGATATTCCAGCTGCACTGTCAATTCTCTGTGCCCAAACAGATCTTTCCAGGGAATTCATTTTTAATATAGCTAGAGAAAGCGTTTTTTGTTTTGTTTGGTTTTACCAAAAGACACTCTGAAAAATAGTTGCCTAACCACAGTTTCAGTTTTCCAGAGTGTGTCTGGTGGTGCTTTAGCCTCCTGAAACCAGATTCCAAAAGCCATGCCTGAGGACACACTGTACACATGCGTGGTCTTGAGAAGGACTACTGTAAAGAAGCCTGCTTAACCCAAAACAGCTAATACCATGATTCCCCAAACACTCCACTAACCTCTGCAGTGCAGCAGGAGGCAGTGAGCTAAAGACAGAATCATAGTGTAGTTTCACCATTTCCTTACGTGCCAGCAAGAGCGAGGAGTCCTGCTTCTGCTGGCAGAGCTCCGCTCTGCCTAAGAAGGCAAGTGAAGTCAGTCTGGGTGAACGCATAGCCTCTGCTGTGGTTAGGAACCACAGGATCCAAGGAAATGAGAGCACTTAAATTATTTAGATGAGAGCTGCTCCACATTGGGGCAGTGCTAGACACCTTACTCACTTTATGACGTTTAACCTGCACAGCCACGAGCCTCCTTTCTGGTTTCCCATCCTGTCTGCAGTGGCCAGAGTAACCTTTACAAACTGCCATCTTGCTTCCCTTGCATAAAATGCCAGGCTCTTCCTGGCCTCATCCTGTGCCACCCTCCATCTCTCCCTGTACTCAGACTATAGTGCCTTCTGTTTGTCAGTGAAGGGGGGAGAGGGGCGCTGTGCTAACTCCTGGCCTGTTGAGCCTAGAATGCTCTCTGTCCCCATCACCAGCTCCATCCTACTACTGAACCCTCAGCTCAGGGATTACCACCTTCCCTTTACCACTCTAGCAGTTCCTCTCCCTCTCATATTGTTTTCCATTTTCCAGAATATTTTGCCATTCAACGCTCTCCTGTTCAATTTTGGGCCTAGCCCCTCCCATTATTGAGCTCCTCAACAATAGACTTCTCTGTGGAAACCTATCTGTATTAAAGATGATGAAAACCTTAAGTACAGCTACCAAAATCACTTTGCATACCAACTACCCTACAAACTTAAAGGTCCTGTATTCATTCATGCATGAGATCGTGAAAGTGCTAACTAGCCTTCCATATCCTTACTCCAGTCGTCTTCTATTGGGCAGCTTTGGTCAAAGGATCTGTAAAAAAAAAAAAGCAGTTAAGAGATATTGTTCTAGCCAAGGCCAAGTAGTTTATCATTTTCAGCTTGTTTAAAACGCACTCTGCAAAGGAAAAAACCAAGAAAAACACCAAAACGGAATCTGGAGAGGATAGGAGGAAAAGTCTTCCATTGCCCCACCAAAAGCCACCATGGGTACACCTTTCATTTCAATGGAGATAAAGCATCAACAGTCACAAGGAGCTTTTGCAAGCTTTTGCAAGGCTACCAGGGACCCAAAGTTCCCCAGTGGTAATTATGCAGACACAACAATATAAACTGACAAAGGTGCGCCATCAGACACCAAAATTAGATTGCAGGCTTTCTTCCTGTCATCCGAGTTCTTTGGCGAGATGTGAAGTTCTTGGAAAACCAGCAACCTGTGTTGCTAGGAACTCTGAATTCCACTGTGAAGTCTGGCACTGAAAATCACCTGAACTCTTCACTAAAGAGGACGTTGTCAGGGCATGTACCATGATTATACACCAAGGATATTTTAGAGATAAGCTATTGTGGATAGCCAAGTTCTGACACATAAGAATAGATGTGAAGTATAGAGTAGGCAGGGTAATGCTTAACACCAGAACCTTCTCCCATTCTCTACACATTGTTAATTCTGGTTTTATCATTTAATTTTCATAAAGAGTACACTAGATTTTATCCCAAAATATATGCAAATATCCTGGGAAGCTTTAACAAGTTCTTATGTCAATCATGAGAACAAACAAGTAAAATGATCATTCCCCACTTAAAGACTTTCTCTAACATACCTGCTATTTAAGTCAAATTAAGCACACTTTCAGGGCAATCAATTCAGAATTAAACTATTTTTAGACAGAGATGTAGATGCTTCTTGAGAAGTATTTGATGAGTGCTATCTCTGCCTTGTGGCACTCATGCATACAGACAGTATTTAGCAGCATTGGGCATATTGCAGATCTTTCTGGAAATAACACATTCTTAGGCTATATCCTGGGCCTCCTGTAAACCACATAAGCTACAAATGGCATATCATTTTAAAACTTACAGGTCTTAAGTTTGTGTTAGCTAAATATTATGACAATTAGAAAAGATACCTCCTTGTTAATAAAACAATTCCTGTTACCTAATATCTCACCACACTCCTTGAGAGGCTTGTGAAGACTATGCCAGCTTTTATTGGAAGTAGCACAGCAAACTTGATGAAAAGCAGTTTCCTGAACACTTTAATAAACCGCTCATACCCAGTAGCACACTACTGTAAAATATGCTGAAACAGAAAACCAACTAAAAAAACAAAATACTGCTTCTCACAACGAGAATATTTAGCTGCTAAGGAAGTCAATCTGCAGTGGGTTGTCTACCCAGTGAGGTGTTTCAGTCACCATATGACTTTTTAATCGTAGGCTCCTCCAAATTCGTGTTTTATAGCTTTGAGAACTCCAAAGGAGCTTTGCCTAAGTCCAGAGGACATTACCACAAATCTGTTATTTCTGAATAGAATTTAAAGTGTAATTTCCTTTTCAAATTCAATATAGTTACGCATCTATTCTAAAAGTAGTTTTAGGGTACATTTCTTCTTGCATAATCTGAAGCTATAGACTCCAACTTGCAAATACATATAAAATACAGTATGACCATACCTGCTTGGCCCTCCTCTATTTTCTTAGATTTTGTTCTGCCAATTTTATGAAAAGTGCATATTGTTGCTCATGTATGTTAATTTGTGCAGATTTTTGATTTGTTTTTTTCAAGACAGTGTTTCTCTGTTGTAACTCTGACTGTCCTGGAACAGACCAGGCTGGCCTCGAACTCAAGAGATCCACCCGCCTCTGCCTCTCCCAGTGCTGGGACTAAAGGCATGCCCCATCACCATCCAGCATTTTTTTTAACTTTGAACTTAGACAACAAATCCCATGCTTCAAGATTTCATGCTGTTCTTCTCTGGGGCCGTCTCACACACCTTATTCCAGCTGCTCATGAACAGATTTTCCTTCCAGAAATCTTGACTGGCAGAATTGCACAATAGTAAATGGCAACTGGCAAAAGGTATTTTTATTTTATATTGTTATTATTTTGAAACAGCATCTCACCATGTATATGCTGGAACTATATAGGCCAGGCTGGTCTCAAACTCAGAGACCCACCTGCCTCCCAACTATGAGTAAAGGGCCACCATGCCTGGCATTCACAAGAATGCTTTCTTCAAAGGGAAATGTGAACAAAATGACTGCCCAACCTAACAGATTACCAAGTGGTCTGTGCTGTGTAACACACACACATCAACAGATCAGAATTCAGGAAATGTTAACCAAATGTAATGGTTTCTTTTTCAATTTTTAAAAATATTTGACTGTTTTGTAATTTGTTTTAACTACAGGATGCTTCCACCATCAGTTCCTAGGAATTCTGAATGTTTGCTTAAGTATCACTAAAGATAGCCCTACGCCAGCAGTGCACATGGGGCTGCACCCTTACAGTAACTAAAGTCCTTATCCGTTCCTAGATGAGAAGAAACATCACACCCAAACATGACTCCACAACCCAGGCTCTTCCTCCTCCTCTGTTACTACATGTCACACCACACCAAGTTTTAAAGCCCCAAAAGGAGGTTCTTTATTCTAAAACAATTTGATAGCTGTTTTCTAAGACAGGGAAAAACAACATTAAAAAACAAAATCAACCATTTATCTTTCTCTTTCTTTACAGCAAAATGAGTATCGAAGCAAGCACTATGCTTAGTAAGTACTAAAAATTTCCATTAGCTTCTGAGCATGGTCATTAATATTAATCCACTGCAATTTCAAAACCAGTTTGCTTCCTCAGTGCATTTTAGTATGCCAGGCTATGACGTGTTGCTGTGAAATTACATCATATAAACCATTAAACCATATAAATCATATAAACCATTAAAGAGACCACAGAGCACACCAAGTTGTACAAATGGTAAAGAATTTTAATTAAATGATGTCTTATATTTCACTTTCTAGATTAGTCAAACAGCAACAAAGCAGAATGTGGCTATAAAGGGCAGGACAGAGGGGAGAGGGGAACTTGGTAGGTACAGAGTTTCAATTTTGCAATGAAAGAGTTATATAGGTTATTTGCACAACAATGTGAATATACCTAACACCAGCAAACTGTACAGTTAAAAATGCTTAAGATGGTAGCTTTCGTCAAGAGCATTTTACCACAACTAAAAATAAACGAAACCTTAAAAAAAGGAACCAGTGAGTCTTCAGTGTGATACCATGGTTATGGTTTTTTTTTTTTTTAAAACAAAACAGATATACTAATGAGCTGATATTTACAGGTTGATGGATAGATGGCTGTTGTTGTACGCTGGAGTCCGAAGTTTTCCTCAGTGAAATAAACAAAACTTTCTTAACAAAGAGAATAAGGGTATAAAATTTCCTCATAGGGAATCACCTATCATGAAACTACCTGGTGACAGTTTAGATGCATAAATGGCACTGTAGCTACAACAGATGGACGCAGATCCTCACACCACCATTCTGAATGGGAGAAAGACACTGAAAGCTAGATTACTTTTAGGGTTCCCGGTGAAAAACCATATGCAGAAAATTATATGAGCAGTCTAAATTTACTATGAAAACAATGCATTTTATTTAAGTAATTAAAAGTAAAAAACAACAAAAGTGAATTCCACAAGCTTTGTTTGCCACTAATCTTTATGTAGAAAACTATATGGTGCCAGTCTCCTCTGGAGAGCACCCCACAATCCTAGCCTTTCATGGAGTCTGTTCACTGCAGAGCACTTCAGCTTAGCTGATTTCAACTATGTTATTCCATTTCTAAAAACCTCTTTTCTGCTATTTCAAATCACCAGAGACACAACATACAAGAACCTGAAGTTAAAAGAATAAAACACCAATACTCTAAGCACAATTCCATATGGAAGTGAATGAAGACATTTTACAAAACTATACAGATTACTAGTTATACATATAACCCATTTACACTGGAGCTCCATGAGGTGGTACGAAGTACACAGAGGCATTGGAATTTCAACAAAGGAACAAGGCTCACTCTGAACAGCAGCACATTCCCACCTCTTAGTCTATCATTACACTTTCCTGGGATTTGTACTGTCTATTGGCTCAATCTTAGGAAGTTGATAATAAAAGCAAGAAAAAGCCAAAAAGATAAACATTCCCTAAAATCTATTCCAAAACATGCATGTGAAACGTAAAAACATTTTGTTAATGTGAGTTTTTAAATCACAAGACCCTTTAAATTTATACTGTCTTCACAAATATCTGCATTGATTTTTTGATTTTTTTTTTGTAGTTAGGCTTGTCCACTAAAAATTAGAAGAGGGAAACAACAAACAAAATGCTTATTTTTAAAATATATTGTTTTAGAAAAGTGGTACTGTTCGATTTCAAAAACAACTTTCTCTGCTAAAGAAATCACACTGCTGTGGTCATCAGAACAGGTAAATCACTTTGGCAACACAGATTTATCTGCCCTTATTTGTAACCACAGTTAAGTTACTATCATGGTCATGCAACTTTTAAGAACTTATACCACCATCAAGGCAAAAGTGTATAGGATATTTCTAATAAATTTGATCATAAACAAAATCTCTTTGAAGTGTTTTCAAATACTCAAGAATATTTTTTTTAAATGGGGAAAATACATAGGTCAGAAGGAAGTATTTCCTCCAATACTCTTTAATTTAAATTGGAATTAATTGGAATAAAATTCTCAGGTTAAGTCCACAGGAATGGTCTGCAATAAAGAAAATTAGGTCAGAATAGAGCAATTTCTGCAAAATTTAGCAGGAAGAAAAAAATCAAAAACATTGCAAGCCAAATAAAAGGATCTTTTGGGATCAGGGCTTCCCATCTCCCTAGTTCTTTAATCTCCAACTCACTACAGTCAGAAGCCCCAGTAGGCTGACTTACAGAAATTCGTAAAAAACAATGCCAAAGAAGTCACAGTCTCTTTGGTAAGAAATTGACCAACACGTTACTTTCCACCTGTATGTAATGTAGAGAGAAGTCAAACCGTATTGCCTTGGTAAAGAACCCCTGTGCTGGGTCCTTTGAAGAGATGAACAGAGGATCTCTTCACACATGCCATCTGGTAGAGGACAAGAGCCATGCATTGCATAGCTGGGACCATCCTTCCTGGAACTCTCAGAACGTTTATGACCATTTTAAGTCAACTCAACAGAAATTATGCTGTGTTCTTTGGATGGATATGAAAACTAAACTATTACAAAAAAATATGCAGAACAGCTTCCTTCTTGTAAAAAGAGAACCTCAAGTTTCTGATCCCATTACAGGGAATCTGTTTTTGAAAGAGGATCTCACTCTATTGTCCAAGCTGGTCTCAAACTCCTGAGTTATCTTACCTCGATGCTGGGATAAAAAGTGTGTCTCACCTGAATCTATTGTGAATTTTAAAAGCTTAATTCTAGATGTCTCCTCAGAAAGTAAAATTAATGGATAATGCTATTTACCATTCAAGAACAAAAAATACCATATATATTAAAAAAAACTCCAGAAAATATTCTATCAGGTCTAAGTAATTTCTCACCTACCCAAAAGGAATCCAATTTTAACCGTTGCAAGATTAACTATAATAGTTACATATGGATCCACTGCAGTAGAAAACACTACAAATAAACACCCCAAAACAAGCTAAGTTTTTATACTCAAGAGAGAAAAATAATTATCCTTCATAACTTGCCCGAAAAAAAAAAAAAAAAAGAAGAAAAGAAAATCACTTTCTAGCCAATTATTTCTTGGCCTATCCAAAGGCCCAAAGAATGAGGAACGCCACACTGCAAGCAATTCAACACTGTTTTTCTGAAAAGGAAGATGATATAAAATGTCATTCTCCCAGACAATGAACATGGGAGAAAAAGGTTTTCCTTTTATACTGGCTCTATTTATATAGGTCTTTTAAGTACCAGCACCAAATGTTCACATTAATTATTCTGAGCAACTTTAAGTAATTAACATTTCCTAATAAAGTGGATAAACAAAGGACTGAACAATTTTTCATGCTAAGAATCACTGTATCAAACAATGTAACTGGCCATTTCTAAAGCTGCTATAGACGTGTTAGATTAGGGAAAGGCATGCCTTACTGTATAACTGATATGACTACTCCCCCAGTCACAGGTACAGAACACCTTACTCTGTGATTAGGCAAGATTAAGTAAACAAGGTGAAAATATTTTTAAAAATAAGTTATATCCAAACAATTCATCATTAGAGGAAAAGCATAAACCATTACATAAAGTACTTAAATGAAAACTGAAAGCAAGACTGACAAATAATAGTGTCAGTTCGAGTCTATGTAACCCTTCATTACATTATATTCACTGTGATATTTTGATTAACATTCACAAGTTTCCCTATTTCTTCCTCAGACTATAGCGAGCTCTTTCCTGTTTATAACAGACTTCAACTCTGTAAATGGTTTAAATCAACTTTTTGCACCTTGAATTTACAAACCACTGGATGTTAAAATTGCCTGAAAACCATTTTATTTTTCAATTTTTATTTAAAGCTGTACTTCAAATCCTTCAAAACAAAAAAAGCTGTTCAAACAAGTTTGTACAAATGTCATGATACCAATGTCTTAAAGACAACCTACAGACAATTATAAAAAGGCAACTATTATACAAAAGAATTCTATGGCAAATCTTTTTATAAAATCTTTTATAAATAAACTTGCTTCATGATAAAAATTAAATTACCCTAAAAATACGTAATTGCTCAGAAGATGAGTTAAGTGTTTTGAAATCCTGTTGCTTCTTTGAAAAAGAACTGCTTTAACCAGGTATTACAGTAACAAATACCATATCATACCCACTTACTAAAGCCTTCTGGTGTCTGGTATGGGAACCTTCCTACAGAAATGGACCATAAAACCTACTAAATAGGAGTCATGGGTCCCTTAACTTTTGATAGTCATTTTAGTAAATATAAAACATTAGCTACTTGAACATTGGAGCTTGTAAAGTGCACTAGGTTTAAGAAACATCAATGGTGCCAAATTTACTTAGTAGGTCTTTAAGGGACTTGGTGTCACCAAATGGGCAAAAAAACAACATTATAGTTTTCTGTTCAGATTTTATTTGAAATCTAATTCAAATTGTCAAAGCTACAAAAGGGGGAAGACATCTGTATTATGTGTCTAAGTCACAACATCCTAAAACAAAATACTACTACTGCCAGCAGATCCATTGTACACATTTTTGATGAAATTCATTAGCACAATAAAAATTTCATCTTGAGAAACAGCCACAACAAAAGTAATTTATACAATATAAAACAATGACAGGTCTACAGATGCAGTTACTCATGAGTTTACACATGCATTCACAAACAAACAAACAAACAACAACAAAAAAAACCAGGAATGCTCTTTCATTAGATTTTTTTTTGTTTTTGTGTGTGTGGGTTTTTTTTTATTAAAAAAACAAAACAAAACAAAACAAAAAAGACCATTCAGGCACAAAACAAACTTGCATTTCCAATAAGTGACAGCATCTTAAAAATATGTGTCAGTGTTTGTTTTTCTTTGACTTTTTATGAGACCTGTGTGGAGACCGGGACTGGGATCTGGATTTCTTCCCTGATTTCTTAGGGGACCTAGACCGAGACCGCCTAGACCTTTTAGGTGTCCTTGAACCAGATGGTGACCTGAAGAAACAAACAAGAACAATGTTTAAGTACTAGGCCACAAAACTGCTTACATTCTTGTATGGCTTAAAATGAGCTTTAAGTGTGTATATAAGCCACTAACAAAACACAACAGCAAACTCTAATTTATTCTTTACTATGTACATACACACAAATTTATTTTGCACATACTATTCATAGATGATCAATAAAGTATGTGTTTTTGTTGTTGTTTGTTTTGGGACAGGAATTCTCTGTGTAGTCCTAGCTGTCTTGGAACTCACTCAGGAGGATAGGCTATCCTCAAACTCAGAGATCTGCCTGCCTCTGACTCCCAGGTGCTGGGATTCTGAGCATCACTACTGCTATACTGATAATATGCTTTTTTTTTTTTTTTTAATAAACTCCCCAAGTAACTGATATCCAAAAACTTTGAACCTCTAATCTACAAGACAGAGTTTAAGGTGGCATTTAAGACATTCACGCAATTTTAGAAGCACAGAAGCTGGGTATTCTATACTTTTGAGGGGAAAAAAATCCTACTCAAGGTCATCATTTAAAACATAATTTGTCGTTTATAAGACAGGGTTCACTGTGTATCCCTGACTGGACTCTGCCTCTCAGGTAGTGGTATTAATGGCATTTGCCACCATATTTGGCCCCAGTAATTTTGTTAAGTTCTATTCATGAAGATTTCCCAAACAAACAAAAATACACTTACATATATACCTACACATACACACATGTATACAAGTGTGGTTTTGAAAAGAAGAAAGTCATCTATTTCATAAAGACATTAAGAAAACGGTTATAATAAAGTATTAGCATATGAATTCAGGTACAGGCTCTCAAGAAAGTTTCTCTCTGTAATACCAAATATATTTATGAACCACTTTTGAAAGGTTTAAATATGTAAAATGTGAAAGTACACACTGAAGAGATAATATAAATAGTATTCTACTTCCTTACTCACATACTTTATTTCTGTGGGAAAGGGGTATTCGTTTTTTTCAGCTTTGACAAAATCTAATAAGACTATTATACAGAAACAAAGAATAGAATGAAATGTAACACCAACCCCACCCACAACAGAAAATCCTTGGCCAGTCTTTAACTTGCTGAAATTATTCTATACTTGAATTATGACAAATGCTGGGGTAGGAATAAGCTAGAGATAACTCAAAAATAAAAGTATATTTCCGTGGCTTCCAAAATCTTTAAAACAAAACAAAAAACAAAAACAAACAAAAAAAAATCCCACATCTGCCAACCACATTATTTTCAAAGCTTATGGAATAATTAGTTAACCGGTGACTGAAATATTACTAAAATTGGCTTTCATTTACCTTTTGGCTTTTTTGCTAGTATCTCTAGGGGAATCTTTGTGCGATGACCTGGACCTCGAGCTTTCTTTATGAGATCTTTCTGACCGCTCTGAGCGTTCTGATTTTGGTGATGGGGATTTCACTCGTCTACCGCTGCTACTTCGAGATGGGCTGGGAGAGGTACTGTGTCGTCTTTTCCTACAAGTGACAAAAAGGTTTAGATATTAATTTTCAATTTTTACTAAATTAGCTACTAATCCCTCCCCATTTATACTAACTTAACTCTCACTAGTGTTATTTTCCAACAACACTCAATGTCCTTTATTTCATGAACAAGTAAGTCGTAATACAGGTTGCCCAAAAACAAGTAATTCAATAAATTCAATTTCCTTTTGTTGTAAGAGATTACTAGGAAGATGAAGAAAACCTGAAGTTTCTGGATTGGAGAACAATAAGGATTCTTTTTCAATGCAGATTTCTTAATATGGCACTTTTACTGAAGTTAAATGAGTAAGATTCAGAGAACAGGGTATTGTACTGGCCACTTATAACTAACTGGTTGGAGGTAAAGAAGGGAAGAACTGAAAACAGAAGCAGAAACATTTTAGTAGTTGGGGTTATGTGGCGAAAGGTACATAGGGATTATTTATACTATTCCTGTAAATTTTCTGTAAAACTGAAATTAAATCAAAATAATAAGAGACCAAAGGGTTGCATTTTTTTGTTAACCAATCTATATAATTTTCCTATTTATAATATGCAGAGTGATTAGAAACCTGGTTTCTCATTTGCAACCACTTGGTTTTTATAATGTAGAAACTGATCCTGTTGACTTAAGCAACTGCTTCACTACAATAAACATTTAAAAACTATAAAAGTAAAAAAACACAGTTCAGGGAGGTGGCTCAGCAAGTAAAGGCACTTAACTTGAGTTTGATTCTTTGGAACCTGCATGGGAAAAAAGAGAGAACCAACTCCCACAAGTTGTCTGCTGACCTCCACAGTGCACAATGGCAGGTATATACCTACATACAAATAAACTACACAAATAAAAGTTTAAAATACTAAGTAAAGAAAAACTCAAAGAGAAAAGCTGAACAAAGGACCTGACATGATGAGCAAGTCACTGTAGCTATACACAATCTCCTTCCAAGACAGAAAAAAGATGCCTGCAGTGGAGGCAACAGGCAGATCTGACAAGCTGTTATTTAAGCCATGGGATTGATACCCAATAATGTAATTGAATTCCTTCAGTGAATTAAGGCTAAGGATACCACACGAACCAAGTGAAGAGATGATGTCCTAATTAGTTAAGCCAAGTGGCAACTAACTGCCCTCTCTCAGCTAACTCTGCCTCCCACAGGCAGAAGCCAAACATGTTTACAGTGAAAAACTACTTTCAGTGTGTTGCTGCTAATGATGGAAATACTTTAAAGAAACAGACAGCACTCCAAATCTTGAAATAAAGCAGATAACTACAACATGCCATACCTTTCTTTTCTCGTTGGAGTACATTCATCTTTTTCCTTCTTGTCTTTGGATCGAGATTCCAATTTTTCTTTATCTTTTTTGTCTCTTTCTCGTTCTCGTTCTAATTCTTTCTCCTTTTCCTGTTTTGTTTTTTAAAAGAAAATATTTAGTTGCTAAAAAAAGTCAATTTAGGCTATCCTGTATTTTATTTTAGGAATTAATTTTTTAAATTACTAATTAAGGTATATCATTTTCAGTTTCAAAACGTATCTACCCGTCCAGGCAACTAGCCATTTCTTACATACTAAATCACCATGCCTGCACAGCAGCATTTACTGAGTGTTTATCACAGCCCAAACAACACAGTAACAACTTTCCATATACCAAGTCACCACGTAATCCTTTACATTACTATTACTCTCAATCTAGACATGGAAAAATCAGACTCAGAAAGGTTAAGCACAGTGACCATCATGGTCACACTAGATAAAGTCAAGAACTTAGACTAAGAACTCCTGTCCCTTCATCCTTACCAACATCAAAATGGGGGAGGGAAGAAGATGGGGGGCAGAATGAATCAGGAAAATCTAGCAAGCAACAAAGCCATACTGACCTTCCCATCACAGATTGCAAGAACCTAGTTATAAAAGCAATTCTGACTGTATACAGTAGGTTCATTTAATATTTTATAATTTTAAGTAATTAGAAAAGGAAATTTAATCCTAACATAAACTGATTACATAATGATGCAATTACATAAACCAGAAAATTAACTGTTTGCTTATCCATAGTTGTCCTAACTTCTCAATAAAATTCTAATTTGTATTAATGGCAGAATAATCAAAGTAGGGGCTAAAGATACTAAACAAACTCAGTTCTTTAATAACAGAAACAGAATTTATTTGTGAGTGGCATGCACCAAGAACATTATCTAACTACTTTTCATTTTTAAAAAGGGAGAAAAACTACACGCTGGCAAATTTTTTTACAAGCCAGACCAAAAAAACCCTTTGTCTTAATGGGTTACATACAATCCTTTTAACAACAGCACCACTGCAATGAGAAAACCACACAAACAATACCTAGCTGTGTTTTGGTAAGCTTTATTTACAGACAAAGACCATAATTAGCTGACCTTCAGCATATTCTTTCTAAAAACACAATCTTGTCGCCAATTAATATTCATGAAATATAGGAGACTAAACTAGTACCTGACATATCATCCATTTTTAGTTTGCTGCCACTGAGATGCAGGGAGCATCTTAGAATGAAATCTTCTATGCAGACTAATAACCTGATATCAAAGGGATTTAAGGGGTTGAAAACTAGCACCATTTAAAAAATAATCTCTTTTATCTTTTCCCAAATGTATCACAGGATATAAGCCTGTGCAAATATGAGGTACAAAGGAGGCCAACTTCCCTTAATAACATGCAATATACATTTTCCTGAATGATTAAAAACTATTTCCTAATTGACTTCACATTTTATAGAAACTATACTACAGTTAAACTATTTTAAGCACTGACTCAATAGCACAGAGCAACAATAATAATACTCGCTATGATCCAACAAAGCCCTAGTGGTACACAGAAGAGAATGACACAGGATTCTACCAGTCTGTGCGGCTATACAGTCACTTTACTAGGCAGCTCCCTGCTACCAATTCTGTAACTGTAAGCTCCTGGGCATGACTTTTACTTGTTTGATATTGTTATCATTATCACTGTAATGGTGGCCAAAGTACAGAATCAAACTGCAGTTCTAATGGAAGTCCCAAGCATTTCGTCACCATATAGGGTCCTAGTTCTGGTGCTCTCCACATGGCTAACTCATTGTACCTAAGTCCCTGACTCAGAAGATTTCTACCTCTCAAAATGAACTTCCCAACAGCAGTATTACCAAACCTCACTTCCTGGGATTCCTGGTTTCTTACTATCATCAATGTAATGCCTTTCCATAAGGTTTTCCAGTTCAAAAAGCATGTTCTTAGCCAAGATTGTCTAGTCCGTGGTTAGAGTACAGAATAAAATGTTTCTAATTGTCATTCTATGTTTATACATCAAAGGCCATCATTTGCAACACAGTTCCCTTTGGTGTGCTTTATCCTTATAGTCTACAAAGCCAAATTAGTCATATTACTGAATAAACGTATTCCTTACTCGCTGCAGCAGTTTATCTCTGTAGTGTTCTACTTGTTCCTGGAAGCTTTGGCCTGGTTTTTTAGGTCTCTTTCCAGATTCCAATTCATCTTGAAACTTCATAACTTTTAGCTGTGAAATAAGACAGTTTTAATAAGAGTATTCTATCAAAATTTCTCAAGCATTGCTTTTCTCCTACATAAAGTCTGTCAGACAAACCCACTACACAAAATTCAGGTCATCAAACACTAGCACACATGTTCTCAGACAGCCAGCAGAGGGCTAAATTCATAGACTGCTTCACAGCCTTAAGAACATACTTGTTCACCTAACAGCAATAATGAATTTGATATCTAGTTCTCCAAATTAGAAGGAAACAGTGAGTACAGGCAAGCATACTTGGGGCAATTTTTAAGAGTCAGCAGGACATAAAAAGAAAGGACATTAAAAGCAACAGTAAAAACAATGGTGATATTCTAGTTACAGCTCTTTAGAACAAAATCCATAGCTGCATAGTCTAAAGGCTCCACTCTATTTATAGCACAGTGTAACCACTGACCATCAAACACAGAGTTAAACCATATTCAGGATGTACCTTCTAAAACAATAAGAGTAAATACTGACTAAAAAAAGATCAGAATTTCTTGTTTCATTTCTTAAAATGTATCAGAATGGCCTGGGCTATTTATAGGAAGAATATTTATATGATGATAATTATATGCAAAAATCACAGATTCATAAACACTTGCAATGAATAACAATCTAAAAGCCTATATCCAACCCCACAAATCCACCCCTGGGGTGGGAGGGGTGTCCAACCTTGTAAAATCAATAACAGATAAAGAAAATACGAGAAAAGGTGAGACTAATTTCACATTTTATTCTGGAGATTTAAATATTTTGATCACCACCCCCTACTCTTAGAAAGACAAACAAAGTCTTGCAATGAATCCCAGGCTGGCCTCAAACTTGTGATCCTCCTGCCTGGGCCTCCCAGGTGCTGTGATTACAGGTACACATATCGCCATGCCTGACTAAATTTTTTTTTACAATTCTGTAAAGATCATTTAAAAAGATATGTGTGCCATAGAGGTGGCTCAATAAGTAAAGATGTCTGCTACCAAGCCTGATGACCTGTTCAATCCCATGGACCAACATCGGTGGAAGGAGAGAACCATACTTCTATTTAACTGCTGTGATATGCACATGTGACACATATACAAAATAATAAACGTTTTCAAAGAGAATAAGTTTGTGATGTATTTTAAACTTAAAGTAAGAAACTGGATTGGAAAGAGGGTTCAGAAAATAAAATATCATGCAAGCCTGACAACCTGAGTTCAACCCCCAGAACCGAATGTGGTGACCTGATGGCCTGTATCTGTAATGCTAGCATTTCTAGCACTCTATGAGGCAGATGGGAGAATCAGTGGATAGTTTGCTGGTCATTGATCCAGGAGCACACAGCATGGCAGAAATAACAAGGAAAGTGATAGGGAGAGAAGCACATGGACATCCCAAATCTGTCCAGCCTTATTTTATGCATTAAGAGATAGAGAGGACTCTACTTTCTTTGTATTGATATGTTGTTTAGACTATATGCTACTAAAGCGTTTGGGAAATGCAGCCTGCGCATTGGAGAAAGGTTATAATCCTCTCCCTGACTTGCCCACAAATCAAAGAAATATTTTCACGATGTTTAAATTCATGGCTGTATCTTGTAAGTTCTCTTATTTTTGGCCTTTTTCTACCTAACTCACTTTCATGGGTTCTACAAACCAGAGACTTGAGATTCTCTCCATCTTTTCCTTCAAAAGTCTCAGAATTAATCCTTGCTCTTTTTATTTTATACATTTTAAAAGATTTTATACTTTTTAAAAGATAGCTGCTAAAATTGAGGGGAAAAGCAGAACAGTGCAAATACCTGAGTCACCACTGTACGCATCTTCCTATAATCAAATTCTGCTGTTTAGAATGTAATGTTGGCAAATTGGTTAAAACTAAGCATCTGTGAGTTAAACAACAAACTGAATGCTAGAGGTGGGAACTTTTTATAATTGCGTATGTGTGTGTAGGTATTGTTCCTTAGGATGGCCATCAATCTTGTATTTCTGAGATAGTCTCTCACTGGGACCTGAGGCTCAGCAACTAGGATAGACTGGCTGTCCAGGGAACTATGCAACTTCTGTCTCAACCACTCCAGTGCTGCAAATCAGGTGCATGGTACCAAGCCCAGATATTTACATGTAACTCAGGTCATCAAATTTGCACGGCAAGCACTTAAGACTAAACTATCTCCCAGCTTGTTTAACTATGTGGCCAAGCTAGAATCAAACTTGTAATTCCTGGTCTCAAGGATTACAGGCCACCACATATGGCTGAAAATATTTTTTGAAACCATTATAAAATTGTACCTTAAGAGTTTCTGATGATAGAGTTTAACTAGGCCCAAACACAAGTTAAAGGTACCTATAAAAAGAATGACTCCTCAACACAAAATGAAATAGTCAATAGAAAGACTTAAAAGTCATTCCATCTGCTTTGGGACAACACCTAGGCATCACATTCTCAATTCAACAGTCCCTCTTTTGTTAGGGACAGGCAGAAAGAGTTGCAGCAGCAGCAGCAGCACCACCACCACCGCCACCACCACCACTGCAGACCTTCCACTTTGCCCCCACCCTTCTACTTCCCCATCCTTTTGTTGGCAGAACCACATAAAGCAGCACAGGAAAAGGTAGCATTAACCTAGGTGCCACTCTAAGTGGTATCTAGTCAGCACAATAAATGGCTATAGGTTTTTAGGTGCTTTGTAGAAAATATTACTATTGTGAAACACAAATCCACTGATTTTTATTAATCACCAATTTAAAGTATGCTTAGCTGTTGGGTATTTTTATTAAGACGCACTCAGGGAAAGGAATAGCTTATAAGAAGAAAAACTTTAGTATAAAATATAGCATATAGTAAAACTACTTAGAGAAACTAACTTAGAACTAATAGTATTCTTTACTTAATGGTTCTCTAATAAAGTCATCTCTAATAAAGTCATTTTAAAACTAGAAATTGATACTCAAAGTTGCAAAATAAGAAAACATGGAAACAAACTTTGTTTGCCTTGAGTTCTAATTTAAATATACCACTAGCTGTGAAACTTTGTTCCGTGACTTAAACATCTCAGAGCAACAACAGAGAAGAATTTAGGTAACGCCAAAATGAAGCTAAGACCTTCATTTTAAACCTAGGATTTGGTTTATCTTCCAAATTATGAGATAGGTACTAGAGAGCTGAAGAGATTATCAGTGAAAATTAATAAAAGGATAGGGAACAGACTACAAAAGTATACACATAAGGCATACAGATAGATAGATATCTTATATTCATGAATGAAAATGTCATGAAACTCATTATATAGTTAATATATGCTAATAAAAACCATATATTTTAAAGTTCCCCAGATGCTTCTAACATGTCCAATACAAAATAAATACCACTGCAAAAAAGAAAAAGGACTGAGAGAGGAAAAGTTTGCCTGAGATAGTTTGAGCTTGTCCACCTATTTTCCTTCTTAATTAACATTAAGATTCAAGCACTGTATACTCTGCATACTGTATACTCTGTGAACTATCAGGAAACCTTTCAAATAAACTACTGTAATTAATAAAACATAAACCTAACTTGAATGTGCCAGAAAATTTTACTTCTTCCTAGTTATATCTTGTGTGCATTCAATACTGAATGGATTTCCTATAATCCATCCTATTCCTTGGAATCCATTTCTTCAGAAGCTCTCCTCTATGCCACGCATTCAAACAGAGGACAGACATGTCCCTTTCCCCTCACAGAAACAGGAGCCTGGTAGCGAAATAGATGTTCAACAAACAAGGAAGCAAGTCAAACAAAATACACACATACAAACATCATAAGTAAAATCACAGATAAGCAGAACGAAGCAAGTCTAGAAAGAAAAACACAGTTAACATTAAGAAAAAGGGATACTTGAACTAAGAGGCAGAGGGTAACTTGTATGGAGGTTTCTAAGCAGAGAGAATGATATATATATAAAGAACTGTGCCAAGAGGGAGTTGATGTGGAGTTGAAAGTTAAGGCCAATAAAGTAGTTTTCAATTCAATGCAACACATACCTCAATTTCACGAAGTTTAGCTCGTTTTTCTTCACTCATTTCAGAGTACTTCGAGAACTTGGACTCAGTTATTTCTTCTCTTACTGGGTTAGAATACAAATGATGTTCTTCTGATTTGGAACTCTGAGTGTCTTCTTCATCTTCACTTTCTTCTTCCTGACTTTGGAAACAGAGAATACACTGCATTGTCAAAGCAGGGAAAACAAAATGCTGTATTTTACAGTTTGGGTATTTGCTTTTCACTGTCTTGGAACTTAAATGATATCACAGAACATATAAGACAACTCATTTCTAAAACATTTTCTGCAAATATCTGGTCAAGTAGTATTTTTAGAAAGCTCTGAAAAATGTTTCCTCTACAGAAAAATGGTTTAACTTCAATATAATAAGTACACTTTTAACAGATTATGCATGTTAATGTTATCAGTGGGCTTTTCATTCTGCAATAGTGTCTTGCAATGAAATAAAATGAACAATCAATGAGTGTTGCATACTCCTCAGTTCAATGAACTCATGAAGGCTCATGTTAAAAAAGCTGAATGTTTACCCCTCCTTCTGCAGAGCCTATAATCTGAAAGATAAATGAGTTTGTCATAGTCACCATAAAACAATCAATCCAACATGTAAGGACGGCACCTGATTATTAAACACTATATAAAGTTTAAGTATTAGAAACTTCAACTATTATGTTATAGCTGATCCTGAAAGCCAGCTCTTCATTCACTTCTTTTTTTATATATGTTTATGAAGTCTGTACTTAGTTTTATTTTTAATTTATTTTATGTGTATGAGTATTTTGCCTACATGCATGTCTGTGTATCATATGAGTGCCTGTTGCCCATGGAAGTCAGAAGAGGGTGTTGGAACCCCTGGAACTGAATTAAGGATGGGTGTGAACCTCAATGCAGGTACTAAGACTCAAACGCAGGTCCTCTTCAAGAGCAACAAGAGCCTTTAACCTCTGAGCCATAGCTTCCTACTATACCTTTGTGAAAAATGGAAATTCAAACTTCTAAATCCAAATCAAATTCATTATCAATGTTATTTTTAGCATTTCTTTCCAACTGTTACAAGTACTAATTTTAAATTCCATCTCTGCTGCAAATGCAACAATTATATGAAACAGCCCTAAGTAAAATGGCATTTCTGATCCAGCCACTAGAGAGTAGTAGTGAGTTGTAAGAATTCTCAAGGAACAGAAAGCTATGTACAAATCAAGTGTTCCTAGTATTGTAGTTTCATAAACCTTTGCTTATATTAACATGATTTACTTGCAGGTCTAAGAAAAATTACAAATATGAATTCTACTTCTACTCCCCCGTGCTTCTATCAACTATTACTTCAATATTCTGATGCAGTAACACAAAAATCAACTTTATGTCAAAAAATCCTAATGTTTTCAGAAATAAAACGAACCTACAATATATCTGGAGTTCTTTGATGGACTTTCTACTCTTCCCTGTAAATTAAAGAATTATTTGATCTGTACAGTATGTATTTTAATGCTAACATTTTGAGATGTTGCTTATGATAGGGTCATAAGACATAAAAAAAAATCAACAAAACAGTTTCAAAGAAAACTGAATCATTCAACTCCAGGACACTACAGTTTCAGAGCACTATTGCCTTTAATAATTTAATAATTTAATAATTTTAATAATAAAGTAGAAATTGCCATTTCTACTTTCTTTTCTTCTTTTTTTTTTTTTTTTTGTTTTTTTCAAGACAGGGTTTCTCTGTTGTAACTCTGGCTGTCCTTGAACTCACTCTGTAGACCAGGCTGGCCTCAAACTTACAGAGATTCTCCTGCCTCTGCCTCCCTAGTGAGCCACTACCACCTAACCAACTTCTACTTTCTAAGTATCTCATCGTTACCAACTTGTTCCAGTACAACTGACATCTCTGAAGACATTATTTGCAGTTTGCTCACATGAAACTGTTTCTACAAAGTGCTGACTAAGCACACTTCACTACAACCCACCAGTCCATTTGCTTTATTGAGTCCACACAATGCACAGTCTGTGCTAGGACAACAAAAAGGCTCCCCTCCCCTTTTTTCCTTCCATCTGAGAATAAAAGAATACAGAGTTTTTATAAAATAAAAAGTTCTTCCTAGTATTCTTGATACCAACTCTTCCTATTGTAAAATGCTTCCTATTGTAAAACACAATATTCACAACAATGACATTAAAAAGTATGAAACTTCCTAAAACATATTAATAAACTTTAGGTTCTTACCACATCAAATGCAAAAATAATCTTTTGTAATCTCTAGTGATTACTAAAGACAAAACTCTCAAAATTATAATTTCTTTATACTCAGAAAGCCTTCCCAATTCATTCTTAGTTCTGACATATTTATATTTTAAATAACAAAATAGTACTTAGCGATGTACTATCCAAAAGGTAAGAAGTATAATCTTTTCACTGTAACATTTTAAAAATCACTTTTTACAGATCTAAAACAATACTTGATGACAAAGATCTAAAATGAATACAACTGATGAAACAGTAGCTACAAGCAGGAATGTTATAGCCTTGTGTAGAAAGTACAAGCAAGGTGAAGCCTTTGCAAAGACCAAAGACTGAAGTTCTTTATTCACTGGAGAAAATAATGGAAACTAAAGATTCTCTTGCAAGGATTTGAAGGAGATTTTATCTGTTATTATTTCAACTGCACCTGTTAGTAAAAAAGGGAGTGTGTCTGTGCAGGAATCTGGGTATGTTTGAAACTTAGATTCTTACTTTTGGTTTTCTTCTTCTTCTGATTCTTCATGTTGGTCAAATAACTCCCATTTAGAAGTTGTGACCGCTGCAGAGGGAATAGAGAATGTAATTCCATAAGGTAAATTAGAATTTTTACTACAGCACAGTAGAAGGCCAGCTTCAGAGCTGAAAGTTTGTATTACAGAAGCTTTTATATAAGCTTATCTTTTCTTTTAACAGCCAATTCAATGTGCTATACATTTTCTTCTCTCGTATCTGCACTGTAACTGCAAATTCAGAAATGATAATAAAAATAACAATAATAATAATAATAAAAACCCACTTGTATTTATTTCTATGGTGAATGGCAAGATTTACTTTATCAGACCAAAAAATATAAACAGATATGGGTCCATGTAAGTATAAAGAGAAAGGCAAGTGTAAACTGAATCTAATAAGCATTATGGGAAAGTCAAAGCTCAGTTTCTCTGAAACGGACCTCTTCCAAATGAATACCATTTCCCATCTACACTGTCTATCAAAACACCTTAGCTTGAAAGCTTTTTTTGTGATTTCTCTGATTACTCCCAAAGCTTCCAAACTGAAGAATCTAAGATAATTATCACAGGAGCACCACCAACAAGTAAGTTCGCATCTAAAACATGGCTAACACTGAGTCTGAAGGCTGAAAACAGGTTTTTACACACAAAGCATACACACGCATACACAAAGGCATCAATAATTATTATAAGAACTCAATTTTCTTCCCCATCTCCAAGTGCTGGGGGATCCAACCCAGTGCCTTACACAGGATAGACAAGTACTATACCACTGAATGGCACCATTATCCCAGTACACAACTGTTTAAAAGCTCAGTATTTGTAATTTATTCACCTTGTGCTTCCAATTCAGATTCATCTACAGCCTCCCATTTTGACGGGGCAACTTTAAATATGGGTTCATTCTTCTTTGAGTCTTCAGTTGCATCCACTATTGAAGAAAAAAAATGAGCTATTAAATGTATTAGAGGATGACTCAAACTGATGGGCTTATCAACAAAGCAAATAAAAGAAATCCACATGTAGAAAAACATGGATAGTATCAAGAACAAGGACTATGAATAAACTCACTTTTTTGCCTGAGACCCATCAGTACAAAGACTCCTACTAAATGTCTGAGCCTATGACCAGCTTTGAACTATACATTTACTATGTTTTCTTATCCACTCATAAATTAGGCACAGTAAAAAAGCAATAGAAACAATCATGAAAGAGAATAACTGTTAGAATATATTATGATACCTAAAACTTAAAAATTTTTTGGAACTTTCTATTTAATATTTGAAGACCAAAGTTGGTAGTGGGTAAGTTTAAGCATGAACAGCAAAGCAAAAAAATAGGCGAGTAGGAAGTACTGCATAGAAAAATGTAAGCTATGGAGATGAGAAGGAAAAAAACAAAGCCTATACTTAATCATTTTCTAGACTAATATTTCATACTTTATTCAACACTTTAATTTAATTTTAGGCAGGTGGAAAACAAAGACGAGAACTAACAATGGGCATTGGACATTATGACTATAAACCAAACACAAGATGTTGCTTATAACTTTCAAACAACTGAGACGAAAAGAAAACTGCAAATATTATGGGAGGAGAGTGACAGTCTCAAAAAAAGAAAGATGACCAAAATAAAGCCCTTTCCTTTGCCATAGTCAAACAGACATACTGCTAGATATCTGAATTTTAAAATGTCAGAAAAGGTGAGGAAGTTGACACAATCAAAAATTAAAACATTTCTCCATACCATCATGCGTGAAAATTAAGGCATTTGGCAGTTAAACTTGTTTGTTAGTCTTAATGTTTGAAAACTGAACTTACAGGGTACTCCATCCAGATCATCATCAAGATTTTTTATAGGGACTCCATCAAGATCATCAATGGGAGTAGAATCAATTGGAATCCCATCCACATCTTCCAGAGGCGCACCATCAAGTTCTTCCTCAATGGGAGCACCATCAAGATCATCTGGCACATCCTACAGAAACATGTACCACTGTAATATTTTCTTTGATTTGATTAAGTTTCTCACTATTAGATTAACTTAAAACCCAATAGAAATCAACATGGCTGGATATCAGTATTTCCAGACACCAGGCAAACACATGCTTTATCATCCAGTCTGATGAGGTAGCAATCATCTATACATTTATTTACCTAGTATGTACTAAGTGCTTTTATTATTGGTGCCAGGTAGCATGTGAGTCAAGGATAAACAAAACCAGGTGGGTTCTTCTGTCAACCAGCTTAGTAAAGGTTTTTGTTGTTTTAAAAGTATGTCAGAACAACAGATTAAAAGGGTACATCACCATCTTATTATACTATCTAATAACTAAATCTCATTTAAAGAAATCAGAAGGTGCCCTGAAGTTACACTTAGGCTGAGATCTGGTAACACAGAAGGTCCGGAAAGAGAACATGCACAAAGATGAGCAGTAAGAGGAACACTATACACTGAAGAATCTCAAACAAGAGTCTGAGAAGATGGCAAGAGAAGCTATCCCTTCAATTGGTAAAGGAGTCAGAAAAGTCAATAAGGAAGTGAAAAGATCCTGGAAAGAAAAGAATCAAATGCATATACACAAAGAACAGTTCCCTGGCTTCTGAAAGCAATTTACCTCAACCTCACCAAGGGTACTGGAGACCGAGTCCTCAAAAGCAGACTGCTCAGTAAGACTCCCCTACCACGGAAGTCCAAAAAGGTATCCAACACCACAGACCATAAGGGGCAACACAGTAATGTGAGAAAGATGAAAATCAAGGACCACCACCCCTCCCAAAGATCCTAAGTCCTCAACTAGGGAACTGAAAGATACTGATGTAGGTTAAAGGTCAGAAGAAACTTTGCAAAGCTTTCTTGTAATTAATAATAAATAAATAAATAAATAAATAAATAAATAAATAAATAAATAAATAAATAAATAAATAAATAAATAAATAAATAAATAAATGATACAAACCAGGCCCTAAAGGAGAGTCAGCAACAGAGAGAAAAATTGTCAAGAAAATTGACAATATGGATAAAAAGATAGAAACATTGGAAATGAAAACCTCAATGAATTGAAATTTATAGTAGTGGGGCAGCAAGATGGTATGTCAAATACAGACACGTGTACATAGGCGTGACAATCTGAATCCAATCCTAGACTAAGTAAGGTAAGCAAGAAAGATTGACAGATGTTAAGATTGTCCTCTGGCCTCTTCTCCTAAGCTGTGGCAAGCATACACCTGTATACCTGCCCACACTATAGTGTTAAAAACCAAAAAAAAAAAAAAAAAAAAAAAATGTAGGGGTGGGGATAACTCAATTGTTAAGAGCATTTGCTGCTCTTGTAAGAGGACGTGGGTTCAATTCCCAGCACCCACATGGTGACTCAGAATGATATATATGTAACTTCAGTTGCAGGGAATCTAACCCTTATGTCTGATCTCTGTGGGCATGAGGCATGAATGTGTATGTGGTACATGCACACAAGCACGCAAAACACTCATACACATAAAATAAATCTAAAGCAAAACAGTAGGAAGCATCATCAATAGAGTCTACCAAGCAGAAGAAAGAATAGCAGGTATGGAGGACAAAGTGGATGAAATATTGAACTCAAATATCAATTTTTAAAAAATGAATAAACAATCATGGGCACCAAGAGCTCTGGGATATGACCAAGAGCCCAAACTTAATCATCCATGAGATATAAAACAAGTTGAGGTTGAGATAAGAACTAAAAGCACAAAAATTTGGTTTAATAATACTTAGGAGAAGAAAATTTCAGAAATCTAGAGATTTAAAACAACAACAAAAAAGACCAGATAAGAATCTCTCTGTAGCATACCTGGTCAAAACATCAAAACACAAAGCAAAGCAACAATAGTAAAAGCTGTAAGGGAAAAATTTCAACTCACCTACAAAGGCAAAAGCATCGAGTAACACGTCTCTCAGCAAACCCCAAAGCAGGAAAACATAGAATGATACAAATCAAGCCCTGAAAGTAAATCACTGGCAACCAAGAAGTGCTACACCCAACAAATTTGTCTTTTGAAAACTAAAATATAAGTCAGGTGGTAGTGGCCCATGCCTTTAATCCCAGCGCTTGAAAGGCAGAGGCAGGTGGATATCTGTAAATTCAAGGCCAGCCTGGTCTACAGAGTGAATTCCAGGACAGCCAGAGTTATAACAGCAAAACCTTGTCTTGAAAAATAAAAACAAAACAAACAAACAAAAAAACTCAAAAAAAAAAAGACATTTAAATATCCTGTACAAGAAGAAATGAAAAAAATTTCAGAAGCAGACTGGGTAAACAAAGAAAAGATAATAAGGAATCCATCATATCCAACCTGATGAACCAGCAAAGCCCTGATCTTAATAGGGGAGAAACTAAAAAAAAAAAAAAGCATACAAAAAACAAACAAACAACAACAACAAAAAACCCCAACAAACATAATTATAACAATTAGGAAACGTTGCTCAATGATAGCCTTAAACATGATTGAGCTCAACTCACCAACAAAAAGATTCATTAATTACTACTAGAAATGAAGATGAAAGATTTACAAACTATTTAGAAGGAAAAAAGCAAGAGAAATAATTAACACAATTTGGTACCATCATGCTGTTTTTCCCAAGTATATGTTTACTTTTTTAGCTAACGTTAACAAAATGGAAGTTATTATATAGAGACAATCCCCAACTATGATGGTTTATTTACACTTCTTAAAAATTTGCAATAGTGCAACGAATACACATTTAGTAGTTAACTGTACTTCAAATCTAGATCTTTTCTTAGGGTAGTGATATACAGTATACATTTTCACGATGATGAGCAGTTAGTTATGGGTACCAGCAAACCATCTGATCACATAGGTAAGCAGCATCTACAGTGTTGCACTGTCACCATTTTTTAATACAGCTATTTGATAAGTCACATGAGATACTCAACACTTTCTTTAAAACTGCGTTTCTTGTTAAATCATTTTTGACTAGCTACAGGTTAATTTAAGCTCTGTGAGATGTTCAAGGTAGGCTAGGCTAAGCTCTCAGGATCAGTCATATGGGTACAAGTATTCAACGTTATTTTCAACTTAATGAGATGGTCAACTTACAGTAAGTTTCTGAAAACCCCCTTTTTAGTTGAAGGGCTGTGTATTATTTGTTTTCTACTAATATATCACAAAATTTTCACATTATTAAATAACAATCAAACAAACAAAGACAGCCACTATCACATAGTACAACAGTAAAAATCCCTGACCTAGTAACACTGACTCCTGGATTATTCAATGGTAAAATAAACAAAGGTATTTTTTCACAAATAAATGTTATATATGTAACATTTCCCTCTCCCAGAACAACTTTTAAGTACAGAATATCTACCTCTGTTTCCTTTTCTTCAATGATATTTACAAGTCCTAAGAAAATATTTTGAAGTTTGATCAAAAATGGTTCTGGATATATTGCCCAATCTTCCCAAGCTCTGAAGCAAGTCATTACTCGTTGCTAAATAAACAGAAAACAGACAGTGAATGACTAGTTAAGGCAGTATGTCTCAAACTTTAGTTCATGAGGATAACCACCGTATTGGCTGAATTTTCCTTTAAGTTGCTATATCTTTTTTTCAAATTAAAGAAAATAAGTATATATATATCACTTCCAAAATTTTACAACAATTCAATGCTATCCTCCTATTAAACAAAATAAAGGCCTAAAAATACTGGGGAAAAAGACCACTTGTTTTTTGTTACGCAAGGTTAACAACTCTCATGTTGTCAGTAGTGTATGTGAACCACATTCTAAAAGACAATCTCACCATACCTTCTGACCATTAGAAACCAAAGCAATCTCGCTTTACCCTGAATCCACAATGATCCAATGAAGCCCTTCCTGGTCCCGGCTAACACTTTTCTTTGCGTATTTCCTACACTTTTCTATACAGTATAACATACAATCAAAATTTAAGACTAAAAAAATTTTTAGTGGATTTGTTTGAATAACTATACAATTGTGTCATGGGTAGCTTTTCAAGCTAAAGAAATTTTCAACCAAGTCTTCTTCCCATAATAGTATACTCATTTATTCAATTACTACCCTGACCAGCTTTTTCTTAACATGGGTCTACAGCTTAAGGTCATTGGTTGCTTCTTTTAAGAAGTTTAAAAACAAAACAAAAAACCTGAATAGGTGTTTTTCTCCTTCAAAGAGCTAATTAAAATCATTCACAGCCTCTCTTAAATGTGTATTCATGATCTAAATAAAAGTGGTATCCAGCAACTCTTCACAGTCCTAGAAATGTTAAATCTTAACACAACTTCTGAAGATCAAAATTTCAAATCATTATCAAGGACATTCATAAAGGACCTTTGTTCTCCCACCACTGTTCAGCTAGTGGTGGTCAGCTTCAAGTACCCATCTGCAAACTGGGAAACCAGCGACGCCCACTCTATTTCTATCAAATTCTGCACCTGGACACAGCTATGAAGAACTGTGTCTCAAATGGCACTCTGCTCTCATAATGACATACTTCACACTGGGGGACAGTGGAGCCTTTCTCCTATGGTGGCATCCTGTGAGAGATGGCCACTAAGTCTACTCACTCTTCCCATTTTCTGGGGAGGGAACAGAGGCCAAAGTTTCAGGCCCTCCTGAGACTATGGAAGATGTGGCTGGCTGCTGCCCTCTGCACTCAGTTTCAGATTCTCATCCCAGCTCAAGCATGGTACCTCAGCAGACCATGTGGCCCCATGCCACAGCATGTAAGGCTACACATCATAACCACCTACCATGCTGGAGCCACCAATACCATGAAGATACTTTCTAAACAACCATGAATACTCAAAATGCATGTTCCCAATCCAGACCAATCATTTTATACACATATATGTATAAAATACACGGTTTCTAAATGTGTTAACAAGAGGTGGGGAGAAGTGCTTAAAATATTTAAATAGGGCTTGAGGACCTAGTTTGGCACCCGGCACCTAACATCAGTTAGCTCATAATTCCCTGTAACTCCAACTCCAGGAGGATCCTATGCCTGGGTATGCACCTGCACACATGTACATATATCCACACAGAGATGATACACACACATAATTAAAACTAAATCATTACATTTTAAAAAATATCTAAATGACACAAAACTAAATACTACCTGCCAACACAATATTTTTTAAAAACTTAAGAGTAATTTCCAAAAGATCCAAGTTTTAAATATTATACTTGTTTGCATTCTTTTATAGCCCTCTAATGCTCTCCTCCTGTATTTGAAACATTGGGCAAAAATAGTAAAATATACATACCTTAAAATTTTCAGATTGTAAATGGCCTTGAATTGTACGATAAGTAGCATTGAGGTCTGAAAATATCTGACATAGCTTTGTTTCAAAACTGAAATTCAAATAATACGTTCTTTAAAATAAAATTTATTTAAAAACTCACATTCTCTTCAGCCTGCTAGCCAATGATGAAAACCTCTCCTGGTCTTACAGATAAAGCAAATTAAGAAATACCAGTGTCGTCCTTTAGCAAGCAATTTTATATTTAGGGTGATTTAGCCATCTGGCCCTCCTCTGTGTTGTACTATAGCAAACTTAAAAGGTAAGTGACATATATAAGGCAAAAGTATTAGCAGAACTGAAAGTAGGGCTCTCCTTCCAATCCTATTCCCCTCTATCACCTGTACACGTACTCATACAGATACACACACACACACACACACACACACGTACATAGCCTAGACTAACCTAGGACTTGCTATGTAGCCAAAGATAACCTTGAATTTCTGCTGCCTCCACCTTCTGAGCACCATCACACCTGATTCTATACAGTGCTGAGGATCAAACCCAAGAGCTTTGGGCACACTAGGCAAGCACTCTACAAACTTAACTCCACCCATCCTCAGGTCATGACTTGTGTTTTCAAATGATCACCTGGATGCTATATAGAGAAGAGACCAGGGATATAAGAGGGAAACTAGTTACGAGACTACTGTCGTAATTCAAGTGAGATTGTGGCAGCTTGGGCCAGCATAGCAGCCAGGAAGGTGGTGTTAGTCAGCATCTGGTTATATTATAAAATATATTTATATTAATAAAAAGTGTTTATGGGCAAGGTATGGGGTTGAATAGATAGAAGGAAATCAGAGAGACTTCAGAGTTGGGAGCTAAAGAGACTGAAATGCAAATCAGCCCCTCAGTTACTTCCTCAGTTTAATTAGGATAATTTTGAACTACTGATCCTCCTGCCTCTATCTCTGGACTGCCAGGATCACAGTGTGCATCGCCACAACTGTTTTAAGTGGTGCTGAAGATCAAACCCAGAGCCAGACAAGCGCTCAATCAACTGAGCTACAATTCCCAACCCAGGCAATAATTATGAATTTCCTTTTAGAGTCAAGTCCTTTCCCTGAGCCTGATCATATAATAAACACAGAAGGGGAGCTCTATGGAACTAAAGATTTATATACGAATTACAATGCCCACTAAAACTCCCTCCTGCTTTAGAAAACAAGAACAAAGCCAAGTGGTGGTGTAGAATGTCTTTAATCCCAGCACTAGGAAGGCAGAGAGGCAGATGGGTCTCTGTAAGTTCAAAGCCAGCCTGATCTACAGAGTGAGTTCTAGGATAGTCAAGTTACAACAGAGAAACCCTGTCTCAAGCCCCCTCTCCCCCAAAATTCCACCTATTTGTTCTATCAATGTTTAAGAAATAAAATATAAAGCACGACAGTTCATATTGTAATCTCAGCACCTGTAAGGTTAGAGCAATTCAGACTACCACAAGCTCAAGATCAGTCTGAGCTAAATAGTAAGTTCTAGGCAATCTGAACTAGAATGAGACCCTATCTCAATAAAACACCAAAATAAGGGCCAGCTACACGGCTCAGTAGATAAAAACACTTGTTGACAAGGGAGACAACTTGAGTTCAATCCCTGGGACCCATGTGGTAGAAGGAGAGAATCAACCTCTACAAGTTGTCTTGACCTCCACTTATAGGTCATGTTCCAAGTTCACACATACATACAAATAAATGTCATTTAAAAAGAAAAACCGATAAAAGTTTTCAAAGAACACTAATCTAGCTTACATTGGTTTAGTTCAATAAACATTCATCTGTTTCTTTAAAAATTCTATTAAATGAGTAGATTATTTATTTTTACTGTTGTGGGGGTAGGGGCTGCAAGTTGAGGTCAGAGGACAACTTTGTAGAGTCATTTCTTTCCTTCCACCTTTACATGAGTCTTAGAACTGAATGCAGTCATCAGGCTTGCACAGCAAACACTATAACCTACTAAGCCATCTCACTGAACCCTAAAATTATTTATTAATAAAGAATGCCAACAGAATAGTCCTCTTTTTTAATCTCATCCTTAATTATATCATTTCAAAAGTATCAGCTTGTATCTTATACTTACAATTTCCTGTAATATGAAGCATTGGCAACTTTGGCTGAAGAGTTGTACAAAACATCAGAAACCAAATATAATCTGGCAATCTGTAATACAAAATGGGGCAAAATAAAAACATTAACCAATAGCATATATCTAGAAAAAACCTGTATACTCGTTCCTTGATGTAGTAGCAAAGGCTAAATTTAGTTATAATTTAATAATAACTATTAATTATTAGTTATATGAGACCCAGCATCATTACAATTGTAATTTTTGCAGGAATATAATCTGTTAATTTATTTACATTTCAACCAGTTTCTCAGAAGAAAAGACTGTATAGAAAAGATTTCTATCAGTTAACCTATTTATGTGAAAAAGAAAGAAGCTAATTCCAACCAAAAAGAGGAGGACAAGGAGGAGGAGGAAGAGAAGCAGAAGCAGCAGCAGCAGTAGGAGGAGGAAACTCTCACCTCCTCTTCTCTTAATTAAATGTTCAGAAAGAGCAATCATTTCTATACTCTACCTTCTTGGGAAGAGGTGTCTTTAAGATGGACAATGACTCAGTAATGCAATCCACTATTTCTTCAGCAGCTTCAGCATTATTAAGACAGAAAACCATGGCATCTCCAATATCATTTTTCCTTGGAGTTAATCCTCGCAAGATTTCTTCTAATTTATCCCGCTGTCTGAATATAATTTTTTTTTACTTATAAATATTTAAACATAACATCCCAAATGTCCCAATAACTACTGCACACAGACTAGCTTCTCATGGATGTTTCTCTAGTATATCAATTACCATGTTCACCTCACAAAAACTAGTTTAAAACCCACCCAGATAAAATCCTTTTAAAGACTGAGTTTTGTTAGGTTCTCCCCAAATTTGTTACAATTTTTTAAAGAACTTACATAGAGCAGAGTACTTTTCCTAAAACTAACAAAATATTCTAGTGACTTTTTTAAAAACTTAAAATAAGTAAATTTTAAATTGCAGTCTTTTTTTTTAAGCCTCCAAGTGTTCCACTCTTACTATCCCCACTAAAACAGAACCTCCAGGTTTTCTACACCTTTTCTTTGAAAGAATTATTACTTTAGCACATTTACAAGGAATTAAGTAGAAGCTTTTTCTATAAGGAAAACAAATATTTTAGGCCCCAAAGAACATATGGTCTCCGTTAACAGTTCCTCTACTGCTTTGATTTCAAGGCAGCCTTACATACATGTAAAGAAATAAACACCATCGTGCTTCAATAAAACTTTACTTGGAAGGCAAAATGGCACGGCAAGTAAAGGCACTAGCTTCCAAGCCTGATAACCTTAGTTCCATCCCTAGGGCCCAGAGGTAAAAACAAAGTCTAGAGTCCTACAAGTTGTCTCCTAATCTCCATATGCATGTCATAGTGTGCTTGCACACTCATGCTCCAGCAAGAGTGTGTGCATGTGTGTGCATGCATGCACGCCAACAATTGACAGACACACGGACACACAAAGTATGATAAGAAACCTAACCTTCATTTACAAAACCAGGAGATAGCTAGATTAAGACTAAGAATTGGGTCTGTAGCTAATGTAATGAATATAAACCACTAAGAACAAATATACTCAACAACTGAAGGACTCCACTAGCAAACACCCTCACCAACAATGGACTGATGCATGAAATACGTTAACATTACATGCTAAAAACTTTAGCTAACATTTTCCATGAAGTTCTATACAAATTCTGAGTGAGCGCTAATATTTTCTGTAAGATTTAATTTTTATCTTATGTGTTTGAGTGTTTTACCGCAATGTATGTATGTACATACAGAGCATGCATATCTGGTGCCTGCAGAGGCCAGAAGAGGACACTGGACCCCTAGAATTGGAGGTACAGATGGTTGTGGGCCACCATGTAGGTGCTGGGATCTGAACCCAGGTCCTCAACAAGAATACCAAGTACTCTTATTTGGTGAGCCATCTCCCCAATGAGCACCAATATTAATGTTTTCATGCTGCCATCTCAGATCTACCACAGACACAAACTCTATATGTAAGGGCTTTCCATAGTCAATGCCTGATCCCAATAGCTATACATTAATTTTTCTTCTGTCTTGCACTCTAGCAAGAATTCTAACAATCTCTAAGATATTCCTATAAGAATCTTAAGTATTGCAATGCTAGATTGCAACTGCTCAACTATGTTTATGAGATGATCACTAATTTCATCAGGAAGAGGTCAAGGTCAACAAGATACAAACTTTTATTTACCCTTGTGTTTATCCAAGATGTCTAAAATCATAAAGTATATGTTACTCTTCAACATTCACAACTGAAAATACCATTTCATTTTACTGTTGAAGTAATCTTATAGTTATAGCAAGACAACTAATGAAAGCAACCATTAAAGCAACTTTCCTGAATATATAACAGAAAAAATCTTACTCTTCCTTGAGTGCTCCCTTTTTACTAGGCTCCTCTACAAAAGCTTCTGTCTCTTGCTCTTCTGACATCCCATGTAGGTAAGGATTTAGTGGTGGTGGCCTCCAAAAGGATCCATTTTTGAACATACGAAAATCTTCTGTCCGCCATTTAGTTGGAGAATCTCCCTAAAATACCCAAAAAGTTATTAGAAAAGTATTTAAACCTCAGAGTTAAAGTCAACAAAGTAATTGATCCTACTTGCCTGCAGAATAGAATAAAGCTTCCATCTGTAGTAAACATGGGCTGGTGTCTGGTTTTCAAATAAGAACCTAAATAAAACAAACAAAAACATTAAACACTGTATTATTTAGGAGAGAGCTATCAAATTTAGTGTCTACATGAAACCAGGCACTTGTAAGCCTATTTAAATGAAAAGGAAAAAAAAGTTACTATCAATTAAGTAAAACAAATGATAAATACTACTTGCCTCCCTGCTTCTAAAGAACACCAAAAACAAAGATCCCAGGGCATGGGGTAGGGGTCCTCTTATCTTTCATAATATGACCTAGACTATCTTAGAAACTAATATAAACACTCAGAATGTGTGCATCTCACTGAGTCATGACTGTTTTTACAATTTTAAAACTTGCTTTGGTTTTGTTTGAGGCAGAGTCTTTCTATATAACCATGGCTGACCTAGAAATCACTATGTATACTAACAAGCTGTCCTCAAATCCAGAGATCCACTTGCCTCTGCCTCCCAAGTACTAGGATTAAAGGCCACACCAGGCCACACTCAGCATGACTGTTTTTATAAAATACAGGTCAAAAGATGTACTAAAATGTTGGAGAGATATTCTCAACATGTAATTTGAAAAGCTTTTACCCTACATAACAAAGTATTAAATCAATGTCTTAGATTAAGCAACTCATATAATAAACAATTTCCTTTCAAACTATTTGCTAAATTCTAACTCACTTACAACCCACTGAAAAGCATAATGAAAATTATTTTCCTTCTAGACAATGCTAAGAATAAGAACTCTGTTACACCATAACTAAATAATCTGACAGAAAACCAAAGCACATTCTCATCTAACTACTAAGACTCACTTCTCATCCTTCTGCAAAACTGTTTTTAGAATTTAATTCTTGAAAAAAATATATATACACATACATACATACACACATACACACATATACATAAATACATTTATTTATGTATATGTGCATGTGCTCCTGCATGCCACATAACAAATAGCAGTCAAACAACAACTTTTGGAAATCTGCTCTCTCTTCTGGGAACTGAACTCAAGTTGTCAGCTTGGCAGCAAGAGCCCTTAACCCAATGAGCAGTCTCACTAGTCCCCTCTTGGGGTATGTTGAATTTTGCCTATAAATCTCAGCACTCCAGTAGGGCAAGTACAGGGCCAGTCTAAGCTACAGAATGAGATCAACTACCCTCCTCCTCACTTGCCCCCAAAAGAAAGTAATGAAGTAAGTCAATTCCAAAAGACAAGTAATGAAGTAAGTCAATTCCAAAAGATAAGCGCTGTATAATTATACACTTAAGAGATACACAGAGTAGTCAAATTCACAGAAGTACAAAGAATGGTGTTTGCAAGGAGTTATGAGGTCAGAGAGATGCAGCAATAGTCACTCTTTAATGAGCACAGATTTTCAGTTCTGGAAGCTCAAAGATGTCTGGAAATGGATGAATGAATGGTAATGTTGCATAATAATGTGAATATACTTAATGTCACCTGAAAATAGTTAATGCTGAATTTTGTAATAGATTTATTACCATAATAAAAGAAGCACACCTGAACATAGGATTGTTGATTTCTCTGTTCATAATCATAGCTTCAAACATTGGCCCTTCACGTACAACAAATTCTATCATTCGGTGTATCAGGGCGAGCAAATTCCTACAACAACAACACAGTTAAAGAAAATGGATTCAGACATACCCCTATATAAAACTACACTTGACCTAAGTTACTATAATGGTGCAGTTAAAAAAAAAATCATTCTGCTGACTAACAGAATATCAAAAAGTAACCTGGAGCACACATTAAAGGCCTGTGCATTAAGAGGGAATAGGGCAGTGAGGGCAGAGGAATGGGAAGGAAGGAGAGGTGAAGGAGTGTGGGAAGCCACAAGACAGCCTTACAGTAAAAAGATTTAATTTTCTAAATGCCACTTAACATTATTTTTTAAATGCAAAAAATTAAATTATAAATCACAACTTAATTGGATAGCTGCAAATGTATTTAGCAACTTACAATTTGCATGGTAAAGCCATCTAAAAATGTATACTATCTGTTTTAAAAGAAAATATTACTAATACAAGCACTGTCACTAATATTGAAATGTTATTACCATAACTTTAATTTACAAAAATGCAAAACTATTTAATAAATTTAAGAAGTGATTTAATAAAAGACCCATCTAAAGTCCTGTGTTTCTAGTACACACATACCAGATGGAGTTTTTATTAAATCTGACCTTTAATGAGGCAACATCCCTTTGAAGCACACTTCAAAATTAGTTTAGAATTCCTAACATGTAATCCTGCCTGCATTATTATCAACCAATGAAATATATTATAAAGCCATGAGTGAATGAAGTCCTACACTTTCCAAAACAGGGGACATGGTGAGGTACCACTGTCTGTAACCCTTTTCTTCCAATATGTAAGCCAAAAACATATGAGTAACTGTTTATTAAATCACTTTATTGGTTGCATTCATAGAAAGAATTTTTTTAATCTGAAAATAAAATCATTTAAGATTCCAAACTAATTTCAGACATTGTGTCAGGCAGAAATGACTTATTCATAAGCTGCTCTGAACTTCTCTTTCACCAGTCCCCAAGTAGTACAAAGTCAGCAAGTAGCAATTAGGAAAAACAAAAGGATATTGGCTCTTGGTATAAGACACACATAAATTACATCATGAGCATTCTCAGCTCACTTAAGTCCATGTAAGTGCTAGAATATAAATACAGTTATAGAAGACAGACTGGGGGGACCTCCATAATACATTGCTTCAAAGTACCTAACAGTGAAATAACCTCTCATACTGACTATATTTTGTACAGTTCTCAGACAAGCCTACTCAAATGGACATTAAAATTTCTACATAGTAGAAAAAATGAATTCTAAAGATCAAAAAATTACAAGGAAGTTTAAATTTTTACAAAGGAGAAATTATACATTTAAAACTATCAATTTAACTACAAATTCATAAAAAAAATCACTTAATTTTACCTTAAAAACTATTTTCCTTCACAAAATTATTTACTATGCAGATTCACAGTACTACACCCTAGTGAGAAGCTCAGCACCCATGCAGTTCGTGGCACTGTTTAGAAAGGGGCTGTGCAGTTATCACTGTTCTAAAATTTTCATTGCTATAAGCCAAATTAAAGCTCAGGGAAGTTTTACGTGCAAATCATAATACCTGACCATTTACCAGGTGGACAAACGCTATAGACCCAGAAATTTTTTATCAATATAGTTAAAAAAAAACTTGACTTCAGTAATTTAAGGAACATAAAAAATAGTTTATCAAGTTTAAAACCAAAGGATTCATTCAAATGATAAGTCAAGACTTTGAGCAAAATATATACACAAAATTTTCTTTAAAATAAGCTGAATTACACATAAAATTACTGCTGGACATTTTTTTTAATGCTACAAAAAAACTTTCCCTGTGAACGTTTTAACAGTGGAAAAATAACCCACTATAGTTTTAAACAGGCTTGTAACTGACAAAAAAATCTTTATAAAATTACAAGTTAAAAGAAAGTCTTAAAATGTTCCATATGATTGTTTAAAATCAAAATCTGACAATTAGTTGTTGTTGACTTGGAATCAAGAGTAAAGCATTGTAATCATATTCTTCCCTTAATGACTATAGAATTTGCTTATTTAAAAAATGACTTTTCTATCAAAACAAAACAGTGTAGTACAAAAATGTTATATTTTAAAGTGCATTATTTTAGTTTTAAACAGTAATTATCTTATTCTGGGCAACCACAACAACAAAAAAAAAAGTCTCTCAGTTACAATAAAACCACATTTATTGGAGTCGATCGTACCAATGTCTGGTCAAAAACTGTATACTTTCCCAATCCATCCCATGATGTTTTCCTGGTCCCCCGCTGCCGCAGACAGTTCAGCTGGTGTTGCTCACCAAGGCCAATGTCAAAGAGAATTTGGAATTCTTTTGTGTTCATTTATTATTCAACCAGTGTTGTGTTCCTGTGTTTGGGAAAAGGCTGAGCTTGACTGAGCAAGAGCATACCTACAGCATGATTGCTCTTTATTAGCAGTGTATTAAAAAAGAAAAAAGAGAAGAAGAAAAAATAAAAGAGATCCAAACGCCTTTTATATTATGACTAAATGTCCCTAATACATCCAGTGTCCAGGAACACAATTGGAATTTCTTCTTAAAATCATTTAGGAAAGAAATTACAACTGCACCTCCAGTAAGACCTAAAACCAAGATTGTATGTTAAATGTAGATAATTCAGAAACCAAGAGAAAGTAATAAATTGAGTCAAATTGTAACATTATCTAAAATTTAAGACATGTTTTATTTAAAATACCTGTTTTCCCTTCACAATAGTTTAAAATGATCAGGTCAACAACTCCACATTAATCTATTTAAACATTCTAAATTCTAAAGCTATTAAAAACTCTCTAAAATGATAAGAATAAAAACAAAAGAAAAGATGACATAAAATTGCAGAGTGCACTAAACTTATTCAATTTTTACACATTCCCCCCAAAAGTACTGGGAAGGAGCCATTGCTCAGTCAAGATATTACCTTTTCCTCAACACCATTTCTTTTCAATTCAGAAGGGGATATTGTCTATATTTAGATCAGTAATAATAAAGAAAAACATGTACCTTTCTGTTGGGATAACCACTTTGACTATGGCTTGCGACAGAGTCTGTATATGAAGTCACATCAGATAATAAACATAGAATATGTGAGTATTGTTAACAAGTAACAAGCAAAAATATACATATGCATTGAAAATACTACACATCTAATCACAAGTTCTGCAGGCAATCACTGCATTTGAAGTAACTATACTCTAAGCAATTATATAAATGCAAATGGATGTGTTCACAGTGAACAGTTAATGTTCACCAAATGCAAAGAATCAGAACATTCTTGCTAGAATGCACATCAATGCTCTGAAACAGGTACTACACTGAGAATTATCGGATAAAGATTTTAATTTGTGAAGTAATTAACTGTTTGCCTCTGACCATATAGTTTGCTACTTTGTTCCCAAGCCTTTAAAACCAGCCCTGTGATTTCAAGTGTAATTAACTCATAAGAGAACCAACAAATTCTTGTAACTTGAAATTAAGTTGGTTTTATATTTAATAAAGAAAAATACTCACCCTTTGCTTTTACTAGAATAGTTAAGTATTTTTAAAATACCATATATGCTGTTATATAGTCTAATACCTCAAGACCTTGAAATGTAAGTTAGTTTGCTGCCATCTAAACAATTTAACTATTTAGGTGGTCTTTCTAATTAAAAAGTCACTTAACCAAATAAAAACTACCATGTTCTCAGAACAAAGTAAATTCAAACACTGAATTTAAGCAAACCTGAATACAACACTGAACAAGGGGCGGGGTGGGGGGAACTTACTGAGTGGTCAAAAGGGAATGGTAGCCACAAATAAAAATATGACCTAATATTTCAATATAGGGTTTCCATGGGCTAAGGCAGGGAACATATCTACTTATTTCTTTATGAGTTGACAGAGTAACACACATATTTCTATAAAATTGTTGAAAGAAATACTACCACAGATTTAGTATTTACATATTAGATTCAGCCCTATGTACATTTTTTAAATTACCTTCTCGAAATCCTCCTTGTTTTTAGGTGGTGGTAACATGGGCGCATTGGGGTTTTTTAATCGCTCTCTAGGCTGCGCATTAAAAGGCAGTCCGGATGGAGGTGGGGGGAGTGTGTGTTCCATCATAGATGGCGGAATGTATATTGGATGTGGAGGAATAGGTACAGCTTTACCCCAGCCTAACTTCATTTCAAAAGACATAATCATTTTTCCTACAAAAGAAAAAAAAAAGAGAAAGGTTACTTTGACAAGCATCCAGAGAAAAAAAGTATTTCTGGTGACTTGAATTAAAATTTTTATAGGCTTTTGAATTTGATCTAAATTCTCAGTAGAGTTTTTATGAATAATTTTCTACACCAAAGAAATATCTAAACTCTATAAATGGACAATAAGAACTTTACCATTTAAATTTTTTAGCGCTCTTTCAGCATCTCTTCTATTCATAAAAGCCACAAAGCCACAATTTCTTTCTCTTGCTCTTTCTTCATCAGTTCTAGGCCACATAATTTTTACACTAGCTAATGGTCCAAATCTTCCAAATTCTTGGCACAGCATTTCTTCATTCATCTAATAAAATATTAGAGTTTGGTTATGCAACACAAAGAATGGGAAGGGTAAAGAATTCTATGCAGCCCAGAAAGCAAAATCATTTTTATAAAGTAAAAAGCAACATTATTAATGCTACAGTATTACAGTCAAATACTAGGACTCTACACAAGTAAAAAACCCTGTTCTACAAGGGCATTTGCAATATTTTCATACCAAAATTCTTCTATTTGTTTAAATAAGCAGCTAGGGTTAGGGTCTGACAGCTAAAGAAACAAAAAGCACGCCTGGACCCTCTTCCCATTTGAAGACCTCAGGGTCTAAAACTGTTTGATAGCAGTGCTTTATCTGTTAAGTTGAACAGCATTTCAGGCAAGAGTGGGAGTGGATTTGTTGATGATGAAAGAGAAAAAAAAGGCTTTATCATTTTCCTCTCTCTAGGACCATCAACCAGAGAGATCAAAAATAGAATCAGGAAAACAGTAAATACACAGTAATCTCAAAAGAATTATTTTGAACAGAATATTCCATCTAACTACCATATCCCCTAAAACATACTTCAAACCGAACCAAAAGAATTAAAACACTGAACCAGTGTGGGGCATGCACTACAATCCCAGCAAAGGAAACAGGAGGAGCCCAAGCTCCGCTGAAACAACAGAACAGTTCAAAAACGAAAAAGCACAAGGAGAAAAAGAAAAAGGAAATCCATAAGTAAGCAAGCTACACATCAGAAAGAGGTACTCAGAATACAATCTAGTTTACTAAAAAGGAAGACACATCTTCAAGAATGTACAGGAAACAATTAGCTCTAACCAATAAAACCCCAGTTTACAAAACAATTATTAAATACTACCTAATTCCATCAGATTTGTCAACTTCAGAATCTTGATTTTATTTTTCTATTTGTCCACAACAAAATACACACATTTTATCTTTATATTACCTGTGGATTAATGTTTCCAAGGTATAAATTTGTAGTACTTGGATCTCCTACATCATGTGAGCCAGGTGCATAATCATCAAGTACTAGAACAAGGAGAAAAAAGATTACACCCTGCGAAATACAAAGTTGAAACAATTTCTATTAATTAAAGCAAAAAACTGTATTACCACCAGATGATCTATTTCTTCTTGAAGGCACATCCACTTAAAGGGAAAAAAAGAGAACAACTCTCAATTTTTAGGATAATTTAAAATAAATATGTACACTGAAATAAGCACCACTTACTAGAACGTCGCTGACCATCAGAATCTGACTGAGGAGGCTCAAACCGACTTAACCTGCCTTTTGTTTTATGTCTCTCGTCACGTTCTTCCTGAATTCTGTTGAAAATATATATAGTCAATTAAGAGTAAACCATAAGGTATTCATATTTAGTAACAGAGTTTATCTAAGTATCATCTTCAAATAATTTAATGTTTTTGCATCACCAGTAATTATAACCAAGATTAGAAAGCCCCTAGATTACAAGATAGGAACAAACACAGCTCAACAAATCTACACGAGAATAATGCCTCTTTAAGGGTGAAAGGGAAACTCAACATGAAACTACTGCTTTTAATTTTTGCTCTTTAGTAGATTTGATAATCCCAGATGTGAATAAACAAGATCCCAGATAGGAAATAAACCAACTGAATTAAATTTACACACTACAAGCAGCCAGACATTCACTAAATGCTATTGACCTTCAAGCACATGCTACCATCTACTGTAGCTACAGCAAGCTCACTTGTACCAGTTGATAATAACTAGACACATACCAACAACTGTAGTTATCAGTCCAATATGCCTAGAATAGAGAATTCTCCTTGTAAAACTTACTGTTTTAGTTCTTCTTTGAAAAGTTCCAAATTGCTTTTTTTCTTTTCTTTCTCCCCTTTCTTCAATGGCTATGAAGAACATAAGTTACAGTTGAAACAAAGAAGATTAAATAAAATGTATGGGGTCTTTGGCAGTGATAAAAATCTTCTGGAATTGCAAAATAGCAAATTTTTAATAACTGTAAATATACTAAAAGAGTCCACCTAGTTATATACACTTTGAAGAGCAAATTTTCAGTGTATTAGAATTACATATCAATAAAGCTATATTTTAACTGCTTTCAGAGGTATCTTAACAGCTACACAAGAAAAATCAATCTCACTATTTAATGAAATCATGTTTAATTAACCAAATGTAGCTCCAAGAGACTAAATCTCACATTTTTACCAACCTATTATCTTCTGTAAAATTCCTATTTCCAATGAACAAAAAACTCTATAGTGAGAACTTAAGGCAGAAACATCACCTGACAGTAATTCCTAAAACCCAATGTTGACTTGCAATATACAATATGAATACAGTAAATAATGTTCAAAGAGTATCGTTGCCAGGGCCTAATAATCTATCATCACTCATCACATGAATTATTGAGTTAGACAAACCTCAAAACTCAACAATTACTTCAAGACTTATAAAACCATAAAAAAATTCTTACAGGGAATGAACTCAAAGTACCAATGACAATGCCAGCCTATGCAATAAACTGTCAATTATTTAATAATGACTTACAGGTTTTTTTGTTTCTATCACAAGAAGGGATGGTGGCCTTTCATTGGATGACTGATTTGGAGGATTTTTTTGATCTGCAAATCTTGAAGATGGCTTATAGATTTTACCTCTTTTTTCATCTGTTTCATGTTCATCTGAAATTTAAAATACTAAGTTGTAAAATTAACATCATATACTTTTGTTTTTGTTGTTAAGAAAATTATGATGCTTTTAGTATTAAGACTTGAATGTGAAATTAAACTAACATTACTCTACCCTGAAAAAAAAAATTGCAATTTAATCACTTTATAGCAAAACTATGAAACACTAAAATTTTTGCAACATAATCTGCTTTTTTTAAACTTGAAAGATAGTAAGTTTTTTATTATCTCCTTCATAGAGTCCCGCTAATCACATTTACTATCTATCTCTTATTACTCCTTATTTGGTCATTTATTTTGTTAAAGAATCTAACCATTAGAGGGCGCTAACAGAAAAGAAATGTGAAATTCAAAGTAAAACTTCCTCCATAATTAATCTGTTGTCATGTCATCCAAAGTTTGTTCACATCCAGATCTCTGCACATACCTTTAGCTGCATTAACAACCCCGCCTCGAACAAATGTTTTCACTTTATTACCATCGCTTCCTTCAAAAGCAGCAAGAAATTCCTCATAAATTTCAGCAGCTGCCTTTTCATCCTCCTAAATACATAACAAAGTATTAATGACACAAGAATTACTGTTTGGGTTGGCTTGACTTGTTTTTTGTTTTTAAGACAGGATTTTACTATGTAGCCCAGGCAGACCTGAAATCACTATGTAGACTAGACTTGTCTTGAACAGAGATCTGCCTGTCTCTGCCTACCAAACGCAGGAATTAAAGGCAAACACCACGATGTAGAGAGACAGCTCAGCATGTGGAGAGCACTGGTTTTTCTTCCTGAGGAACCAGTCCCCATCACCCCACATAGCAACTCACAACCATCTATATCTCCAGTCCTGGAAGATCAACTCCCTCTTCTGACCTCTTTGGTCACCAGGCACACAGGGAGTCCACACACATACAGGTACGCAAAACACCCATACACATAAAAAATAAAGAAGAAATTATATACACAAGACCTCTCCCTTCCCAAGTAATTCTAATAACCTAGTACTTGGTGGGCATTAGACAGTACCAATGATTAAATGTTAAATAATTAAAACAAAAAGGCTTCATTCCTTTACTAGAAAATTAGAGAAGCAGGAAAGAACAAGTATATTTATTTAAAGACAATTCAAGAGCCAAACTGTAAAACAAATGACTATTTGAAAACTTATTATCCTGTTACTACTTAAGGTTTCCTGGGATGAACAGATGGCTCAGAATTTAAGAGCACTGGCTGCCCTTCCAGAAGACCCATGTTCAAACCCTAGCACTCACATGGCAGTTCACAACCTTCTCTAACTCCAGTTCCAGGGGACCTGACACTTTCACACAAATATACATGTACACAAAACACCAATGCATATAAAATAAAAAATAAATAAATCATTTTAAAAGATTTTTTAAAAAAAGTTTTCCAAGACATGATGACATAATTCATCAAATATAAAAAAAAATTTATTCTGAGGTTGGAGAGATGGCTCAGCAGTTAAGAGTACTGGCTACTCTTCCAGAGGACCCAGGTTCAATTCTCAGCACTCACATGGCAGCTTACAACTGTCTATACCTCTTAATTCCAGGGGATCTGACACAGACATACATGCAGGCAAAACACCAATGAATATGAAATAAAAATTAAGTAAAAAAGAAAAAAAATGAAAACTTAAAACATTTTCATTCTCAAATAACCAAAGATAAAATAGAAGCAAAGCCACAGTACCTACTCCTGACATGTCAAAGAAAAAAAATAGAAGAACTGACATTCTCAACTATAAATCATCTAAACATCCCCCAAAATATGTATCAATAAAAATACCAGCTGAGAATGGAGGCACATGCCTATAATCCTCATACTTCAAAGGTGAAGGCAGGAAGACTTGCCTGAGCTACATAACGAGACTCTGCCTCAAAAACCCAAATCAAACAGAAGAATAGAACAAATCAGAAAAGAAATACAACCAATAACAAGTAGAAACATATTACTCAATAAAGGGGTAAGTACATTAATAAAAGGAGTATCTAGTGTCAGAGGGAAAAACACATTTTCCCATAAACCAAACTGGTAAAACTATTTGAAAAAAATAAAAATGAAATCAATTCTTTGTATTTCATAGTAGAAAAATTTACATCAAGATTAGATTTCTTAAAAATGGAAACAATCCTAGGAGATCAATGGGATTCTCCTAGGAATGCATATCACAGAAGAAAAACACAGGGAAATTCTTCTATAAGCCAGAAATGGAAAAGGAAAACAACTTAGTTAAAAACACAGAAATCATGGGAAAAGACTGACAACTGATTATTACAATAGCTTTTATAAGAGTAAAACCAGAAGAAAAAATAAAAAGAAATAAAACAGAGGCAGGGTGCTGCTCAACTGTATTACCACTGAAAGAACTGCAAACTCAAAATTACACTGAGGTATTATTTTTCACACTACAGACTGGCAAACACTCCTTTAGTAAAATTTACTATATGCAAGTATGGGTGTGGAGACATCACTATACACTACTGACAAGAAACAAAATGTCACTTACCTACAGAGACCAATCTGATATGATTGACAAGTACAGCAGAATCACATTTATTAACATTTACTCCAAAAATCTCCCTTTCAGGAATATGTCCCAAAAGGCAAACCAGGAAAAATAAAATAAAAAATAAAAAGAGCACCTATGTATAACATTCTTAACAGCATTATTTGTAATATCATGTCCAAAGAGCAAACATACAAATTCCTCAACAGAATTTTGAATGAATAAACTACTACAAACCTATAAAGCTTTAAAAATGTAGAATGTTCCTATCCTACAAATAATCACAAGGATGTAACATTTAATTTAAAAAGACAAATGAGGGCAGGAGAGATGGCTCACCAGTTAAGAGCATTGGCTGCTCTTGCAGAGGACCAGGGTTCAATTCCCAGAACCCACATGGCAGCTGACAACTGTCTATAACCACATTTCCAGAGGACCTGGCACCCTCACATAGACATAAATGCAGGCAAAAACACCGAATGTAAAAAAAAATAAATCTTTCTTAAAAATTAAAAAAAAAAAAGACAAATGCAGGAAAAGTACTCTCATTCTCTAGCATGTTATTCATCTAAGAGAATAGGTACGCAGACACACCAACACTCATACTTTGACAAAAAGAACACAGAGAGAGCGGGTAGAGAAGCTGAACTCATCTGAACATCTCTAGTGTTAAAGCCTTGACTCTACATTTAAAATATTACCTTTTTCTTCAGTTCCTCCTGTTCCTTCTTACTTAAAGTTCGCTTTGCTGTGCTCATTTTTCCAATACTGAATGCTTTAAGCTTGTTTTCTAGAAGAGGCTTTGAAAAGAAAGAAAGATTATTTTTTCTTTATAGACATATTTTAATGTTACCTATATATTTAATATACTTTAACTGATAACCAAGTCTTTAGAAGAGAGTTGCTGCTTTAAAGTACCAGTACAAAGAAAAGGTGAGGCCTATCTCAGGCTGATTCTGATGAAAATACCCACTCATTAAGGAATGCTTTTTATTTCCTATTTCCTAATCCAAAGTCAGTAACAGGCAAGAGGCATTTTTTTAAGGGATGGGAGGGGAATGTTAAAATAACAAAGAACAGAAACCAAGACTTAAAACAAAAACAAAAGCATAGAGTAGGGAAAATATAAACATCTTTGAGCAAAAGTAGCAATATCAGAAAACAGATCCTCAAATGGAAAGAGCATATGTTTCGACTCTCGAGAAGCCACCATCTGTAACTTCCATTTCAGGTATTACAAAAGACATCACATCCTTTTATAGTTTAAGTACCTCATTTATCAAAAAAACTGGTATTAACATAACTTCATTTTCTTTGCTGGGAATGTACCATCTACTGCATATTTCAGTTTTCAAAATAAATAGCTCTATCAATAATTTTTGAACATACAATGAGCATGCCTAATCTGAAAATCCAAAATCTGAAACATTCTATATCACAAGTGAAAAGTTCCATACCTGATCTCAAGGAACAGTCAAAATCCAGCAAAATACTGTGTAACAAATTACCTTTGTGCTGTATGTATAAGATATATACAAGAGAAAGATGAATTTTATGTTTAGACTTAAGTCCCATGCCCAAGATACCTCAGGAATATGAAAATATTCCAAGTCAAAAATCTTTAAAAAAAAAAAAAAATCCAAAACCCAAAACACTTCTCATGCCAAGCAGTTCAGACAAATGATACTCAACTTATATGAGAAAACTGTATTTGGCAGCACTAAGTAAACTGAATGAGTTTAAAAAATAAAGAATACGCTGGGCAGTGGTGGCGGTATGCCTTTAATCCCATCGCAGAAGCAGGCAAGTCTCTGTGAGTTCAAGGCCAGCCTAGTCTACAAAGCAAGTTCCAGGACGGCCAGAGTTACAACAGAGAAACCCTGCCTCAAAAATAAGATAGATAGATAGATAGATAGATAGATAGATAGTCCTCCTTCCCTCTTCCATTCTTTCATTTGCCCACTAGCATCTCTGCAGCTGCATTTGCCTGATAAATGTATCTCTCACCCCTCAAATAAGCTTTTCTTTGCAGCAGTCAAGAGACTATCACAGAAAACTACAACTGTTCAAAATACAGGAAACCAGTGATTGTGAGATGCCCAAGCCCAAGGAATATATCTACAACACAACTGGAGGAAGAAATTTTAAGAGCCAGAGTCTAGGAAGTCTGCAATAAGATTGTGTCTCCTAGAGGTGACAAGGAAGGCACACCCATGATATTTTAACAACTAGGCTGCTTAACCAAGACTTGAATAATAATACCACTAACAGACATGCTAACATTATCTCCAGAGGCCCCACCTCTAGACAAGACAGACAACTAAGGACTGCTGAGGGGACAATTCGTCTTCCCCAGAGATGAGCCCACATCTAGATATACAATACTAAGGTCAGCTCTGAAATCATATACACACAAGCAACACTAAAATTGACTCAGCAGGTCGTATTTATAAACATAATTATATACACACACATACATATATATAAAACTAATAATCAAAGAAAAAAAGGACATGGACATATCAGGAGGTGGGGACACAGGAGGGGTTAGAGGATCTCGAAGAAGGAAATGCTATAATTATATTTTAATTGAATTTTTTAAATCAAGAAAAAGTGCATAGAGTTGGGAAGGAAGTGGGGTTGTGAGATGAGTTGGAAGGAGAAGAATGGAAGATGGATTTGTACACATATGAAATTCTCAATTTTAAGAGAAAATATATTTTAAAAGAATTTAGTACATTTTTATTTTATTTATTTTTGTGTTTATTTTGTGAGTATTTATTTATTTTTTGAGTGAGATGGAACACACATGCCAAAGCATGTAAGTGAAGGCCAAAGAACAACTTGAGAGTTGGTTCTCTTCATTCACCAAGGAGCAAATGAGTTGGGTCACGTTTGGTGGCAAGTGTTCTTATGACTGGAGCCACCTAGCCAGCCAAGGAAACAGTATTTTAATGAAGCCTCCATCTGTACAATTTAGAAGCAGTTTCCTTCTGAAAGGTGATCTAAATAGTCTATAGGCCTTCAGTTGTTTCATGTTATTCATTTGATTTTTAAGTTTAAACGAAAGGATTGCTAATTAAATACAACAAAAAATACAGAAATCTGAAATGAAACTTCCTCTTCCTTACTAAAATGAGTGTTAACAAATTACTAAACTAGACTTTGGAAGTAGAGTATGGAAGAGCAACAGTGAGGACACCTATTTTGAAGTCACATTAAAAACCCTCTGGGGAAGAAAAGCAGTTAATACCGCAAAAGTCAAATTTTCTCTTCTTTTAAAGATTTGTATTTATTTTATGAGTATTTCCCCACATATATGAATGTGCATGTGTATGTCTGGTGCACAATGAGATCAGAAGAGTGTCAGATCCCCTGGAACTGGAGTTACAGATGGTTATGAGCCACATGTGGGTGCTGGGATCTAAACCTGGGTCCTGAGCAAAAGTAACAAGTACTCTTAACCAGTGAGCCATTCAAGCACATTCAAAATGACCTTTTCCTCAAAATAGAAAGAAAAGTGTCTTGCCATCATTCACTGTCATTGGAGTTGGCTTCAAAAATTTAAACAAATGAAAATTACATAGAAATTCTAGGAAAAACACAATTTTAAGAAACAAAATTTGTAACTGGGCATGGCAGTGCATGCCTTTAATCCCAGTACTAGGGAGGTAAAGGCAGGCAGATCAGAGTTCAAGGCCATCCTGGTCTACAGAGCAACTTACAAGACAGCCAGGGCACAGAGAAACCCTGTCTTGAAAAACCCAAGTGGGGAAAAAGGTAAAAGAAGAAAAAAGGAAGAGGAAAAGAAGAAAGAAAAGAAACAAAATTTGTATGCTCAAATTTTATTTCCACCCTAAGTAGATTTAGATATCCAAAAGATAAAATGGGGAAAAAAAATTCTGAGTATTTACTCAAAAAAGCAATATAATCATTTATGTTAGTTTTTTTGCTAAAATTAAAATACTAGAAAAACAGGCTACTTTAAGATGTGATCCTATGAAATGTATGTCAGAAAGGTAAAAATGTATTTATGCTTAGGAAAAAATGTTAAATATGTAATGAGGCCAGGTATAGTGGAGCATGTCTTTAATCTCTGCAGCACTCTGGAGGCAGAGACAGGAAGATCTCTGAATTCAAGGCCATCCTAGCCTACAATTAGAGTTTCAGGACAGACAAGACTATGTTACATAGAGATCCTATTTAAAAAAAAAAAAAGAAAGGAAGCAAGCAAGCAAAGTATGATCAGTGTTTAATGCTGACTGATGACTTAATATTTTCTGAACTTTTTCACAAGAAAAATTATTTAAGTTGTTCACTTTTTAAAAATTAGTGCTAGGAATTGAACCTAGGGTCTCATACATGCTAGACAAGTATACCACTAACTTATATACCTATCTCAAGAAATGTTATTTTAAATGGATTTTAAAAAGCTAAAAGAGTCAGGGATTCTTTGTAATAAAGAACCCAGTACTTGAGGGCTGAGGACATAACTCAATCAGTGAAATGTCTGAGCCAATGAGAACCTGAGTGTGGATCTCCAGCACCCACCCACGCAAAAAGTGAGGGGTGGTGAAGTCTGTGTCTGTAACCCCAGCACTGTGGATCTGAAGCTCAATGGCTAGTCAGGCTGGCAGAGTGGAAGAGCTCTAGATTTAGTGAGAGACCCTGGCTTGCAATAAACAAGGTGGAGTGATTGAAAAAGATGTCCAATGTTGACCTCTGGCCTCTACTTGCATGCACATGTGTGTACAGCATGTACACACAAACACAGAGACCCTCTTTCTGTGTTCCTGACTGTCACAGGACTCCACTCACCCAACAGAGTAACATCTATTTCTGTTTGTTTTCAGAGAGAACATGAGCTCTTAGGAGCACAAGAACTGCATCCTCTTTTATACTGTAAGTATATATGCACATTGTAGGTAGGTGAGTAGGCACGTGTGGAGGACTTTATAAAGTCATTTCTCTCCATCCATCTATACATGGACTCTAGGAATCCAACTTGTTTCTAGGCTTGCATGGCCAGCACCTTTACCTACTGAACAATTTCATCAGATCCAAGGACTGTCCTGATTGCCTCAACATTTCTAGTACCTCAAAAAATAACAATAATGACTTTTCATTCAAAATGTTTATTTTTTTCAAATAAAATGAAACACCTTCAATGAGACATCTAATATGAGCTACAAATTTTTCTTTAAATAAATGGAAGTCTATTGTTATATTCAATCAAGGACAGAGTAAAACTGTTAGCCATCCTTTGTCATCTTTAGCAATACTCACTCTTGAGAGATTCTGATGAGGAGAATCACAAAGGCTTTCACGGGCACTTTCATTCCTATAATTGTGTTTCCTTGGGCTTTTAGGTCGTGTTCGTGTTGGCATATCACTATCTGAGGGTCCAGATGCATCCATCTTCAGATAAAGTTTTAAAAATGGTTTCAAAAATTACATCCATAGTACTAAAAACTAGAATTAATCCAAAGTGTCGTCTACACATTGACAAATTTCACTAGGTTATCTAAAATACTTAATAAAATTTTAAAATACATTATTAACACCACCAAGTTCATATGTAAAATTTCTTAAGAAGTGTTCAAAAACTCTAATTTGCCCTTGAAAGTTCAAATATTAGTTGGAAATATTTGTTACTCTTGAAATAACAGGTTCTTTCCTTTTCTTTCAAGAAAAATATCTATTAAATACACAAGTCAGATAACAAGTTTATATGTTGGACATTCTTCAAGTAAGAATAGTAGTCAGTCATCATACTCTAGTAAGTAGTGGAACTTAAATGTACTTGTTTCATCACACGGGATATAAACATAAAAGATCCATGCATGAGTCAAGTCTTAAGAATTTTACAACTTCACTAAAAACAATACTACCTCATGATCCCAGGATCTTCCTACTTTATCTTCCCAAATGCTGGGGTTAAAGGCATGGCCCCCACCCAGGCTCACCCACTAAAAATTCTTATGCTAACATATTTTATGATACATGATGGGAATGAATACAACAACCGTGTATTTTGGACTCACTTACTTGATTCATGCTAATGTCCCAATAGTTTGCCTACCAAATGCTTCTGCAGGGAAAATGTCAACACAATGAGAAAGACAAATAATGCCTTGGCATTTTTATAAAAGGGTTTTTATTTTGACCTATGTGAGGCATATGGGGAGAGCACATGTGCACTTGTTTGTGCATGAGTTTGGCATCCAGAGGTTGGTGTCAAGTACCTTCTTTAGTCTCCTGCCACCTTATTTTTTGAGGCAAGGTCTCTCACTGAACCTGGAACTCGATAGTTCATAGAAGCTGGCTAGCTAGAGTGCTCCAGGGATCCATCCACCTATCTCTGTCTCTCCAGAACAAAGATTAAATGAAACATGCACCACCATGTCCAGCTTTCACATGGGTACTTTGGTGAGCACTTTATTTACTGAACCATTTTCCAAAGTCCCTATTAGAAAATGGTTTTAAACTCACATACTCCTAAAAGGTTCTCAACAACTTGTAGTAGGAGTCTGCACACCTTACTGTGAATACTGCTATAACATATAGAAAAATATTTATTGCAGTATTCAAAATTCCAATAAGCTTTAAACAAAAAGATATACCTCCACTTAGAAAACAATTAATTCTACCTTTCTATAGTGGAACATTATACCATGAGAAAGAATTGATCATCAAGTACTGGCTATGCCAGCTGATTTGCAGGGATTTCAATAGACAGGTACAATATGCAGCAAGTAGTCAATATGTAAGTACACACATTTGGGTGTACAAAATTCTGTAACAATAGAAAAATACACATCAAGTTTCTAATGCAATTTGAGGGAGTTTACGTAAACAAAGCACAAAGACATAATTAATATATTTTATTATACATATTACTATAATTCGTATTTATTTACCATGTAACTCATACATATAGATATATAAAGTGTATTTTTAAAGAAAAAGAGAAATGCTATCTTTTATACTTACGTGTGCATCTGAAGATCCAGATGAATGAACATCTGATGATCTGCTCTACAAGTATCAAAACAACAAAAGCCAATATTTAAAAGACCAGAAAATTCTTTCTACATTGTTTCTTATACTGCAGACGTTTAATCTTCCCTAGCTTTCAGTCACTGCTTTTCAGCTAATGAATCTGAACAATGGCACTCTGGCTTACAAAACAGTTGTGATCCAAGGTAAATGTGTTAAGTCAATTCTTTAAAGTTAACAATGCATATCTCCAAATATATGACACAAATGCTAATGAAAAATCTGAAATGTAATTACCTTTTCATAGTACAGGCTAGAAACTTAACCACTATTCATAACAAAACATGTATACAAAGGCTTCTCACAAGTCCTAACACTAACACTGCCAAGAGCAGCAACTTCTTAGTACAGAGAACTCTTCCTTCCCTTTTCTAGTCACTCAGAGCAAACATAAATAACGAGTTGTAACAGCAAGAAAACACACAAATTAACCTTCACTGCTTAGTACAAGGCACAATATTCACTGCAGACTAGTTCAAGGAACCTGATTATCAAATCCCCAAACAGCTGCCATTTTCAACTTGATGTAAGAGAGCTGCTTCTGTCAGGCTGGTATAGCACGATTTAGTCCCAGCACTCAGGAAGGCAGAAGCAGAAGGATCTCTGAGTTTGAGGCCAGAGAGAGACACAGAGAGACAGACAGACACTGAGACCTGTTTCTAAAGAAGCATGCCACAAGGCTAACTTCTGGCACAGAAAAGAACTATCTTCAAATAATGCTATTTTTTAGGATTATCAACTGTTAAAATGTCACATTTTTTTCCTAAATGACACATTTCAGGGTACACAAAGGTGTTATGAGTATTGTTTTAATTACCTCATCTACAACATTTACTTCTCTAAAAGCCACTGTTCTGAGACTTAGGCAAAAATTAGTAAGAGGCAGCCAAGCACTGAGGTCCCTGCCACCTTTATCTTTCTGACCATCTCTGGTCTGTCCTCACTCTTGATTGTGCCCTCCCCTGTAAATTTTCTTCTCCCAGCTTATCTTTCTTAAAAGTAAAGATAATAAGGTGTGGGTATGGGTTACCATCTAAACTGTGAAATACACCTTGAAATCTGTAGTCATGTGGAAATTAGAAAATTCAAAATAACAAACACATAATTTTACAAAAGATGAATTCAGCCAAGAGGCTAATGGAAAATAACTGCTTTCCAATATTCTAGTATTAACCTACTAGGTAACAAAAATAATACCATAACAGTAACAAAAATAGAAAATATCCAGATATTAACTTAAAAGTTTTTTTAGAAGAAAAAACACAAACTTTATGAAAAAATTTATTCATCCAAATCACCTTTTGAAGACTCATTTCTGGACAGGAAATCTCAATATTAAAACCATATTTAAAATATCCAGAATTATTTATAAATGCATACAAGTTGTATTCAACAGCTCAAAATCCCAAAGGGAAATTTTTGCAAGTAGCAAGGGAATTGCCAAAATAATCCTGAAGCTTGCTTAGAAGCAGCAGCTTTCAAGAGAGCAGCTTAAAAAGACAGCATTTCCTTAATCTGTATCATAACTAAATGGCCTTTCCTAGGATTTCTTTTTTGTTTGTCTTCATTTCTAAGATTTAAAAATAAAAGCCACCAGATATTCTGCCTGTTTTCTCATAGTTAAATCTTTCCAGACTCTATGACATCTGTAATTTAATCATCAAGACTATCACTGGCCACTGAGACAGAAGATAAAGACTGCCACCAAGCCTGATCACCTTTGTTCAATCCCTGGGATCCACATGGTGAGAGAGAACCATCTCCCACAAGTAGTCCTTTGACCTCTCCACTCAATGCCATGGAATGTGGACAGAGCTAGGGATGGACACATTATAAGTAAATAACAATGTAAAACAAGAAAATTTTAAAGGCTATCACTTAAATAACTGTTCATCAAGTTGGTAAATAAACCAGTTCAAAAGCCAGCTACAATGTGATGAACTTGTAAATAAAGCAGTAGCATGACCTGGGGAGATGAATCAGCTGATTTCAACTAAGTAAGATGTCAACAGTCACACTGCAAACCATTACCAATGGTATGCTACTGTAGCTACCCAGCATCCAGATCAGAGTAATTTCAGATTTACGATTAACAGAGATGCAAAGTTAGATTCCTAACATTTTTTATGTACATGGTGTGTATGTGTGTGTTATAAAAGTCAAATGACAATTTGTAATAGTTAGTTCTCTTCTTCTATCACCCGAATCCCAGGGATTGAATGAAATCAGGTTGTCAGGCTTGACAGCAAGCACCTTTACCTGCTGGGCCATCTTCCTGGTCTCCTAGACACTAATTTAAGGGGGGATGAGGGTGGGGGTGGAGGACTGGAGGACAGTTGAAACAATGTGATTATACCACAAGAGCACATCTGGCCAGGCAAATCTTAACCTGCAAGGAAAGGAAGATTGCTGGGAAAAGTTTCTAGGAAATGATGTGAAAATATTTGAAGTAATCCCTCATAAAGCCTCAATACAATAACCTCTAACCTCAGGGCCTCCAATCTTCAAATTCTTTCTAATCTATATTTTGGAATAAATCTTCTAAAGAACTTTGCAGTTTTTATAATTTTATTCCCTACGCTCAAACCCCTCCACAAGTGTGCCCAATCATTATCTTTCAGGTCTTAGTTCCTTTTATTCTCCCCAGGAAAGTACACTGAACACTACATGGGCTGATCACTTAACAGTTTCCCAGTCATTTACTGTCTTCATCTTCCTCAGTTTTTTCTAATGTCCCAAAATACAACCTTCAACACTCTGCTCAGTGTTCAAAGCAATCAATCAAATTCCACTAAGCTCTGGACAGCTCCCAATCTTCACTCAAGCAGGGATCAATTCCTTACTTTCAGACCCTCTGATAGCTCTGCCTTGTCCTATTATTATATGGACAGACTCTCTCCTTCTATGCAGTATGCTCCCTCAAACTCGGGAAATTTCTTGTTTAAAATTCTGTATCTCAGCATCAAGTTCAAGATCAGGCAAGAGAAAGAGCCTCAATTTATCTGTTGACTTATAACCTGTCTAAACAATACCTATCAAAAAAGTGACACTCTACACAACTCTGCCTATTCATTAATAAATAGCTATTCAAGACAAACCAAGGTTTCCACTCAGCGGTTAAAGTGCACCAGGCTCAGTGGTTAAAGAGCACTAGCTACTCTTCCAGAGGACCTGGGTTCATTTCCCAGCTCCTACATGCCAACTCACAATTATCTGTAACTCCAGTCCCAAGGAATCCAATGCCCTTTTCTGGTCTCAGACACATGCATGGTGCAGACATGCAGGCAAGGCAAGCACCCATACACCCATAAACCTTCACATTGGAGAGAAGATCTTAAGACACAGAATATTCTAAAGGGAAATGAAACATTCCATCCTGCAAGAAAGCTCAGAAAATAAACAATCCAAAAGCTTCAGAAGTCCCTGAAACTAACCAGGTACCCTAGCCTCATACCTCCTCAAGAGAAAATAAATAGTGAGGACTGCTGAGAGACTCTCAGACTAGTCAAGCCACCTGAAAGAGACCAAAAGACTCTTAGACAAGCTGGTCTGCCTGGAGGAAGAAAAAAACAAAAAACTCAGACCAACTGCAAACAGGCTGGCAAGACAAGAGGAAAAGACCAACTCCTTCAAGCTGTCCTCTGCCCTCACCCATGCCCACACATGAACACACAATAAAAAAAAAGGAATCAAGCATTGCCACTGCTACAGAGTGAAACTACTATTCTCTTCACATCCTCATTTGTATGGACAAGCAAACAAAAGGTCAAGATAACAAATTTTTAAGAAACTATATTTTTAATGTTTAGCAACACTTAGGTTAACAACCATAGATTCTACCTTTCCCTCTGAAACAAAGCTACAATATGACTCTAAAACCCCTCCTGAAGTCAAGCAATACTTTACTAACAATATAACAGGAACATAACAGGAAAAATGCAATAGGAAATTTTTGTTTATTTCTAAAACACATACTCAGATACTAAAATTAAAAGTATAGAACCATTACACAAAAATAAAAGGAAATGTGGGAAGGCAGCCTGATCAGGGATAACTCTCAACACTGCATACATCATTTGATTATATATACATAATTTTAAATTTTAAATTTTAAAATTTAATTTTAATTTTAAATTTTAATCTTAAAGCTAAAAAGAACTCTAGTGTTTTGTGTATTTTGTAATAAAGATACACTAATGGGCCAGGAACATGGCTCAGAGAATACAAGCACTTGCCACACAGCCTGGAGAACTGAGTGATCCTCAGAACACACAGTGTTATCCTCTGCCTTTCACATATGCACTGTGGCATGAGGGTCCAAACACACCACACACACACACACACACACACACACACACACACACACAGAGGACAGGGTCGGGGGGAGGATTTTACTACTGTCAATGGCAAAAGCCTGTTATCTTATACTGTACAAGTTAACATTTTCTTCAATGTCTAGAAATGACTAATAAGCACTTCTATCCATATTGACGGAAATGTAACTACCAAGAAAGCATGATATAGAAATATCTATTTACTTGATGCATATCACAGAATGTAAGGTAAATACCAGTTATTTCCAGAGAAAGAAATCAAATCCATGAAAGACTAGAAGTACTGTAGTACTAGCCAAAATGATCTTATACTTTAATGATGTCTGGACTTCTATTAAAAAGAAAAAACAACTTGAGCAGATTATAATAGCTGATGACTAAAGATTCCAAATCACAGTATCAATGTGCATCATGACAAAACCAAGTGCTTTCTATTTCCTTTAAAAAGAAAAGGTAGCTGAGAATGGTTAACATATGCCTGTAATTCCAACTCTAGGGAGATGGAAGGAGCAGAACGCTGAAGATTACAGCACAAGTTCAGGCCAGCCTGGGCCCTGTCTCAAAAACCTAGTAAGCAGTACTGGAAGACATATGCAGATTTAGAAAAGAAAGTACGATTTACTATACATTTATAGACATTAACTCAATCTTTATATCAGCCCTATAAAAAAGATTTTATTATGTAATAAAGTGAGAAAAGTTGAGGCTCATGAGATTAAGCAATCTGCCTTAATATTATCACAAATATACTTAATTTCCAAGTCAGAATTTGAATCTAAATGTTTTGTTTTCAAAACCTGAAACATTGCCACTCCATTACAGCACTTCCATACTAATGAAGAAATCATGGCAAAACTAGCCTAAATACTCCCTTTACAGACACAGTAAGAAACCTGTCAGTGTCATCTAAAGGACTGTAAACTAAAGGGGGTGGGTAGGAGTGTTAATGGAAAAATCCAGCAAGTTACTTAAAGGAAGCAACAACACATTCAGTCAGTCATGAGAAGTATTCTTTTAGAAGGAAGTCTGAACACACACTTCAAAGTTTTCAATGTATCCAGGCCTCAAATAAGGGATACTTAAGACTTTGAGAAGGAAAAAAAAAAAAAAAAAGAATAATTATGGACATGACTAGCTTTAGTACAGTGAGAAGCTGTTTTTGTCATGGGTCTCAATGAAGACTGGCAGCATGAGGTACCCCTTTATTCATCCTCTCCCCAAGAAAGGTGAGGAGGGGTTATCAACTGGAGAGAAAGGAAACTGATTTACAGTAAAGGTTTGGTATAAGCACACCTGAAACTGGCCTCCTACGGTAGTTCCACCTAACTAAATAGTGTCTAGTAAGGCCATTACTGTTTACTAAGTAAATATGGGATGATCATTCAGCAAAATGGCAGAAAAACTCAGCCTTATTAGAAACAGAGAGGAAGTATTCAATGTGTTGTTCCTCAAGTCAAATAGCAAGTGCAAGACCCTCTTGTCTGTAAACTTAATTACCTAATATTACCTGACTGATATTCAGACACTTTTAAGTCCCTGAACTCTTTTTAAGTGTTACCCAACTTCTTGTCTCTGCATCTAAAGCCTCACAACTGGTTTATGGCAGTACTTATCACCTTATACAGAGCTGGGGATGAGAGCCTCAAAGCAAAATAATACAAAATGTAATAATAATAATAATAATAATAATAATAATAATAGATTAAATGGCCCGGATGATGACAACTAATACCAACGAATACCAACTAATGACAACTAATAAGATATTAACACAACCTTACTAACGCTACACTACTTTCACAGCTCAACGGTTTCCCAAGCAGTGCACTGGGTTCCCTGTAAATTCAAAAGCAAGGTACTATTCTTAGGGCAGTTTTCAGGTCTACAGTAACGTCCCTTCCCAATGGAAACCCCACATTGTGATGGAGACCCCGAGTTTGCAACCCTCCAAAGTGGTGTTCACTTTTCCCTTTCCGAAAAGTGAGGGGAAAGCCACATGTGGAGCGTGGCACTAACCCCGAGGCTCAGAGAGCGGCTCCCTCCGCACGTCCCACCCCGAGGCCTTCCACTTGGCAGGCCTCTCCTACACACTTGCGACCGTCCAAGCTAATTTCCTGGAAGACGTGAGAGAAACTGAGTAAGGCCGGGAGCGAGTGAAACCCAAAATAAAGGAGAAGGGTGAGGGGAAGAAACAGACACTCAGGCACCGGGAACCTTCCCGCCTCTTCCAGACGCTCGCCAGCGGCCTCCGAGCGCAGCAAGCTGCGACACTAAGACGCGGGGCCACTACCTGAACTAATGGTCTCACCCCAAAGCCAAGCGAGGGCCGAGCCCCGCTCGCCGGCGCCCCCGGGCACGCTAGTGTCGGGCTGAATCCCGGCTGGGACGGACGCGCGCTCTCAGGCCTCTCAACCTGCGCACCTCGGTGCAGCGGTGCCAGGCCCACCGTGGCGAACAGGCCTCAGCTCCTCACCCCAGTAAGCACTCGAAGGCCAGAGATTTCTGTAGGCCTCAGACCACCGTGAAAGACCCACAGACTGACGGAGCTCTCTAAGAAACTACCTTTGAACTGGCCTTCTGAGATCCGCCTGGCGTTTTGTCGGCCATCTTGAGCTTTGCTCCTCCTTCAGCGGAGGCAGCAGCGCGGGTGAGTCGAGCACCGAAAGAGCAGATCTCAGCGGAGCGCGCCAGAGGCCTGCCAGGCCGACTACACGAATGTCGAAATAGAGAACTCGGAAAGCGCCGTGCCACGTGACTTCCGCGTCGAGTCGCTTCACGCGCCCCGCCCACTCCTCCGGTCTTCCGGTGAATTGCGGCGTCTAGTCACGTTATGCGGCCGCGGAATTTAGGGAATCTCCTTGACCCGACTTTCAAGGCCAACGGATAATTCGGTCATTTTCTTTCCAGAACCAACCTGTGTTAGATGTGAGCCGGTTCTGCCTCCTGGGCGGGAGAGGAAGCTGCTCCTTAAAAGAACCGCACTAGCCACGTGGGCCGAGCGTCTCTGCTCAGAAAATAGGTCTGGCCGCCCAGACACTTGTTTGCGTCACGGCCCCTCGGGACTCAGACCTTGGTGGGAAGGACGATTTGCAACCTGCTCACGTTAAAATGGTGAGCAATAAGATAGTGTTGTGACGGCAGAGTTCAGAAAAAGCCTTTGACCCAAACTGAGGTCAGTCGGATAAAAAACTCTTGAGACGTCTGAGCATGAAACTGCAGAAACTGGAAGAAAAAAATCGTAACTAGATGTGTCCTAAGTAGAGCATTGTGTAAATTTTCTATTTTATTTATTTACTGGTTTATTGTTACTGTAGTGCGGGCATGCCACAGCAATCATGTGAAAGTTAGAGGACAACTTGCAGGAGTTGTTGCTCACCTTCTACGGTGGGATCTGGAGATCAAAACCAGCTTGGCAGGTTTGCTCCACAACCTTTTACCCTCTGAAGCATTAGTCCCAAAAGTCGTATAGCAAAAGATAGTCTTTGAACTGCAGATTCCCTGCAACAGCATCGAGTCCTGGGATTACAGACTTGAGCCCCCATGCCCCTACTTTTTGTTTGGGGTTTTTTATATGTGTGCCTTTTGTTTGATTGATTTTGGTTTGTTTGAAACAGACTTACCATATAGGCTCTGACTGACCTCCAACTCAAAATGGTCTGCCCACCTCTACCTCCCAAATTCTGGACTTAAAGGTGTGTGGGTGAGCTTGTCATTCTTTAAGAGTTCTTAATCAGGCCCTAGATTCAAAAGAAAGCTTGCTTGAGAAGGTGGAAACGGGAATGCATCCTAGGTAGAAGTAGCTGAAGTAAAAGCCGGCTGGAATGTGTCAGTACAACCCGTTGTGCAGGCCACCATAAACCGTCAAGTTGTATTAGACTAGGTGGTCGGGAGGCGGTGGGAGCAAGCTCACATAGGAATTTCAGGTAACTGGTGTGGTTCTGAGTTAGAGTATTCTCAGGATGCAGTGGGTTTAAGTAGAGCTCTGATGTGAATGCTGAAGGGAGGGCTTCATTGCCCGTTCCTAATCCGTTATTTTTAACATATAAAAGCCTGCACGGTGTTGTGACTTACAAACAACACTGTACAGTGTGCCAAATTTGGGAGTGAGGACAGCAAACAAGGAGAGAGCAAACTAACCCTGTGTATAACGGAGTTGATGCTGAAGAAAGGATCAGTAAGGGGAGGGATGGTGGGTTCACAGAAGCAAGAGCATTTACCGTGCACGGGTTGAATTTTCGTCTTTCGGCTGGTGGGGGTGTGGTAAAGGGAGTGAGGGAAGCACTAAGAGTAGGAGGCTATGTATTGAACTCTAAAAAGGTTACTAGGATTTGATGTCAGGCACGGAGGAATAAACAAGCTAGGCCGTAAGAGTAGAAGCTGTAATGACAGCAGGCCAGTGGTGGTTGTACATGAAATTAGAATACTGCTCGATGTCCTCCAGCCCAACCGAATTTATTTCCATTCCCAGATCCTGTCACACATCTTCAGTTCTGACCCTCCTCACCTGTAATTGAAAACTAGTCAATTTTTACACTCATTAAAGATGTGACTTTCTTCAGGAAGGATTGCAGACTTCCCTCCCCAGCCAAGACTGTTGGAAACCTGCTTCCATTTCCTTGGGAACCTATAATTTTCCCTCTAGAGCAGTGATTCTCAACCCTCCTAATGCTGCAGCCCTTTAATACAGTTCCTCACGTTGTGGTGACCCCCCAACCATAAAGTAATTTTCATCGCTACTTAATAACTGTAATTTTGCTACCTTTATGAATTGTAATATAATTATCTGATATGCAGGATGGTCTTAGGCAACCTCTGGGAAAGGACCGTTAGAAACTCCCTCCCCCTCCCAAAGGGGTCCAAACCCATAGGTTGAGAACCACTGCCTAGAGTCTATCACATTAGATCTAAATTGTTTGTAGTCTAGGATTGGAAAGTAAAGTAATCGAGGGGTGTGGTGGCACACACCTTTAATCCCACCACTCTATAAGCAAAGGCCGGTGGATCTCTGAGTTCACAGCTGGCCTGGTCTACAAAATGAGTTCTAGGACATCCAGGGCTACACAGAGAAACTTGGTCTCAAAAAAAAAAAAAAAAAAAAAAACAAAGAAAGAAAGAAAAGAAAAGAAGAAAGTGAAATCATCAGCTGGACAAAGGCCGGCTTGGGAATTAGTATTCTGGCTGTACCACTAGCCTTTAGTCACAAGGTAAATGCGCAAAGCTCAGTCAAACCCCTACTTTTTAAAATAATCTTTATTTCAGAAAACCACAACCAATCAATGTAGAGTTGTGGAGCCCAGTTCCAATGGATGCATCCACAAAACATTCCCAAACACTGCAGAAGAAAAGGCACAAAGATTGTAAGAGCCAGAGGACCAGGGAGTTTGCTGTGAGACTATCGAAGGCTACTACACCCACAGAGTCTCACCAACCATGAGTGCACAAATGTGAGCTGAACAAGGGTGACACCAGTGAACATGCCAAACTGGACAGAGAAAAGCCTACGAGGCCTGAATTACAGGTGACAGGAAAGCTGGGAATGGGAGAGCTGATCTCTCTCAGGGAAGAGCACACCAATTGGTTGTCCAGTGCCAAACAGCTCTGAAAACATACAAGTATGCAGACTGAACAGGCATATATTTAGGAATATATACATATATACAGATGCACATATGCATGCAGTAACAGTAAAAAAAACCATAAATTTGAAGGTGGACAGAAAGGAGTATATGGGAAGGTTTGAAGGGAGGAAAGGGATGATACATTTTGTATATTGTTAAATTTTGTTTGAATTATAATCTCTAAAATTAAAAGGTATAACTTGTTATAAATGTTCAGCCCTACAGTTTTAAAAAGTAAAAGAATGCAGATTTCTCTCATCTTTATAGAGTAAGGCCCAGAGCAACTTGTACAAATGTGACCTAATAGAAGTAAGACATAGGTCTTCATTAAGACCAGTTAAGTCTACTTTTAAAACTTAAAATCATAGTTATAAACAGTTAGCCTTAGTGTACTTAAGCCATGTCATATTGGCCTGGTTATTCAAACTACAAATTAAAGAGAATGACTCATTAAACTAACCCAAGTGGAATTTTACAGAACCTGAAACACAGAATTTGATTTGTAATTATTACTAACCAGGGGCTGCACATAATTAAAAAGCACTATACAATTCACTGCACTTAGCATTACTGTTCTATCATGACACCAAACTTTTTCTCTTCCTCGAATGTCAGCTCTCTAGTCCTCACAGCTGCTATTTGTTCATAGTTTCCCCGCAATGGTGCTTTCCATCAGAAGTTACAAAGTAGTACCAGACAGTCCATGAAAATGTTGTTTTGTAAGATTCTCTTTTCTTTGAAATTTGATCTAACATTTTATAATTGGGAGATTTTACGTAAAGCTCAGATTATCTCAAAAAAATGGAAAAGTCTGGCAATTCTAGAGGATAGTCCAGTTAAGATGAGCGAGCACAGCTTCTAGGGACAGGAGCTGTACACTCCAGTTGGCCAGACCCTCATCATGTGTACATGGTAGACAAATCTTCCACATGAAGCCGGCTGTGGACAGTGTGGTACAGTCTAAGCCATATTCATGGATGATGATCCAAACACCAACAACTAGTCTCCAGGTAATAGCCAGAGCTGACATCAACTAGGCAAAACAGATGCTTCAGTTCCACACAAAAGGAGCCCCTCAAATACTTCTTTCAAAATGGGAGAGGTGGTGGGGACTACATTTAACAATATGAATGGTACAGGGCTAGAGAGATGAGTCAGTGCTTAAGAACACTTGCTGCTCTGCCAAAGGACTGCAATTTGGATCCCAGCACCAATGTCAAGTGGCTCACAACCACCTGTAACTCCAACTACAGCTCTGACACCTCTTTCAGGCCTCTGAGGTCACCTGCACACAGATGGTAGACAAACACATAAATAAAAATTTATAAAAAGAATGGTTGTAGAATCCTTATATATTGAAAGTGACCATGAAAATAATTGGTCCAGGCTGACAATGTAGCTCAGTAGTAGAGTCCTTGCCTAATATGCACATGAACCTGAATTGATTCCAGGGGCCACCCAAAACAAGTCTCAGACAGAGCTAAAATGTACTGTGTTGCTTAACTGATGATACTTTAACTCAAGAGACATTCCTTCCCCATAGGAGTTGAACACAGGACCTTGTGTATGTTAGAAAGTGCTCTACTGTTGAACCATGCTCTCAGTTCTCACTGATCCTGCAGCTACCTTTTCAGGTAGTTTGACTGGGCAGCAAACCTGCTCCCATCTGCCTGACTGCACCCCTACCCCAGCACTTGGGTTACAAATGCATGCCATTGCAGCCTGCTTTTTATGTGGGTGCTTAGAAGTCCAAACTCAGGCTCTCATGGTTTCATAGCAAGTACTTTACCCCCTGAAGCAGCTTCTCAAATTCTTCTATGTGTACAGTTGTCCAGTTTATTTTCTCAAGCTTTCAGGTATACAAAGATACAATTTTCAAGAAATTACAAGGCCACTTTCTCTGGTCCCTCTCTTTTTCTTTTTAAACCTTTCCCCCTCTTGAGTAGCTCCTCAAGAGTAATGTGATCAGATGCTGTTAGGGAACAGCCTTGTCTTGTTCTTAACTTTAACAAGAATGCTTTTATTGTCCTTGTAAGGATGAAGATGACTTAGGGGTTGAACATTGAATTGTGGTTCATCTTCATTGTTGAGTTGACTAGCTCTAGAATCACCATTGAAACACACCTCTGGATGTGTCTATGGGGGTGTTTCCAGAGAAGCCCCATCCTGAATGTGAGTGGCACCATCCCATTCTCACTATCTAGAGATCTTGATTGAATTCATTTTCTATGCCAGTTAAATAATTTAAAAGGCAGGAGGAAAAAAATCTTAAGCACAACAAGTAACAACCAGGATAAATCTCAGACACAGCCGATAGCATCAGACAGTAAAGAGGCTTTTATTAGGGGTGAGGAAACATGCATACACACACATGCACCAAGGCATACAGATGGGACTCAGAAAGCCTAGTGTCTCCTTGAGGGCTAAGGGTTTGGGGGGTCTTCCGTACTCAATTTAAAGTTGCTCAGTAGGTCCACAAGTTTGGGGTAAAACTTCCTGATCTGGCCTTGAACATGTCCACAGACACACACACACAACTTGTGTTTCAAGATGCCAGGTTTTTTTGTCTCGGGTCAGGAAGGTGGAAGTTCACCATCTTCATTATATAATCATGGCCCCTGTCCCCATATATCTGCTGATCCCAGAATCTATCAAACTCCTAGTTCCTCACCATGAGCTGGGTCCCTGAACTAAATAAAAGGGGGGGAAGAAAAGAAGGTGAGCCTCGTGAGCACTAGCATTCATCTCTCTCCACATCCTAAGAGTGGGGACAGTGTAACCAGCCACCTCACACTCCCACACTTCCCTGCCATGATGGATCATATCCCAACTATGAGCCAAAATTAAATCTTTCTTCCTAAGCAGCTTTTGTCTGGTTCTGTCACAGCAATGAGAAAAGTAACAATACAGTTAATTATGTATTGATTTGCTTTATCAAACTACAGAATAATAACAAAAAAGTGGATTATTTAAAATGAACACAGAAAATGTAGGGACTGTGAGAAGGTGCTAAGAGTGCCAGCGGCCAGACAACCCTGTTAAAGGGCTACAGGCTATGTGAAGACAAGACTCCGGAGCTCCTGCTCTCGACCCCTGAGAATCAGTGTGGAAAGCCAACAGGAGGACGGGTAGAAACAGGTATACTTTCCCATCACTGCTGTAACAAGTGACCACAATGTTTGTGGTTCATTAGCAATACAAATTTACCATCTGACTGTTCTGGAGGTCAGAAGTCTAAAAAGTGCAGGGAGACTTGGGTGATTTGGGGGCGGGGGGTTTGGAAGAGAATCTATTCCTCGCCTTTTCCAGCTTCTGGCATTCACCTACACTCTTTGGCCAGTGACCCAGATCTCTAGCTTCAAAGCCAGCAGAACAGCATTTTTTGTCATCTTCCTTATCCTTAAATCCCATCTAAGTCTACTACTTCCCTCTTATAAGTACCCGTGTTAACCCAGGGCTCACTGTGACAATCCAGGATCATGTTTGTTTGTTTGGTTGGGTTTTGGTTTTTTGAGACAGGGTTTCTCTGTTGTAACTCTGGCTGTCCTGGAACTCACTCTATAGACCAGGCTGGCCTTGAATTCAGAGATCTGCCTGCCTCTGACTCCCAAGTGCTAGGATTAAAGGATCATCTTCCAAAGGCACTTGTCCACCCATAAAGTTCTCTTGGCATGTAAACTGGAATATTTTCGTGATTCGAGATTAGGACCAATTGAAGAGCCCTACTTTAGCCAACAGCAGCTATAGCGAAATCTCCATATCTGTATTTTGTCCCTGACTGGTACAGCATTTGAACCTTACCAGAGAACTGACACAGATGATCCTAATCAATACAGTCATCTCTCACCAGCTAGATTCTGAGGTCATTACTTAGAAAACTCAATGGGTCAAAGATGTGTTCCAGGGAAGACAAGAATAAACAGGTTCTTGTCATCAAAAGGCTTACTGGGACCAAGGAGACAACTGTGTCATAATATGGTAAGAGTGTAGGATATGGAGTTGTAGTTTGAGGTACAACCACTGCTTTATCTAAAGGGTCTGGAACAGGCTAAGAACCATAGAGACAATACAGGCAATGAGCATCAGTTACCAAATTAAATCAACAGCAGAAAAGGGTCTGAGGAAGCACACGCAGAAATGGGGGAGGTATGGTGAAAGGCACTGATGAATCTCAGAAATGTCTGTCCAGCTCTTAAGTTTGCATCTCTATGGGATGGACAGATGGCTCAAAGTTAAGAGCACTGACTGCACTTCCAAAGGACATGGGTTCGATTCCCAGTATACTAAACGCATCTCACAACCATCTCCAGTTCTCTAGTAACTCCAGTTCCAGAGGATCTGATGCCCTCTTCTGGCCTCTGTAGGCACCAGGCATATACATAGTGCCCAAACATACAAACAGGTAAAACATTCATACACATAAAATCATTTAAGTTTTCTTTTAAGATTGCATCTCTAAGGAAATGCAGGTAAAGGCACTTGCTGCCGAGCCTGATGACCTGGACTGATACCTGAAACCCACCTTGTGGGAAGAGAGAACCAACTTCTGCTGTGGCATGTGCCTGTGTCGCGCCCGCCTTGACCAGCAAGTAAGACGCCACAACAGGATTCTTCTCAACACCTTTATTGTGAGGAGCACTTCATCATGATGCAGGAGGAGGACCCCAAGCCCTAGAAGTAAGCTGCTTATATACACTGTAGGAATCGTGGTCCTAATGATAGGCTACCTCTGCAACACCTCATTTGCATATCTGCATTTGCGGGTTTGTTACGGGTGTGTTATCAAGGGCTAAGCTGTTCTCAACTGTAGCACATGCGCAAAGCTGTTGTTTACCACTAAGCCGTCCGGAAGCCGGCGCCATCTTAGCATTGTGCTGGATCGGCGTCCTACATGCATGCACACATATCAATACATAAATAAATTTAATAAAAATTTAATCTGCATCTCTGGGACCTGGGGATGTGGCTCATTTGGTAGAGCGCTTGCCTAGCATGCACAGTCCTGAGTCAATCCACAACCCCACAGAAATCAGGCACATTGCACACACCTGTGATCCCAGCACTCAGGAGGTCAAATCAGGGGGACCAGAAGTGCAAGGTCATTCTCAGCTACACGAAGAGTTCAAGACTAGGCTGGGCTACATGAGACCCTACCTAAAAGCAAAACACACAACAACAAAGGATTGCATTTGTAAGGACCGACTCACAGGTCTTGCTACAAGCCTCCCAGAGAAGGATGGAGACCTTCGAACAAGACTTTCTAATTTTTTTAAAGCTCAAGGAATGCTAGTGTGAAACAACCAAAAGTCTCCATATGCAAACAGTACAGATCTTCTCATCGATTTACAACTATTTTTTTTCTCTCTGAAAATGGTGTGGTTTCTACATAGACAGGCTCCATGGACTGCAAACACTGCCTTGTCACATGTTGTCGCTGCTACAACCAGAGAAAATAAGTCACCCACCAAACCTTCCGTCTGTAGGTCCTTTCTTTCATAAGGCAGAGACTCACAATATAGACCAGGCTGGCCTTGAACTCACGGAGATCCACCTGACTCTGTCTCCTGAGTGCTAGGATTAAAGGGGTACACCACCACTCTCAGCACCTCGCTGGGTTTTCTATGAAGACACCAGGAACCTCTGGGAGAGAGCCTGATGTCCTTGACGCGTTCATTGTTACAACTCCGCAACTTTCTAATATCCTCTCACCGTCAGCCAAGTTTTCACTGGGTAACTGGACCTTTTCTGTGGCTGGAAAAAAAGAAAATGTGCTTGAAGGAAAATAACTCAGAAACAAGGTTAAATGTGGTCTTAAAAGAAAAAAAGAACGAAAAACACAATGTAATAGGTGTTCATTCTATAAAATACTCAGGATAGCAAAGTTATGGGAGCGAACTCAGGGAATGCCCCTGCCGCGGGGCCTGTTCTGAGTCTCCGCCGGCTCCGACCGCAGGGTGGCAGCACTGTTCACCGAGTGAGGCCGGGATAGGAAGGCGGGGAGCTCCCCACCTTCTGTGGTCTCCACTCACAACTTAAGTTATCAGGTTGGTTACTCATTTGCGGTCTGTTTATGTCCAGGGAAGTAGCCCTTCATAGTATAAATATATCCAAAAGGTTCTCCGAGGAATAAACCAAGCTTTAAGGACTGGAAGAGGAGGGGAGCCCAAATTAACCGTAGACGCTATTAAAAAACAAAAAAACAAGTATCAGCTGCACGGCAGACATATTTCCTGTGTGTGGAGATGCTGCTCGGAGTGGTAAGATATAACTTGATTGTGGTGAAACCGCATAATGGAATTTTATCACTTTAATTCTCTTTTTTTTTTCTTTCAATTAGATATGTGCCATTGCAAGTGTCTGGTTCAGACTCCTGTGAGATGCCATGTGGATGCTGGAGACTGAACCCGAGTCCTCTGGAAGAGCAGCCACTGCTCTTGGCCGCTGAGCCATCTCTCCAGCCCCTAATTGTAATTTTCTAAGAGCCTCGCCATGCCATTCCCCCCTCCTGTAAACCCCTGGCAACTACCACTTAGCCTTTTGTGTGTGTGTGAGTGAGATCACTGTAGACCGCACATGCAAGTGCATTCTCACAATATCTGTAATTTTTTTCTTTGTGTGTGTGTTGCAACAGAATCTTACTCTTTAGCCTAGGCTGGCCTGAAACTTAGAACAGTCCTCCAGCCTCAGCCTCTTGCTGAAAAACAAATAAAACAAAATTACAGGCATGAGTCACCACACTTAACAATATCTGTTCTTTGGTGAGTGGCTTATTTCATTTGTCAGAATGTCCTCAAGGTCCATCCAAATTGGACTGTGTATATGTCATTCTGTCTGTCTGCGCCCCCCCCCCCCCCCCCCCTGTCTGCCTCATGGTGCTTGCTGTCTCAAGGCCTGAGCTCCCAGCTCCTGCTCCAGCACCATGGCTGACTGCCTGTTGCCATGCTCCATGGTGGTCATGGATGCACCCACTGAACTTGTAAGCCTCCAGAAGACTATTTCTTCTCTAAGCTGCCTTGGTCACAGTGTTATTAACACAACAATAAAAAAGTAACTACGATAGTCCTACTATCACTATATGGAAGACGGTACTGTGGAGCCCTCACCCCCCCCCACCTCTTTGGATCTTGGGAACATGTTTAGAAGAGGGGAATTGGCGTGGCCATGCGTCTGAAAAGGAACTCCTGTGCAGAGAGAGAGAGAGAGTTAAAGTCATCCTGTAGGAGAAGAGTGAATGCAGGAGGTGAGAGAGAGAGAGAGAGAGAGAGAGAGAGTGTTAAAGTCATCCTGTAGGAGAAGAGCGAATGCAGGAGGCCACTGGAACATCTCGCAAAGAGCAAACGTTCTCTCCATGTTCCTGCGGGAACAGAGCAACCACTTCCATTTCAATTTGAGGTGCAAAATGCTTTTTTAACCTCGAGTAGGGTTTAGTGATGGAATGGTTCACCTTAACCAGCACTTCTCCCCGTGACCGATTGTAGAAAAAGTCCTGAAACATGAAGGACAGTTGGAGGATCTGAGACATCCACCCTGCAGCCTCCACCCTTCAGCCTCCACCCTGCAGCCTCCACCCTGCAGCCTCCAGTCAGCAGCCTCTGTTTTTCCAATGCCTAAAAGAACAGGAGGAAAAACAAAAATGGCGTAAGAGTTCCAAAGTAAGTATTCAGTATCAGCTTGATTTGATAGCACCTGGTGCCATATCCTGCACAAGTTTGAATCTAATAAGCTGACTGTGGAGTACCCCGAGGAAAGCCAACAACCTTGAGAGGAAATGTTGTCTGAGGTTATAATGACTAGAACCATCGAGATCACCGGGTACACAAAGGCCTGCACCGAAATCTCCTTACTATTACTTGTGTATGTGTGTTCTTTATTTTCTATCATGATTATTATTATTACTGCTGCTGCTGCTGTTGTTATTTTGAGATAGCATCTCACTGTGTAGCCCATGCTAGCCTCAAACTTCCTGGTAATCCCCACCATAGCCTCCTACATGCTGAGATTGCAGGTGTGAGCCAGCAACTTTGAGTACTAAGAAAATACTCGGTAAATCCAGGCCCAATTAAACGAATCGCTGAGCCTTGTTCCTCTTTTAGTTAATAAAAATTAAGTGTTCCAATTTGTCCAACCTAGGAGCTTTGAGTTTTGGTTTTTCACTTTTCCCAGGTCATTGAAATTTGTGGAGAGATGCTGTGGGTACTTCCGACAGTCCTAGCATTGGGGGTGTGGTTTGGTTCGACCTCTCCCTACTGGCAATTTGACTTTAGCTATCAAAAAGTAACGCTGAAAAGCTTCTGTGTGGCCAACAACAGAGCATCCCAGAGTCTGCCAATGCGGGACCTTCAAATATGGCCACACATCCAAAGAATGTTTTGTGGAATGGGCTTGAGATGCCACGACAGTGTCAGAATGAAGGAGATCTTTGTGAGCAACATGGCAACTGTCAGCTGCATGAGGAAAAGTAAGGAGCGGACATGTACATGGTGCATGTGTTTTTAAAGTTGTATCTATAGATAAAAATATAACACACGAGTAGCAGGTGGTCTCTGCACATGGGTGGCAGGTGGTCTCTGATGGCCTCCAACCTAGATCAGTCACTCATTTGATTACCTTCCCTTGACGACTTGCCTCTAACAAACATAACAACAGTGACAGGTTGTCCTTCCAAGATCAAGTTTTTAAAAAAAATCCCTTGGCTTCCTGTCCTGCCTTTTCTGGCTCCCCACTCTCTCTGGCTCCTCTCCCCCCCCCCCCCCCCCCCCCCCCCCCCCACTCTAATGTAGCCGGTTCCTGTGCTCCTATTGAGAGGCCCATGTAGCAAAAACCTGAAGGAAGCCTCAGGCCAAAAGCCAGAGACCAAAGGAATCTGCCTGTCCAATAACCTGCCAGGAGCTTTGTCCTGGCAGCAGGGATCTAGGCAGACCTGCGGAGGACCTGCACCAGCTGGCAGCCTGACGCCAGCCTGCCTTAGGAAGTTCCCACTAGAGCCAGCTCAGCTCTGAGCAGGCAGAATGGAGGTTAAAAAAATGTTTGTCGCTTGACACTAATAAAACGTTGGGTAATTTGTTACACAACATTACCTGATGTAATGTAATAGGCATATTTGTGAGACATACACAGTGTATTCCTTTTGAAACTGAAAACTCTACGTGTCACTAGGGAAGCTAACAAGATTCTAGGGCTCAGAGGTCGGGGGACATATATGCTTTCACTGTAGGTCTTTTTCACTATTTATTTTGGGATATGTCATTGCTTTAAATGAAGACAAAAGCCACGTGTAAATAACTAGATTATGAGGGCTGGAGAGGTGGCTCAGAGGTTAAGAGCACTTGTTGTCGACAATGGACCTGGGTTTGATTCCCAGCATCCACATGGAGGCTCACCACACCCCAGCGCACCAGGCATACATGTGGTGCACAGACGTATCACTTATACACATAAAATAATAAAAATAAATCTAATAACAATACCATAATAAATAAATAGAGAGAAAGAGAGGAAGAGAAAGAACTAGATAATGGGAAGTGATTACTATTTCCTATGTGTTGATATGTATTCACTGATTCTTAGGGGTATTCCTGTTTATTCATGTGTGTGTGTGTGTGTGTGTGTGTGTGTGTGTCCATCCACACATGCACATTACCCCACTGTTCACAACTCTTTAGTATTTCATTATGCTTTGGTTTTGAGATGCTGTAGACCACATTGGCCTTAAACTTACAACCCTGCTGTCTCAGCCTTTGGAGCGTTGGGATTACAGGCACATACTAGTGTGCCTGGATCTCTTGCTCTTAATTCTTTTTTATTGTTTCTTAAGAAAGAATTTTATTAAAGAAGTTGAGTCATCTGTCCTATGGACAGGTTATTTTTCTTTTTCTTTAATGTAGAATGTTTCATCCACATGTATGTCATCCTTGCCCAGGGGCCATGCAGATGCTTCTATAGCATTCCAACTTTGGAACCTGTGCTGCCTGAGCAAGCACGATGACTAAGCCGTGTTGTGGAAACTTATTTTTATCTGTGTTTAAAATAATTGTTTTTGTGCCCTGTTGGAAAAAGGGATGCACAGGCCCTGGCATTTTGTTTTGTCTGCAGGTGTTGAATTTCTGTGTGTGTGCGGGGGGGTGGGGGTGGGGGGGTGGTTTGATTGCTTATGATCTGCACCTGAGGAGTTCTGAATGAATAAAAACACCTGAGCTCAGATGCTCAGGGGGTTCCACTGTCCAGTTTGGCACTAGCCATGATGGTGGTTCTCTCTGCTGAGGTCTGGCAGGGTTTGCATCTAGGAGAATGCCTCCTTATCTCTCTCTGCTTAGCAACCCGGCAGTGCACTAGCGCAAAGCCATATCTCCAGCTGTACGTGACACTGGGAGGAAGAAGCCCCCAAGCCTGCCCATCTGGAAGAGTGCTGTGGGCTGCCAACCGAATAATGGTATTTTCATCTGAAAGTTCATATTTCTGTATGAAAGTTTTAGGACACTGATTTTTTAAAATGCATTAAAATGTATTTTATATGTGTATCTTGTCTGCATGTATGCATGTGCAACACATGTATGTCTGGTGCCTGAGGAGGCCAGAGAGGGCACTGCCTTCCCTTGAACTGGAGTTACAGGTGGTTGCATGCTGCGATGTGGGTGCTGGGAACTGAACCGGGGTCCCGTGCAACAGCAGCAAGCGCTCTAACCACTGAGCGTCTCTCCCATCCCACATAGATCTCCATGATATTGTCAACATCCTTCTATAAACAAAAATTTCAGAGGCCCATTATGGAACTCTCATGTAATTTTTTTCTCTTTTTTTTGCATTTGCTTTTGTTCACTGTCCACAAAGAAGTTTCTTCAGACTTTAACTTCTAACTGGGTACTTTTCCATCACTGCACCTGGAAAACACCCTCCTTTCTATTTTCCTTCTTTTTAATGTGACAGGAAAAACACCTTGCTTTCATCTCCTTTGCCCCTTGGCTGCTTTCCCGTGCTCTAGCCACACCTTGAACTCCAGCCCTCCCACTGGGCCATACTGCTCCCTGTCCAGCCTGTGACTGGCCCCTCCTGTGATTAACTCCTCTCTCATAGTCTTAGCCTCCTCTCGCCTCAACCCTCTCGCCCTTGGACCACAGCAACTGCGCCCCTCACTATTGGGGCTATATCTGTATTCAGTTCTTAGTTTCAGATGGGTTTTCTTTCATGCACCATACTATCAGGTTTCTGTCTTTAATGACTTGGTGGTGAGCAGGAAAGTGTTGGAGGCAGGAGACTGGCCAGTGGTGCAATAAATGTATAAGGTTTAAGCCTCAGTAAAGCTTTCATATCTGTTTAAGACTGGAGTGTGAGCTGGGTGGCTGCGGTGGTGGTACACACCTTAAATCCCAGTATTTTCTTAATTAGTGATTGATGGGAGAGGCCCCAGCCCACTGTAGGTGGTGCCATCCCTGGGCTGGTGGCCCTGGGTTCTATAAGACAACAGGCTGAGAAAGCCATAGGGAACAAGCTAGTAAGCAGCACGTCTCCATGTCCTCTGCATTAGCTCCTGCCTCCAGGTTCCTGCCCTGTTTGAATCCCTGTCCTGACTTCCTTCAGTGATGGACTACAGTGTGGATGTCTAAGCCAAATAAACCTTTTCCTTACTACCTTGCTTTTTGATCTTGGTGTTTCAACACAGCAATAGAAACCCTAACTAAGACAAATACTGACTTAACTGCGTGTGGTACCACATGGTCATAATTCCAAAACTGAGGAAACTAAAGCAGAGAATCAAGATAAGGGGCTTGGGAGATGGTCAGTGGTTAAAAACACTGGCTGCTTTTCCAGAGGACCCAGGTTGGAAAGACTTTCTCTCTCTCTCTCTCTCTCTCTCTCTCTCTCTCTCTCTCTCTCTCTTTGGTTTTTCAAGACAAGGTTTCTCTGTTGTAACTCTGGCTGTCCTGGAACTCACTCTGTAGACCAGGTTGGCCTTGAAACTCCCAGAGATCCACCTGCTTCTGTCTTCCAAGTGCTGGGATTAAAGGCATGCACCACCACTTATGGGCCAAAGACTTTTTTTGAGACAGAGTCTTGTTCCATATCTCAGGTTGACATTGAACTCTATATTCTCGTGTCTCCACTCTTGAATACTGGAATTACCGGTGTGTTCCTCACACTCAGCTGGAAAGCATATCTGTGGTGGTTTGAATGAGAATGACTTCCCCCCACCCCCCATAGGCTCACATTTGAGTAGGCTCACGGGACTACCCCAGTTGGTGGACCTGTTTGGAAAGGATTAGGAGGCGTGGACTCATTGGGGAAGGTGTGCCACTGAGGCTTTAAGGTTTTAAAAGACTCAGTGTCATTCCCAGTGTGCTCTCTGCTTCCTGCTCGCGAGATGTGAGCTCTCAGCTGCAGCGGCGTGCCCTGCAGCATAGATTCTGACCTCAGAAACCATAAACCCAATTAAATGCTTTCTTTTACCGGTTGCCTCATGATATTTTGTCGTAGCAGTAGGAACCCTAACGACATCTCAAACAAAACCTCACAAATAAAAAACCATAAAGCAAGAAGTAGATACATTTGATCACATTAAAAATTAAAGAATTTTACTTTTAGAAGCCATCATGGATTAAAAATAGAGATTACAGAACAGGGTGTAGTGGTGCATACCTGCAAGGCCAACATTGGAGAGGCAGAGAGATTCTGACCCATACAAGTTGAGCCTGAACCGCAAAGCTAGACCCTGTCTCAAAAGGGAACAACAGACACAGAGAGATATTATAGAAGAGAAAAAAAACAAAAACTGAAAAGGTATTGAGGAGAATAAGCAAAGGAAATATTGGCAACCTGCTCGGCTTGAGTTACATACCCATTTTTCCTACCAAAGCACTCAGCAACGGGAACCCCACCTACACTGGACCACACACAAACCCCTCTCCAAACACAGCTACTGGTCACTCTGACCTATAGCGCCCTAGAAACCTGTACCAACTCCCCTTTTGTGGTCAAACACGTCTTGGACCGTATCTTGGAACTAGGACTGTGGGCTGATCCATCCTGGACTGAATTTGGGTAGATGTGCAGAAACGTAAACTACATTCTGTGAATAAGCTTTGAGGGAAAATCCTTTAGTTGTCATCTCCTGCTTGTGCCTGATTGGCCATGCTTGTGCTCAAAATCAGATATGTTGTGGGAAAAGATATGGGAAGTGCTTGCATAACCTCAGTCTGTCAATCAAAACAGAAAACATATCAATTCTGCCCCTAGTAAGCAACTCCTCTTGGACCCAGGAAAGGAAGCCCCTGGGCAGAGATTAGACACCAGTCTTGAGCTGTACCAGTCTCTCAGAGCAGGTGTATCTCCTCTGTACTTTAGCTTTGCCTTTGAATAAAATCCTTTGCTACTCTGCCTTTTGTGTGTACTTCTTCCATTTGAAGATGATGCCAAGAACTGGGAAATACCCAGAATATACAGGTGCCCTGCAAACCTTGAAGGAACAATACGAAATTGCTATTAAACAGGTTATCTGGTTATCCCTATAAGAGGCATAAAAATTAGAAAGCCGGCCAAAGACAGGAGGCCGTGGGGATGTGGGAACTGTCAGTTCTTCTAGTGGGTGCTTATCACATATCTAGGGTGACAGAGAAAAGCACCCCAAAACTTATTGACTTAAAACAACAGCTTTACTAGCTCACAGTTCTGCAGGTAGGGAATCTGGACTGGGTTCTGCTCAGCCATCTTCTGCTCTGGTATCTCATGGCTCACTGAAACATTTGCCATCTTAGCGAGGAGGCTGATGGGCTTGGGTCCTTTCTCCATAGGTCTCTCAGCCCTGTGAGGTTAACCTTCTGGGTGATGTTGGAAGGTCTCCAAGCTCAACAATAGGCACTGTAAGGGCTCCTGAGGTCTGCTGCAGACCTCATACAATAGAGCTAGAAAACGTTGTTACTGTTCAAAGAATGTACAAGACTTCAGCCAACACAAGGGAAAGGGGGTATGGAAAACAAGCTCCACTTTTTCCTCCTGCAGTGTTTGAACCCAGGGCTTTTAAGTTGCCTGCTTTGATGGGACTTCTACTCAGAATTTAGAGACCTTTCAGTGACCTTTACTATGGAGAAGACATTGGTTCCTCTGCTCTGAAGACAATCTTGTACTTCACTCAAATTAAATTTATTCATATTCTATGTCTCAGAAGTTTCCTCTCCTGCAGTCTATATCCCAACAATATTCCTTTTAGGTTCATAAGGAGAAAGTAGTATTTGGTAATAGGGATTTAAGAGGCAATTGGGTAGCTGTGATTTGGAGAGAATTATCATAAAGTGAATACACACCAAGGAGTACTATATATCAGAGAGCTGGGTGTGTGGTACACACCTATAATCCCAGCACTCCAGAAGCAGAGGCAGGAGAATCACAGCAAGTTTGAAGCCAGCCTGGCCTACATAGCAATTCCAAGTTAGCCAGAACTACATATTTATTTTATCACAATATCAGATTGTTCTCAAAATGGATGAATTTATCTATTCCTCTCAAAATAAAGAACAATGAAAGGTCCATAAATTCATTATAGCCACTCCCAATTCAACATAGAGCTTAAAGGCTCTGGGTTCAATCCCCTGTGATGGATTAGAACTTATTCTCCTCTCCCTTTCTTTTGTATCTGATTCTTGACCTTGTGACTTTTTCTGGACAAGACTCTATCTCAAAAAAGCAAAAATATGACCTGGGACATAGCTTAGGTGATATGGTGCTTACCAAGCACCCACGAGGCCCTAGGTTCAGTCCTCAGCACAACAAGGCATAGTGGAAAACACCTGTGTTCCCAGCCCTCAGAAGCAGAAATAGAGCAGGAGTTCAAGGTCATCTTTGACTATGGAGGGCATTCTATGCTGGCTGGAGGTCAAATAATAAATGAAAAACATATAAGATGACCACAAAACAATAAATTATATAAACAAGAAACAAACCAAAAGATATACACTAAATACATATAATTACTGCCATTAGGTAAAGTCTTAAAAGGAAGTGAATAGGGAGAAAAGAGATAAATAGTTGAATGATTCAATCAATTAATCACAAAGAAGTTTGGCCAGACCAGCAATGTTGCACCCTGAATTGAGGAGTGTGATTATCTGAGAGCCTTCTACTTGAGATCCAGGAAGAAAAAGAAGCATGGTTGTTGTTCCTTCTTTTCTTCTGTTCCTTCCAGAACTCGTGTCTAATAAAATGTTAAAGAATGGTCCATCTCAGGAAGAAAACATGTCAAGAAAGAGGAAGGGATAGCCCAGGGACAGAGTCTCATTTACGGATTACTCTTCCTCAGAGATACTTTCTCGATGATAAATCCAAGAAAACGTAGCCTGTTGAACATCTGGGAGCATCTGCCAGAGTCTAAGGAAAACAGGCACAGAACCAAGACGCTCTTCCATTAGTAGTAGTGTACAACATTCTGCAGTGTGATCTCCCACCGCTGGCCCCAGCACACTCATTGGTCCCCTTCATAAAGATGCTGGCTACTCACTCTGAACTGAGCTGACCTTCCTGCTCTACAGGACAAAGTACTCCGAAAACTACACCCCATTCTTCTTAATCTTGTCCAAAGAGACTCTGATTTGCCATAGCCTCTCATGAGGACACTCCACAAATGACACTGTTTTTGAAATTTTTCTCTGAATCCTACCTATTCTTAGATCACTCATCAAAATAAGAATTCTTCCATCACCCTCTCCCATGGCTGTGCGTATTATGCTGATTCCTTTGTTGCTTTCATGGGCAGGTTAGACTGTAGTTAGTTTAAGTCTCCACTCCCAAGTGAGTAAAGGGATCCACACACCTGGGTCTAAACTCAAAACCACATTTGACTTGAGTGTTTGGCTTGGGAAAGGTGGGTAGCAACTAAATACATTTTAATCATTTTCTTCCACAGTTATGCCATATTCCTGTAACACATATCTGTGAGCCCCCCGGGTTTTTTTCTTGTTTTTTGTTTTTAGAATGTATACAGTTTAAAAAGTAATTAATTTAAGCTGAGTGTGGTAACTCACGCCTTTAATCCCAGCATTCTGGAGGCAGAGACAGGAGGATCCCTGAGTCACAGCCCAGCCTAATCTAAAGAGTTCCAGGACAGCCAGGACTACACAGAGAAACCCTGCTTCAAAGCCTACCAAATGTATTTATTTATTAATTACATATGCAGGATGTGTTATATGCGGGGTGTATATGCCCCACAGAGGACAATTTGTGGAGTTGGTTCTCTTCTTCCATGTCTCTAAGGGTTATGGGATTAAACCCAGGTCTCTAGGCTTGTGCAGCAAACGCCTCTATCTGCTGAACCATCCCATAAGCCGGAGAGTAAGAGTTTTCATTTAGATTTTTAAAATACGCGGTCCTTGATTTTTGAGAAAACCAGGGTCTAGTGAAAGAACAGTTTGAATGTTTAACCACTAGAGGGCATATTACTCACGGTGTTCTGGGTTTGTTTTACTCCCTCCCCCTTCAATTTTATATAATCAAAATGTAGATTTCAAAACGGATCAGAAGATAAGAAAAAATATAAGATAAGTGGTCTTCATATAAGTGGTTCAGAAAAAAAAGGAGCCCATGGGGGTTGAATGAAGACTTTGTTCCTCCGGTCGCTTAAGAGGCGGCTTCTCATGTCCACACTGGCTTCAGTGTAGGAGACTGGCCTTGAACTACGGTCTTCCGCCCTCCACCTCCCATGCGTGGGGATTATAGGCAAGCACCACATGACCACTTGTGTAGTAAATGTTTAAGTTTGAAGACAGGGATGAAAGAGAGAAGGAAATCCTTGGAATCTAAAGTCTGGCCCCTGCCTTATGCAATCAAATAGATGCACCAAACCTTTTTGTCCGGACAAAATGGGAGCAGAAAAGTGTGCTTCGCTCCGAAGTGACAAGAGGCGCAGCCCTGCGGAGAAGCTGCACTGTGACTGAAGGCAAAGCAGGGGTGTGGGCAGGGAAGGTGCTTAAATAGAAGCATTCACATTTTTTAATTACGTTACCTTATCGGCAGCTTATTTATATGACGAAAACTTTAAAAGCACACAACATCTGAGAGATCGACTCTCCCTCTTCCCTCTGCCTACGAGAAGCTTCCCAACTTGGAAGACAACGCTACTAACTTCTTATATATCATTAACAAAAACACGTATATATTGACCTTTAGCTCAGCAGATCTATGATGGTTTCTTCGCTACAGAATGCCTCTGTGCTTCAGCCCCTTCTCTCACCACCTTCTCCTTTTCCAGCTTTACTCACAGTCATCCTCCTGCAGCTGACCGTGTAGTTGCTCATTGACAAGCTGCTAGTCTTGAAAATCACACCACTTTTAACGAAGCAATGCTGTCCTGCAGTTCTATTAAAATTATGCTCATGATTAACTAATTCGGTCTCCACTAAAGTTCTGTCTAAAAGCAGTGCTGCAACAAATACCCCTTTACCACGTTGCTGTGCTTAGCCTGTATCTGTGGGATAAATACTAGATTGAATCCAAAAATACACACAACTGAAGTTCCACAGATGCCGCCAATTCCTCTTCTCCCAAGCGCCCCGCCCCCACCGCACCCCGCGTTTCTATTGCTTAGTCACAGGGTTTGTACTTCAATCATTTATTTTGTTTTATTTTCCTTTTGTTTTGTTTTTGTGTTTTTATCTTGGCCAATGCACTACATGAACAGTAACAGCATTTCACTGCGCGTTTTTTTTATTAGAGAGTCAACATTTTTTTTTAAAGATTTTATTGTTACTTTTAATTGTGTATATATGTGTGTTTATTTACGGGGGGTTTGTGTATGTGAGTGCCACAACCACTGAGGCCAGAAAAGAGTGTTGGATTCTCTGGAGCTGGAGTTTAAAGGCAGCTGTGAATCACTGGATGTGGGTGCTGGGAACCGAACTTGGGTCCTCTGCATGAACGGTATCTTCTTTTAATTGTTGAGCCTTAACTCTCCAGCTCTGAATGTCTTTCTTTATGTTTAATAGAAAGGCTAGTGTTAATCACGGGACAGTACTATGTAAAAGGGTATATTTACGGGTACTACTAGCCAATTAAGACTAAAGGGGGAGGTACATTTGGATAGAGGAAAAGAGAATCTAGGTAATTCCTGAACCATCCCATTAGCAAGACTTTCAATGTCACCCCTTCGCCCAGCCACCTTTTTAGCCCAGACTACTTACTGCCTTGTATTTTGGAAACCACCATCCCTGCAAGCTGAGAAAAAGCCAAATACCACCTGAGACCTAAAGGTACAAAATGTGGCTGTCTTTTCCAAAATACTTCTGTGCCCCTGAGCTTCAGTCATGCACTGAGCTGATTCCCTGGGGCCTTTCCCCTTCATTTTAAGACCAACTCCATCCAAAAAGAAATAAAATTCCAGTTATATGTATAACTTCAGTTGATCTAGTAGTTACTACATTAAAAAAGTAGAAGCAGAGCCAGGCCTGCTAGCACAGGCTTACAATTCTAGCCATTTGTGAGTTTAAGACCAGTCTAGGTAATATAGCAAAATCCAGTCTATAAAATGTAGAAGCAATTTAATTACTTTTATTATTAATAGAATATATATTGGATATATAACACAATATATCCAAATATTATCATCATTTCAAATGTAATCAGTATTAAAGATCATCAATTAAATGTTTTCTTCTTTTATAAATCATTATAACCCAGTGTATCTATTTACATACATTGCAAATAAACCCTTTCCTCCCCAACTTTCTTTTGGTTATGGTGTTTCATCGTAGCAATAGTAACCCTAACATGACAACTTGGAGGCATGATACTCCGTGTTGTCAGTCCAAAATTTAATCAGATCCTTGTCAATCAAGTCTTGACTTAGCTTAGTGTGTACTGTTAACAACCAGTGCTAGACTACAAACCTTGCACCTAGCCACTTGCAAGTGTGCAAGCATGTCTTCAGGATAAATCTCTCAAAGGAAAGCTGCATAAATATAAATAAATGGCTAATGTTGATAGACATTACTAAACTGACCAATGTTAACTTACATTTTAGATATTTTTTTAATTGTTGCATAATATTCTGAAGTTCAGAGGGTAGACACTATAGTGTATGGGCCCCTTGTGGTGGTCAATATTGACTGTCAACCTGATGGCATCTAGAACCCCCTGTGAGAGGAGGCTCCAGCATGCCTGTGAAGCATTATCTAGATTAGGTTAGTTGAGGTGGGAACATTTGCCTACTGTGGGTGGCACAGTAGGCTGGGATTCCAGACCATACAAAAAGAAGAAAACCAATTGATCATAAACACTCATTTCCGTCTGTTTCCTGACCAGATGTAACGTGACCAGCTGTCTCAAGATCCTGTTGCTATGATTTCTTGGCCTTGGAACTATGAGCCAAAATGAATGCTTTCTACTTTAAGTTGCTTTCATCAGGATATTTTATCACAGCAGTGAGACAAGTAACTAATTATAGTGGTCTGAATGAGAATGGGCCCCATAGGCTCATACATTTGAATGCTTAGTCCCCAGTTGGTGGAACCGGACTCTTTTGGGGAGGATTAGGAGGTGTAGCCGTGTTAGAGGAGGTGTGTCACTGGGGGCGGGCTTTTGGGTTTCAAAAGCTCACACCATTCTACTTAGCTACTTAGCCCTCTCTCTCTCTCCCTCCCTCCCTCTCTCTCTCTCTCTCTCTCTCCCCCTCTCTCTGCTTTGTGCTTGCAGACCAGGATGTATGTTCTCGGCTACTGCTTCACTGTCATGCCTACTTGCCTGCTGCCACGCTTCCTGCTGTGACGGTCATGGACTCTTACTTAAACCTTAAGCCTTAATAAAATGTCTCTTCTATAAGTTGCTTTCATTATGGCGTCTCTTTATAGAAACAGAAAAATAAACTAAGACACTAGCACAGCGCTCTGTAGTAGCACACCTGCTGTGGAGGCTCACCCAAGATGACATGGAGGCATTTTTATAGATATAAACTCAGCAGAGGGAACCACAATCACGGCCAGGGCCATCCCGGACAGTATATTCTTGAACGTCTCATCTCAGGGGCTTTTATTGATCCCTAAGTTCCTCAGATGTTCCATTGATAGTACGTGCAGATCGTGAACAATCAAAAATCGTTACATAAAGCCAACACCTGCAGACAATACAAATGTCAAGGCCTAGGCAGCCCCTCCCCCAACAGTGCACAGAACAACCATTTTAAACATAACCGGAAATAAACTTCTACAACACCACTGCTAATGAGGAAGGACACAAGGTTACTCAAAATTGTTGTATAAAAGCAATGATCCAACAAACATTTATTTATATGGTTTCTTCTGTATGTATTTCTCCATGATAATTGAAAGAGTGAGGAGAGAGAAAGGAAGAGACAGAGACAGACAGACACAGAGAGAGAGAGAGAAAGAGAGAGAGAGAGAGAGAGAGAGAGAGAGAGAGATGAATACGATGCCCAAAAAAGATCCTGGAGCAGGTTGTCATAGGGTTTATAGGCCACAGTAAGGTTTGAGATTTTATTCTAGACCAAGATGATATGATTTACTTCTCAAAAATCACCTTGCTTGCCACGTGGAAAGTGGTTTGGAGGGAACTGTGGGCAGCAAGAGATTAGGTAATAATGTATTTGACACCTGGCACCAGAGGGAGGCCTAGCTGCAGTGAAATTAACAATCTGTCACCAGGTTACACCAACCCCCACCGGGAGGGACTCTGGAGAATATGAGGGATACATGGATCAGTAAGGGAGATAAGAGAGGCACAGCCTCTGCCTTCAAGGATGGTCCAAGTACGGACCATCGCACCTTGTGCAGTGTTACCAAGAACGGAGGCTTTGCACTCGGAACGCCACTCTATACTTGCTTGGTGACCTGGATCAGTGTGTTCTGCTGTCTCTCTTTCTAGCCCCCAAGCCTCCCTCTTCCTCGGACCCCTCTCCTCTTCTCTGATTTCTTCATTGGGAAGGGTTAGTGAGGAGATTAAATGGGATCACCTTGAAAAACTCTGACCCTGATCTAGTTTCTTTTTTGATTGCCAAGTGAGAAAGAGTTTATTTGGCTCATGGTTCCAGATTACATGCTTCCATCATGGCAGGGAAGTCACCGTGACAAGGAGACGGTCACACTGCATCCAAGGTGGAGAAGCACACCAGCAATGAATGCATGTTGCTACTCGGTTCTCTTTCTCTACTTATACGGTCCAGAATCTCAGGGAATGGTACCACTCACAGTGGACTTTTCACTTCAGTACAGTCAAGATAACATTTACTACAAGTGTTGACCAGAGGCCTGTCTCCCAGGTGATTCTGGATTCTGTCCAGCAGATAATTAACACTAATCATCACAACTGGACTTTAAAAAGGAGTACTGAGTTATATTTGGTGAATGGGTGGGAAAACACCTCTTTCTTTCCCCTCTGTCTTCTGGAATTCCTGCCAGCCTTTCCTGTCAATCACATGGGTTCTTCTTCAGCTCTGTAATGTCATTAACAATGAAGAAAAACTGAGCTCATCAAATCTGTGCAGTGGCTTGCCTGAATCGTAAGCTGGGAGGAAATGCAAATTAATTGCTTACATATTTTTAACTTATTCTCTTTCAAAAATTACTCTTTTTTTTTAAAGTAAAGTATTTATCTCCTCCCTAGTTTGATTACCAAGGAATTTGTAATTTACTAGAAAGAGTAGATGGAGGCGTATATTTATTTGATTAATGGATATCAAATTTTTATGGTTAAGTTTATTGTTTTAGGCCACAGCTCTGAGGGGACATTAATAAATGTGATTGCTTTTGCTAGAATATTCGTTAATCCTGTGGTTTAGCGTGCTGATAATGGAACATGCTGTTCCACTGACTCTTAATGAGCTTTCCCTGCTGGCTGGCAGAAAAGCCAAGAAAACAATTTTACAAACACATACCCAGCAAGAGGACTAAGATAGTTTGCAAATCTTCCTGCGCTCTCAGACAATGTCACAAAGGTGCACTTGAATGGAGTTTTCTTTTCTTAGAGGCTTTTCTCCACCATCCTTTTAAAAATTTAACAAAGAAATCTGAGAAATAGTTGCTAAAGACTGAATGGTGTCCCTCCCCCGTGCTCTCAAGGTGAAGCCTTAATCCTCGGTGTGGTTATAAGTGGATGTGAGACCTGTGAGAGATGATAGTGGTTTTTAAAAAATCATAAAGATGGGTCCTTAATGCAGCTGAGCTGGTGTCCTTTTGTAAGAAGAAGAAACAAGGTCAGAGTGCTCTCTCTCCCTCTCTCCCTCCTCCCCACTCTCTTTCTGTGTGCCCCTGCCATGTGAGAAGGCAGCTGACCCTACTGGACCTTGATCTGGAACTTCAGACCTCAAGAGTGGAGGAAATAAAATCGCAGGCGAGGCCACCCAAGTCTGTGAGATAGTGCGATGGCAGGAGAGGCAACAACACAGTGGACTTCATAAATCCTGACACAGTGTTACTCGTTCCTAGCCCTTTGCAGTTTAAAAAGGCTGTATTCGGCTTGGAGACCTTAATTAAGATAGTTTGCTTTGTCAGTTTGGGGGTTTTGCCTTCTTTATGGATAATAGCTCAAAACAGACAAAGCTGGATGATGATGAAAGATTGCTTTGTGGGTTCAGGTTGTAAAGTAAGATACTTTTATTTACAACATGTCAGGACATTCTAGTCAAGGACAGATCGATGTTTGACAAATAAGTGTCAAGTCAAATGTTAACTCTTATGTATACCTCAGATATTGTCTGCCCTCAGAGAAATCTATTCAGATCAATGCGTGCATGTGTGCTGGCCTACAGGGCTATCCCCCCTCTGTCTCTTTTTGACAACATAAAATTAAAGGCTTCTCACTCAAAGAAGCTAGCTAAGCATGCACATCTGCCTCCTCCTGTCTCAGAGACCGTTGCTGTGATGATATTTTTTTTTAAAGGAAAGGGATAAAATTAAATCATCAAAGAGAATAGGAGAGGAAGTCACCAATGAACAATGCAAAGCTGGAAGACAGATAAGCAGAGCAAAGAAAGCAGAAACCTAGAATATACCAGGGAAGAGAAGGCAGATGAGGCTGAGCAGGCTGCCTGGCAACGGTGTTGACAAGCACCTCACAGCCAGAGACACCAGCACGGTGCAGCCATCCACTTTCTGTTATCACAGGAAAATACCCAGCTGTTTTATAGAGAAAAGAATATTTAGCTTACGCTTTTGGAAGCTAAAAGTCTGGAACTGGGAGGAGTCAGCAGGTCAGCAAGGGCTTCCTTGACTGTGAGCATCACAGAGGGAGGGATTGTGGCGGGATGGTGTGTAAATGGGAGAAATCGGATGGTAAGACAGGAAGCCAGAGAGAATTCACGGCTCAGGAACATTCTGCTATGACAACTCACTTGGGTGGGAACTAATTGGGGTCCCACAGAGCTACCTTAATCTCTTCCAAGGGCCCCAAATCACCTAACCATTACCCACTAGGACCCACCTTTTAAAGGTGTACTACCACCTCTCAGTTCTACCACACTGAATACTAGACCTCCGATAGATGAGATACACCCCTGGGTCTTTGTTTGGCTTGGAGGCCAAATACAGCTTCTCCCTGCTTAAGAAAAAGAAAAACATTCAGGAAAGGACACTTTTGGACACTTGTTCTATGCAAACATTCAGATCATTTGTCTAGTTCCAAAGAAAAGAAACCTGCATATTTCAATTTGGATTGCATTAAGTGTGCCTTAATTTGTTAAGACTTGACATTTTTATATCAATCTCTCTGTTCATGTGGCACAAAGTCTATTTATTTAGATTCTTCAATAAGATGTTAGATGTTTCTCTACTTCTTAATACTCTTGTATGAGCTTTCTAAGTTATCTTGTAATTTTTGTGGATATAGTACATTCACATACGTATCAAGTAATCACAGAAGCAAGCAGTTGACTTGAGTTTATGTGTCTTGTAATGAGCCAAACCTCTGCTTTTGTTTTTGTTTTGGAAACGGGGTTTCACTGTGTAGCCCAGGCCTGGAACTCATTGTAGAGCCCAAGTTAGACTCAAAATCACAGTTCTGCTGCCTCGGCTCCCGAGTGTTGGATCATAGGACCATGTCACCATAACTGGCTTCTAGATGTTCTTAATGGAGTCCTGCATTTTTTAAGTATACTGCAAAAGGCATTCTCCCTTTTCTAGCTGTTAGATTTTTGGAGAGGTAACGTAATTTCTTTTAAACTATCTGAAACAATTACACAATAGCACTGAATGTACGTTCACCCCTTGTCCTTGATCATCTTAACAGTAGTCTTGCTTCTTCACTCAGTAAAATGATGCTGCTGATGGTAAACCATAGTCATTATGGGCTTTAGATATTGTACTTACTGTTTATTATTATTATTAATAATAAACTCAATGATAGAGCACTTGCCTAGCATTCGAAATAGCCTAGGTTCAACCCCTGCATGGTGGGAGGGAGCAGCTACTTATTAGTTGCTTTTCTTTTTTTTAAGCTGATCTGGATTCTTTTAACACAATGCCTCATCATGTAGGTCTGGCTGGTCTGGAACATGTATGTGGTGGACTAGGCTGGCCTTGAACTTGCAATCCTCCTACCTTTGTGTACCCCCGAAGTGCACAAAGTGTTGGGGTTACAAGCCTGTGCTACCACCCCCAGGCAATTATTAGTTTTTTTATCTAGTGTCACAATCACAAACTTTTGCCTTTAACTTTATAGCAATATTGTGGACATAGCTGTATTTCCAACACTGTGGAGTGCACAGCTGTCGAACGTGAACTGCATGATCATCTGTGTACCTCAGCCATTCTGATCCTGGGAAAAGTTGAGCCTTTCTCTTTAGGTCACTGTATGATTTCACCATGTCCTTAATGCTCCAAAAATCTGCTGCAAAATATACTGCACAAAAATTACAGAGCAATGTCTGTTAAGAAGACACATATAAACAATTCTAAATAAAACAAGCAAATGCAATCCAGTAGTGTTAAAAACTGGCAGCAAATGATAAGAGAATATAATTCCAGGCCAGAACAAGTAAACCAAAAATATATACTAAAAAATTAGATATACAAATGATGTATCAAGAAAACCAGCAGCTACATACTAATAACCATCAGCTAGAAATTGGAAGTGAGAAAGTCCCCATTCATAATGTTTTTGAATGCATTTTCTTTCTGTAGTCTTCAAGAACTTGTGAAACACAGTTGAAACTGGAAAGTAAGAATGGGTGGAACCCTGTGTGCTGCCTGATGATTAATGCATGCAAACCATTTACGGTAGAGCAGGATGTGCTGACTCATCAGGTCTCCTTCCCTCAGCCTGACAAGGGCACCTACAGAACCCAATACAACCCTGAGACTTCTCAGAGCACGATTTATTAAGTTTTGTTTCATAAAAGGATTCCTGGAATTAAGAATTCACCTTCTTTGATTCTTGTTGGTCTTTGCTTCAAGGATGCTACTGATGTTACCCCAACTGCCTCTTGGATTGTCCCTGTAAAATGTTTTTTTTTTAAAAAAGAAAAAAAGCTAAAGGTATCATTTGGATACCTTTTGGAAATTCAGAACTGAGCTGTCTCATTTGTGGAGAATTCCTATTTCTAGGAACACGTTCATTCATTTATGAATTTGACCTATATCGGGTTCCTGTAGTGTGCGGTACCAGGTGACTGGAACAGAGCCTCATAGTATGGTAGGCTGGTTCATGTCCTTAGGAGCCTGGGGACTGATGGGCTGCAGACAGTACTGTACAGAAAATGTAATGCACCACTGTCCTTTGCTGCAACAAAGTACAATTGGTGAATGAAGACCTATCTCTACACTTAACTGCAGAAATCGTTCTCCTTTTTTTCCTTAGTCACAAAAAGATCTTATAATGTTATAATCTAGAACTGCTAATGTAGTCCAACTCTGTTGCACCTAATGCCTGCCTCCTTTACTGAATATTTTTCTTTTTCTTAAGCAGGGAGAAGCTGTATTTCCTCTCTTCTCTCCTTCTAGGGCTGAGGCCAGGGTGCATCAGCTCATCCAGCAGACATCTCCCCTTTGTCTTTAAGGTGGACCCTGCTTCAGCCTTCATACACACACGGGTGTGTGAATCCAGGGTCCCAGGACAGAGGTCCCCACATATCTGGGACCTTTAGGTTGACAGAGCAGTGAAGAGAAATATCTAGGGATTTGTTTTCTGTCTTAATTTTCTTAAAAAGAAATTTGATAAAACAAGAGCCACCAACTGATCATAAAGTTGACATTCCAATTTTATTCTTGAGAATTTACAGCAAATAAATAAACTAAATTATTAAATTTTTTTAAATGGCCAATCATAATTCTTCATATCTCAAACATTCCTATAGGTGAGCCATTGTGATGGGATGAAATGTCACAGAGACACGCATGGTGAAAAGGATGTGTGCTGCTCATTTGAGGCAATAACACCATCAGAAACATAACACAGCCTGATGGTGGCGGTAGTGGTGCACATCTTTAATCCCAGCACTTAGGAGGCAGAGGCAGGTGGATCTCTGAGTTCAAGGCCAGCCTGGTCTACAGAGTGAGTTCCAGGACAGCCAGAGCTACACAGGGAAACCTTGTCTCGAAAAACCAAAAGAAAAAGAAAGAAAGAAAAAAAAAAAGAAAAAAGAAAGAAAAGAAAAACAAAACCAAAAACAAAACAGAACACACAGGACAGAATTCACACATGGGTGGTAAATACATAAAACAGCTTTAGTTTTATTAAAAAGTCTTAAAGATAATTTTGAGTTTAGCCAATGATTTAGCTGTCTTTCCCTAGAAATCCTTTACTTGGACAAAACTGACAGCCTCTTATTCAAATCAGGACAAATGATGACTGACACCTTGATGAGCTATTCTTGTAAGATGTAAAGAGAATAGAAGACGCCACTGCCTTCACATTGGAGTTTTGTGTGCGGAGCTCTGGCTTCTCCAGGTTGGGTGGCCTGCCACCGCCTACAGATCACACCTGGCTTCTCCTCCCCACATTCCACTGGCTGCCTCCATTCCTCTTCCACAGGTGCAGCCAGGCTTTCTCCAGGATGGCCATCCTCCCAGACTGATTGCTGGTACCCAGGCAGGACATATTTGCTTTCTGAAGTCCCCTCCTGAGTGGCTTCCTCCCAGAACCTTCCAGCTGAGCTTCCCCAACACTTGATCTTTCCTCCTGCAGTAAACTGGATGCCCAATGTCCACCCACTGCTTAGGTTTATCCCTTCAAATCTCAATGGCTTTTCATGTTCAGACATACCTATTAAAAGACAAATGCCCTGGAAAGTACATCATCTAAGCTCATATTTCACACTATATACCCAGGCTTCTTGTGGCTTGATTAAGGGAGGCACTGGAGTAATAGAACTGTCTTCCTCTTGCTAAGATCTTTCTACGGCTGGCACACTTCACACGTCAGTCATGACAACTTAACAGGAAAACCACATGGTAAAAGAGAGGTTAGACAACTTACACATAAATGTGTACTCCATGACAAAGTCAGACTTCAAGCCTTAGGCCAGTCTGACTTGAAAGCTAAGGTCCTTTGAACCCACACGCACTGCACACCCAGGGAGTCTCAGAGGAAACCAGAATGACGGTCAGAAGTGCAGCTGTGTGACCTTGAGTTCACTCCACACCTCTAGGCTTTGTGAAGGAGCTGCTCAGTAGAAAGGAATGGAAGAGGTTGGGGAAACAGGCTACCTGGACCCCATTGCATCCCAGGGGCTACTGCCATGCTGTCTCAGTTTCCTGTGCAGCACACATCTAGGATGTTAATCGTTTATGAAAAGAAAGGACTAAGTGTGGTACCCAGCTGTCACATGAAGGAAGCAAGCACAAGACTCTTCCTCTGCCCTAGCTTTTCCCCAGCTCTGGGCTTGGGACAGTGCAGTGAAATGTTCCTGCATGTGAGTGGGCTGCAGGACTGGTCCATAGGAAGAAGATTCACCTACACTGGGAGGTTGAATTTACAGACAGGGATAAAAGGAGGGAATATATTTGCACATACACCTTACAGTCAAAACTAACTAATATCACCACAATCTCTGCCATAACAGAAAACATGTAGAACACGTAGAGAGGAAGCATGACCTTAGGAACAAAGAGGTCAGGCAACAAGGCATAAGCCATTCTTTGCCCAGGAGCTGTCCCCAACTGCAATTTCTCCATGTCACCACACTAAAACATACAAATATAAGCTCTTACTAATACAAGACTGTTTCTTGCTGACACCTCAGGAGAAAGGAAATCCAACCTCAATGAAGCAGAACGCTGTCTTATTGTCTGGATTCAACTTGTCTGCTATTGGTGCCAAGTCCAGATCTTCCTCTGCCTCTCACAGACCCACATTTCTCAGAGCTCATTTTCTTCCTGAGCCCTGGGCTCCAACACTGGACTTGCCTTTAGCGTCGCTGCTCCTCAGGCTTCTGTCAGGCCACCTGGACCCTGAAAAAAGTACTACGTCTATCAGCATCAGAAAAGAACACACTCAGTAAACCTGCTTGCATCTGAGGTCTTGCTGCTCTCTCTACCCTTTTCCCAAACAGGGCTTGGCTGTTGGGCTATGTGTGCATCCCTTCAGCAGATGTAACACCACAACTGTCAGTGCCGGGAGCAGATGTCACATAAGCCCAAGTTTCTCTCTGCATCTCCATGGTTAGCTGTGCTTTATCAGGGCCCAACATCAGCCCACAGTGGTCCTAGAAGCTCATTCACGTGTGAAACTCCTAGTGTTTAAAACCAGCTTCCTTGAGGAGGATCTGTCAGTGCTAAAAGCTCAGGCCAAAGGCAAAGAGTGCAGATTTTTCATATGACGCTGTATCTGCACTGACATTTATTGTATTTCTGGAAAGGTGAAAGCACAGAGAGACTCTGCTGAGTGGTAGGGGTGCTAAACGATACTATTAATAGAAGAGATTTCAAGAATTCCCTTTGACACAAACTACTTTGTTCGAATTGACCTTTAAAATTCAAATTAAAACCCTGGGACTCTTTCTACAAAAATGGCCTATGTTCTATGTTGTCTCTTTCCAGATAAATCACAAGTCTAGCAAGTCAACGGCTTGTTCCAGAAGCTCAGTTGAATGGGGGTGGAGGATGTGGCATGCATCGCTTCCTTCCTCCCTTCCTTCCTCCCTTCCTTCCTCCCTCCCTCCATCCCTTCCTTTCTTCCTTCCTTCTTTCTTTCCTCCTTTCCTCCTTCCTTTCTCTTTTTTAAGGTCCCCAAGTGATTGATGGTGAAGAGTGAAAACCACTGCCCTAGTCTTTGAGGTTCACAGCCAACAGTTTTTATGTTTTCTATTTTTGATTTAGCAGGTCTGGGGTGTGGAGACTATGCCAGATCACTGTCAATACAAATATTCCGAGCTAAGCCTAGGCTCTGAGTTTAGGAAGCATTTGGAAGAGCCTTAAATAACTGTACTTCATTTATTTACTCTCTCTCTCTCTCTCTCTCTCTCTAGTGTGTGTGTGTGTGTGTGTGTGTGTGTGTGTATGTGGTGTGTGTACACTTGAGCACCTGGGAATCAAACTCAGGTTGTTAAGCTCGGTGGCAAGCACCTTGACCTGCTGAGCCATCTCACTGGCTTCACCCATGGAAGAGTGTCCGTCCCAAGGGTGGAATCCTCCCGCCACATGTGTGTCCCAGCCGCAGGTCCTCTGTCTGGAGTATGGAGGCTACCCTCGGCCAGCTTCAGGCCAAGGGTCCATGGTGATGGCGGGGCGTGGTGGGGTGGGCCATGGGTTTACAGCATCCTGCGTTGTCCTTGGCAGACCTCTGGTGAGTTAGGCGAATACAGACACTCGAGACACACTTCAGGGGGCAGCTCAATTTTAATGTGGAGTGTAGGGTACATATATAGGGCCACAAGCAGGGGAGGATCTTTGGTACCCAGGATTGGGAGCCATTGGTTAAGGCAAGGATATTGGAGTAGCCTCATTTGCATGTGGGGCTCAATTCTAAGCATCAAGGTTTTGCAAAGACACCTCCTGCACGAGGTGTGGTCTCACAGGGAAAAAGAAGACACCTTATCAGTAAATGGACTCATCCCTAGGCTTCTAGCTATAGCGCAGATAAGCACCAACCAAACTGCATTCTTTTGCTTCTGTAAAACAGGCAATATTTAATATTTAGCTGGGTTCTGGCCAGGGCCAAAGTGGGGAGCAGCCAAACGCCTGCCGTTCTCATCTCCTGGAATGACGTGGGGTTCCAAGCCAGCTTCGACCCACTCTTAGCTCTATGACAGTCCCACAGAAGGGCCTTTTAATCATTTCATGGATGTTCATCAGTTGTCTACTCTGCAGCAGGCACTGGACAAAGACTAATGAGAAAAGCTCCTGCCTTTATAGACTTGTATTTCATCATGAGAGAAAGAAAATGAATAAAAAAAGTATCATACTTCATAGCAAGAACACGGGTGATGCTATGCAGAGAACTGAATGGCGGGAGACCGGAAGAGACGCACTGGGGCAGACGGTGGTAGACAGTAAACCGACCACAAGGGCACTGGGGCAGCTCACAGCCCACTAGCGGGCCAGGAGGAAGGCGCCTCCTTGCCAGAGCAGGTAGCACACTCCTGGCTCAGGGCCCCGTGGCAGAGCATGGTTGACTCTGTAGATGAGACCTCTCCTGCTCAGCTGGGCCACTGGGCAGGGGACAGCCTGGGCGCCATCACAGGGAGCCTTTCCTAGCGACACACATTGGTGACGTAGGGGACCTGAAGGCTGATACAGATGGAGAGAAGATGAGGAGAAGAGTGGAAATTAGCCATTTCGGTCTTTCAAAAATCCTTTTCTCTCTCAAACCAAGTACCACCAACTACCCAGAATTCAAAGGTCACCCCTCCACCGGTTCCCACTCCATTAGCCATTAGCAGGATACCACCATCAGGGAGGCAGCAGCGGGACTTTAAAATCATATCACTCAGTGTGGACACTATGGCTGGCCATTTCCACATCTGATTCACATCAAGAAACGTTCCCCCTCTGCGACACAGCCCTCCGTTGTTAGTGTCTGTAATTAACACTAGTCTCTCAGCAAAGACACTCCACACAGCCAAGTCAACATGGCCCAGCATAAGTGTAAAACCGGCATAAAATATTAGTATGTTTAATATTTTTAATCACAGAAAAGTCAGATATTTCTCCCTCTCTTTTTCACAAGAACTCCTTTCTTTATGTGAGACTTAATTTCTGCTCTATTTCTGATTCGTTTCAAATACCTTACAGTGGAACTGGAGAGACAGCTCAGCAGTTAAGAGCACTTGTTCTTGGAGAAGATTTTTGTTTTAAATTCCCAGCCCATACACAATAGCTCATAACCATCCATAACTCCACCCCAGGGAATCTGATGGCTTCCCAGACCCATTCAGCCACCAGGCACACATGTGGTACGCAGGCGTACGTGCAAGGAAAACACTCATAGACATAAAATAAAATAAAATCTTTAAAAAAAAACAAACCCTTAACAGATATGTAGCTTTGAGATTTCCACATCAAATTATTTGGTAGCCGAAACTGAAAAGTAATTTGAGAACATAATGCACTACGCTGTTGACATCAGCCAGCCAGCCCTGCAGCCCTCCATCTCCCCTAAGTGGCTATAAAGTGTGTCCATTGCTGAGAGTCTTGTCTGAAACTCTCATTCAAAGTTTCCCGTACACTCTGGAGCTGGGACTGTAGGACAGAATGGGAACCCACGGAGCCTTTCTATTCCCACTCCTCCTTCCTCCCAAGCAGCCTCCTCCATAAATAAGGCTAGTGTAATCAGGAGTCTGAGAAATGCACAGATGGCCATTCATGCTACATCAAGTAGGAACGAAAGGAGGGCTCACTCGCCAGCTTCCAGATCCATTTGTTAATTACAAGTGAGCGAGCCCAGTGGTGTGTCAGCAGCACAGGTGGGCAGACACTAGGAGAAGGAAGCCAGTTCTCCAGGACTAACGGCTCTCCCGGGGATAAGGGAGCACAACAATTCAAGAGTCTGAGTTTACACGGTTCAGACCCTCACCCCGGCCTTAACCCCCGACAAGGTTAGGGTCAGAAATGTGAGAAGTTTTTTTTTTGTTTTTGTTTAAGATTTTCTATTTATTTATTCTGGCGCTTGGTGTTTGTGTGCCACAGCCCACATGTTCAGGGGACAACTGCAGGAGTCAGTTCTCTCCTTCAGTCAATGTAGGTTTCAGGGACTGAACTCAGGCCATTGGGCTTGTCAGCCAGCACCTGTACCTGTCAAGCCCTCTAGTGCATTATTTAGAAAAAGCATCCAAAGCTTAATGATACTTAGGACGGTATTGAAATGTTTCTTGTTTTAGAACAATTGACCTAGCTAGGTAAGTCACCTCAAAATGGTCGTGTTAAAACACGGCAGAGCCATTTCCCAACAGCCAAAACCAAAATGGATTCTGTTTTCACTACACTGTGCTCCATTCCGTTTCTCTGCTTCTCCGCATCCTGACTTCCTACCGCTGACTTTGAACACAAGGATGCTTATGAGTGCCTGGGAGCTGTCTCCAAATGCTCGTATGCATCCAGCCAACAACCCTACCTCAGCGTTCAGAAGTGTCTCTAGTCAGGGAATTAAGTGTGCACAAGACCGGGGAAGCTAGAGTAGAGACTTGGTGGAGGGTAGGAAGGGAAGTAGGAAGGCAGGGGTCAGGGAGAGATGTCAGAAGGACAAAGGCAGAGGTCAGGAATGCAATGAAATAGTTTGGGGATGGCGGCACACACCTGTGATCCCAGTGCTTGTGAGGTAGACGCAAGGGGATCAGGAGTTCAAGGTTATCTTCAGTTACACGGTGAGTTAGAAGTCAGCCTGAGCTACATAAACCTTTGTCAAGACAGAGAGAGAGAGAGACAGAGAGAGAGAGAGACAGAGAGAGAGAGACAGAGAAAACAAAATATACCTGTTGTGAAGGTGGTACCCACTTGTAACCTTAGCAGTTGGGAGGTAGAGGCAGTGGATCTCTGTGAGTTCAAGGACAGCCAGGTCTACAGAGTGAGTCCCGGGACAGCCAGGGCTACAACAGAGAAGCCCTGTCTTGAAATACCAAATAAATAGATAAGTAAATAAATAAATAAAATAAAAAGAAAAACGAAAAAGAAATGTGTGCTTATGTGTGCAGAGGAGCCTCAAGGTGACCCCAAATGCTTGTGCTTTGCACACGGGGCACAAGATGAATGTGAGGTCACCACAGGCACACACGCAAGAAATCAATACATACAGAGTGTATGCTTCTCTTACTTTAGTGAAGGGCACCTAGATAATTATGCCCATACACCTTTTCAACAGACTGAAGCCATAACAATAATACCATTGCATTTTAAAACTGAATGGAACCGATGGCAAATTTGCAGCCCAGACAGCCCGATGACTGAGGCGCCTTCCCCTTGGTGTCAGGTGCATCAATGGCATTCCAGCTGGATACTTTCCTCCGCATATCCATCACTTGCTGTCATCAATTATATTATGCTAAACGTAAGGATCGTCTACAAAATCACGGCCCTCTGCTTGCCTCTCTCAGCTGTTCAGGCTCCAGCCAACCCCCAGGATCAACATCCATTCATTTGGAGGGCGCTCTTTACATTAAGTGTGCCTGGTCAGTGTTTGGCCTTCACCTCACTCACACACACACGCCTTATTTGGTATCATTGTTTTGCGACCTCTCCAGCCAGATCCAACGGGTATCCATATTCAATAACACGTATGGCTGATCCTCAGACACAGATGTACCGGTGTGTTTTTCTCATCAGTTGTGCTCATTTAATTATTAACAAGGTTTTCCAATAACAATGATGAAAAAACTTAAATGCAAGAGGTTAAGGCACTTTACCAGAAACGTTCAGGGCTAACTGTGCAGCCATTTCTCAGGAGGCATCGCCTCGTAGTGGCGTGAGTGAGGGGCTGGAGATGAGGATTCACTGCGGCTCTGCCTCTTGGCTGCTTAGCCTCCCTGAGCCTGTCTCGTTTCCTATCTCAAAAGGGGGATGATGCATTTTGTAGAGGAATAGGTAAAGCTTCTATCACAGTAGCTGAATATAGTGTATGACCACTAAACAAAACAATTAGCTCCCATCCCAGGGATGGGAAGTTGGCCTACATAACTGTAAGCATTAAATAGTATCCCTACTCTGAGATTCTAAGTCTTGACCTTAAACTCGGGCTTACGTGATCTGGAAAACATCCCCCAGTTGTGATGGCTGGGGTGCTTACTATGTGCAAGGCAGTATGTTTTAAGAAAACCTGTTGATAAATAATGAGGAGCTTGGTAATCTTTGTTCCACACTTGCCTGTTTCTCAAGTTAATGGCAACCACCCAATAGGTCATACCAAAAGCATAAAAAACATCAGTTGAGGGTAGGCTCCGCCCAAGGGCAACTTGGAATGGGTTTCAGTGCGACAAATATGAAGCCTTTGTAGAAAGATAGTACAGGCTCTGACAGGAAACACAAAGGGCAGCATTTGGAGAAACATCCCAGGTTGTAACCCCAAAATATCCTGCTTTAAGGCAGGAAGGGGGAGTTCATCCTGGTCTAAAGGACATGGAGGCAGGCAGGACAAGCAGGGGCAGTGGATTGTGTAGCAGAGGTAAGCAGTTTTGATCTCTCTTCTTGCCACAGTGCTGCCCCTCCTCCACCCCCAGCTGTATTTGCACATTTACATTCATGCATGGCATACTAAGCGTATCATGAGCTCATGGTACAGGCACTGAAAATAAAGAGATCCATTTGTACCGAACTTAGGATAGTCTTTCTCTTAATTAGTTATGTGCACCTGCTTGAGAGACCACCCATAGGGAAAGGGGAAAGAACTGAGGTTGCAGTATGTGGCATTGACCCTGAAAGGTGAAAATATTCTCAATAAGTAAGTCTTCCTCAGCCTTTTTTTTTTCTTCAAAAGATAACCCTGTTGCCAACTCAGAAGCAGCAGCTCCAGATAAGAACTCAACTCACTAATGCCCTCTCCAGATTCCACCCCTCCAGCCTTTCCCACCACGCTTTCCACAAAGGCTGTCTGTCACAGGTACTCTCCAGGCCATTGGGGAGCTCAGACCCTATTATTCTGTTGTGATTCTCTCTGGTCTGGAAGGGAGTGGCTGGAAACACAGCAAAGCTATTTGCATTTTGGAGAGAATGGGCGTTCTCTGCTTAGCCTGAATATTCTAGAGGAGTCTCACGCAGACTCTTGAGGGCAGTTAAGTGGTAGGTCCACTGTGGCTTTTTGTTTAGCTGGTTGGTTGGAGACTACAATAAAACCAAAGCATTTTTTTTTTTAAACTCCCAGTCCTGGTGATGTAGGCCTGAAATCCCAGCTATTCTGGAGGCTGAAATAGGAGGATAGAAAGTTCAAGGTATGCCTGGGTTTCCAGAGAGAGCTCAAAGATGGCCTTAATTGCTATTAAGACTCTGTCTCAAAATCAAAAGTTTTAAAAAGGGTGGAACTGTAGCTCCATGGTAGAGCACTTGCCCAGCATGAGTGAGGCCCTGGGTTTAAACCCAGAACAGAAGAAAATTTTCTCTGAAATAGGTGTATCATAAAAGGGCTGTTTTTTTTCTGAGGATTGAATTTGCTGAAGAATTTTGTTTCATTCCAATAGCACATGACCAAAAAAATATTAAAATAAGAATTTATCTGGTTTGCTACGGCTTTTATAGATCGTTCCAATCCCAAGACCCAGAGACTCTGAAAGCAGTTTTTGTGTCTGTACCCACTGAAGCTGCTTTTCCAGTCTTGAGAGAGCATGTTGGCTTCCACTGCTGAATGCTACCATTGGCTAACATTCCCTGGGAACACTGGTCTCCTCATGACGTCTCATTTACAGTACAGACACTGGAATGGCAGGTGACCATTGCTTCCATCTGCATTGCCAAGCCCAGTGATATACATGAGCATGCTTCTCACTGACAAGCAGCAGTTAGACTACCAGAGGCCAAACACAAAACTCAGCCCATGCAGTACTTGGGGAAATGGCTTCATATTTCAATTTTAAGAATTAAGAGAACCTGCTGGTGGCTGTGCACGCCTTTAATCCCAGCAGTCAGGAGGCAGAGGCAGGCAAATCTCTGTGAGTCTGAGGCTAGCTTGGTCTACAGAGTGAGTTCCAGGACAGCCAGGGCTGTTACACAGAGAAACTGTGTCTCCAAAAACAAAAACAAAAACAAAAACAAAAACAAAAACAAAAAAAGAAAAAGAAAAAAAAAAAGAATTAGAGAACATCTATTGATTATGGTCGTTAAAAAATTGCATGTCCAGATTGCTGGAGTCCTGGGTGCCTGTGGATTTGGGCAGTGAAGTCCAACTTCGGGTAGAACTTCATCATACTTGGTCTCAGGTTAACATAGGCCAAGTGAATGTCCGCGACCAGAGCAGCCTGTGATGCCTCCAAAAACCGTGGTGATGGCCGTGCACTATGCCCTGCCACACAGCTGGAATTAATTTTTGTTAATTTTGTTTGTTTGAGGCCACAGGGGTGGAAGGGTGGCACAGAGAGGAATGGAAAGAGGGTGTTATCGGAATACATTGAAACTCAAATTACTAATGAAATTAATATAAAAACATAGAAATGTATCATTAATATACTATAAAAAACAAAAAATGCACTGCTGCTGTTTGATAATGAAAACATTTTCTATGAGCTTTGCTATTCCTCTAGTTCCTCTCTGTGTAGCTCTGTCAGGATGCAGCAAGGGCAGATGTCCGGGCTCTACACCAGAGGACTCTCGTGAACGCCACTCTCCTACGGCACAACCTGCTTCTTCGTGTTTTCATAGGTTTAAAGGTACTTCTTGGGATTTGTATACATTTTCATATGTGTGTATCGTGTTCCTTGCTCATATTCACCCTGCCCGCGACATCAGTTGGTTTTGTGTCTTGTTTGGGGTTAGGAATATGAGAGAGAAGAGGGTAGAGGTCATAAGACTTTCTGAAAGAAAAGAATGTCATGAAACGTGCTTTGACTTTGCAAAATGCTGACTTTGTAAAAGAGCACTTGTATTTTATTAGAGTCAATCCTATCAGTCTTAATCAGAAAGATATATACTATTTTACCTAGAGATTTTGCACAATCATAGTCAATGCCATTGTTTAATTTGAAGTATTTAATGTACAAAGTAATGTTCCATTGTGACATTTTCATAAATATGTATCATTGCGCTTTGCTCATGTTAACCCCATCTCCTCCCCTCAGAAGCTCCTTCCTCCCTCACTTGGTCCCCTTCTTCTCCCAGACAGTCCACCTCCTGTTCTGATGGCATTTGCATTTACATCTATAAAAATACAGTCTGGCTGGGTGTGGTGGCACGCCTCTCTAATCCCAGCACTCAGAGGCAGAGACAGGCCTAGCTCCATGATTTTACAGGCAGTCTGGTCTACACAGAAAGTTCAAGGCCAGCCAGAGTTACATAGTGAGGCCCTGTCTCAAAAAAAAAAAAAAAAAAAAAAAAAATTAGTTCTGCCTGTGAAAGAAAATCTGTGAAATAAAAGTGGAGTTTCTATTATACTGTTCCCAATTATTTAAGTGAGCCGCTTATGCAGCCAAGGGCTTGCAAATGTGGAGATTATAATATGATCAACACCCTTTCAGGTGACAGCTTACATTGTTTCTGCAGAAACAAAGAGAATATGAACACTTTGCTTTTCTGACTTGCCTGGGGTTCAGATTTAGCATTCTTCCACCCAAATTAAATTCTTGACTCAGTTTTACAAATTAGAATGGGTCCCTCTTCCTGTGTTAAAGGAAGAGCTTTTTTTTTTTTTTAAAAAAAAAAATGGAAAACACTAAAAGGGAAATAAAGAAATAAAATGCCAGTTAAATAACTTGAACAAAACCTAATTTATTGCAACCCCACTATCCAGAAATGTTGACAGGTCAGAAAGATACAAGACCAATGTGTACCTTTAGCCTAGTTGTGCAAGGGTTTGCTAAACCAATGAGTGGAAACTATTTGAGAGAGAAAATTGAAATTTCTAAAAAGACTTGAGTAACTCTTAAACATTCACACTACAAAGTGACAGCCCGTTATAACTTATCCATAACTTAGACTATGTTGTGCCTCTAAGAAAATCTTCTTTAACCTCCTTATAGAATTTGCAATAGTGATGTGGGTGGCCTTTCAATTTTAAAATGAACATGAAATAAATTTTTAGGAAAAAATTGGAAGCCTTTTCCTACTAGGAAGGTCTTTCCCACCAGCCAGCTGCCTCTGAATGAAGGGGGTTACAGGGTGTCCTGGTTTCACACGTGAAATCTAAAAGCAGCCTGCCTGAGTTCAGATTCGCCACCCCAGCGTGCTCATTTTGGTCACGGTGCCTCCATTTCCTTGCAAAACGGGGTAACAAGTGTCAAAGGTATTTTAAAACTATAAAGCACTAGTGCCTAACCTTGAAATTTTAGATCTTGTTATGGATACCAAGGTCAAGGCACCAGTCAGACCCAGCCATATCCCAGGGTATCACTGGAAGATAGGACATGGTGAGCATTTGAGACATCACAGGAAAGCCCCATCTTGGAAACCTAGGGTGTAGTTTTACACCGCTGCCCATCACAAACCTTTGGACTCTTCAAGTCTCCTTTCATCCAGGCCCCTTGCCTGAAGAAACCCAAACTAGCCTGCCAAGTACTTCTGGTTAATTATACATAGGTTTATCCAAACCATCGCTTCTTCGTCTGTAGGAAAGGTCTCAATTCTCTTTTCGAGTTCGTTCTAATCGCTTCTCGGCCTTTTGGCTTAGATCAAAGGTAGTATCAAGTTCGTCCTAGAAGGCACCTACAGTCTTCCCTCATCCACGCCCTCCCAGGGCTCCTCCTGCACAGCTCTGCATGGGAATCCCTTTAATAAATTCCTCTGCTCCTAAGAGGCTTTCTGAATCTCCATATCATCGTCTGAAATTTTTTCTTCAAAACCCGTTGTTGAGCAGCGCTCCTCATCCGATTCTTAAAGACACAGAGTGGTGAGCTGGGGTTCCCATGTTGGTGAGCGGAGCTGGAGGCCAGCTTAGGGACCGTCCCTTTAGACACCACAAAGAGGAAGGAGGAGGAGAGGGAGGATAGTGACGCACCTGAATAGGTCAGCTTAGAGCAAAAGAGATAAACCAAGGCTCGAGTGGAGAGAGTGGGAGGACAACACACGCGCACGCGAGCGAACACACACACACACGGATGAGAGCAGGACAGAGAGCAGCACCAGGACAACCGCGCGGCTGGGATCCGGACGCCGTCCCTACCCGGGTACCGCAGCGCCCTCCCCACCGCCTCGGCAGGTTACAGTTAGAGCACCCCTCCGCCCCGCGCGGCTCCCCGCCCCCCCGCGAACTCGGGTCCCCAGTGTCCTCTAGAACGCTGGCGTGGCCGTCGCTCTTCGAACCCCCCTCGCCCACCCTCGCCTTGGGAGCCCGCGGCCGCGTCTCCGGCCAGCCTCCGGCCCGCATCAATCATTAACGCGGCGGCCCCCGCCGCTGCAGCTCGGGAGGGGGGATGGTAGGCGACGCGAGACAGGGGACACCTCCATCCCCCGCCGCGCCGTAGACACCCTAACCCCGGGGGCCCTCGCCCTGCGCGGCGCCGCCCTCCCCCGCCAGCGCCTCGCGCACATCCCGCCTCCCGCCGCCCGCCCCGCGCGCACGATGCCCAGTCACCGCCGCGCCGCCGCCGCAGTCCGCCGCGCCGCCGCCGCCACCGCAGCGCGGTGACAGACGCGAGCGTGGCGAGGGCGGCCGCCGGCGAGCCGCGCGCAGCCGCCGCCCGGTGCGCCCGCCGAGCCCCCGGAGCAGCCAGCTCCCCAGCCGAGGCCGCGCCGCCGATCCGCGGCCGCAGCCCCGCGCGCGCGCGCGCGCACAAAGACTCCGACGGCGGCCGGCGCCCGCGGTCGCCCGGCGCGCGCCCTAGCTCAGCCCCGGGCACCATGCCGCGGCGCCTGCAGCAACGGGGCGCGGGCGCGAAGGGGCAGCCGGCCTCGGCCTCCCGCCGCTTGCACCCCGCCTCCGCTTCCCGGAGCCCGCCGGCCGCCGCCGCCAAGCCCCTGCTGCGCTGGGACGAGGTTCCCGACGACTTCGTGGAGTGCTTCATCCTGTCCGGATACCGGCGGCTGCCGTGCACCGCGCAGGAGTGCCTGGCCTCGGTGCTGAAGCCCACCAACGAGACGCTCAACTTCTGGACGCACTTCATCCCGCTGCTGCTGTTCCTCAGCAAGTTCTGCCGCCTCTTCTTCCTGGGCGGCAGCGACGTGCCCTTCCACCACCCCTGGCTGCTGCCCCTGTGGTGCTATGCGTCGGGAGTGCTGCTGACCTTCGCCATGAGCTGCACGGCGCACGTGTTCAGCTGCCTGTCGCTGCGCCTGCGCGCCGCCTTCTTCTACCTGGACTATGCGTCCATCAGCTACTACGGCTTCGGCAGCACCGTGGCCTACTACTACTACCTGCTGCCCAGCCTGAGCCTGCTGGACGCCAGGGTCATGACGCCGTACGTGCAGCAGCGCCTGGGCTGGCACGTGGACTGCACCCGCCTCATCGCCGTGTACCGCGCGCTCGTGCTGCCCGTGGCCTTCGTGCTGGCCGTGGCCTGCACGGTGGCCTGCTGCAAGAGCCGCACTGACTGGTGCTCCTACCCGTTCGCCCTGCGCACCTTCGTCTTCGTCATGCCGCTCAGCATGGCCTGCCCCATTATGCTGGAGAGCTGGCTCTTCGATCTGCGAGGCGAGAACCCCACTCTCTTCGTGCACTTCTACCGCCGCTACTTCTGGCTGGTGGTGGCCGCCTTCTTCAACGTTAGCAAGATCCCCGAGCGCATCCAGCCGGGCCTCTTCGACATCATCGGCCACAGCCACCAGCTCTTCCACATCTTCACCTTCCTCAGCATCTATGACCAAGTGTACTACGTGGAAGAGGGCCTGCGCCAGTTCCTACAGGCGCCGCCTGCCTCACCCACCTTCTTCGGCACGGTGGGCTACATGCTGCTGCTGGTGGTCTGCCTGGGACTGGTCATCAGGAAGTTCCTGAACAGCTCCGAGTTCTGCAGTAAAAAGTGAGCCTCCACCCCAGAGGAGGCTATGGTTTGCCCACCTGTTTGCGTGGAGTTATGTTGTTGGTGTTGGTTTGTTTTCAAGTTTCGTTGTTTCCTTCTTTGCTAGAGGAGGGTGCTGCAGACCACAAGGGAGAGAGGTTCGCTGCTAGTTGAGGACCCCAGTCCAATGGCCTTTTGAAGAGGGAGATGGGGTGAAGCAGAAAGAAGAGGGCCTCTGGGAAGAAAACTAGGTATTGTCTATGATATCTAGGGATTTTACAAAGACGATGAAGAAAATCACAGATAGAACCCCAAGCGGTTGGCTTTTCTAACAGTCTTCTGTGGCCCTTAGTGAAGGCAGGTATGCAGTAAAGAGGATAAACATAAATCCCTGGCTGCTTCCACTGCAGTCTACAAATGCTTGGATTTGTCTAAAGAATGGAGCTTTCTTTGTTGGGAAATGGGCACAAAGACACATACCCAGGGCTTAACCCGCTAGACAATGCATGGAATGTGAACACAAGTTAATTATTTAAAAATGTTTATCAGATGTTATTTAAATAATATATACAATGATTTTTTTTCATAATTTATCAAAGCCTGTGAGATGCACTGAGTTTTCTTTGGCACATAGTTTTGATTTTGCAGCCTTCTGCATTGCACACGTGAACTGGATGCTAGTACAAGCTTCTTGAGAGTTCTCTACTACATTTCTAAACAGTGGTTTCTGAAGGCCTATGAGTGTCATGATGAAGCTGTGAATGACTACTTAGGGACTCTGATTAGACTATTGATGAGGCTCCAGTGGTTTGTATAGGCCTCCGATTCCTACTTACTTTAATGTATTCCACAAAACCTACCCTGGGTTTTTGTTTTGTTTTTCAATCTGATTCTTTCCTCTCTACTATTTAAGTTGCCACTAAAATAAATGTGCCTTTTGAAGCAATGCCCAAATGACTGGTCCTCAAACACAGTTTCTTGTATTGGGAGAATAGCATATTCTTTTTCTACTTTCCTGTGAATCAGGACTGAACAGAAGGGAAGGGAGGTGGGGGTTGGTTTTAGGTTTGTAGCAGGACCAGAAATAGTTTAGAGGTGTACAGAGAATTTAGCATTTAGCATCTGTTAAGAGTCAGCCCTCTAATGTGGCTGAGGTTCCTGGTACAAACACAGGGGGTGGGAGAGAGTGTAGTGATGTGTGTACCCTTGCTTAAAATTTAAAAAGCGATCAGGATTAGATGAGGTAGTTCTATTATGGAAGTAAGGAGCATGTTGCTTATTACTGAAAGTTTTCAATTAAGTAAGGCTACAAATGCCCAGTTAAACACCGAAGTCTCATTTGAATCCAGACTATAGAAATGATTGGCAGTCACCCTAAATCCTCGAAAGGTTGGGAAACATGCTTCCCAATTCTGATGACCCTGCTGGCCAATGCGGTTGGATATTTCTTATAAATGATAGCCTGTCACTAAAATGACAGCTCTTTAACACAAACCACTGAGGTAGCTTGTTCAAATAAGCATCACGCTTCTTGATTAAGTCCTTCTGGCTAAGGGCGAGCTACATCGGTGAATGGGAGTCTTGACTTCATGGTGTAATTTAAGGCAAGCACATCGGGTACATGAACTCTTACCTCAGTACTGGTAGGATGGTGCTCCTAAAAAGATTGCTGTTTTGTGTATGCTCTTAATTGCTACCGCATTTGTAAATAGAAAAGCTTGGCGCAGTTCCCTGGAGGAACCAGTGCCCTGTGTGTGTGTTTAACAGAAGTTAAATTTGTGTGTGTGCGCTTAATTTAGGATTCTTAATGGGATTTTAAATACATGTTGCACGACCCTGGTGAATGTCAGTGTCTCATCCTTCGCAAAATGCAAGGCGATTCCCGTTAGGTTACAGAGGTTGGTAGAGCGTGCTTACCACAGATACTGTTCCTCAACGAAACTTAATTCAACCTATATGTTCAAAGACAGCTGTGGAAATCAGTATTTATCCATATGCATGTCACTGTTGCCTCTTCTAGAGCCTCAAAGAGTGCTCATTCAGAAACCAGAGAAACAGGTTGAGGAAATTTTGTTTTTTTTTTTTTTTTTTTTGGTTTTTTTTTTTTTTTTTACTTTTTGTTGAATGGGACCCTGTCCCCCCTTAGAAGGAACTTTCAAGACACATCTTAAAAGACAGAGAACATATGAAAGAATCTATGAACTTGAGAACAGGAACTAAAACCCAGAATTTGGTCATTTGAAGATTTTGTTGGAGATCTTCCTGTCCCCTCTTGCTGTGTGTCTTTGTCTTTAAGCAGAGGCCACATGAGGATAAAATCATGCCGGTATCATTTTCAAGTGGTTATGATGCATGAGCCAGTGAGATGACCCCTTTTCCCAGGAAAGGTCTCCCCACCCATATGCTCCAGGGAAAAGGAAGAATCGCCTCCACCTCTCCTCCTGATTTCCTTTCTCTATGTTTCTTTCCCCCTCTTTATGTGTCATTGGCAATAAGATATTCTAACTGAAAACAGTATCAGCTTCCCTTCCTGTTTGCAAATAGGTACCTTTTATACTATTCAAGATCAGGGATGGTTTAACTACATGTTACTGGCTGAATTATATCATTTATGTTAAGGCAGATAATGCCACTTTAGAGCAAATACTACTCAGTTTCCATTTGCAGGGAGCTAAACAGGCTTATTACAACATTTCAGGAGTAATATAGCCATTAGTATAAAACTCATTAAAAATACTTTTCCATATTCTCCATTTTGCCACATCGATTAAAATTCAGTTTTTATTGCATTTAACAGTTCTAAATATATAACAAATTATAAATAAGAATTCACTCTACTATCATCACACAATCTATTTGGCAGTAAAAATTTGAAGCATATTATGAAATCCACTTTATTTTCACTTGTTATCATGATCCAGGTGGCGTCTGGGAACAGCCCCCTGGAGTCATGCCTGAGAAATGATTGTCTGACTTCTGTGCCTGTCTCGCCATGGTCCTGGACTGGATGCCCAAGATTCAGGTTTAGTTGGTTAGAGGGAGAGTCTTTCTTCCCACCCTTCTTGCCACTCAGGTGAAGAAGGTCACCTTCCCAGAGAGAGAAAGTACAACTCCTTCGTGTCATGACCAGCTTGTAAAAATAAGTATGATCTTTTCCACTGGCCATACACGTTCCATAAATAGCCCAGGGGGTAAGTATGGGGCCACATAACTGTCCTGAGCAGTCTTCACCTGCTTCCATTCATAAACCCAGCTGGGAAGTGCTTGCAGTCTGAAAAATGGTTAGCTAATCTGTCATGCTACTCTATGTGTGGGAACCATTGCTAGGAATGTAAAATTGCTAATTTTTTTTTTTCTGATTTGGTGGTGAATCCAAAGGCCAACAGCAATAAACCAGGATTTTTCATCTTCAGTTATCCCAGCTAGGTAATCTGTATGAAGCTGCATGAAGTGGTAGGCGGGTATGGTAGACATCACTCTTCAAGAGTGTTACTATTGGCTGAAGGTGACAGAATTCAGTCTTCAAACCGATATTAGAAGGCAGGGAGAGTTATTACAGACGTTATCTTTCTGTCTTACAGCAGAGCTGGGTTAGAAGTTTGGGTCTTTTCTCTTACTGGAATATGATCAGTATGCTAGAATCTTATTTTAATTAACGCAGTAGTTTTTCTGCAGCTTTCTACCTGTTTTCTTTTTCTGTTCCTTAGCCTAAAGTAAAAAACAAAAACAAACAAACAAAACAACAAAAACCTTGAAACTTTAATTTACAATCCAAGTATAAGAAGAGGGTGTGTATGAATGCAATTTAAAGTTTTACCATTACAGTAAAGACACTGCTAGTGATGGAAGGCTCACAGCGTCCACACCATTCTGCAGAGGGGCCCGTCCAAAGTGCCTGAAATGAGGTGTAATTGAGTGACTTTCATTGATAGTAAAGTCAAAGCAAGATCCCACACAGGGATGAGCTTAAACCTCCAAAATTAAAATGGAGAGTCATTTTCTAGCTCTTTCCCACCCTCTCCTAATCTTCAGAGCGTATCTTTAAAAGAAATCATTTGTCCAAAAAGGGATCATATATGTCATGTGTTTATACATCATATATCACATGCATCTGTATATTTACCACACACATGTACATATGTCACATGTATGTATACATATACATGATAGGCTGAAGGTGTAGGAAAGAGAGCGGGTGGGTTATTGGATTTAAGCAGCCAGTATGGAGCAGCTGCCCAACTATGGACAGTGTTACCTGGTTTTTAAAAAAGCATGTGGACTCTGGGGTGTCAGTGCTCAGACAGGAGGCAAGGGATTCCATTTGGCATCCTAACAACATTCTGAAGCTTTTCAGGACAGTGCTAGGTGCCATGGGATATTTTGAGTAAGTACACTTATCCCGTGGCTTAATTTGTTTCCATAAAATTAGGGCATAGGTCAAAAAGGCATTAGGGGCTAATTGTAAATCACATTTTGAGTCATTTTCTTGAAGGATTGCCGTATTTGCTGACACGTATTGCAAGATGAAAGCAAACAGGCCTAGACACCCCTAGAAAGGAAGCACCGGATGGCTGAAACCATGCATTGCAGGATATTTTTTTTATGAGAGGGCACACATCTTCCTATGGAGTTTTGAGTTCTTCAATATTGTCAATAATTTTTCTTAATTACAAAATGATTATCAGTGCTTAGTAATCAAAATTTAAAAAAAAACAACAGCAAAAAAAACCCCAACAAATTTCTTTTGTCATTCCCCAAAGAACAAATGTATTGCATTTCTAGTTTGTGAATTTTTCACCAATTTGTAGGCTTTTTTGTTTTTGCTTTATTTTGTTTTAGCTTCTTACAGAGTCTGTGAGCAAGCTGCAGAACTGGATAGTTTAGAATGTTCCTTTAGCTAGTAATGGTGGCACAGTGTGACTTTTGAAAGCTCCGGACACACAGTTGTATGCAACAGTAGGCAGTTACTATTTGGTGCAGCAGGATAGCAGCCTCTCCTTTAAGATTTTGGAAATACCCGCCCCCGCCCCGTGTTATGCTTCTGAATGTAACACAGCAGCTTTAATGCTTCTTGTTCCGAACATGACATTTCTTGAGGAAATGTCTTGAGTGTGCAGATTTATTCTCAAACGTGTAAAAGTGGCAGGCCACGTTCCCCACGCCTTACAGCTCCACCCAAAATATGCAATAAGCACCTGCGCTCAAGGCAGAGTTGGGAGGAGTCTTCAGCGGCTTATTCAGCTGTGGCGTAAAGACTCTGCTGCTCGTGGTTTACCACGGCACCAAGAAAGGACACCGTGTAAATAAACCTTGCTTCTGGGTGAAGTATAGGGACATGCTTCTTTCATTTCTTCTTTTGCTTCCGTCTCTATTTAGACAGTATCATCTTTTTAACATGCTGGATGCAAAAAAAAAAAAAAAAGACAATTCATGGGGAAATTTTTAAAGACGTATTTTAATTTTATATTCCAAAGGTTTGTAATAGCCATTTGTTTGTTAAAAAACAAAAACAAAAACACAGGCCTTAGCACACGGATGAGAACCAGGGCTTTCTCAAAAGCCTCATCTTTGTCTGGACATTCAGTCTCTCTGAGCTCTTACCCAAATGATAAAGGCCTCTTGGGTCTTTCAAACTGTAAATATTGTGTACTTAAAAAAAAAAACAAAAAAGATAATTTTTTTTCTTAAAAAAAGCATCAGATAGATGATAGGCGTGTAATAAGGCTAAACTTAAAAGTCTTTTTATAAAATTCTGATTAAAAACGTCACTAAATTCCCTCTCCTGGGAAGACTCAGTAGTAAAGGTCCGTCTCCATTTCTGGGGCCAGGAGGAAAAGTATTCTAATGAAGCAACTTAATACCCATGTGACAAAGACGTGAGGCACATTCGATGTGGATGGAGAATCTCCACAGCGGATCATAGAGCCAGCAAGATGCCCAGCCCCAGACACCGTCACGTGTTCCACGTGGAAACCAGCAGCTCCCCTTGCCCCCCTTGCAAATGGGAACGCTCTACATTTGGGGCTCTGGGGAGGGTTCCGCGGAGGTTCTTCCTTTTGCTTAGGCACATGGTAGCTCTGAACTTGAATCTTCATTTCAGCCTTCGCCAACCCATTCCAGCCACCTTTGAAGCCTCTGCTTTTCCACAGATCCAACCTTGAAGACAACAGATTCCTTAAGGATTCCCTGCGTGTTTAGACATTCAACCCTCCGCCTTATGAGGGTTTTGCTTGAAGGGCTGTCTGTCTTCACTCTCTTGGGGCAGAGGCAGAGGGAGGATTTAACAGATCAATTAGAAAGGTTTTATGTGTTGTTTTTAAAGCTCATTCGATGGTGATAGTGGAGAAAGATGGGGGTAAAGAATAATGCAGGCAGAAAGGATTTGTTTTCACAGCTTGCTAAATTAATGTTTCTTAGGCCACCCTGACTCCAGTCCTCACCCAAAGAGCTGACTTAGCTACTAGAGAGGCATTCTCAGGATGTGAGAACTTCCAGCCTGGACTCTAAGATTCGAGTCCACGGTATGTTCTGATGAAAGAGCATTACTTCATAATTCCAGATTTCCAGAAAAATGAAGCAAAATCATCTATAGAAATAGACATTACTCTGGTCAATTCTGTGCATGTGACTGAACAGATTGCCTTTCGTTTCTGTTGTACAGTTTGCTATGATTTTAGTTTTCTGTGACATTTGTTTTCTCCTGTCTTGAAAATGAAAAATATGTGAAGATGATAAAACTATGCATTTTTTTGCTGAAAAACAAAATGTATGAAATAAGAATAAATGATTTGTAAGCACAGTGTTTAGGACTGCATTTGTATGCCTCTGTGAATGTTCAGACTGTATTCTTCAGCAAAGTATTCCCAAACTAATTGTAATATATATGCCAGCCTGGGCTACATAGTGAGTTCCAGCAGGCCAGCCCAAGTCATCTAGTGAGCCACTGTTTCAACAATAAAAAGCAACAAAGTCTGTACAATACTGATAAATACAAGGAAATATGACAATCAGAAGAATATGGTTGCCTTTAAAAATCCTTAGTATATTCTTTTTATTTTAGTTAAGTGAAAAAGAGAACGTCCTTAAGCTACTTTGAAGTCATATTTCCCATGAAAGATATAAGTTCACTGATTTTAAAGGGTTTGCCTGGTCCATGGGTACAGGGCAGTGAACACTGTGGATGTTGGGAATTTACAATTTTTTTTTTTAATTACAAACACAACTAGTAAGGAAGACTCGACTTTTAGCTTTTAGCTCTGAAGCATTTTAGTTCTAAACCTTTAAACCACAGTGACTCTGCTGGAGGTTTTTGGTTCTTAGGGACAGAAAATTTTCCTTTCAGTGAAGCAAGGTTTATAGAAGGAACAGTGGGCAGTTTGTAGAATGTAGAGAGCAGATCAGTCAGACAGACAGTGTGGAGATCTCCAGCTGAGAACACCTACTTTCCTCCGTAGTTGCTCTCCTGGGCACTGCTATCAGACAAGCCAACTTTAGCGGCTGTCTAGCTTGGCTGTATCTGTCCTCAACTCAAATTCCTGGGAAAGAGTATCTGATTGGCCTCTTTAGGCCATGTGGTATTTTTTTAATATAGCCATATGGCTATCTGTCACTTAAGCCTTTTTTAAAACCACCAGAAAGGAAGAGACAAGTTTCCCAAAGGAAGGATAATGGTTAGACAAAACTGCTAGCCATTTCATCCACCCACTGTGCCATTTGGTAGAGAGGCAAATCAAAACTGTCCATCACCGCCGAGTGTGAAGACAAGACTCAAGGGAAAGTGAGAGCTTGTGTCTGTGGGTGCCAGTTCAGTCAGTGTCTACTACTATGGGGTCCCTACGGAAGGAAGGAAGGAAGGAAGGAAGGAAGGAAGGAAGGAAGGAAGGAAGGAAGGAAGGAAGGAAGGAAGGAAGGAAGGAAGGAATACTAACATACCAAAACAATAGCAGCCATAGCCCAGTCTCCCCCTGGCTAGCACACACCCTCTCAAGTTTTCTAAGAATATGGATGCTCCAACTCTTACAGTGCCCTTTTCCAAAGACAACACCAAATTCTGAGTTGCTACTTCAGCCCCCAGAACCATCCTCATTCAGATCAGGATTCATGGACTTGGTAAGACATTTGGCCACCTCCCAACTCTCTTTCTGAAGCCACTTCTAAGAGGGCTACTCCCTCTGTCCAGTGTCTGCTGAACCTGCCAGACACCTCTCTGGTGTTTTCAGACATACTTGGCACTTGTCCCTCATCATTCTGCACGGTGGAGCTGCATCTAGGCTTCCTTGCACTTGTTAGGTCCTGCCGATGGGATGAAATGGCAGAAGATTGGATTGGCAGGAATGGGATATCCCTGGTTACTGTTATCAGCCATTGTTATCTTCTTGAGAGAAGAGGGCAAGATAAGTAGAATACTAGCATCTGCAGTGGGTCAGACAGAGGAGTCATAAGGAGACTTCAGTCTGTGCCCGAAGTCTACACACCTTTGGACTTTCTCTTATGAGCCAATATTCTGTGTTTCGGGGTTCAGTTTAGGTTGGTGTTACTGATGAAACCAGAAATATCTTAACTTTTCTGTAAGATTTGTTCACCTCGGTCATGTGTATCAGGATTGCCATCAAACTTGGGGTTACAGTCTATACCAGAGAAGTGAGGTTTGGCCACAAGCCCTTGAGAAGCCAGTTAAAACAGTCTAATAATAAAAAGCAAGGACATTTATTCAGTGTGGCCACCTTGGGAAGAGGGACAAGGAAAACCGGTGTCCCCACCCCATTCCCCGCCAAGTTCATCTTCTGGATGACCCACCATTGTCTGGGCTTCAGTCTCATAAGGTGGTCTGACAAGTTTTCAGAACTGCCATATTTATTTTCTAAAGACAAGTTGCATGGCCTCACCCCCCAACAGAAGGCCTTTTCTCCAAGCATAAGATTCATGAAGAAGTTTTCCTTTATGGGGGGGGGGGTCCCTTGTCCCAATAGTCTGATAGACTGAGATGTAAATGTCTCTTTGGAATATCTTCATTTCTGCCAGGTGCATTACTAGAACACACAACCCCAGCCCACTTCAACTCAGCTAGTTCAAATTTTTAGGATCGAATACTAAATCTTTGCAAAACTTCATTAAAAAATTTAAATTACTTTTATTTATTTATTGGGTGGGGATTTGTGCCACAGCTCATGTGTAGAGATCAGAGGACAACTTGAAGGAGCTGGTTCCCTACTTCTAACACATTAAGTTCCATCCTGTATGGAAGCTCCTTAAACAGGAAGGTAAATAACCAAAAATAGCTTCAGGAAGTACCTGAAACTGATCAAATTCACTAGGCCCCTCCCTGCCAGAGTAAGCAATAAAAGCTGAGCTGTAGAGGAGACTTTGAAGACAAGCAAAGCTGTCTTTGAGTCATTTCTGCTACTGTAAGTAACCCCTCACACATATTCCTGTAAGTAACCTCAGTAAATTGGTGTACATAGTAGGATTTTAGTGGTATCCATACTTGGGTCTGTCATGGGTTCTTTATCTGGGATGAGTAGATGACTGTTGCATCTTCCCAGGAAAGGTTTTATCACACAACACTCTGGAATTGAACTCAGGCCAACATATCTGTTGGCAAGTACCTTACCTGCTGTCTTAGGGCTTTTATTGCTGTGATAAGATACCACAACCAAAAACAACCTGGTAAGCAAAGGATTTATTTCCACTTACAACTCTCAGGTTACACTTAATGACTGAGGGAAGTCAGCAGGAACTCAAAGCAAGAAAGTGGAGGCAGGCACTGGTGCAGAGAACATGAAGGAATGCTGCTTACTAGATTGTTCTTCATGGCTTGCTCAGCCTACTTTCTTATACAACCCGGGACCAGCTGCCCAGGGGTGGCACCCAGGATTGTCCCTTCTCCCACATCAATCAGCTCAATAAAATGCCTCACAGACTTGCCTACAGGCCAGTTTGATGGAAGCATTTCCTCAGTTCTCAGTCCATCTTCCCAGATTGTTGGGACCCAATAATCCAAGCAATGGTCGTGCCAGTTTGACAAGGTTCCTGGCCCCTTGCTGGTACTGAAATCCCTTATCTTCTTTGCCCCTTTCTCATCTTTACTGTAGGGTGACAAAAGCCTCTCATCAATAATATTGTCTATTTGGTCTAATAGTTAAAACAAATCAACTCCTGGACTGGCTGGGAGAGGGACACTGCCATCTCAGCTCTAAGTCATTGTAAACTAACCTTCAAGTTGTTGGCATGTGAGAACTGTTCATGCTTTCAGTAGACATATCATAAACCCTTTTTCTTGGTTACCCTGACCTTCCCATGGAAACAGAGCCATAGTTGAGATCAGAAATGAAGAGTCTAGACAGTGGGTCAGCAAGCTTGAAAAAACAAATAGAAAATCGACCCTTGAATGTCCGCCTCCTTTAACAGTAAGTATGCAGACCAAAGATCAGCTATTCATTGGTTAAACTATTGTGTTAAGACTACTCACTAAAATTAACCTTGAAGATCAGAGGCCTGCAGCTGGGCAGGGATGAACACTCTTGCATTGGTTCCCCTTTTGATGTATGTTTTGATACCTGCAGATAAGAAAGTCTGAAATTTTTTACTATTTGAGCTTGAGCAAAGTCGGTGTGGAGGAGGGAAGCCTTGTAATTTTTTTCCCCAATGTGCACATTATTATTTTACTTTCTCTAGTTCTTAATTTTTCTAAGTTTTAATTTCTTTAATTTTATTATTATTAAAATAAATTCTTTTTCATACATAAGCCGTGATCTATGCGCGTCTTAAAAGCACTATAAGTGCGTCTTATATTGTCCCACTAGAAAAATGAAGTACTGTATTCATTTTTCTTAATCTCAATTTTCCTTCAACGGTCCGTCCTCCTCTGTGGATAGTTTGTGGAACTGTATTGTGGGTGAAGACCGGTCAGTAACCCGCACCAGACACGTCTAGGTTTGTGACGAGCTGACAAAAGCCAACCAGCACATCTGCTGAGCCATTTTGCCAGCCCTGAAATGCTTCATTTGTAAGCACAGATGTTCCGCACTGGGACTCAGGCAGTCCTGGGCCAGTGGTCCTCTGCATACCTGCAGTATTTTCTATCCCCACCCTTGAGTACAGGTCTTTCAAGTCTCTAATACCACTCATTACTTCTTGCTTTTCCTCAAATTCTGACCCCACCACTTCCTACTTGTTCCAGGAACCAACTATAGCCACCATGAATTGCTGAGTGTTCTCAGACAGTCCCTCTCAACTGAATGCTAATTTCATCAGAGCATGAAAAGGTGGACTACTAGTGGCTTCCATTTCCCAGCTAACATTGCCTTGTCTCGTCCCCTCCTCACTGTGGATCACCATCCACTCTCTCCTTTACAGCAGGCTTCTGGGAAGGGATGGATGCTGTCCTTACTTTCTGACCTCCCACTCCTCCACCCACTTGCTCTGGGCTCCTTAAGCTTCCTACAATTCTTAACCACCTCTTCATTGACTAATGAACATTTTATGTGTGGGGGGAGTGTAGGGAGGGGAGGCTTGTGGATGTGTGGGTGCACTGGATCGTGCATGGATGTGTGGAAGCTCACAGGCTAGTGTCTTCATCTAATATTCTCCACCTTCGTTTTCAAGACAGGATCTCTCACTGAGCCTTGCTGTTTTAATCAGACTGGCTGGCCAGTGAGCCCAGGGATCTGTGCATCTCTGCCCTTCAGGACTGCCTTACAGATGTGTGATATCAGACCTAGCTTTTACTTGACTGCTAAGAATCCAAATTCGGAACCAGACAGTGGTAGTGCACACCTTAAATTGAAGCACTCAGGAGGCAGAGGCAGGTGGATCTCTGTGAGTTCGAGGCCAGCCTGGTCTACAGAGTGAGTTCCAGGACAGCCAGAGTTACAACAGAGAAACCCTGTCTCAGGAAAAAAAAAAAAGAAGAAAGAAAGAAAAAAGAAAAGAAATCCAAATTCAGGTGTTTGTGCTTGTATAGCAAGCAGCTTGCGCACTGAGCTGTCTCCCCAGCCTGACATATTTCTGAGACCCTCTTTTCCGTTACTTTCTCCTTAAGACATTCTGTGGACTCTTAACTTTCTGCTACTCTTACACAACTTGTCTACTGGCTCATCTTCTGTAGCCATGCCTTCGTGAAGTCAGATCTCTCAAAGTACGAACAGAAACCGCCGATATCACTGTATTTGGAGGTGTTGGTCAGCAGCTTTCTTATTGTGCTGCTTGGCATCAGCATTTCTGCTCCACCAGAATATTTCCATTCTTCTTCCGGAAGCTTGACCTGGGCTCTAGATTCTTCTAGTTTATCCAGTGAGTTTGCAGGGCAACCACTGCCTGATAATAACCCCCTCTCTCACCCCATTTGCCTGAGTGGGTTCTGTTTTCTGCAGCTGATTTCAAATTGACATCCCACGTAAGCATGAAAAAGGTGATGAGACACTGTGGGTAAAGCTAGGCTTGAGGGTGACTGAGGGAGAGGTAGGGACAGGAGGATCGGGAATTCAAGGCGATTCTCGGCTACATACTGAATGCCATGCTTGCCTGGGCTACATGATGAGTTTGAGGCCAGCCTAGGCTTCATGAGACCCTGTCACAAACAGGGCAGTAGGTGGAAGGGGATTTTGGAAACAGGGAGGCATAGCTGCCTGTTCCCTAAACCACAGCAAGCATATTGTTGGGTTTCTGATTTTTTTTTTTTTTTAATCTTTAATTTTCTTGGCAAGACATAACAGGTTTTGTTCCAGGCAACTTCTTTAGGGAGTTTGGTTCAAGGCAAAATAAAAACAAAATAATAAACATTAGGAAGATAATTACCTAGAAATTTACCCCCTTAAATGAGTGGAGGGAGGCACAGCATGGGTACCTGAGTAGTCCGTAAAATGAGGGTCTGGTGACAGCTCAGTGATAAAGGCGCCTGCTGCCAACCCGATGACTTGGGTTCAATCCCTCCCACTTTGTGGAAGTAGAGATCAGACTCCTGCAAGTTGTCCTCTGAACTCCACGTGTGCACCACTGTGCACATAAACTTTTTGAAAAACAGAATGTCCAATGAAAGAAATCTAAAATACCATCAATGATAAGCAGTGGTCCCATAAAAAGGATAGTTTATACACTGAATATCAATTTCATGCCCCTAATAACCAAAAGGTCAGTAATATTATGCCCTGGTTAGTTTTTGACTAGACACAAGCTCCTGTCATTTGAAAGAGGGAACAACCTCAATAGAGGAAAAAGACCCCATCAGACTGCCTGTAGACTACTTGGGGCATCTTCTAGATTGGTGATTAATATGGGAGGGCCCAGTTCACTGTGGTCACTTTTCTATGGCCTCTCTTTCAGTTCCTGCTGCAGGTTCCTGCCTTAAGTTCCTGCCCTGATTTCTCTCAATGCTGGATCATGAAATGGAAGTGTAAGCCAAATAAACCTTTCCTCCTCCAGTTGTTTTTGGTCATGGTGTTTTATCACAGCAATAGAAACCTAAGTAGGTCATAGAAGAGGTATGTACAATTCCAACATGGGATGAGAATCCCGAGTCTTTGATCTAAAAGGTTAACCGTGGCTTTCCCTCCTGGTGAGAAGGTACCCGAAGTGACTCGGGGTTTTTGAAGCTGCTTGCTTTCTTCTCACTCTGGACAAGGTGCTTAAGTCTGTAATGCATTGGTTTGTACTAGCAGCCCCCTGAGCTCCCTCTGGAAAGTGTCCCTCCCGCTGAACCACTGAACCTTGGTGGGACTGTGTTCCAGCTTATAAAAGCCTGTCACCAGGGGTCAATCTTGAGCTTGCCCCGCCCGCACCCATCTTCATGCAAAGCTTGGGTTAGCCTACAGCCTTCCAACAGAGTCTATCTTTTTGCTCTTTTCCCTACTTCACTCAGTGGCTCTCATTTTCTTTGAGAATATAGACTAAGGACTTCTGGCTTCCGAGGTGGCGAGGAAGGAACTTGGAGGTTGTGACTTCAAGTAGTAAGCAAAATGCTAACAAGCAGCTGAAATGAAAACCCCCAAGCTTCTCAGAGCTACCAGATAAACGAAGTCACGGTGCAAGTGCTGCCGGGAATCGGGGACGGAAGTGAGGACACAGAGAATCGCAGAGCAGGAACCAACGGAGTTCTGGGGTTGTCTTTGTATCTCGTTCATCCGACTCGAAAGACATGTCTATGTTCAACCAAAATAAAAAACCCAAAACACCAAAAACAAAACACGAAACAAAAAAACAAACTAACACAAGGCTTACTGAAAAGAGGGAGATACCCACAGTCTGAAGGCACAGAGTGAGATTCAGATTTGGCAAGACTGTTGACATTATTAGACTCAAGACAGTTGGGCTAAGGATTCCAATGATGGAAACAGTCAATATTCCAGAAAGGTAAGTAGACTACAGAGAGGTGGGAACTTTAAGATTCAAAGCCAGGTGTGATGGGGCATGCCTGTAACCTCAGCCCTCACTAGGCATTTAAGGTTATTCAGAGCTAAAGAATTTGTTTCTGGCTCACAAAAGCTAAGGGCTAGGGACGTAGTTTAGGGATAGAGCACTTGCCTAGCATGGCAAAGGCTGTGGCTTTATTCCTAGTGCTTAAAAAACAAAAAGATTCAAACCAGACAGAGAACAGTCAACTGAGAAGGAAACACTAGAAAAGAGTATCTAAAACTATGGACCATTTGTAGCATGTGACACGTACAGTGGGGATCACAGAAGGGGAACCAAGAAAGATACTGTTTCATCACAGAGTGGACGCCTGCAGCCTGCAAGAGGAGGAAACCATTCCCACAGACCTTGCATTATTTTTTAATGTCTTGTGAATGATCTCCCCCTTCTTTTGGTCTCAGAAATTTGTGATCGGTTTCTGTTCTCCATTTTTTTTCTTGCAACGTAAAATAATTCCTTTAAAAATAAGGGGATTTAACTTTGAAATTTGTAATGTTTAAAGCTGTAGGATTAATAAGAAGACTTGCATCCACCTGCTTACACAATCTCCTCCTGGATCCTCTACATTCTACAACATATAAAAACATGCAGAAAGCTTTCAGAAGGGTGGACATCATATGGATGTTTATCAGTATAAAGCGTAATTCCCTTCAGGATGTCATTATCACTTCAACATAATTGCCAGACAGCAGTGGCTCACACTTGTAATCACAGCACTTGGGCTAAGGCAGGAGGATTGCCACAGGTTTAAGCCAACTTGGGATAGTGAGACCCTGAAGGGGTTTCTACTCCAACCCTTCTTAATTCAGTGGTGTCTGTCTTAGTGGGTCTTTACCTCACTGTAGGTCTGTTCTGATGGTGATCTATAAATGTGAGCTTAGAGTTCCTTCAGGCTCTGATTTTAATCCACAGAAACATAAAGTATGAAAGGAAACTGGTATTTAGAACATAGGTGTGAGGCAGGCAAGATGGCTCAGTGGCTGAAGGCTCTTGACCTCACGACCTGTGTCTAATCCCTGGGACTTATATAGTGGAACTTGACTCCTTCAAGTTGTTCTCTGACCTATACCCACACAACATGGCATATGTGCACACACACATACGCACACACGTACAACTTAAAATGTACAGGCGTTTCTGCAGACATACAGTACCTCAGCTGCGAGAAGACTACAACCATCCCAGTTTCCTCCTATTGCTATTTCTATTTTGATTCTATTATTTTGGTTTTGATTTGAATTTTGAATCTTGATTTTGGCATTTTGTCTTGGTCAAGTTTTAGCTTTCGGAGAAAGGATCAAATACGGAAATGGCAGATGTGAGACCCAGCCAGAAGGCCCTCATTTTGATTTCTGGTGTTCCCTTTGCCTTGCCAATGTGAAGCTAATGTATAGGTGCCATTTAATGCGTAAGTAAAATAATCTGGAGCAAATAGTGTAAGTTGGGCTCATCATATATATGGAAGGGTGGCTTTAAATCATAAATCCTTTACTCCTTGTTCCCTTTCTTTTTATCTAGTTATCATGTGTGTGTGTGTGTGTGTGTGTATGTGTGTGTGTGTGTGTGCGCGCGTGCCTGTGAATTCAAGTGCCTGGGGAGGTCAGAATAGTAGGTCAGATCCCCTGGAGCTAGAGTTACAGGCAATCCTTGGTCACCTGACAGGGGTTCTGGGAACCCAGCATGGGTCCTCCTGAATCCACTTTAACTTCTGAGCCATCTCTCCTCCCCCCTTCCCCGCCCGTTCTTGTTGTATAGCTACATAAATGGTTTCAAGAAAAGCAGCTGTCAAGTCGCAGTGTTCCTTAGCCCCCTCCACAGATGCTGGTACCACCTCACAACACCTCCTGAGAAGTCACACATCGTCCTGAGAAGTAAGTGGCCTAGAATAACTGCCTGGATGTCTGGACCAGGTTAGGGTCCTGAATCATTCTTGTGTCTGGTACACTGTCGGGGGGGGGGGTGTTATTCCCCACAACCTTGCGTAGAAGCAGCATGAAGTTCCTTACAGGAACGGGAAAACACTGTACCCTAAATTGGGAGGAGAGAATTCTTAAGCTCCATTGGTACCTAACACACACACACACACACACACACACACACCATGCTCAGAGACACAGGGTTACTATGCTTGAGAAGGTTCCTAGAAAGACCTTTCAGAACCAGGAGATAGCAGAAGGAAAGAGGCTATAGGTGGGAAAGGAAAAGGCTTTAGACTCTCACCAGATACCTGCAGACCCTTCACAAGGCTTAGGAATACATTGTGAGCAGCAGCCTGTGGCACCCAGGGCAAGAGTTGGGATTCCTGCTTGGCTAGGCTAGGTCACTAGGGTGGGGCCTGGCCTTCTCTGCCCCAGTCTCCTTCCTGCTAGGTGGCAGCTTCTACTTGCAGTCAAGGCCTCTCTCAGGTTCTCATCCTTTGCATCCTTGAACTTGGGCTGGCTTTGATTTCTCACACTAGTATTTCACAGTCTTGTTCCTTAAAACAAGGTACTTGGACTGTTTGCCCCCCCCCCCACTCCTTGGCTATAAAAGTGGCTAAGATCTATTTTACCTGATAGCGGTGTGAGGAGTCAGTGAATCCCTGTAGTGGTGTTCTGCTCTGCACACCACAGCTGTTCAGTTTATTTTTGCCAACACACATAATATTACCTCAAACTCTTAAGAACACTCATCACACGCAGTCCATGGAAGGAGGTTCCCAACAGAGACTTTCCTTCTAAATTGATGTTCTGCATAGCTTTTTGTCAACTGGACACAGACTAGAATCATGTGGAAAAAGGAAAACTTAACTGAGGCAATGCCTCCATCAGATTGGCCTGTAAGCAAGTCCTTGAGACATTATCTTGATAAATAATTGGTGTGGTCTAGGCCACTGTGGGTGGGCAGATGGTCCTGTGCTGTATAAAAATAGCAGGCTGAGAGAGCCATGGGAGCAAAGCTAGTAAGCAGCTTCCTTTCATGGCCTCTGCATCAGTGCCTGCCTGGAGTTCCTGCTCTTACTTCCCTTCACAATGGACTATAAAATATTATAATCCAAATAAACACTCTCCTGCACGAGTTGCTTCTGGCCATGGTATTTTATCACAGCAGCAGAAACCTAAGTAGGACAATAAGTGATGTTCAACTGAAACACAACATGCAACACAATTTTAAATATTCTAGTAGGCATATTGGAAGTACAAAATCACAGGTCAGGCAGTAGTGGCACATGCCTTAAAATCCCAGCACTCGGAAGGCAGAGGCAGGCAGATCTCTGTGAGTTCGAGGCCAGCCTGGTCCTCAGAGTGAGTCCCAGGACAACCAGAGTTACAGCAGAGAAACCCTGTCTTGAACACCCCTCCCCACGCAAAAAAAGTACAAAATCAAATGGTAACTTTAGTAGATGTTTATTTGACCCCCGTATACCCAAAGTATTGTCATTTCAAAGTGTGTCTATGTGCTGGATAGCTCATGGTAGCTGTTCCGTACAGACTCTTTTCATTGGGTATAAACTCAAATGTCACCATTTGACCACTTTGACCACATAGAATAGTCACTCCTTTCTTCTCTACTCAAAAACACTCCTACTTCATGCAGTCACCATTTTCTTCTCTACACATCATTTATCTCTTAATGAAATTCTCTTATTGTTTCTTGCCCTGCTCTAGTTTGCTTTCGATTGCTGTGATAAAACACCATGATCAAAAAAAGCAAACTTGGAGAAGAAAGGGCTTATTTAAGTTTACAGCTTATAGTAAGGGAATTCAGAGCGGGAACCTGGGGACAGGAACTGAAGGGCTGCTCACTGGATTGCTCACCTCTCTTTGTTGTACATCTGGCCAGGGTGGCACCACCCACAGTGAGCTGGGTCCTCCCGCATCAATCATTAATCAAGAGAATGCCCCGAAGGGTTGCCTTCAGGCCAGTTTGAGGGAGCATTTTCCCAATTGAAGTTCTTTTCCCCAGATGACCCTGGCTTGTGTCAAGTTGACCAAAGGGAAAACAAAACAAACAAAAAAGTCTGACCAACACACTCCCCATTGGAACCTAACCTAAACTCTGAGAGACGGAGTTGGACCTAAGCACCCATCACAGTCCCTAGCACCTTGTTAGGATTCATTTGTGTGTGTGTGTGTGTGTGTGTGTGTGTGTGTGTGTGTGTGTACATATATATGCATGTGTATTATATATATATATATGTTATATATATGATATATACATATCATCTACATATCAGATGAGTGAATCGCTAACTTGGCGGTCTTCATTGGAAGAAAGAGTTTGACATGACAGAGTCTTAGCTTCCAAGAATGAAAACCTCCAACCAGGGAAAGGGCAGTATTAGTCTCCATTAACACCATACTGCCTCAGAGACAGCTAAATCAACACTTTTTCTACATGCTTCCGTATGAACCAAGTAAGTAGTTTTGCTTTCTGACAGTGAACAAAATTAGAGGTGTTTGAGTTTGCATGTTTCCAACACCACTAAATTATGAAGTCCCTATTAATAAGGATAGTGTGAAAAATAAGGCCAGGTCTCCTTAGACCCTAAAATGAAGCTTCTGGTTGGCACAAGAGCTGTATCACTGGCATTGGTGAGATATCTGTTTCCTGAAAGCAATATAGGTTTCCAGATGACCAGAAATAGATGAACTCAACAGCCTGTCTACCTGTTCTTCACATAGAACAGCCTAATACCAATCAAGAAGGCATCTCAGCATCATGGAATACTATTATAATTGAATAACCCTGAAGGAACCAGTACTCACAGTGACACAGAGACAGGCTTCCACACATTGATGATTAATCCCAGGGTGTAACAAGAGACTCAGCTCCTCTCCTCATGCCGAGGCTTATTGGCACAACTCTCCCAGATGTGATGGCAGAGCTGTCAGATGTCCCTTAAGAACCATTCATTTGTTGTGTAGATTATCTGAAATGTGTGCCAGCTCAAAGATTTAACACTTTTAAGAGTCTGGCATGGTAGTACAAGTCTATAATCCTAGCATTTGGGAAGTGAAGAAATGTGGATCTGGAGTTCAGGGTAATTCACAGATAAACAGTGTTTATGGCCAGCCTGTCTGAAATCCTGTCTCAAAAACAAAAGAAACAGAAAAGGATATTTAAAATGCTTAGGGTTGGATATAACGTTTAACAATAATCAATACTAAAGCAGGCGGAGTCCAAGAAGACTCAATTTACTACAATGGGTTAACTCACTGAGAAGAGAAAGAACAGGCCCACACAGTGGATCACACCTGTAATCCCAGCAGTTGGGAGGCTGAGGGAGGAGAATCACTGTGAGTCTAAGGACAGCCTGGGCTACGGAGTGAGGCACAGGTCAGCCTGGGCTAGAGCAAGTTCCTGCCACATAAAGAAAAAAAGAGACTCTGAGAGTAGAAGAGTGAAGTGTGCGTATGTGTTTGTGGGGAGGGGGGAGGTTATGGTGTGTGTGCTCAGGTGAGATCATTTAATAATACTGTGCTCTCCAAAAACCTAAATACTTGGCCTATGAGTCAATGACAATATCATTAAAACCTGAGCAAGCAGCATGATTAAGACAATGAATGTATTTGTGGTACTAGTTCTGATGGATTCACTCAGTTATAAAATGTGAGTGCCCACCTTTAATCCCAGCACTCAGGACGCCCAGGCAGGTGGGTCTCTGTTGACTTCAAAGCCAGTCTGATCTACCTAGTGAGTTCCAGGCCAACTGTCTCAAAAAAAAAACCAAACAAAACAACAACAAAAGTAACTAGGTTAGAAGTTTCCAGCAGCCTTGGTTGCATGGTAGCATCACCTAGGGAGCTTTGCGAGTCACTGATTCCCAGGCTCAGAGCCACTCATTCCCAGAGAGTCTAACTCAGGCCATATCTCAGAGCTGTGGAGCCTGCAGTTTAAAATGTCCCCTTTGGTGACTCACCAGCCAGGTCTGGGAACCTTGATCGCAGAATCCCCCAGCATCTTCCTAGTTACCAGAGTTACCCGAGTTCCAAAGACACTCAGTGTCCGGGCTTCTTATTTGCATTTCTTGCTTACAAACCACTGTAACTAATTTTGGAATTGTAATTCCTCCTCCTCTTCCTCCTCTTCCTCCTCATCCTCCTCCTCCTTCTTCTTCTTCCTACTTCTCTGTCTCCATCTTCTTTTGAGGTACTGGGGATTGAACCTAGGGCCTCACATGTACTAGGCAAGCATTCTGCCACTGAGCAGCATTCCTGGCTCTGTGTTTCTTCTCTTAAAGTTCCCCTGATTACAAAGATTTCAGTCTCCACAAAAGCCAAATCTGCTTCAGGCCCGAAACTGTTCTGTACTTCGAAAACTATAGCCACAGGGCAAATCCAGATTTCTGCCAGTTTTTGGCTCACAAGCTAAGAATGGTTTTGACATATTTACATGGTTTGAAAAGAATCAAAGAGGAGTAGTAGTTTGTGGCATGTAAAATTTGAATCTCAGCGTTCATAAATAAAGCTGTGTTGGCTCACAGCAGGACTCATTCACTGAAGTATTTACTATGGTTGATGAAGGCCACGGTGGCAGCGTTCTGTGGCTGCAATAGAGACATGTGACATGTGAAGTTTGAAATATTTGCTCTCTGGCCTTCTACAGAAAAAGTCTGCGAACCTCTGACTTATAAAATCAAAACTATAAGACCATAGACACAACAGAAAAGGATTTGAAAGGATTGCTCTGTTTAAAACACAAAGCCTGACAGAAGAATTACTTAACACAACTTACAAACACTGCTAATTACAGAAGTGAGAGATTTAGTTTATGACGATTTACGAGTCATTGCCTGTAGATATAAGCATCAAAGACCTATTGGAATCGTAGCAGCATCAGGTAGACTGAGTCATGTCTAGTCCGTAGAAGCCATGATTATTGAAATAGAAAGGTTAGTAGACTAATTCAGGATTGACATAAGTAAAAAGCTTCTGAACTGGAATTATAGGGAAAATCTGGAGAATGGTTGTAAAAGACATATGCAATTAGATTCACCACTAACCATAAAATAGTATTTCTCTGGACTAGGCAAGAGATAATGAAATGTTGCTAAAGCTACCATATCAAAGTTTCACTTTGAGAGTGGAATACTAAACCAGTTAGAACAGGTCTATAAACAACATCAAAAACATTTTAACACTAATGGTTGGCTGTTGGATAAGAATTGTGACAGACCATTGAATTTTGGCAACAAAACACATTGGAAATATTGATTTAGCTGTCCCTCTCTTCAGAAATATGACAAAATTGTTTGCAGAGTTGCAAGGGCCGCAGTGAAGGCCCAGGGCCTCGGAAAGAGAGTCAAAGAGTAAAGTCTATAGAGGGAGCCAACGTGTGGCTGCTGAACGGGCAGTTTCTCCATAGGGCAGACAGCAGGTGGAGAGTTGGGCCAAAGGACAAGTCAAGTCAGAAGATCAGCCACTGAGGATGTGACTGGGTTAGGAGGTCAAAGATAAAAGCGGAAGCTTCGTTATCCTGCTGACTTTGCAGAGCTCATGTTTAGACTGGACAAAATCAATGACAGCTCCTCATAGACTGGAGGAGGACCTGGTACTTTGTGAAGGTTTCTGTAATCTGCTGCCACAGCTGGTCATTTGGCAGGGATCTGATCTGTCTTTTGGAAGATCACAGTTCCTATGTTCCAAAGGTCACCTGTGAATAATATCCCAACTAGTGTCCAGCATTCCCTTTCTCCTTCTTTCCTTCTTTGCTTCCTTCCTTCCTCCATCCCTCTGTTCCCTTTTGCATACCTTCTTAAGGTGCTAGGTCACAAATCCAGGGCCTTATGCATTCGAGACAAGAACTCTACCGTTGAGCCTCATCTCCAGCCCCAACTTTCCTGCCTTCACAATAGAAGAAACTGAAGAGCTGTGGGGGTAAGAGATTCATAAAACGAATGACTTAGAAGGCAGATGGGGAAGAAGATGACAAGTGGTGTTTTGGAGCATCTGCTATGTCAGGCACTTTGCACATGTTATCTGGTTATCTCTACTTTGTGCTACTCAGGCAGAAAAACACCCAGAAGAGAAGAACAGCAGCACAACTATTCTTCTCGTTTTCAAGGGCCAACAAAACAAAACTCACCAGAGCTACCAAGTAAACCTGAAGGAAGACCCTTCTCTGATTAACAATAGTCTGTAAGACAGAAGCCCACTTTACATGTGTGAGCCTTTCTTAAAACGTTTCTAATTTTGAATCTAGGAAACATCCAGCATTAGGTGGCTTTGAGACTTTGCAGAATTAAGGCCCCAGGTCAGCTGCCAACACTGCCTCTTCCTGAGTGGACACAGTTTTGCTGTCCTGGCCGCTCCAGCCAGCATGCAGTCTCCACAGTTGAGCCAGCTGAGCCTGTCTCTCACTACAGTCCAATTAGGAAAGTGGTTGCAGGTCTCAGCCCTCCCTCCCCTGGGGGTTTCCTGTCCCAGGCCATTAAAGTAATGAATCACGTGGCCAGCCCTTAGGTGATGGGCAGGGGCAAAACCAGCCCCTAGATCTTCAGAGGGCTTGTCCCAAGCACCTTGAAAACAGCGCGGTGGTGGGGTGGGCTGGGGGATGAGAGGGTTCGTGGGGGGCGTGGGTGACACGCTGCCATTCGGAAATCCAGAAAATCAACTGACCAGTTTGTAGATATTTCTAATTCCTTCACCACTCTAATCGCATTTTTATTTCCATTCAGAAAAGCCACAGGAAGAAACTGCTGTCAATAATGCCGCCTTAAAGAATCATGTCAGCTCTAAATTTAGGTCTCCCTTGTAAACCTGGGCCTAATCTCAGATTAAACAAAGCAAATGGCAGCTAAGTAGCCCGGCTGTTCACAAGAGCTTGCCTCACTGCGGACAAGCAGCCAGGCTCACCTAATTTGCAGTTCAGGAAGTTGCCTTCCTGCCGAGGAGAGGGGAAAAGAAGACTTACTCCGGGGAGAACAGCCATTCTGTAATTATAGGATTTGGGTTTTGAGTCACTTCACATAATCTTAGCATGACCCAGAATTCAACTTGGAAGATTAAAAGAACAGCGTTTTCAACTCTATTTATGAAAATTAACATCTTTGCTGGAGTTAATAAAGCAGAGGGTAAAGGAGCATAGTTGTTAGGCCAAGTAACGCATCCTTATTCCAGAGCTGTGAAAACATTAGTTATAGGCTATTACCAATGCAGCAAGGGATACATGTGTTTCTAGGTTTGTACTGGAGGACATAATATCCCGAAGGTGAAGCATTGAGGAGAAACATACTAGGGTTCCACCCGTGGAGTAACCCCAGAAGCTTATCAGATTTAAATAAAAGATTGATGATGATTCTGAGTTTAAAATTTAATGTCCAAGCTACTATTTAATTTTACATGATGAGGCTGTGGGCCGTGCTGTCAATCAGTAAAATCGATTATGCTCTCATCTGTGCCTCTTGTAAGATGAAAGCTGTAGACTTTACTGTGCTTTGAGGGTCGTCTTTATTTCTTCCATTCATTATCATTTCTCAAAATTTTATCTATGAGAAAATTTTATGAGTGATTAATACGCATGATACCACATACACACCACATTAAAGTCCTGTTCTTCTAATATGTCCTGTTTTTTCCCTATAAATTTCTGATAACCACTGGATTTGCTGAGACAGAGCAGCGTAGTAACCGGATATACTCCAAGTCTGGGAAACAGTTCTCAACTTTTAATTATGTTGAAATGTATCCTCTCCCTGGGAAAAGGAGCTTCAAGGCAGCGGACACGGCTGTGAAGAAACTGTACAGTAATCACAGGTATACACCTTCCTTGTAAATAAATGTTTAGTGTCTGTTGATCCAACACTGTAGTTACTGGGCCAGTCTTTCCCCAGAGGCAGGTTACAATTCCCAGGAGCCATCTTTGGTGAAGCCCATTTCTCAGGTGAATTAGCCACCTGTGGAGAAGGTAAATGACCTTTCCTGAGTCTCAAGTGGGCAGGGAGACTGAAGCTCCTGAGATGACACCTGGAATCCAAGGTTGGTGACATTTGTATCCCTTCATTCTGTCATTAGTGTTCCCACTGGTCTCTTCCTTCCCTTCCCCCCCCCCCCAAAGAGGACAGATATTTCCGAATAGCACAAATGTAAATACAGTACACCCATGTCACCAAATTGTGTTTCCATAAATGTGTGAGATGAAGTTTCCAGTAAGTAAGCTGTTTGGACGCGTGGTGGGTTTGTATCAGGTAATGAAAGATGTCATTGCAGAAATAAAGCCTCAAACAAAATCACAGGTGATCATTAAAACACCGCAAGAGAAATACGAATTTTAATTAGTTCAGAATTCAAATTTAATAGAGATAAATTATAAGTTCATTATGAAATAATTTAATGCTTTATTTTGTGTTGGCAGAGATATATTTTAATCAAGAGAAAATCCTGTGTCTCTTTCCTAAGTTTCTGATTGTATTATTATTATTACTGGTTTTTGCAGTGCTTGGAATTGAACCTATCACTAGGTCAGTACTCTACCACTGAGATACTTTTCCCCATCCTCCCAAAACAGAAAACTTTTAAATTTAAGACAGGGTATCACTAAGTTGCCCAGGATGGCCCTTAATTTTCTATATCATCCCTGTTATTGGGCTGGAACTTGCCATCTTCCTCCTGGGACTTCCCATGTATCTGGGATGATAGGCATATATTATTATGGCCAAATTGGATTAATGTTGTAGTTACATCAAGTTATCTAAAAAGGACATTCTAAAGAACATTAATCATATATACTGATGAATGAGTACATAACATGTAATATGTATCCATAACGGAATTCTATTTGGTCATAAAGAAAAGTGAAATCACCGTATCTATAGGAAAATAATGCAGCTGGAGATCTATGTTTGGAGAAATCAGCCAGATTCTGGCAATGCTACGTTTTCTCTCATATGCAAATCTTAGATTTGTGTCTGTGTGTGCATATGTGCATGCATGCAGGTGTGTATGAGTGTGTGCATGTGTGTGTGTGTGTGTGTATGAGAGAGAGAGAGCGAGAGATGAAACTAGACAAGGAATCCTGAGAAGGGAAGGATGGTTTTTAGAGGGCTATTGGGAGAAGGAATGAGACCAACAAAGAGAGGGTAGGCAACTCAGAGCAAAGTACGTGTAAAAATATCATAACGAAACCCATTACTTCGTATGCTAGCTTTAAAAATTAATTTAAAGTGAATATATAAGAAGCAATAATTCATTATATTTAGCTTTCTAATTTTGAATGTAAGATTTGATTCTTTTCCCAAGTCATTCACAGTATTCCCTCTTCCATAAAACTCAGTATTTGGAAAACACGAGCTATATGCTACCTGTTTAAATTTTATAGAATTTTAATGATACATAAAATGTAAACACTTGTTTAGGAATCAAAAATTACAAAGGTATTTAATGGAAAATTATTAATCTCTCCACCCCCATAATCTCACTCACACATACGCACACCAGAAACTTAACATCAGCAATTGGTTGTGCTATTGGTCTCCCACAAGCAAAATGCTTTATTATAAAGGTTCTGCTTCATTAAGTCAGAAGCAGATCGCCTGCATTATTCTATTATTATTGGTCAGGATTCTTGACTACAAGCAACAGAAACAGGTTCACACACCCAAGAAGGCTTCAAGAATAGCTGAATCTAGGAACTTAACTTAGCACTTGCCTTGACTTTCTCTTCTCTGTTTCGCTCTAGGTCAGCCCATCCTTAGGCAAATCTCCCCGTTGGCTTCTTTTTTTTTGAATTCCCATAGAGGAAAAAGTGGACTGGAATGCCTTTCTTTCAGTAGGATTGCCCTGATTTCTAAGATTTTGTACTTAGTGACTCTAGCTGAATCGAATGCCTGTGACCATAGAAATGATCAGATTGGCATGACCAGGAATGCCCTGTGGTCAATAAAACCAGACACACACTTGTTAATCAGGGTTAACAAGGCCTGACCTGCAAAAGAACACATTTATGTGCACTATGTCATGCTTTCTTCACTTAGCAGAGTGTATCATAGGCGTTCATCTATATAAAGTAATCAATGTGAAAGTAATATTGCTTAAGGCAGAATAAAACCTTACTCCCTGTAAGCTCTTTGTAAATACCCATAATATATCATTTCATTGCTAATGGATTCAGTTGTCTTTCCCCCACTGTCTGCAGAGTTTTACACTATGAACATTACTGCAAGAAACAATTATGGTATGTGTGGTGATTTGAATAAGAATGGCCCCCGTAGGCTCATAGATTTGAATGCTTGGTCACTAAGGAGTGGTAGTATTAGGAGGTGTGACCTCGTTGGAGGAAGTGCATCACTGGGAATAGGCTCTGGGGTTTCAGATGCTCAAGCCAGGCCTAGTGTCTTTCACTCTTCCTGCTGCCTGTGGATCAGGATGTAGAACTCTCAGCTCTCCTCCAGCACCATGTCTGCCTGCATGCTGCTATGCTTCCTGCCATGATGATAATGGACTAAACCTCTGAGCTATAAGCCAGACCCAGTTACATGTTTGCCTTTATAAGTTTTGCTGTGGTCATGGTGTCTGTTCACAGCAGTGAAACCCTTAATAGGACATCTGCTAACCAGGTTGTTTAGAGATATGCTAATATGTAAACATTTGTTCTCCAGGACTGACCAGTCCTTAGGTCACATTCCCAAAGAACATGCCTCTAACAGACAGTCCAAAGGGGTATCACAGGGTCACAATCAATGTTAAGTCCTGGCCTGACACACAGTTTTTTTTCTTGAGAAAAGCATAATCCCACTAGGTGGGCAAGATGATCCCAGGTAACAACTGTGTGAAAAGAGTAACCTAGTGTACGTAAATAATCCTGGCAATACCTTCACTGTGTAAATCTCCCCTCTGCCCAAGTGGCCAGACTTGCAGTCTCCTGTCTCTGTTTAAACTGTTTAGAGTGTAACCTGGGGCCGGGACCCAGATGAGATTTAGGGATCACAGTGTATATTAAATGCATAAGCCTAAAATCTTCTCTTCAAGCACAGCTCTTCTATTGGCATTAGCCAGAGTGGGCCAGGCACCGTTGGGGAGCTTTACCTTCGTTAACCCCTAAGTGTGTGGAGAGATTTCTCACTGGGAAGCCATATTATTTCTATAACAAGGTAACCTTACTTTGAATATAAGTTGTGTCAATGTTTTTAAATTTATCCTTACAGAAAGGGAGGATGAACATGCACACATGCGCATGCGCGCGCGCGCACACACACACACACACACACACACACACACACACACTATGAAACAAAGGTCGTCTTCTCAGAAACACTAAGTATATTAGGAAAAGAAGCACCATAAGCAATAACCAACAGAAAGAGTAGATATCATTAAAGCACTCTAAAGATTTCAAATATTAGTTATCCCAGATATAAAGTATAATAATTATGTTAATAATTTTAGAAAAACGTAAGACAATATTGAAAATATGAGCAGTGGAAAGCCATGTTTAAATGTCAGAGAAACATATTTTATTTTGATACATGATCTCATATATCTCAGGCTGGCCTTGAACTCACTAATTAGATGAGGATGGTCTTGAACCTCTGCTCCTGGGTCTGTAGGGAGGCAGAGCATTAGTGCAAAGAGGGCTTAAAGAGAAGGACACAGGGAGAGAAAAGGAAGGTGCCAGGGCAAGGGAGAAGAACTTGTCCCCGGTAACTCCTTCTTCCAGTCAGGTCCCACTCCTCAAGTTTCTACTTCCTAAAATAACACAATCAGCTAGGGACCCAGCCTTCCATACAGCAGGCCACAGGAGACATTTCATACCCAAACTGAAGCAGTGGCAAAGCAGTTCTAATGTATCCAAGGTGAGTTCTGATTGTGTGTGGATATCACCACATAGATTCATGTCTTGACAACTCTGTGAATAAGACCTCTGCCTTAGAGGGGCTGCCTCCTGTGTCTTAGTTATAGTGGTGGCTTAACCCAACACACACCATTTGTCAGGATGTGTGTTGGCCCCCTCAGAATTAGATTTGTTCATTCAGGGTATAGGCCACAGACAACCAAAGCATCCAGTACTGAAGTAGAACCAGTTGAGAGCTTGGAGAATAAGCAATAATTGAAAAGAATACGCTAGCCTGTGTTCTACTCATCTGCCTTCCCACACCAAGAGGGATTCTGGAGAGAGTATAATGCTCGCTTATCTCAAGAGGATCCTGCTGCTCACCTTGGGTCAATCTGGGTCCTTCCTAGAACTCAGTCACCATGTGACTATGTCCTGCCCAACCCACTAACCAGCAGTGGAGGCACGGAGCCAAGCTCAGCGCTACACCTGTGCCACCCTAACAATCTGTTAGTGCTCAAACCGCCTGAGAACACACAGCCGGTACTCCGGAATCAGCCAGGGCCTCCTGTGCCTAGTAACCAAAAGCCCAATTAGAGGGACTCAGACGATAATATTTTGGCTAGTATTTCCACTGGGGGTATACTCAAGTTTAAGCACTAAAAATAGATTTGGACTGATTTAGGGTGCTACCAATTTGTTAAAAGGATAGTCCAAAGGCTGGGCAGGAAGAACGGCAGACAAATCTCTCTCCATAAAAGCAATCTGGTAGACATAGTGCTGATGGACAGCAGAGCTGACTTGTGTCCCTGGATGCGAGTACTAATTGCCATTCCTTGAAATCCCCACAAGAGCACTGCTGCCCCATCAAAATGAACCCCCACTTCCTGGCTGCTCCATTTCACTAGCTCAGGACTCACAGAGCCCTGTCAGGGGAAGGAGGGTCTGATGGCTAAGCAGACAGCAGTGCCTGTGATCTGATGGCAAAGCATGTCTATCTAGCCATGACAGTTTCTGTGCTAGGAGACGTCTCTGCCTTAGAGGCGAGCTTGGGGAAAGACAACATCAAACCTGGTGAGGCATTTGGAAGCAGGTCCAGGCCTCACACCTGCACCCCACAAAGTGTCTGTATCCCGGAAGTCCTGTACAGCCCTGAGCTCTGGCTGATGGAGTTCCCACATCCCAGCATAGGGATTCTATGAATTAACCAGAACCCAGTCCTTAAGCCTCTGGTTGCTTTGGGTTAATTAGTGATCATCTTGGGACTTGGGCAAAAGCTTTGGGCAAAAGCCATGTCATCCCACATGAGTAACTGACTGTTTCAAAATGAGTTCAAGCTAATGGGAGCTGTACAGAAAGCACTGTTCCTCCAGCTGCTTTTATTAGTATTTCAGAACATATTTTAAGGGCTTTTTTTTGTTTTTTGTTTTTCTTCTCTTATTTTTCTCATTAGTTTTCAATATATATTTTATACATTAACTTTTTATACAACATATAATTGCATATAATTACATATGTTACATATATATAGATATATATTTTATGTATAAATATATAATAGTACATAATTATATATAATACATCATACATGTTATGTTATATATATTTATTACCTCCCCAAACTGTATGCTCCATGGGAATTAGCCTATCTTTAGACTCTTCTTAGATCTTAGATGCTCTGATGTTTATTCTTAGATCTTTTAACAAGATATATCATTATCATGTGCCCCGAGACTTTGAGGGAGCTTGTGTGTAGAAATTTTTAGCTGATACACTTTAGGCATTTGATAAACAATGAAGATTGATTCTTCCTTATTTCACCGTCAGTAGGCAATCCCACCATTTAAATAAAATAAAAGTAAGTAAAATAAAATAAAAATAAAAGAATGAAATGGCTAGACTTTTTACCAGTTATTTTTACTTTTCACGGGAACTCATTGAATATGTGCACAATGCAAGAACGAATGCATCGCCTATTTGCATAACAAACATATGAGATTCCCCTTGAAGGGCTTGAACTATTCAGGAGGAAAAATGTCAGCTAAATAAAAGTGTTTTTTATTTCTCTCAGAGTCTGAGAATTGTTGAAAGTGTCTTTTGAGATGCGTGGGTTTTGTGTTGCCTCTGGATTGATGTTTTTAATTAATTTCTTTACCCCTTTCTTCCTTCCTACCCTCAACCTACAGTACAACTGATATAGCCGGTTGTTCAAAGAGACACATTTCTTCAAGAATGTGACTAGCCTTGTTTAGTGCCCAAACTAATGTCCTCTGGGCAAACTGGAATTCTTTGGAATTCTATTCTTACACTATTAAGTATTCAGTAAATTGAACTGCAAGAAAAGTACCGAGAGACAACATTTGTGTAACTAACTCCCTCATCATCTGGAAATGATCACTGGAGAGATCTTGTTTTCAGAGGTCTTTGTTCATAGGGAGTTAAATAGTAACTGGCTTAAATAGTCAACTTGAAATTTTGCCAAAGCAGAACTTTATGAATTGAGTGTCCATTTCACAAGCTGTTTAATATGGTCAATTCAATGAACAGTGAAATTTTTTCCTGTGTTTCATTCCAGAGCTCTAAGTAAGAGAAGACGTTCTGATCATCAGATGGTAAGCCATAATGACTGGAAAGTGCACCTGCTTGCCCTGTTGGTGTGGCACGGGTGATTGACAGCCCCAGTCTTCCATGTCTCTTTTTGTATCCACCTTTGCAATGGGACTTAGTGCTGGTGTCCCTCACAGTGGGTCCTGTGACTGGTTTTGACCATGTGACTTGCTTTGACTAATAATGCAAGACAGAAGCAAATCCTCACTAGTTCAAAGCCCAGGCTAGAGAAGCCCTGGTGATCAATTTCTCAGTCCCTGAACTATATATTTTATTATCATGTGCTTCTTAGATTTTGTTTGTTTGTTTGTTTGTTTTTGAAGACAGAGTTTCTCTCTTGCCACTCTAGCAGTCCTGGAACTCACTCTGAAGACCACGCTGACCTTGAACTCACAGAGATCCACCAGCTTCTATCTTCTAAGTGCTGGGATTAAAGGCGAGCACCACCATAGCACCATGCCTCTTAGATTTTAAGGGCAGATTTATGTGAGTTTGAAGCCAGCCAGGTCTACATAGAGCCAGGACAGCCAGAGTGACAACAGAGAAACCCTGTCTTGAAACATCCAAAAAATTAAAAAAAAAAAAAAGATAAAACAAATAAATAACCACAATTACCAATTTTGTCAACTACTCAAAGGACAAGGGGGGCTACAAAGCTCCTCACAGCTGTTATGAGAGTGCTGTAAATCAGGTTTAAAACATCCTTCAAAGCCCACATATTAAAAGCTGAGTCCCCAGCTTGGTACTCTTGAGGGATGGTAAAAATAATTAGAGGTAAGAGAGCTTCTGGTTCATGGAGGTGAGCCCCCAAAGGAGAGAGTATTCAATTGTGTTTCTGTACAAAACAAGGTTAGTTCTTACATTCCTCTAACTGCTATGTGCTGGCACTGATCTGAAGATTGGGACGTAAGACAGACTTCGTCCTTGCTGGCGAGACATTTACCGTCCTCCTCAGGGCAGAAGAGAGGCAAACAGGTAAAGGAGCAAACAAAGACGACAGTTGTAGGTAGCGATAAAAACTGAAGAATATAAGGAAACCCCTCCCCCCCAACTCAAGCCCGATGTTGCACCAGAAACAAGGAAGACGTGTGTAGATCTGCAGATCTATGCCCGTCTAGACAAAAGCCACAAAAACCCCCGGCACAGAGGAAGACCCGCTGCGGCTTGTTGTGGATGAAGGCAAAGCAGTGGAAGCCACCGCCGGTTGCGGTGGAGCAGAGTCGCAGAGTTGCACGCTGTTTTCTTTCTCTGACCACTGTCTCTGGCAGCTCATTGCCTGGCACCACCTGGAGGTAACGTATCTGCTAGACAGAAGTGATGAGGTAACCTCAGGACGGTGCTAGTGTCGGGCTAGCCAGGTAACAGTTGGGGGCATCAGGAGTCTGAGCTGCTAGCCACGCCCACTGCCATCCCACAGTCTAAAGACTAGGGAATTGCTGACTGGAGGGAAATGGTCTAGGCAAAGGGGGAAAACAGTGGCAGGGGCAAGTACACTGTGCCTCAGTTTCTTAATCTGTAAAATGAGGATCATGCCTCCTCATTGGGTTGTGATGACTCAGTGAACAAATACGTGGAAGGTGATTAGAACAGGTGTGTACTTACTACTCTGTCTTGAGTGTATAGCCAATCCATTCTCACACAGATCCCTAAAAGGATAGAATGAATATACTCACTATGGAGTTTGTGGTGGTTAGAACAAAAATGGCCCCCACAGCATCAGGGAGTGGTACTTCTGGGAGGTGTGGCCTTGCTGGAGGAACGAGTAGGCTTTGAGGTTTCAGAAGCTCAATCCAGGCCCAGTGTCAGATGTAGAACTCTCAGCTCCTTCTCCAGCACCATGTCAGCCTGCGTGCTGCCTTGCTTCCTGCCGTGATGATAATGAACTAAACCTCTGAGCTGAAAGCCAGCCCCCGTTAAATGTTTTCCTTTATAAGAGTTGCAGTGGTCATAGTGTCTCTTCACACCAATAGAAACCCTAAACTAAGTAAGACAGAGCTGCACATGAAATCAGACAGTTAGCTGCATGCATCCCAAGCGTATGGGTAAAGTGCATACTACAAAGTACTAGGGATCAGCTACAACTGTGTATGTGTGTGTGACACATGTACTTAGATCTTTAAGCCGGTGGTGGAATGCACCCATAGCAACTGGAAAGACATTCTAAAGCATTCAACAAGCCAAACACCTTACGTTTGAGAATATCCAAGGACAAACCACTTTAATTGACAGTGAATTTGTGTGTTGAAGGGCAGGGAATGGAGATAGGAACCAAGGATAAATGCAGAAAATACCCACAAAAGGAAAGGAATGAGTGTACTGTGGACTGAGGTATGTGACTGACTTTTCATGTGAGACACAAAAATATAAAGACCGGAAAGGGAAGACAGGGAGGAGTAGGGTCACTTATTGAATGGTGTCTGGACTGCAGGTGGGTAACCAACAGTAAGCAAGCAGTTTAGGGCCTCTTGGGGACGGTGACATACAGGCTGAAGTTCACTTGACGATTCAGTAGTAATCTGGGGCTAAGCCTTCAGGCAGAAGACATGACATGTGCTGAGACCCTAAAACAGGAACATGACATATTCAGAAAACTGGGGGAAAGACATATGTACTCTATCCCTGTGCATTAAGTCTGCACGAGTTTCCTATTGGCAGTTCCCAGGAAGAAATTAAGGTTTAGGAGGAGCTGCATTGTGATTGGGAACTGGGGAATGAGCTCCAGGCAGCCTGATAATGGGGGTTCCAGATTGCCAATCCCTCCAACCTCCCAGGCAGAAATGTCAGTGGCTGCAGACTTGCCACTGCAGACTGGATGGTAGACTAATCTGTGTAGCCGTCCCCACTGTGCCCCAGTTTGCCACTTGTGGTGGTTTGAATGAGAATGCCCGTCCTGGGTGCATATGTTTAAATGCTTGGGCTGCAGTTGGTGGAACTATCTAGGGAGGATTAGGAGGTGTGGCCTTGTTGGAGGAAGTGAGTTACTAGGGGCAGGCTTTGAGTTTTCAGAAGACTCCTGGCATTTCAAGTGTGCTCTCTGCTTCCTGCTTGGGGTTTGCACTGTGAACTTTCAGCTGCTGCACCATTGCCATACCTGCTGCTTGCTAACCTGCTGAACTCTTATCCCTCTGTAACAGTAAACCCAAAATAAACCCCTTCTTCAATAAGTTGCCTTGGTCATGGTGTCTTCTCACAGGAATAGAAAAATAACCTTCTTAGGCTCTTCTCTAGGACCCCTTTCCCACCTGAGCCTCTGCCATTTGGGCTCTTGGCTCCTGTGCTCTTTCCTAGAGACCAGCCAATCTTCTTCAGAAGCACATTTGATGGATCAAAGATACAACAACGCCCCAGCCTTCATTCTATCCTGGGGTTTCAGCCTGTCATGGCTGCCAAGTGCAGACTTGCCCCTTCTGAGGCAGAAACAAAGGGCAGTGGCAAGAGGGTTGCTAACCTCCAGATGCTTGAGGGTCCTGGCTATCTTGATTTCCATCTCACCTTGTGCTTTTTGGAGCGAGGCTTCTGTAACTGTAAGATGTGCTTTCAGAGCTGTATGGGGGAAGGGCGCTTCCTAAGGCCTTCGCAGCCTGTTTCGTTCTCTGTAAGACTTGTTTCCTGTACCTGCTCACAGGTGCAGGAAGGCTAGAACAACGGATGTTGTAACCCTCTGGAATCTTCATATAAAAGGCATTTGTTTATGATATTACAGATGAAGAGTCCTTATCATCTTTGCAGCCTCGTGTAGCCGGAACGCAGGGATTCCCCAGCTTTGATTTCTGCCTCTTGGGGCGCCAAGTCTGCTGGCAGAATCTGTGGGTGTGAGGTTCTAAGAATTTGTGTAATGTCTTTGTGAGTAGGATGGAGCTTCGAGTCAATCAATTTCCTGGAGGCCACGTGTTCTGTGTCAGTCCATCAGAGACAAGCCCCTTTGCCTAGGCCATTCTCTTGAATCTCAGAGAATTGTCTCTGTTTTTTATTGAACCCACTCAAGATATAGTTTCCATCTATAACACATGCATGTGCACACATACATTTAAAATATTGTTTTAAAAGTATGCTGTTTTATGTGGTAAAACTTTCAACTAGAGTTTACCTGTCTCAAAATAAGCAAAAACATAGATACAGTCAGCACTGGGTTGTTTTATTGTTGTTGTTGTTCACAATTTTTCTCCCTGGGACTACTGTGGGTTTCATAGTAATATATCTTTCAAGTATGCACTGGTGTGTGAGTGTGAGTGGGGGGTGCTCAGGTGTGTGCGGGTGCTGATGCTGATGCCTGCTGGTGCATGCGGGGGGACAGTTGACACCCACAGGTTTCATTCAGGAATCACCCTCCTTGTTTTTTGAGGGTCTCTCACTGGAACCCATGCCAATTAGGCTAATCTGGCTGTCCAGCGAAGTCCAGGGATCCCCTGTCTCCGTCTCTCCAGCACTGAGATGACAAGTGCATGCCACCATGCCCGACTTCTTACATGGGTGCTGGGGATTGAACTCCGGTCCTCAGATAAGCTCTTCACTGACAAAGCTACCTCCCCGGCTTCATGATATTTGTCCAGTGTTATACGTGAGATTTCCCACTTCTCTCATTTAAAATCTACAACAGCCATATGACTTCAGCGCTATCCCAAGCTTATCTACAAAAAAGAAGCTGGAACATAAAAAGATCCAATAATTTTCCAAATTTTATTATTACTGTGTGGGTCCGATGTCCCAGCATGGGTTCAATCAGAGGACAACTCTGTGGAGTCATCTCCCTCTTTACACCTTTACGTGGGCTCCAGGAATCAAACTCAGGGTGCCAGCCTTCTGTGGTAAGAACCTTCACCTCCCAAACCATCCTGGCACCCGAGATTCAATAACTTGTGAGTGATAGCTGGAGCCAGGTCTTTAATCCTAGGTCACCTAACCCCAAAATTCATGGATGAGCTTCTGAAATTCTGACCAATTTTACAAACTAAGATGTGTTAAAGTTCTCCCTGGATTATGGACTTCTCTTCTGAACACTGTGTAGGCTGAGACAGTCTTGTCGCATCCGTGCACTACCATGCAGCAGTGAGGCTGTCTTGGTCGACAGCGGACCACGGGCACCACGGCAGCCACATAGAACTATGATGGAGCTGAATTCCTCCCCTCCCCAAAAGGGCTCTTCAGAAAAATGACTCCATGTAGCTTGTCCGAAAACTCCTACACGACCAAGCAACTCACCACATCCCAGAGCAGTGGTTCTCTATTTTCCTGATGCCTTGACCCCTTAATACACTTCCTCACGTTACAGTGACCCTCGACCATAAAATCGCTGTCATTGCTACTTTGTAATTTTGCTGCTGTTATGAATCATAAAGTAAACATCTGATGTGCAGGTGGTCTTAGGTGACCCCTATGAAAAGGTCATTTGACCCCCAAGGAGATTGCAACCCACAGGTTGAGAACTGCCGTCCTAGCGAGATACGTTACTCGTGGGTTGGAGGTAGTGCTTGTATAAAACACCCACTCACTGCCAGCTGTATAGAATTGTAGCACGGAAATTTATACATAAAAATAATATAATAGTTGATGTTGATAGTAAAGGACTCACCATTTTATGTTTTATTGATTTTTTTTTAATCTTTGATCAATCATTTGTTTGCTTATGCCAATGAAAATCAAACCCAGGGTCTTGCTAAGCACACACACTGCTGCTTAATTGTACCTCTGACCACTTGTTGTTTTACAGTTAGTCCCTTTCTTTCTAGAAACAGCTTCCTGTAAAGTGGTTGCTGCATAAGGCCAGCAGTACCTCATACATCTCGGGTTTCCCATGATCCTCCAAGTGATTGATCTATACAGCCTAGGTGTGTGTAAGCACATTACCGTATTCACACAACAATGAAGTCAGCTAAATGCGGTTCTCACGGTACCCTGTGAGAATCATCAAGCAATGCATGATTATACTCAAAACCCTTTTTCCCCTAGGAAGTTCAAAGCTTTTCATGATATTGTAATCATTTAAAGCATAATATTTACATAAATGAGCAGCAGAGAAAGAATAGAAGTGAAATTTTAGGGTTCGGGCTACCCTGTGTATGAGTCTCTATGTTTTCTTTCTAGTTTCCAGCATACAATTCTTTTCCTCCATTTTTTCCTTATTCTCTATGCTAATGACTTGATTACTTTTTGTGGCTGTAAGACAATGCCTGAGCATTGTGACAGTTTGGATGCAGTAAACTTTTCTTTTGAGTTTGGGTTCCCAGAAATTGTCATCTGAGGCAGAATTTATATTCTGAAGCTTCGTTGGGCAACGAGAGTGAAGGAAATCAAGAAAGGGTGCAGGGAGGGGAAGGAAAGATGGCTTGTCGTTGGACTGGGCTTTCAGCGCTAGAAAGGGGACGGGTTGCTTGGTCATATAGGAGTTTTGAGACACACTACGTGGAACCATTTCTAAAGAGTCCTTTTGGGAAGGGGAAGAATTCACTCCTAGACTCTCTCCCATCCTCTGCCTCACTGTGGATAAAGTCTGTCTCCGTAGAAAGTAACTTAAAAGTCTCTGAGCAAGCATAGAAAAAGGAGCCCTGTCGTTTGCCCACTGTGAGTGCCCAATCACAGAGTAGCACGCAGGCACAGAAGGACGTGTCCCTGCTGCCTGAAGCCTCCGGAGTTTTGTCAAGCTGGCTGTGGTCCAGTGGTCCCACTGCATCTTGTACCTCAAGACAGGGAGAGCCCTAGATGGAAGGCTTGCAGTGTAGAGCGTGAGGCAGGGGAACCAAGAGCAGCTGCCACCCACAGGGAGAACTCGGTGGCAGCATGGCTGCTGGAGCTGTGGAGCTCTGAGAGACTCAGTAGCAATGACCGTAACCTCCGGCCAAAGGCTGAAAGGTGATCGTCCCTGAGGACCGACTTAACACTAAGTGGGACCGCTGAACTCAGACTGACAGAACATTCCCACCCACGTCCAGTGCTCACACGGGAGGTGTCTCTTGGTTGAACGTTTAGAAGTGTGATGGGTGATCATTGGAAATGCCCATTTTTAACTTCACCATCTCTGTCAGATTACAGTCTTAAATATTAGCTTCGGAGAATTGTTGTCTAATTTTCTTCTCCTTTCGTAAAAGGTATAGTGTGGACTGGCCAGGTGGCTCAGCGGGCGAGGACGCCTATTGATGACCTGATCTGAGTGTGATTCCCCAGAACCCCGACATGGAAGGAAAGAACCGACTCCTGCATGTTGTCTTCTGAGCTCCGCATATGCGCGTGCAGTGGCATGCACGTGCCCTCATACACACACGTAAAAATAAATAAATAAATAAATAAATAATGCATTTACATTTACATTTACATCAGAAACCCATCTGTTGATCTATAAATTCATCCTGAGGGTGGTGGAATAACCAATATTACCACTACAATTTCCTCCTCATTAAACTGATAATAAACATCTGTTGCCAAGCTCACAGGAAAGCCCAAAGTAGGAATTTAATGCTATGAGCATTTGAAACTGGAAAAGCTAACAATCAAGTCCATATTCATTTTAAACCCAGAAATTTCCTCACCTTATGTGCACATGGCCCTTCTCACCCACCCTAAACTCACCCCACAGACTTACACAGCCCAACACCCACTTTGCATTCACCTGACAGGTAAGCGGCGTGTGCCCTCATCTCCTACCTATGGAAAGTAACATTGAGCAAGTCCTCACTCCACAGCAAGATCTGAGGCGCCCACTGGGCACCTTGAGGTTCCCATGGAAGCCTGTGGTTATCTAGCCTACATTGAATATGGCTCCAGCTTATAGTTTCAATACTATTTTTCTTTTTTTTTAAGATTTTAATTTTTTTATTTTATGTATATGAGTGTTTTGCCTTCATGTATAGAATTACATCATGTGCATGCAGTGCCTGCTGAGTCCAGGAGAGGGCAGCAGATTCCCCTGGATCTAGAGATTCACAGGGCTGTGAGCTGCCTTGTCTGGCGCTGGAAACTGAACCCAGGTCTTCTGCAAAAGCAGTAAGTGCTCCTAAGCTCTGAGCTGTCTCTCCAGCTCTTTCAGTACTAATTCCCTCATCTCTTAAAACAGTGGCAACTGTGGTCCCAAAGATAAGGATACATGTTGACCTCAGAGAATTTAAAACCAACAACACAGAAGACTAAAGGTTGCTCTACTTTTAATATGACTACACACTAGCAATTCTACATAATATCAAATACCCTTTCCCTCCAAAATCGTCCATGACCCATGCTTTAAACGACTGCACTTGCCACAATTTTGTAATAAGCACAATTAGCATATGATTAACACATATAAATATATATATACACACATACAATTAGCATATGTAATAAATACAATTAGCATGTGATGACTATAATTAGTATATTTCAGTTAGCTAACTGTAATAAATATCATTAGCCTGCCCCTTAGTCAGAACCAAATCTCCAGCTAAGTCAACTCAGAGAAGTCCTGATATGAACGGACTTATCGGCACACATTTGTATGAGAGCTAAGTCCTGACCCCTTCCTGAACACCCCCCCCCAACTCTCCTCACTGTCAGAGACCCTATAACTGCAGATTGACAAGCCAATTGATTTACAGGATCAGGACTCAAAGCGCTATTCTGAGAAATTAAGAATGGCCAAGAAGTCAAAATTCGATAAAACAACACTTTTCTTCTTTTCTTAACCACATTAGTTTTGGGGGGAGTGTCCTGGTTAAGTTTACATCACCCTGACGCAAGCTATAGTCATCTGAGAGGAGGGAACCTTAACTGAGAAAATGCCTCCAGAACATTGGGATGTAGGCAAGCCTGCAGGGCATTTTTTAAACTTAGTGATTGATATGGGAGGGTCCAGCCCATTGTGGGTGGTGCCACCCTCCTGGCCTGGAGATCCTGGATGCTATAAGAATGCAGGCTTAGCAAGCCAAAAGGAGCAAGTCAGTAAGCAGCACACCTCCACGGTCTCTGCATCAGCTCCTGCCTCCAGGTTCTCACCGTGTCTGAGTTCTTGCCTTGGCTTTCCTCAGTGAACTGTGACTCAAGATACAGAAGCCAAATAAACTCTTTCCTCCCCAAATTTCTTTTGGTCATGGTTTTTCATCACAGTGATAACTAACTCTAAGACAGGTAGATTAGGGGAGTTGTTCATTACGAAATAAAATGTTCAACTTATTAAAAGATCCTATATTATTAATTATCACCAAATTTTAGGGGTGTCTTTCTCATTCATGTAACCGACCTAGAAATGCATCTGTGTTTCACTATTACCAAGCACTGTGATTGTCATTAAATATGAAGTAAGAAAAGAAAGAGAATGTAGCAGGGTTTTTAGAGCAGGATCTCATTACAGGGTCCTGGCTGCCCAGGAACTCACTATGTAGACCAAGCTGGCCTTGAACTCAGAGATCCAACTGGCTCTGCCTCCCGATTGCTGAGATCAGTGGCATTCGCCACCCACACCCAGCAGTAACGTAACTTTTAAAGCATCCACACGGGTAAGATATCTTTGCAAGAATGATAGAGAATGTTAGTGTTAGAGATCGTAAAAACTGAGCTGGAGGGGTGGCTATGCAGGTACAATGATCGCCACCCAAGTGTGAGGATCTGAACTTGAACCCTCAGCACTCGTGTAAGAGCTGGCAGATAGGGCTCATCTGTAAAACTAGTGCGCCTATGGAGAGATGGCAGGTGGAGGTGAGGGAATCCCTGGAAGCTTGCCAGCTGGTTAGCATGATGTGCACGGTGGTGAACAGCAAAAGAGAAACACTGATTTCAAAACAAGATGGAAAGCAAGGACTGGAGGTTGTCCACTAACTTCAACCTGCGTACTGCGCAAGTGCCTGTCTGCACTCACACAGAGGAATGTGTGCGCATGTGCACATATAAGCACACACCACAAAATCACACACATACACAGTCACACATACAATCTCACACACAGAGAGTCATACATACATAGTCACACACACACATACAGTCATACACATGCACTCTCACACACTCACACGCTTCAGCCTGTTTGTAAATAAACATGCCAGAGCCCAGAAAGTATAAACAACTTTGGACAAACTCCTTACCAGTGACTCACAGAAGCCAGCAGCCTCAGCTCCCACTGGTCCCTCATCCTAAACAACAGCACCTCCAACTGTCAAGCCAAAGCTCTCGAGGCTGAGGGAATCTCTGCGATGAGGGTTTGTTGAGCCTTAGAGAGGCCAGAAAAAGAACCAGGTCATAAGACTTGTGTCCCTGTAGCTGCTAACAACCAGGCCGGATAGCAGTTGGAAATATGCCTGGCAAACGTAAGAGCCCTAAAATATTTTTATAATGAAAACTTGTGAAAAGAAAGCATAAATAGTCTACTCTGGTTGTAGAAGGGAGGGGTGGAATTGTGCAAAACAGGGCAAGTTTGTCTCTTTGGGGTTGGCTGGACTTAACAGTCTGGAAAGCTTACCTGTGAGCAGGTATGGTGGCGCCTGGGGTTTCCCCTGATGGGACTCCTGTTTTCAGCATAGATTCAGGAACATGAAACAAGCTTTAATTCCTTTGGCCCAGTGCTGTTTCATCTCTCTGCCCCTCCACCTTCTGACCTTTATCATTAAAATCGAGACAGCTCAGGTTTGGTTTGGTTTTTTCTTATCACAATATATGAGAAAATTCACTCTATTTTGATGGTCTAACCAACTTGCCTAAATTATTTAAGATAAGCACTTCGGAGCTATGGCTATTTATCGGTGGCTGTTGACCAAGCAATGAGAAAGAATTTTAGAAAATTATACACTGATTAATGAGGGTGTGAAGATGTATCATGGGCCGTTATAGTGGTGCAGACCTGACCTAGTACATGGGAAGACAGGCAAGGAGACTTACTATATCACACACCTTTATGAGAAGAGGAATGAAGAGTCACCGGGTGTTACAATGTACACACCATATAGTTGGACCATTGGATAAATAAGTCATAATGCACACATGCCTTAACGTCTCCATGTGCCTGCCTCTGTCTAAGTGTTTTATACCCATGAACACATTCAGTCTTCTCAACAACGCTATGAATATCTGCTACTATCAGCATCTGCATTTCACAGGTAAAGTAGTTAAGGTACAGAGACTGTTACCAGGATCTGGAAGCTAGTAACTATATCTGGTCATAGGGTCCCCTAGCTGCACAAACTCTGACCCACTTCTCACCTTAAGGATCAGAAACACAGGAAAAGGGAAATGGCAGATTTTCAAAATAGCTACTGGAGACAAGAATGTCTACCAGGCAGTACCCAGCCACAGTTGGATGGTGAGTTACTATTCTTTGGGCACAAATGGCAGACACTGTTTGAAATAGTTTGAGTTATTTTTCAGCTCTCTGTTATCTGTATCAGAAGATATTCAGCATTGAATTGTGTCCTTGGTACCACAGAAAACAGCAACATTTGGAGACAGGACCTTTAAAGAAGTAATTCAGATAAAATGAGGTGTCGAGTCCGACTGGCATCTTTTCTGGAGGGTGAGGTTAGAACCAGGCACGTGCAGAAGGAAGGGCACAGCATGTTTAAGCCTTGTGTCAGGTAGTTTTCTATTGCTGTGATAAAGCACTGTGGCCAAGGCAGCTTATAGAAGAAAGAGTTTATTTAGGCTTCTGGTTCCAGAGGGATATGGGTCTACCAAAGCAGGGAGGCATGGCAGATGGGGCAAAAGCCCAGAGCTCACAGCTTGTACCACACGCAGGAAGCTGAGAGCACTGGGAATGGGGCAAAGCTTTGAAATCTCAAAGCCCGCCCCCTGATGATAAACTTCCTGCAGCAAGGTCACACCTCCTAGACATCCCCAAACAGCACAACCAACTGGGGGTCAAAGTGTTCAAATACACAAAATTCTCATGCAATTCTCATGCAAAATGAAACCAGACCTCTAGCACCTAGACCTGTAACTTCTGAAATCAACGAGGAAATAATTTGTTGCTGGTGATACTATCACACAGCACGGAGAGAACAAGATCATAGTTACTGGGCAAGTCACAGAATTAAAGGAGAACTACAGGAAAGGTCAGAGCCAAGAACTCCAAGGACAAGGACAAGAGGCTCAACAGTCAGGACACGTGTGTCGGTGTCTCCTCTCTTCCCATCTCAACACAGGACACACACATCTGTGTCTCCTCTCTCTTCCCATGCTCGACTTCACGCTCTGAGGAGGGAAAAGCCAGGATCGGACAAAGGGCAAAGTTACCATTTAGTTCAACCATCTTAACTGGCTTTATTTTTAATTCTAGGATGAAGCAACACTTCATCATCTAATAGAATAAATGTTTCAATGGTCGAAACAGAAATGGGCATTTTACCCGGAGAAAGGCTGAAGAAAACAGGACTGAGAAAACAAAATGGGACTGGTCGGTTCAAAGTTACTTGCCTTGTAAGGTGGAGATAGAAGCAGAGCAACAGGACAATGGGTAGCTAGTCACTGTCAGGTTATCCCAGGCTCTTTTGTGTAAGGGAGGGTGCACAGAGGGTTCAGGATCATGTCTGCTGAAACTGACCTCTTTGGGAAACTCGTCTGTGGTCTTTCTGCTCCTGTTTCTCTTGAGGTCAGATAAACTCCCTAACAGGCAGTTTAAACATAAGCGATTCTATATGAGTTTTAGCCAGGTTTGTTGGGGCCTACAGCAGAGCATGGTCTAAAATGATGACCTCCTGTGATTTTTTTTTTTGTTGTTGTTGTTGCTGTTTTGGTTTTTTACTTTTAAAAAAAATGTTTCTCACCATGTATCCCAGGCTGGTTGAACTCTAGGTGCTCCTGCCTTCACCTCCCTAGGCTGAGATTTCAGGCATACGTCATCACAATTGGGAAAGGAGTAGCTCTGGCTGGCCTTGAACTCACACTCCTGCTTCAGCGTTAGGAAGTAGCCTACCTGTACCACAGTTTGAGGGTACAGTCCATCACGGTATCCAAGGCAGGCCAGCAGGAGCATGAAGCAGGTGGTCACACTTCATTCACGGTCAGGAAGCAGAGAGAGGTGAAAGCTGGTGCTCAGCTCAGTTTCTCCTTTTTAATGCAGTCCTGGACCCCAGTCTGTGGAACAGCGCTGCCCACATTTAGAAATGGCCTTTCCACTTCAAGTAACCTAATCTGGAAAATCCCTCTCAGGCATGCTTACGGGCTTATCTCTCCTTTAATTCTAGATCCTTTCAAGTTGACAGTCAACATCAGCCATCTAACTCAATACCGGCACAGCAGCCAATTCTGTCATTTTAGTTTTGCCAATTCAGTTAATTATATTATTTCAGTGAATTGTCTCCAGCACCTTTGAGTCTGGAGCCTCTTGTCCTGTTTCCCCAGGAGTAAGCCTGCTCCTAAGGAATACAAACATCTGACATCTTCAGAAGACTTGCCACAAGTCCCCTGCTTCTAGGCCCATGTCTCATACTTTTCTGAAGAATCTGTCTCTGATTCTGTGCTATGGAACAGGATCCCTTCCCTCCCTCCCACATCTGCAGAAAATGTTTTTCATCTTGGCATCTTTGACGGGTCAGACCCTTCTCAGCCAGCCCCACCCATGTTCCAAATCTGAGCTGGCATGAGATCTTCACCCATTTCCATTATCCTGTGAACTTGGTCCTTTCGGGCTTCTTTACTGTTATTTTAGTGGCATTCTGCGAGATCAAAGAAAAATTATTCTAAGCTGCAATGTTTAACCAGAGTCTATTTGGAGGGTTTCCCAACAACACTCTGTGAAGATGCTACAGTGGTCCCTCCTCTTTGAGAGTGCATAGTGTAAAAGGGAAAGATGAGGAAGAGAGAGGGCTGGGCAGGATCTGGCCCACACTCCAGTGCCAGGAAAAACAAAAATCAAAAAACAAAAAAACTCTGCTTTTTATATTTTGTATATTGGGCTTCTAAAGTTTCATCTGAAGAAAGAGCCTTTGACTAAAAATAGCTTTAAAACCACTGCACAGCACCAGGGTGCCTCCTACATGTGCTTAGGGTTATAATCATGCTGCTTGCTCTGTGTTCTGGGTTTCTTTGTTTCCATTAGATTACATTATAAATACCTTTCCATTTTTCTGCAGCTTTTTCATAAACAGTTTTGTAATCCATTGCCTGACATTGGTAGACCTTTAAATAATCACGGAGTTAATTAATCATACAATATAACATTCATTTCTAATTTCTTTATAACTAGATTATGGATAGATAACCTATTTCATTCATTTATTCACCTCCTAGGACACATTTTTAAATAGGACTGCATGCCTATGAATGAATGAATGAAATGCTGGATACACAGCATAAATGAAGTGGCATAGCCCTTCCCTCACAGAACCTGTCATCTAAAGGGGAAATCTAGCAAATGAATTCGTAATCATGATAAAGATAAAAGTTCTAGGACTCAAAAGGGACTATGCAAGCACATAGTAGGACAACAGACTGCAAAGTCAGAGAAGATCCCTAAAGGAGGCCACTCAAGGCGAAGCCTAAAGGGCAGACACAACAGCCTGGATCCTCAGTGCTGGGAGGCAGAGGCAGGCCCATCAGCGAAATGTCAAGGCCGTCCTGGTTTATACAGTGAGTTCCAGGCCAGTAGGGGCTACACGTAAGACCTCGCCTCAGAAAAAGGGAAAGAATATGACAGTCTGGGCCTCAACTTAGAAGACGCTTAGATAAGGAAAAAGTAACAGGGGAAAGAGAGGAACACGCAGAACATAACGCTCTTCTTAGACTCTGAGAGAAGTGACAGCACAGACAGATGGCTTCCCCTTCGACAGACAGGCAGACACAGAGAAGCCAATCCAGTGGGCCTGAAAAGCCACAGAACCATAGGTCTGGGCAGGAAAGTCTGGCTAGGTTAGAAACGTCTGGAGCCAATTCTAATGCAACTATGGACAGATCTAAGAGTTGACACCCAAGGAAATGGAGTCCCGGGGACACTGCACACGTATTTTACCTCAGGGCCTCTAGCAGGCCTCACAGTGAATGCTGGATGAGCCTCCCACAGGCTTTATTAGCCAGAGCCTAAACTGCTATATATACACATACATATACATTATATACATAATTTACATGTATATATATATATGTGTGTGTGTGTGTGTGTGTGTACACATACACACATATATGTGTATGTGTACTTGTACATGTATATATATATACACATATATATATATGTATGTATATGTATATATGAATTACCTGGAATATCAAATCTGGCTACTAGAAAATGTACATATATATGTACATATGTATATATGTGTATATATATGTGTGTGTGTGTATATGTATATATATACACATTGCACGTATATATGTGTGTGTGCGTGTGTGTGTGTATGAGAGAGAGACAGAGAGACAGAGAGACAGAGAGAGATTATAAAAGAAAAGAAAACTATAATCTGGATAGAGAAAATATGAGAACCAGATTCAGATCAGGTAAGGCGTTAGAATGGTCAAAGTGGGAATTTGGGGAAAATCCCAGTGCAGATAAGGCGTCTAGGAGTTGGGAGAGGAGGCATCTTCTCAAAACAGCAGTGTTAGAACTTGCAAGCCCCAGCCCTTCAGCCTGTGACCTGATGCAGAAGAATAGCTGAGGGCCTGTGACCCTTCGAACCAAGCAGGTAAAGAGCAGGGGAGCCTTTATCTGCCCCAAAGTTTTACAGCAAATTGAAGGTGAAAAATGCCATCGGCCAGTGCTTATCTCAAACCACCCTTAGTTTTGGGCCATTCAGAACAGCCTTTAAAATGACCACAAAACCAAAAGCAATAGTGCTCAAATGTGCTTCATTATTTCTTCCTCACCTGACCAGAGAAGGTGGAGCGGTTTCTGCATGTCATCATAGGATGCAGTGTCCACACCTCATCAGAAGCTATGACCAGCCCAGGATTCAGGAATTGGGTGTTTGTTCTTTTCCCAGTTCACCCACATCGCCCTCGGCAACATGCCTTCTGCTGTAATCATGTTTTGTTAATACTGGCTTGACTTGTCTTCTGCTCACTGTTGGCTCTTCGGGAAGGTTTTCGGGAAGGTTCTCCAGGGCAGGCCTCTTAAACTCCTCCACTTGCAATCTTTTTTTCTTTTTTCTTTTTTCATCTGAGAAAATGTCACACGACTTCAGGTATATAGGTATATAATACAGGTGCACAAATCAAACAATGATGATAAATCATAAAGAATTTTTTGATTAAAAGAATTATGTATATGCTTTTGTGTGCCCGAGTGAGTTTCGTGTGAGCATCTGCCCCAGGGAGGCCAGAGGGCAAATGATTTCCTGGACCTAGAGTTACAGGCAGCTGTGAGCTGCTTGACGTGGGTGCTGGAAGCTGGATGGGGATCCTCTGTGACAGCAGCATCCATTCCTCATCAGTGAGCCATCTCTCCAACCACAGAGATTGGCTGTAAAACAATTGCTCGATATACATGTAATTTTTATGTTTTATTAACAACAAAATGAATCTGCATGATTTTAATTTTAATTTTATTTTTACATAAAGAATTAAACCTTGGCTGAATATTTGCAACTCTGGTGTATTTCTAGGGTTCCATCCCTATTTTGATTTTTATAATTGTCAATACTGAGACCGCTGCTCCACATAAATATGTACTACAAAAGTAAGTTTGGGGCCATTGAAGGAATTATTGGAAACTGTGTCCAAATCCCAAGCCAAAATTTGTGGGATTTTTTTTTTTTTTAGTGACACTCAACTCAGTGACTCTTACCATCAAACTTTAAAAATCCAACATTACAACACAATAAACTTCAAAGCTATACTAATTTGGTACTTACACGCTGAAGAATGACAGGAGGAAGATAACTGTCTTTTGTTTTCTATTACAAAGCCATTACTGTTCTGTAAGAACAGAAACTTCACATGTCCGGTAAAAGCCCTGCCATTCGTTACATCGTAGTCTCAAAGCAGAGCTGAGCTGTTCCCGGCAGTGTTCACCGGAGATGCACGGTGTGAGAGCATGCACAGTTCAAAGTGCATGCGTGGTGTGTCCCGGACCAAGGCTACAGCGAAGGAGTGTGGTGCAACAAGGGTTGCACCTGTCGGAAACACCTGCGCTTTATTACATTTTTCAATTGGGATTACTTTTGGTCATTGTGGTCAGAAACCTCTTGCTTCTGCCAAAGTATTCAAAGCTCCCACGTTCACTTACACAACCCTACAGTGTGGCCATCTGTGGTTTAAGAGCTGTGGCTCTAGGGAAGGTGATCCTAGCCTTAGGCTACTCCAACAGCCTTTCCTGTTTCCAGGGAAGAAGTAGCAGATATGTCAGTCTCGCCTGCTCCAGAACCCACTCTCTCCTCCCCGTCCCAGGGCCTCTCCTCTTCCACAGTATATTGAGTGCCCTGCTGCTCCAGGGTCATAGGACATAATTAAGGGATGAAAATAGAACAACATCAAATCTGGGGAGCTGGAAACCCTAGGCAGGGAATCAGTGACTCAATGGTAGCCTCTGGCAGGGCTGGCAGAGCCAGAGGTGTACTGGGAGGGACACGTACTCAGAAAGGCAGGCACTGCACTGAGAGACCTCTTTGGAGATGGTGCTGTGTTGGCAGGGAGCACACCTCCTATACCAGGCAGGGACTGCTTTGGGACATGACACCTTCCAAAGCTAGGCAAGCAGAGGAATGGTGTATTGAGGGATGTCATAGTCCCTTTCTCACCCGTGTGGTCCCTGACTATTCTTCTCTCCCCCAGAAGGGGGAATCAGCTGTCTATGCCTGGGAGTCACAGGGATGCAGTCAACACCATTAGGAGGATTTCAACACACAGATACGGAAGAAAAACATCTTCTCTTTCGTAGGCAGTTTGGCAGGCAGTCTGAGTGCTCTACATCCAGGTCTTTATGGCTTTAAAAGGAAGCCAAGATAAGTACACATTACTTAACAATGAAGTTACATTTGTAGGTAGAGAAGGGCTGTAGCCATATGTTCTGACTGTTTATAACTGTTTGGAAAACAATGCTCATGTCTTCTGTTTCAGCTTTCTAGGTTTTTATTAAAATGTGATGTCATTTTATTTTGTTAGCAAAATAATTGTTTGCTGTTTGATTTGGAGACAGGAGCTCACTACTAGCTCAGGCTGTCCTAGAACTCACACTGTAACCTAGGATGTCCTAAACTTGCAAACATACTGCCTCGGCCTCCCAAATGCCACATGCCTGGCTTGAAAAAAAAAATTTAATTCAAGAATTCAATTAAAAAAAGACATAAAGCAGAGTGGAACCAGTATGAGACGATACAAACAGTTGTAGGTATGAGTCTTAGACTTTCTATTGCTGTGATAAACACCGAAACAGCTTAGGGAGCAAAGGGTTTATTTGGCCTACACTTCCACATTACAGTCCATAATTGAAAAAAATTTAGGGCAGGTGTCTGGAGGCAGGAGCTGAAGCAGGACCATGGAGGAGTGCTGCTCATTGCATTGCTTACCACACCTGCTTAGTCTGCTTTCTTATACACCCAGGACCACCTACCTGCCGTAGTACCACCCACAGGCTTGCTCACAGGCCGGTCTTACAGAGGTGTTTTCTCAAGTAAAAGTCCCTCTTCCCAGGTATGTCTCAGTTTGCAACAAGTTGACAAGACTAATCAGAACAGTGTAGGACTATATTTCTGGTTAACAGTTAAGGAGAAAAGGAAATATTTGGGGATGGAAAATGTGTTTTGTATGATCAAATACTGTTCTGTCCCTGGCAAGTCCATTCCTTCACTGGCATTAGGGCCTATTTCTTCAGGGTTACAGTGTATAACAAAGAGCAGCTGAGACTTCCAGACTTGGGGACTGAATCTTGGACCTTATATTCATAGGCATCCATCATTGGATTAGCCTGTAAATCATTCTAATCATGTATATATAAGGAGAGAGAGAGATTGAGTCTAATTTCTGTTACTCTAAAGAGCTCTGACTAATATACTTTGCTTGTTAACTTTTACTGTAAAAGACATGGCTTCCTCTCTTCTTTCTCCCCCTTCCCCCTCCTCTTCCTCCCCTGATTTCCCTGGTAATATGTGGTGATGACAATGGGACTCTCAGGAAGCTCCTCTGAGGATACAGCAGGTGACCGTGTTCTAGGAATCAGTTAAGCTGGTGCCACAAGTCTCCAGCGATTATCTAAGCCCAGGACAGAAACAAAAATCCCCTAAGCAAATTTAATTAATCCAATGACATAGGATAAATGCTTGCCCCTGATTGGATATAGGTGGAAAATACCCAGACAGGAAACTCATAGGTGGGAGATACCCAGGAAGAAATATGTCAGGCTATATGCTCACCCCTGATTGGACCTGATGGGAAATTCATAGCCTTATAGATTCTGCCTTTATAAACTCCTACAAATTACAACTCATGACCATTTGGTGGAACCCCAGAATGTGACTCAGGCCCTTTCTGTAGAGACCCCCACATGGGCGTGGCCAGTGTCCATCATTACTGGCCAGTATTAAGGTTTGTTTAAAATTAACTCAAATTCTGTGGCAATGATCTTGGTCTCAACTGTTTGGGATTAACAGTTACCTTTGGGGTAAGACTCTTCCTTTGGGGAATATTCGTTCTCCAGACTCTGACTTTCTATCCTGCTCCCAGATCTATTAAGCTTCTTACTTTGGTGTCTGTCTTCCTGGGAGAAAGGAAAACCCTCCCCCAGGCTCTTTCTCTTGGGGACTGGATATGGAGTGCACATGTAAAGCCTTTTCTGTATTGTTTTTCTGTGTGTCTGTGACCAGTGGCCATGTAAATAACTTGTTGGCCTATCCTCTCTCCCTGGGACATGGGATTCCTTCTTTTCCTCACCATCACTGTTCCCGGAGTTGAAGAGACCTTGGGTCAGGTTTGGAGGAAGAGAGGAGAGCAGACAGAATGGGTCAGTGTGGGTGGACCCAGAGGCCCCTGATCTAAATGGAGGGTCCTGCCAATGCCTAAGAGCTTGTGGTCCATGGGCTGTCTTTCTAACTGGGTGGCAGAGCTACTGAGGTATTAACTGGAAAAGAAGTGGGTTTTTAGAAACTTCATCTCTAAGGCACTTGATTGGCTGTAACATGGAGAGGGGTACAGACCTTCTGGTCTACTCTGGCCCTTCACAAAGGACCAGAGGGCAAGTTATGCCACAGACGGTGTTATCTCTCCCAGTTTCTCCATGTTTCCTGAAAGCAGCAATACAAGTACACACTAGGCACATTTCCCCACTCCTCTCATGGGTGCCTGTCCCTACAGGCCTGGGAGCCGAGAAGAAATCAAAATGAGATCCAAGTGACATCTTTCGGTGCTCCTGGCAGGGTATATGGACTCCTCTGTCGGCTTGAGACCGTGAAACTCCTTGCCCTTTCTGTTCCCTTCCTTTGCTCTTTGTGCTCTACACACCTCAGGCCACCCTTTCGTGTATGGAATTCTGTATGTAATGTCTCCTGCTCCATTAATCAAGCCTTACTCAGGTGCTCTTCTAAATGACAGGTTGGATCCCATGAACCCTGGTGATGGATAGACGGATGTTATTGTGAAGCTGCCCTCACCCCAGGCAGAAAAAAACACGTGACTAGCTGAAATGGTGATGAGCACATGACAGCCAAAATGGTGACAGTGTCAGCACTAGCCAAGACAGAGAGGAAAGGGGAGCTCTGCGAGTTGGATATCGACTCCATCCCTTACGGGGTCTTACTGCCCTGGCTTTGAATGCTGATGCCTTCCTGTGCCTCCCAGACTACTTTCCTTTCCTCTATAAGGACAATATTTAAGGGGGACAAGGCTTTGAAATCTGGGATACTATTATAATGGAACCAACGTTTAAAGAATGAGGCATCACAGTGGCACAGCATCAAAGGACAAAAAACAAGAAACCTCGCTGAGTACTGTCCTGTTCTTCTATTGAAGGTTAAACAGTCCCCGTCCCCCCCGCCGCGCAGGGAAAAAAGGGTTCAAGTCAGGCTAAAACAGTTAAGTTCTTGCCCTTCTCTTAGGACTCTAATTGTAGGTCATGCTTTATTTACTTTATGTTCTACTTTACTTTCTGATGCTGTAATAATAACACTCACTAAAAGCACCTTGAGGGTGGAGGGAGAGGATAGGGGGTGACTGGAGAGTTGACTTACCAGTCAGGAACTCTTGCTGTCCTTGCAGAGAACCGGAGTTCAGTTCCCAGCCATGCATAGTTGGCAGTTCACAACTGCCTGTAACTGCAATTCCAGCGTATCTGATGCCCTCTCCTGGCCACTGGAGGGATACAGACACACAGACCGCAGACATAAACAAAAATAAAACCATTAAGAAGAAGGAGGAGAAGAGGAAGAGGAGGAGAAGGAGGAGGAGGAGGAGAAAAAGAAGAAGAGGAGGAGGAGGAAGAGGAAGAAGGAGAAGCGGCAGCAACTGGGGAAGGAAAGGGCTTATTTGGCTTACAGGATAGTTACCATCAAAGGTTACTGTCTGTCATTGAGGGAATCCAAGGCAGGAATTCAAGCAGAGACCACAGAGGAACTCTGCTTACTGGCTTGCTCAGCTACCTTTGCTTTACAGCCCCATCTGACTAGAGATAACACCACCCACAGTGAGCTGGGCCCCTCTGTATCATCTAGCAATCTAGAAAATGCTGTCCCCACACACCCACACACTAATCTTATGGAGGCAGCTCCTCAGTTGAGGATCTCTTCACAGATGTGTCAAGTTGACAAGTAAAACTGACAGTTCTGCCCTATCAATCCTAACTGCTGCCAGCTCCTTGCTGTTTGTCACTGTAAACAGAAATGTCTCCATGGATACTGAGGTAATTTTCCAGGAAAGGCATTCCCTTGAACATCCTATCCAGTGGGGGCGTGGCGGGGGAGGGATCCCACTCGCTTGCACTTTTAATCTGAGTGGCCGCTTAAAAGAGTCAAAGCCATTCATACAAGCAAGCCCTCTCATGGCCCAAACTGACAGCCTCCTGTTTCACTGTATTTGAGGCTTTTTGTTGTTGTAATACATGCAAAATGATGGATGCATACATTTATCAATTAGCTCTGTTAAATTTCCCTTTTATAGTAGAGATTACAAGAGATACAATACCAACAAACAGCAACATCTGAAATCTAGATAAGCTCACTGTGTATAGTAAAAGTGGCCATGTTATCAAGTATTAAGATAAAAATGATGAGTACCTTACACCCTAAAGTAATTTTTAACATAACACTAAGAACTGAGAACCACCCTCCATCCTTGTACTCTTCTCTTTCAAGACCAGGTTTTTTTCTGGCCCGGTTTCCTAGTACATGCTTTTAATCCCAGCACTCTGGAGGCATACTGATCTCTGATTCCAAGTCTAGCCTGGATTACATAGCAAATTTCAGGCCAGTCAGGGCTACTTAGTAAGACCTTGTCTAAAACACAAAGTAAACAAGCAAACAGCAACAAAACAAAACAACCACAAAAAAAAAATACCCTGGGTTTTTCAAGGTTCTTATCTTATCCAATATAAACTAAAGGAAAAAAATCTATTGGGGCTGGAGAGATGGGTCAGCGATTAAGAGCACTGGCTGCTCTTCAGCGGACCTGGGTTTGAGGCTCAGCACCCACATGGCAGCTCACATCTGTCTGTAACTTCACTCCCAGGGGAACTGATGCCCTCTTCTGGCTTTCACAGGCACCAGACACACATGTGATACACAGACACACTGTTGTGGAAGTTTTAGTTGTGTATAAAATTGTTTTATTCACTGTTGGGTGTGAGGCTGTCTGGGGCATTTTGTATTGTTTGCAGGTGTGTTGGATTTCTGTGGGGGGGTGGTGTTTAATTGCTAATGATCTTCATGTGCTATCAGTAGAATACCTGAGGAGTTCTGAAAGAATAAAAACACATGAGCTGAGATGTTCAGGGTTCCACTGGTAGTATGGCACTGGTCATGATGGTGGTTCCTTCTGCTAAGGTCTGGCAGGGTTTGCAGTTATGAAATATGGCTCCTTGTCATCTTTGGCATCCTCTTAGGCATACTACTACAAATGGCATGTCAGTGTAGAACACAACATCACACCAGCTAATCCAAAGTGGACTCAAGGAAGAAGGAAAAGAAACTCCAGACCTCACAGAGTCTGATAAAGTACTCTCAGGGAAGCTACCAAAGGATAGAGATTAAGTTATCAATTGAAGGCTCCTGAAGGAAGAGGAGAAGAAGAAAGGGAAATAAGCCTCTATGAAGAGAAAATTGTGAAAAATAAATGAGGAAAAAATCTCCGAGGTGAGAGCCACAGAATGGAGGCCCTTAGAGATAAAGAATTCAGCTGGGAGCAGGAAAAAGCAAGGTTCTTACTGCTTTTCCTGATCATGGAGCCCATACTCCCTCCTGCCACTGGTGGTAGCATGCTGTTTCACAAACTGAGTTTTCTGCATTGTATGTGTGAGAAGCTCAAGATATTGTGTTTGAGATCTATGGAAGGGGTTGTATGTTTCCTCTTAGAGGTGGTGAGAAAGAATGCCAAACCACCAGAATGTTCCAACCTGAGATTCTTCCTACTGACCCAGGACCTCCTGTTGTTGTGGAAGCCAGCTTGGAGCCAAAAAGCCACTTAGTTAAGCTGATTAGTTTTGGGTTTTTTGTTTGTTTGTTTGTTTGTTTGTTTGTTTTTGTTTTTGTTTTTTTTTCCGCAAACCTGACTACAAGGGATTCAGGCACTGGTGATGGTGATGAGAACTCTATTCAATGAACGGACCTTTCCTGCAGACACATGACCTGTTATTTTTCCTGCAAATCAGACTCTATTTAAAATCTGAAAAGAGTTTCCTCAGGGTCAGCACACAGAAGCTGTTCTTCCAGAACTGGCTGAAGTTGTATCTTTGCTGATAGCAGAACTTGGTACTGTAAAAGTCACTCAAGTGTTACTAGTTTTGAAGGCAGATGCCAGTACCATGGGATGACCACAAAGAACAGCAGCAGCAGTGGAGTAGAGCCAGTTGGAGCCTGGGGGACAAGTTGTGTGTGTTGCAGAGGACATACCCAGAGAAGTGATCCAAGCCCTTTGGAGAAGCCCAGAAGATCATACGTGAATTCCAGATTCTTGGACATTGATAATATTTTTCTGCTGTCCAAAGACATTGTGAAAAGCTTGATAGACATTTGGTTTCATTTGGTCCTGTGCATTAGCAACCCTTGTGATTGTTCCTCTTGTAAATAGTTTGCTGGTATAGTGTTAAGCTGAGTTGTAGAAATAAAACATTTTTTTTTTGATTAGCTTATACAGAAAAGGGGAAATGTTGTGGAAGTTTATTTTTAGTTATATTTAAAAGAATTGCTCTTGTGCACTGTTGGAAAAAGGGATGCATAGACCTTGGCACTTTGTATTGTTTGCAGGTGTTGGGTTTATGTGGGAGATGTTTGATGGCTTATGATCTGCACCTGAGGGGTTCTGAATGACTCAAAACACCTGAGCTGATACGCTCGAGGTTCCTCTGTCTATCTAGATGGTGCTGGCCAAGATGGTGGTTCCCTCTGCTGAGGTCTGGCAGAGTTTGCATCTATGAATATACCTCCTTGTCTTCCTTGCTGATCCTAACAGCAGATGTACTACAACATATACATGCAGGCAAAATACCCATACACAAAAATAAATAAAATTTAAAGCAGAAACAAACTATCGGTGCCTGCTCTGCCCTATTAAAGCTTTATCAATAATCAGGTCAGGCTCTGTCTTTATGGTCAAAGGTCTTCTATTTTATGTTAAAAATAAATAAATTATCTTTACATATGACTGTATATATACATATTGTTTATATGTGCTTATGCTTTTATGCTTACATGGTACTAAATTGGTTTATAAGTAAATGGTTGCTAATTAAAACTACTTAAAATAGCCCAAATTTCTTTTAGTTCATAATGTAATTTTAAAAATAGTCAGAGGAACGGTCTTAGTGAAGATGCCATTTGGTTAATGGTTGTCTCAACTCTGATTCTATAGGTGCTCTATAAAAGTCTTTTGTTTGGGGAACTAGACTGACTCCAGGCAGTGCTGGCTTCTGCTCTGGGGCACAGCAGCTTCACCTTCACGGACAATTACCCCCATTGGGAAGATGATCCTCTCGGGTTTTTAAGAAGACTTAGCCCTGTGCTTGCAGCCTTCTCTCAAAATAATTGCCTTCTTCGGAGACTATAAACAATTACTTTGAAAGGATAATTAGGCTTCTAATTAAGAAATTGAGTCTTAAATTGGATTTATTTTAAAATCTATCTCTGTCAAGCTTTATCAAAGGCATTGTACACTGCTAAGATTTAAAGCAGGGTTTGTTCTTCCATAATGGTTTGACTGACCCCCTGTGTGTTTAGTAACCACACTTGGAGCCCAGTACTCATGTAGAATAAGGATCCAGAGGACCAATAATTTGGTCCCCCAGGCCACCAGGGTCCCGAGGGACAATGAGACACTCCTCAACGCGCTCTGCAGCTCTGATGAGTAACCTGTCCCCTGGATCACAGAGGCCATGGAGACCTAGTGTACATTCTGCAAGGACAAGAGTCAACAAGAGACTGCTCCCACCGCTTCCAAAGGAAGAGGCATGGTCAGCAACACCCTCACTCATCCCAGCAGAGGGCAAACTGATAAAAATAAAGATGAAAGGAGTCCAGTGCTCCTCCCAAGCCCAAGTGACCCCTGACGACCAGATAATCGCCTTGTCTTAACAGGTGAAAAAAAAGAAAAAGAGGGGCTAATTTCGGGACACTTACATGTTCACACATACCCAGCATGAAAATATAAAAATATTAAAATTGATGAAAACAAAAAACATTTAAGCTGGGTGGTGGTGGTGCACTCCTTTAATCTCAGCACTCAGAGGCAGAGGCGAGTGGATTTCTGTGACTTCAAGGCCAGATCTACAGAGTGAGTTTTAGGACAGTCAGGATTACAACAGAGAAACCCTGTCTTGAAAAACAGCAGCAACAATAATAAAACTAAGCTAGACTTGAAGCAAAAAAAAAAAAAAAAAAGGGCACTAACTCAGGCCTTTAAACCCTGAGTATGGGCAGCGGATGAGATGCCAGGTAGAATAATCATAGCCTCACTAACTGTAACGAGATTAAAGGATTTACATGCTCCTCCTATCTGTAAACCAAATGCTGTTTGTATATTCCTGATAAGCCTGCTAATGTCTCCTTTTCTCCACAAAACCAGACTGAGACCATGCCAAATACCACCATCCCATGGGTAAACAGCTTTGGAAACTGATCTCTAGATTTTTAGGGTGGAAAAGAGTTCTGTCTATTATATCTTAATAGCGATTCTAGGTAATCTGAGTATTTTGTATATACTTAACTGTTGTTTAACTTTATCTGCTCCTGTTTACAGTCAATCTTCACTCCGATGGTCCTGTGACAATCTAATTCTAACCACCTGACTCCCTTTGATTGCGCTCCAAGGCTTGAAAGTCTATAAGAGTGGGAGCCCTAAGCCCCTCTGCTCCCCAACTTACTCAATGACTACCCCCAGTTCCTCCTTCTTTTATTTATTCCCTCATCATCTGTCCTAATGCCAGTCGGTAACTTCCTTTCCTCGGTACACCTGGATATTATTTTTACAAATGAAGCCACTGATGCACTTGTGATCGCTCTTAGATATATTGTGGAATTTGAAGCCACTGGGAAAGATCAATTTAGACCCAATTCAAATTTATTAAATGAATTTATTCTTACTGCTAGCAGAAAGACAGCAGCCTTAGAGCCAGACAGCATGCCGTGTGGAAGAGTGGGAAAAGGGGATCAAAAAAGTGTCCAATATAATTATCCATGAAATCCACAACTGGGCAAGAACACTGTTTTACTTCCCTCAGTTTTTTTTTTTTTTCTTTCCTGATATATAGTAACAAAAAAGACCATTCCATCCCTTTCCCACAGCGATAAGCGAGTTTTACAGAAGTAAAAAACATAAGAGATGGTGATGGATTTAAAATGGGATAAGCCAGGCATGGTGGTGCACACATTTAATGCCAGCACTTGGGAGACAGAGGTAGGCAGATTTCTTAAGTTCAAGGCCTCTCCAGTCTACAAAGCCAGTTCCAGAAGAGTCAGGACTACACAGAGAAACCTTGTCTTGAAAAAAAAATTAAACTGAATGACAGTGCCTGCCTTCACAGGGCTCCATAAAAAATTAAGTTGAATTAGGCATGTGAAATAAAGAAAAAATTATATATATATATATACACATACAGATCAACCAGACACATATTCATAAGTTTTACAGTAATATCTCACAGTAGGAATATTATCCTCTCTTATCTCACCTGTAGGCCACTAGGATCACCCAGGCCTTCTAGGGCAAGAGGTTGATGACCCATAAAGGATGATTGTGTCCATATTAAATTTCTTTAGCCATTGCGAGAGACCTGTGTAAATTATTACTCAGGTCTGAGTACTCTAGTGACTTGGGATAATGTTAATCCCGCTAGTCAAGAATAAGACCAGTATTATAATATTTGAGACAAATTTGAGGCAAGCCAATACTGGCCAATAATGGTGGACTCTGGCCCAGATCATTTTAGGGTTCCCACAAAATGTTTACAAGTCACAGTTCGCAGAAGCTTATAAAGGCAGGTCTAACCAGGGGCAAGCATACATCCTGACATACTTCCTGCCTACGAATGTCCCACCCATGTGTGATCAAACACATCTAGTGCTGCTGGATTAACCAAGATTGTTTAGGGAATTGAAAATGCATGGCTTGTTATCGTACATGAACAGCTAGCTGTAAGAGCAACAGTTATGTTTCTTATTTTAATTACTGTGCCTATAAAAAATAGAACAGACAACTTCCTGGAGTACTGAATGGGGCTGTTCATGTGAGATACAAAAAGACATAATCCTGTAATTCCCATTTGCCCAAGGATAGATAACCTCCTGGAATGCTAGGTGGGGGCTGTTCATTTGAGATAACAGACTGGATGTGTAGATTCCCTTAGGTTAATCCTATTGCATCAGATGTGCTTCAAATGCACCAAATATACTTAGTCACTTATAGGCAGGAATAATCCAAACAGGAAGTACATCAGGATATATGCTTGCCCCTGATTGAACCTGGGGGAAGTACGTAGCCTTTCGGGTTCTGCTTTTATAAGTATCTGCTTATAAAGCACCATTTCTTGGGAACCCTGGAGTGGGAAACCAGAGTCCATAATTAACTTAATTAAAGCTTGCTTAAATTTAGCTCAAAATTGTGGTAATGGTCTTATTCTCTGTTGGTGGGATTTACAGCCCCCAGCAATCCAGGAAGTTATCTGTCCTTGGCCAAGTGAGAATTACAGGATTATCTGTCTTTTTGTTTTATAGATCTTTTAGGCACAGTAATTAAAACTTAAAACATTAACTCTCACAATAGCGTAGTTCGTTTCTGGGCAGGCAATAACACAGTGCCGTCAGGTTAGGACTGGCTGTCCCGTCCCTACAGATAGGCCTAAGAAAGGGGTACCCCGACTGCCAAACCCAACAGTCTGGAAATAGTAAGATCAATTGCCATCCAAACTCTCTGACGGCAGTCAGAGTTGCCTCTCGGGGTGGGGAGGATGATGAGGATAGGAGCTAGATATGGTGTAGGCAGTCCAGAAGGACTTTGCCGGAAACTGGAAATGTCCGTAGTCCTGTCCTGGCTGGAAGCCAGAAATGCCAGAAGTATTGGAGTTTCTGATCCCTGGTCTGATGCCTAAATTATTTTAGTGTTGCCTGTTTAAAGGGGAAGGCATGTTTGGGGAACTTGGAGGCTACTACAGTGGTATAGCTTTGGAACGCATCTCCATTTCCCTGGTCACAGCTGTGCCTCTCGTTAGAATTTAACCTACCATACGGAAAGGTTATCTGTGCTCTGTTGAGGCCCATTAAGGCAAAGCTAGTTCCTCCAGGATAAAAGAATAGAATGTAAATTCTACTTCTGGCCCTGGCTTCTACCTCTGACCCAAAAGGTTACTTACTGTTGTCTCCACCTTTTAAGAGTTAATTCAGGTTGGGCATGGTGCTGCATGCTTTTATCCTGGCAGGGGTAGACAGATCTCTGTGAGGTCAATGTCAGCCGGGCCTACACAGGGAGTACCAGGACAATCAGGGCTATAGATTGAGACTCTGTCTTTCAAAAAGAAAAAGAAAAAGAAAAAGAAAAAGAAAAAGAAAAAGAAAAAGAAAAAGAAAAAGAAAAAGAAAAAGAAAAAGAAAAAGAGTAACTTTTGCCAAGCCTGTCAATCTCCTGACCAAGATTCCATCCTCCAGGAAATATGAGTCACCTGAAGACATATTACAGAGAATGGAGGGTTAGCAATCCTCTTAATGAGATAATACACTTTTCTTTCTCAGAAGCTTCTCCCTTGAGGACGCCACTTGCAGACCTTCCATTAGGCAGCGCTGCAGAACCTCAGATGTCACCTGCCTGCTGTTCTTATTGTGACTTTTCTCCCTTCCTTCCTTCCTTCCTTCCTTTCTTTCTTTCTTTCTTTCTTTCTTTCTTTCTTTCTTTCTTTTCTTTCTTTCTTTCTTTCTTTCTTTCTTCTCCCTTCTTTCTCTCTCCCTCTCTCTCATTTCTATCTCTTTCTTTCTTTCTCCCTCCCTTCTTTCTTTCTTTCTTTCTCCCTCCCTCCCTCTCTCCCTCTCTTCCCTCCTCCCTTCCTTCCTTTTCCCCTCCCCATTCTTTCTTTCTTTCTTCCTTCTTTCTTTCTTTCTTTCTTTCTCTCTCTCTCTCTCTCTCTCTCTCTCTCTCTCTCTCTCTCTCTCTCTCTCTCTCTCTCTCTCTTTCTTTCTTTCAACACTGACCAAAGCCTAGCCATGCTTTTCCTGAGGTCACACAGTTGTTCTCTGAAGCTCCACCCCCACCCTGCCCCACCCCACATACACATTTTCTGCCACTTCACTGCTTACCAATAGATCTCCATTACAAAAGACACAGCTTCAAGGTCACTCAGCCAACTCTCTTAACTCTTGTCTCATGCCAGACACTATCTTGCCATTATTGACCCCTTTCTGCTTTTGTTTCTGATAACTCAGTGGTATAGACTTTGCCTTGCACTTGTGAGGTCCCTGATTCAATCTCCCCTCACTGCAAAGCTGTAATTACTCTAATAAGGTTCTCAACAGTGCCATTCAAAAGATCGTGAAGTGTGCACTGGAGGAAGCTGTCAGCTTGGTGAAAAGATCATCAAATTCTGTCATTTTTCTATCTTTAAAACGTATCGGTAGGTAAACAGTATAAACCATAAGAATCTCCAAGAAATAAAATCAGTCATTGAAAAAGCAAGATGCTGGAATAGTAGAGAGAAGAAAAGCACAAGGCTGGGAAGAATATTTATTTTTCTTGGCATTTATTTGACATTTGCTATTTGATAAATTCTGATATTGGACTCATAGGCATAATTCTGAGCATCAGGTATATATAATTACATTTGTCAGTGATTTTCCTCCCCAGGAACATTCTTTTTTAGTGACACAAAAGTTAAGTGGCCTTGGTTCTTCAAACTTGTGAAAAGTATTTATTTCTTGTGTGTACATGATTTTGATTTTCCTAGCAGAGAATCATAAGAACAGCCCCATGTCACCGCCCGGAAAGAGAACTCTGCCCTCATTCCTTGGTAATGACCAGGAGTTGGATAGTGTCCTGTTTGTACAAACAAGTGCTGTAGGCCTTTTTCCACTGTCTGCGGACATTACTCATTATTTCTTGACAATGATTATTTAACAACTCACTTGTTTTTCTTTGAGACACCATTTCCAATTAGATATACATTACAATAAAAACTGAATTTTCTGCTAAAGGACTGAATGAGATCTTGCATGTGAGAAAACTCTATCTTTATGGCACTATAAAGAGATTTGAGTTCCAGGAATATTCTGCAGAAAAGTTTTAAAATTCAGTGATAGTCCCTGCTTTGGGTGGCTTCCCAACAATGTCACTGTGCCTTTCCCCCAGTCAGTTGCAATGTGGGCTTCACATCTTAAAGATGAACGATCCTTTCTCGTTCAACGTGAAAAGATTTTTCCTTGGGCCTCACTCCTCTCTAAACACCTGTCTTGAACAAAAAGGTTTTCTGTGAGACTCTTGAAAATACAAATGAAATTAAAATAGCCGTGTTTTGAGGGTTGTTTTTTTTTTTTCCCCTCTCCTCTACAGAATTCTGGGTCAGGCATGGAGAATTCATTTCCATGAAGATAATTTTATATCCCTTTATAACTAATTTATGATTTATTCCTTTTTACTTGATGAAAAATTCAGAAGTTGGTTCAGATCGTTATCTCCAACAGATCTTCCAGAAGAACCTAGCCATTGTTGAGTGTTACAAGATTGCAGCTGTGGCTTTACCCACAGTCCAAGCCTCCCCTCCACCCTCCCCCCCTTCTCCCCCGCCCCCCCTCCCTCCCCCGCGAGCCTCAGGGTGGTGGGTGGAACATGAATTGAGGCTGGATGGGCGGGGCCAGCAGGGCGAGAAGTGGGAGTGCCCTGGAGCGGAAGCGCATCCTGATTGCTCTCAGCTGCTGCTGCCAGTTCAGGATCAGGTAGACTTGAATTTAAATACCCAACGGGTGCCTACAACCCCAGGAACAGATGAACAAACAGAACCAGGCCCTGCAGAGTCCCTGTCTCAGCAGAGCATACCACAGTGGTTTTGAATTGAGAGTCAAAAGCCTAATCACTGGCACAGGTGCCATTTATGAAGGTGCTCTATAGATACTTATTATTTAATGATCTTAACAACTTAATGAAATAGCCCATTTTACAGATGAGTAACTGTTAAAAGCAGGTACTGGGGATGCATCACTGTGTAGCAGGATAGCAGTGATCCAGGCAGACCCAAGTCCCCAAGGTAGAGCTGTGTTTAGTAGCCGTTTCTTTGCTTGTACTGGCCTCACCTGTAAATCCTGGGTAGCAAGAGTTTTTGCCTCACAGGGTTGCTGTAAAGAACACAGGAGACAGTGCATGCTAAGTCTGCCATATTTTGTCTAGAACATGGCGGTCTCTTAGCATTAGATGCTGTGATGAAAATGTCATCTCGGCAGTATCTGAATCCTACCTCGAGGGCCAGCAGGCTGGTCAACTCCACCGTATCACTGTGGGTGTACAGTCACCGGGAATCCAGGGACCACTGTGAATAGCAAACACTGCATTCTCAAGACCCTCGTATAAAATCGTGTAGTTTGCACACAAACTTAGGACTTAGAACAAGAGAGCTACAAGAATATGTGACAACTCACAGGACCGTCTGACCGAAATCTCCCTAAACATGACCCCTCTCACCACATCCTGCCTAACTGGGCCAGCAGCCCTGGGACTGTCACTGCGGGTTCCGGGTTCCGCACCAGGCAACCAACTCAAGCTCAAGCCCGTCTCTCCCCTTGGCGTTCCTTAGCTATCCACTCCCCTTGCTCCCTTGTACGAGGGTTCTGAGCACAGCACATCTAGAAATTGTCCCTGTCTCCACACCTTGGCTTTACCACACCACGCAGGACGGTATCTCACAGCCCTCCCTGTTCCCTGTGAACACTGCACCCCTTTTCCATTTATCAGATCTTTCAGTGGCTACCAGAAGTGGAAGTACCGGGCATGGGCCTCTAGCGCAATCCTTTGGGAAAGTTTCAGAGTTCCTGCAGTGTGCAAAGTCTCTTCTGCCTCTGGAGGGCATTGGAGGCCCAGCAGCAGCCCTGGTTTTCACAGCCACAGAAATGGAGGGGACCACAGATGGCGAGTGCCACCTAGATGCACTGTTCAACAGTACACAGGTGATTCCTCACTGAGAGAATCTAAAGACCTGCAAATAACTCTGAGACTCTGAGAGGCCGAGGTCCCTACATTGGAGGTGGGGAAGCTGGAGGAGCTCTAGATTTTTTGCAGTCCCCATTGTCTCTTCTGTTGCCACTACCCTTGTGTGGTCTGAGACATTGAGTCTCATTAGGTGATTGACACCTGTCACTCAGCCTCCATTCTTCCTCTGGTAACCACGTCATGATCTCCACCAGCTGTCCTCTCTGGGTCCATAAAATTAAGGCGGGGCTAACTCAACCCTTGGCTTATTGTATGGCAGTGTGGCTGGGGCCTTAGACAATTAGATCGCAACTTTTTGTTATTATTAGTTAAATGTTTTCTTATTGAGAATTCATATTTGCATACAATAAAAGATAACCGTGTATATATATTGTGTATATATATATATATATATCCCCTCTCTCCCACCCCCCCACCCCACTAATTCCCCTCTTACCCTCCTCTACACATCTCCTAACCCAAATTGTGTGTATTTTTTATAGCCCTCTAAGTCCAGTTAATGCTGGTCCATATGTGCATGGGTATTAGAATAAAGATTGATTATTCCTCTCCAAGCTGCTACCAACTGCCAGTCGCTGCTCAGTAAGGGGTAAGCTTGGAGATCATCTACCTGATAGGTGCTGGAATTTTGGCTGGCCTAATTTTTTTCTTTTTCTTTTTCCTTTTTCTATTCTTTCCTTGCCTTATCCTTTTCCTTTCTTTCTTCCTTCCTTCCTCCTTTCTTTCTCTTCCTTTCTTCCTTCCTTTCTTTCCCTTCTCCCTTTCCCTTTCTTTCCTTTCTTTCTTTCTTTCTTTCTTTCTTTCTTTCTTACTTTCTTTCTTTCTTTCTCTCTTTTTTTCTTTTTTTCGATAGGGTTTCTCCGTGTAGTCCTGGCTGTCCTGGAACTCATTCTGTAGACCGGTCTGGCCTTGAACTGCCTGCCTCTGCCTCCCAAATGCTGGGATTAAAGGCACGCACCATCACTGCCCGGTGACTGGCCTGATCTTAAGCAGGTCACCCAAGCTGCCGTCAGTCATGAGTGAGATAGTGGTGTCGTATCCAGAAGACAGCACCTCTATCCCCCAGCTCTTACATTCTTCCCACCCCTTCTCCAGTGATGTTCCCCGAGGCTTGGTGACGACAGTGCGGGGTGGGGACTGGGATAGATGTCCCACATCCCTCCCTTGACTGCTGCCCACTGAAGATCGCCACTTTTCTTTCAGTCACAATGACTGGTGTAGGGATGGAACAACATCCAATCAGAGCCGATAAAACAGGATATGATTCATAATAAGTCCCAGGAAAGGATAATTACTTTTTCATATTAGGAAACGGGGTTTTATTTAACATTATATCTGAGGCACTAATGAAAATAAAAGAGGAATTTCAAGACAGTAAAAGAATACAGGAAAAACAAAATGCTATGTTCCCAATACCTAGAATATAGTACAGAGACTTCCCAATGAAGGAGCATAGCTGAGCAGCTGCAGTCTTTCAGGCTTGAAGACTCCAGTCTACACAGTTCCGTTTTCCCCAGTGCCAATCTAGAACTCTGCACACAAGACTGACAATACCAACAGCTCTTCTTGAAGAAGGAAGGCTCTGAGCAACTGTGATGCTGGCCCTGAGAAACGAGCAAACTGGCCTAGTGTTCAAGCAACACAAGCCTCTGAAGAGCCCCAGTGCTGACGTCATACATCAAGGAGTTAATTCTATTTAAGCTATAATGTATGATTGCACAGAAAACCACATCTTTTCGGATAGTAAACTCACATTATACACTTAAGTATTTTAAATTATTTTGTACCTTTTGGTGAAGAAGAGGCTGAACAGTTAAGATTTTTAGAAATAAAAAACGAGATGTGTTTGAGGTTTAATAAAAACGTATCAATGGTCCAACCAATATGTACTCCCAAAATAATTACTTCTGTCCAGGCTGTCAGGATAAATAAATCAAACAAAACAAATCTGAAAAATGGCAACATACAGGGAGATACTTTTAAAACCATAAACATCAGAGAAGGAAAAAAATTGCTTTAGGCACGTAGTATTTCCTTACCAGAGCTTTGTCATAAAGATCCTATTTAAGCAAAGTAAGAAACTGGCGTGTGGGGGGAGGGGAGACAACCTAAAGATCGGTAGTCAGAAGAGTTTAATGTCTTAATAGTTCTATTGTTTCTGAAGCCTTTCACAAAAGGCTGCCACAATTCTTCAGTTTATTATGAACACATTTTTAAAAAATCAGCCCTGATATTGAAGCTATGAGACGAGGTTTTAATTTAATTACTCTACACACTAAAGCACAAAATAGAACCATTTGTTTTTTTAAAAAAATAATAATATTTCATTGAACAGAACACACACTGGCTTTTTTTTCCTCTGTGTGTATCTATACCCAATGGTGATATTTATAGGCTAGGTTCTAAACAAATGTAATTTTTTAAGAAGATTATAAAAGCCACAATTTGCTCAGGGGTACTTTTGTTCACACACCACATGGGTTGTCTTACAGCAACTACTAGCTTGCCAAGCTTCAGATAGCAAACTGCTAAGCTGTTGCATTTGCTATTGTCTGGCTCATTGCTGTTCCTTGCCAGGGAGACTCTGATGGTGTGTGTTATTGAGAGATCACCTAGTGATCTCTCCACCACTTCCCTCCTCACAGTCAGATCCACTAGGACTGGGTCTTCGAGTCCTAACGATGTAAAGCCTAGCAAAAGCCACCCACAAAGCCAATGGATGTCACAATGTCCTGCTTGATAAATTCTGTTGCTGCCTCAATGATATTGTTGGTTTCAGATTTCTGCTTTATTTCCTCATTTCTTAATCTGTCTTTTGGCTTTGTTAACATCCTTTCTAACTCTCTTCCGGTCTGTCTGAACACACCCATCGTGACTGATGATCGGTGGGAGAAGAAAGCCACCACCAACTACATACAGTTGCTGCAAGTTTTCCAACCTTCTGGAACTAAATTCCTACACACCAGACAGTCAGGCCACACATTATAACCTGGGGAGCTACTGATTGTAGTCCCGAGCTGTGGCCCAATACTCAGTTCCACCAGTGATGTCTTCTTGCATATTCAGTTAAGCTCAGCACTCCAGATGACTCGTTACCCTTTCATAGTCTTGGAGAAGAGAGTTCCCAGGTGCCATGATACCACCGACTGCTAGTTTGGAAGTGGTCTCCCAATAACTACTTCTTATTTGACAGAAATAAGTCTGCTACAGCTGCAGGCATCTGCAAACTGATGGGGCAGAAATTTGAAATTAAACCAGCAAGGAAGAAACAAAGGTGAGAGACTGGCTGAGTTCTTGGGATGTCATTTCAATCAAGATCCACCTTTGAAGTTTTTAGCTATCAAAGCCAATGTGCCTTAGATTTCCCTGTGTGAGTTTACATCGCTTTTCTATTGGGCTGCAATCTGTCAGAGAAGCTGCACGGGTTGAACACAAAATGACATAGTCTAATTTTAGTTTTTCTTCATCTAATCTTTATTCCAGCCTTAAGATGTAACAGAAGCTGAGGTTCAGTGGTCCTATTGAAGAGGTGATAAGAGCAAGTCTTTGTTGTTTTTAATGGACTAGCCCGAAGTTTGGAGTTGGCCACCTTCAGATTTGGGGAATAGGGAATATCAGCAAGTTGAGGACATCAAGACACGGCATTTGATCGGACCTATTTACAAAGATGGTCTGAGAATGATCTGAGAAAGTCATTTGATGTGTAAATTTTCTTCTTACTACATCTATGAATGCAATCTTATTCTACTCCTGCTCATGTTTACCATATAGTTTCTTGTGTTAACAAAGAGAAAACTTGCCTCTAACAAACACATTCAGCTGATCAGTAAAAACATCAGTATGAAATGCTTGGATACCACACCTTATTTCTTCAACTTTTTTCCCCCAGAGCTGCCTATTACTGAATATGGGATCACAGTCTGTACCCCAAGAAGTCAAGTTCAGCCACCTGTACTCAAGAAGCTAATCAAAACAGCCAAATTAATAGTAAAAACAGAAAATGGAGATTTTATTCAATGTGGCTGCAATGGGAAGGGGACAAAGATATTCAGTGACACTCAGTTCAGCCACATGCCCATTGAGCTCCCTACCTGAGAACACAGTTGGACAATAGTTACTACAAAAGTAAGTGGGAGATTTCCTGTTCCCAAGCCTGCAAGCCCCAGGGTTGAGTGACACATTCAGCCAGATTGATTTACTCTAAGAATCTGGATGGTTGGTCTTTGCCTCAAATAGTCCATTGTTTTTCTTAACTTTCCAAATTCTCTCGGCAGTAATGATGTTGAAGGTGGAGTTATTTGTCTGCTATGCTGCTGATTGAGATGGTCCAGATGTTTTCAGACTTGCTAGAACTCTTTGACAAGAGAGTAAGTGGGGATGGGTTCAGTCACGTGTGGGTCATTCTGGAACTGTTTACACGGCGTTGTTGTTTCTAAGTTCATTTGTCTCGCATGGTGCTATGGTCTCAGCATTTGTGCCCCCTCCCTCAACATTTAGAGGCACTGGGCTTATGGGGTGGGTCCTTTGAGAATAGAAATGGAGCTGATGATTGGAATTAGTGCCTGATCTTACAAGATCAGGACCGTTGCTTTGCTCTTTCTGCCAGGCAAAGACACCTTTGGAAAAGAAACACCGGTGAGAATCAGTTGACATCCACAGACTCTGCGAGAGCCTCCATGTGAACTTCCCAGATTCTAGAACTATGAGATACAAATGTTTGATGTGTTTATAAACCACTGAGTCTATGGTACTGTCACTAGACACATTAAAGAGCTTGGTCTTTCTTTTCTTCTACTACAACTCTTTTGTTTAGTCATAGTGTAGGGAAGATTGTTTATATTTTACTTTTTTAAAAGATGAAAACTGTAACCAAAGGCTGTTCCTAGATTTGAGACTCAAGAAGGACCCAACCTGAGTGACCAGAGGAGGCAGTTGGTGAAGGTGTCCTCTGTGTGTTTAGTTCAAAATCTGATTGTTGGCAGGTGTCTCCTGTGAGATAAGACGGGCCAGGGAGGTGAGTCCCTAGGCACCCCCAGACAAGCCTAACCACCAATAGCTTTCCATACAACCCAGTTACACTTCCAGGGCTGAGACCTTCATAGTGAGACAGTGCACAGGTGAGCACTGGTGGGAAGGAGAATTAGGACACTGAATTCAGATACTTGCACTGTTCACAGGGTGGCAGTGAGGTACTACTGCCCCTTTTCCTACTCCACCCCCACCTACTCTAAGGCACAGAAAACAAAGCTACCTGTTAGGACAAAAACCTGGAATCCAGCCAGTGGCAGCATCCTGGAAGGCACATAGTTCACCTTCCAGGAGAAAATCTGTTGTAGGACAGTCATTGGCTGGTAGCCCTGCCCATCACACACTGGGATCTACTGCTTCAGGTAAGCCAAGGCTGCACTCATCCAGGTCGCCTTCTATCCATGATCCATCATGCCCTTCACAGCCTTCTTCCCTGCCTCTCCACCCCAGCCTAAAGTTCTTCACTGCTGGAGGCCAAGCTTCTGCTCAGGCTGCTGTAAAGTCTGAAGCCTGGCTCCTCTTTGTCCCTCCTACTCCTGTCTGAGGTCAGACTCTCATAGTCTTAGGCTCTCTCAGAAGCGTTTACCTTGCAAGCCTAATTCTATCTCGGTGTTTGCTTCTCAGAGGACCAAACCCGCTCATTACAAAATGAGTGAAACTATTTGTAAACTAAACCCCTCTTTTAAAAGTAGGAGGTGATGGTAATGGAAGTGTTTGTAGAGGCCAAAGGTCAACCTCAGGTTTTATCCTCAGGAACTTCATTTACCTCCTCTTTGACACCAGGTTTCTCCTTGGCCTGGAGTGTGTCAATCAGGGTAGACTGGGGAGCCATTGAGGTCAGGGTCATTCCTATGTGTGCTGCTGTGTCTGGCTTTTTATAAGGGCGCTGGGGACAGAACCCAAGCGCTCATACCAGAGAGGCCAGAGTGTTACTGACTGAACCATCTCCTCAACTCCTAAAAAATAGGCTTTACAGGCATTCTCAATGAGGAGTGTGGGAACCAGGTTTGTCCTACTGCAAGCCAGGGCCTGCTATGGCACTTGGCATTGAGCAGACTTTTCATAATAGGAAAAACAGAAGGGACGAAAGGAGGGAGGGAGAGAATGAAAGAAGATTTGGATTAGCCCAGACTGAAAATCTAATCACTGTTCATGAATGTTAAAAAACAATTAGAAGAGAAAGCATGCAGGCAGGTGAGCAGTCTCGGTTTGGAGTTTAGAAAGGGACGTTCCAAAGTGTGTGTTTCTAGCATTGTCTGGGAGACACACGTGTGCAGACACATTCATCCACCCGTCTACAGCTGCATATGCGTACATGACAACGTTCAGGAAATAATGCACAAAACATACACTCATATGCCTAATATTTTTCTCAAAATACTCAACACTTACAGATAAGACCTAAATAGACCACAAAAAATAAAGGGAAAATGAACAACAGCAACAAAGTTTCTAGACACTACCATGGAAACATTGCCAACCAAGGAAACAGAGCCAGCTGCCAGCTCCAGGCTCAGAGGTGGTATGTCTGCCGCGGGCACTTCGATCTGTATACTAAGCCAAGCACAGTGGGCTGGGAGACTGCTGTTGTTAGCATCTGGCCAACATCCCCCAGTTAAGAAGCATCAATCCTAATATCCCTGAGGGAAAAAAAAAGGAGTCAAGCAAGAAATATGTTCCTATTAAGTTCAATCAAACAGGCAGGGCTAGCTCTGGGTTTTAAAATTAACAGCCAATCAATACTCATGATAAATTTATGCTAATGCCTAAGTATGTTGATATTGCTCAAAATGTTCATATATTGAGAAGGTTGCTTTTGCTTTCTCACATTTTTTTTTTTGCAAGTATCTTCTTTTGCAATTATCTTAGCAAAAATGTGTATTCCAAAATTCTTCTCCTTTCATAGGAAAAATGAAGTTTTTGTTGGAATTATTTCTCCAGCATTTACAGGACTGTAAAACATTTTAAGAATTCTGAGAGCAAAGGAGTTGGCATAAGCTTTAAACCTGTTTTATTGATATCGTCGATTTGTGACTGTATTCCTAAGATTAGTTTTACATGTGAACATATGTAAGAAAACATCTGTAAATGCTGTGGTTACTTTTCTCTCAAGCTCTAAAGTATACAGTGTCTTTTAACTACTCAGTCTCAAAGCTCTGTTTTCCTTGTTTTCATATAACATTTGTTTGGATAATACCTTCTTTATAATGACATTTTTTAAAAGTAAATTATAGCTCTAAAGCAACCTTGCAACGTAGTAACAATCCAGGCACAAATGGAAAGTCCAAATTCTTTTATTCCAGTTGTTGAGGGATCAATGAATGTGGTGTTTTTCCTTGAGTAGATAATGAACAGCCAGGTGAATTGACGACTGTGCTCTTAATGAAATGAGGGTCCTCCAAGATGAATGAGGAAACCGGACCAATGTGGTACCAGTCTTGTCTCTGTATATCTTGGGGGTGATTTTTTCAAAAATATTTTCCAGATTTTACATAATGAGCAGATATTTCCTTTATATTGGAAGATATTTTTACTTGAGACACCCCCCCACACACACACACAAAGAGATGGAACCCAACTTCTGAATAGCCAGTTTGTTTTAATTCCTTGGTGTGGTTATATAGTCACTGGTTCAGGTTCAAGGGTCGCTTTATTTCTTGGCTAATTCGATTACCAGTGTTTAGTCCTGGAGCCCTGGAGCATTTTGGCTTCCATATAATCTAAAACATTTAAGCCTAAAACTGGAAGGCTTTAGCTTCAATCTCTGTACAATCTAAAATGTTCAAGCCTCCAAGACCTACTATTGACTGAGTACTCTGACTAGCTCCTTCTGAACTCAGAGCTGTACTGAACGAAAACTCTTTCCAAGCTGCTTGTTCAAACTGACCTTCTCAGCCAGTTGACTGTTTCTGATTGAACTCTTCCGACTCTGGCTGACTCCTGCAACTTCTCTGATTGCTTTAGACTGAACTGCTCTGCTCAGCTTCAAACTGACTCACTCTTCACATCTGATACTGATTTCTTCTGCCAAACTGCCTCTGTGTCTCTGCCTCAGACTCCTCAGACTGCTTCTGTGTCTTTGCCTTAGACTGCCTCTGTATCTCTTATCCTCTGTATCATATTCTGACTCTCTGAGCTGAGAACTTGCTTTTCTATATTGAGAGTTGGGCATGTTCTCATTCTGACTCACTTTGCTGATCTTCTTCAGATTTGTCATTTTGCCTGCCCTCACTCTGACTCATCTCAGATGTCACTTCCTATCTGACACTGACTCCTTTTGAACTCTGGTTCCTGTCTATGAGCTCTGCTTCTAGTTTCCCAAATATTGTGATTAAAGGCATGCACCACCATTGCCTTCTGAATACTGGGAGTAAGGGAGTGTACTAACATTCTTTCTACATTCCATCTGGACCACACAGACCTCTGAATGTGATCCCTTCATATAGACCCTTGGATTTGATTCCTTCATATAGATCCCTGGATGTGATCCTTTCCCAGAGCAGCCATGTTGCTGGATTAAATGTTTAAATATTCCTCTACACGGTTAGGATTCAGCTATTACACCAAACTCTTCTCCAACCTTCTAGAATCAATGAGTGAGGAGAGACATCTGAGGGAGGGGGAGTCCAGGCTAATGGCACTTGCTACTCTGGCTTTGTCTTGTTCTAGACTCCTGGCTTCTTCTCACCAGCCAGCGCGGTGGCTCATCTTTGCTCCCCTTGTCCTCGCCTCGGGTGGCCCTATTGCACTGCCTTCCTTACAGAGAAATGCTAGCTTGTTATGAGTCACGGTTATGAGTAATTGAACCCAGTGAGACGGCCAGGCTAGTCAGCTACAAAATTACTCACTGACTCAGTGTGCCCATTTATCAGAGGAGGCTATTTCCATGTGGTGAGTACACCTGAACAATAAGAAGATATTACCACAGGCAGCTGATACTAATCCCTCTTATAGGCAAAAGTCTGTCTCCACAAGCCAACGCAGACAATTCTGGGGTATTTTGGTTGGATTTGGTGGTATTAATTGCTTTTTATACTTCATACTCCTCATTGCCACTCATGGTCCATACAATTGGCTTCTATTGTTATTATTGCTGTTGTTTGCAAACCCAGGGCCTTGAATATACAAGAACTATACCACTGAGCCACCACACACACACACACACACACACACACACACACACACACACTGAGCTACATCTCCTTAGTTTGATGGAGCCCAAGCTGGCCTTGAACTCACGAACCAACTGCCTCTGCCTCCTGAATGCTGGGATTACAGGGATGGACAATCATAACCAGAACTCATAGATATTTGATTAATGCTTTGATTATCCTTACTTCCATCCATGTCTTCTCGATATTATATGGAAGAACTCTGAGTTTCCAGCAGTCTGTAATTGTTGGAACTCAGCTCTACCAGGAAGGCTTATGTATGGTCTGTTGTTCTGAAACACTGACCCCGGGTTTGGTCCTGGAAATGTTTGCTTACACATTACTTCCAGGGGAAGAAAAAAGAGATAAAAATAGATAAATAGAACCCTGAAGTCCTCTCATTCAGTCCTTGGTCACATTCCATACCTGAGTGCCTGAGGAATATCGAATGGGCTTAGTGTTCATACACCCACAAGGCACAGGAGGGTAGTTTCTTGTGGGAGGGATTCTGGGAAGGCAAACAGTATCTGCCAGTCTATTTACACCCTCTGTCTCCATGTGCTGTGAGCATTTTGTGTCCTGATAGAGGTCATGATGGGTTAGCTTACAGTGATGATTAAAAGCTTGATTTTTCAGTCAGCCTGGGTTCAAAGCCCAGCTTTTCATTGATATGAATTAATGGCTAACTGCTTCGAATCTCAGAATTTCCGCCTGTAAAATGACGGTAAACACTCTTAACTCACAGACTTGAAAGGAGAAACAATTGAAATGTTATTGTACAGAACTCAGCACAACTACTGTTATACACCAGGTGCTCAGCAGAAGGTAGAGATGATGCTAATGCCATGAAGATCCATCATGGCGGACCTCCATTCGAAACCAGCCAGTCACAGCTCACTCCCTTGAGTTCAGCTTGTCTAGCTTCACATGGCTGCCTTTGACTGATCCAGCCTCCTGCAGATGTGAATGCAGGGGCTCTATTTCAAACAAAATCTTGGAAACTCACACAGAAAGATGACCCTTCAGGCTGTTTCCTCAGTGAAGGAGATGGGCTCATTGAGATGTGTAGATCCCTACCATGGATATTGATTATTCTTGTGTCTGTCCATTGGCTTTAGAAAGGGGTAGGATTCCAAGAGTGTGTGACCCTCACTTCCCACGAGCTGAGTCTCAACCTCTCTTGGAGCAGAGATGCAGGCAAGTTACAGACAGTACCAATCCTATGCACTTAGATGAGCCTTGGATGGATCGTGTGCCGCACTTTCATTCTGTAGAGAGTAACAGGGGTGTGACAAGCTGGAATTTCCCAGAGCAGAAAAGTGACCAGCAGGCTTGTTGCAGTGGTCACTGCAGTAAATTCAAATGACTGCAGTTTGTGTTGTTTTGGTGGAGTGAGGTCAGTGGATCTCTTAAAGGGCACTCTTTGAGAGAATCCTAACCTAGGGTTAGGGTCAGATTGCTAACCCCAACCCCAACCCCAACCCTAACAGAGGTAGAGGACATGCTTGGCTTGTGTTGAGGCCCTGGATCCTGAAGGGAGAGGAGGGGAGACAAAAGTCCTGTTCTGGAGACTTCTCATGAGCAGCTTTCTTTGGTTTCTTCGGCTATCCACCCGAGCAGCCCGTCTAAGTTTGCTCCTCAACAGAGCTCAGCATTGTCTCATTTCTGTCCATCTCTTTGCATCCATATCTTTTTTAAGTTCTGTATTTTTTGTAGGGCTAATGCTGACCTGTGCACAGTTGTGTTGGATTTACAGCACGTTTTTAGATGTTTACAAGGTTTATGAATCAAGCAGAGATGAAGCAGCAAACACAGAGGCCCACTAGGTGCCAATGTTCTGCACAATGCATGCTCATCTTACAAGTGGAGCTCGCTGGTGATTTTGCTCATGTCCCCGCAACTTAGATTCTCTGTGCAACCAGGCAACATCAGAAAGGAGGACCCTTGGCCCCTCACCCTGCTGTCCTTCAGACCTAGGACTGTCGACTCTCTACAGCTCCCCTTCACTTCTTCCTTCTGCTCTGTAGCTTCTTGCCCTAAGCCTGCGTCATTAAACACCAGAAGCTGACCTCACACATGTGAAGTGTACACACACCTTCAGAGTTCCCTTGAGTCTGTCTCAAATTGAACACATTAAACACCTCGGGACATTTAAGGTTTATAATTTTGGTCAGAACTATACTTACAGGTCAAATATGTGTTTTTTAAGAGCAAATAACACGGTTCTTAATAAATTTTTAAAAAATCTCATGGTAAGATCAATGTCTTTTTTTTTCTTAATGACAGTGTCAACAACAGAAACTTTTTATTTTTTAGTGAGGATACAAACAGCCTTTAGTCTACAAATTAAGAAAACACTGCTGTGTATTTACAGTCAAACAGCTTTCTACTTACCCATGGTTAATACTGTTTTATTTTTTAAATCCTACAAATGAAATGTTTTCAGGCATGAAAACTCCAAACCATTACTAGAAAATGGATTGAGCAATATTTTCACTTTATAATTCATAACTGTGACTTTGCAATACACTCATCTACAAACCCTTAAGTTTTCTGATAGCTTATTCTGGAAATGTGTGTAAAGCAAACAGTTTATTTTCCTCTTGGCTCTTTTAAAGAAGTTTTTACTAAGTTGAGGGTAGAAGTTTCAGAATAAAATGTATGCTGCCAAATTCTGTAATTCCTTTTAACAAAAATATCACACAGGGTGTGGTACGCGCTTAGGGAATTTTTTTTTTTAAGTTGCAATTCCTGGTGAGTACCCCCCACCCCCGCCCCTACTTTTTAAAAACAAAGCTAAGGCAGGGAAGGGATAGAGAGATGGCTCAGTTGTTAGGAGTCCCAGCTGCTCTTCCAGAGGACCGGGGTTCAATTCCCAGCACCCACATGGTGACTCACAATTGGCTGAAACTCCAGTTCCAGGGAAGCCACACCCTTTTCTGACTTCTGTGGACACTGCACACACAAGGTGCACAGATATACATGCAGGCAAAACACTGTACATATAAAATGGATAAATTAATTTAAAATTATTTAAAATACCATGGAAATCTAAACTCTGAAGAGGATTCTAGTTCTTAGACAGGCCCTTAGGTTTGCCAACCTTTAGCCTACTGCTTGTAGTAATAGTCATTTGCTTGCCAGAGTGTTAAGTTCTTAACATTACAAGCTCATTATTAGAAATCAAGTCTTTTAACTTCTCTCTCTCTCTCTGTCTCTCTCTGTCTCTCTGTCTCTCTCTCTCTCATGTATGTGTGTGTGTGTGTGTGTGTGTGTCCGTCCGTGTCCACAGAGGCCGGAAGAGGATAGTAGATCCCTCGGAGCTGAAGTTACAGGTGATTGTGAGCTGCCTGACACGGGTGCTGGAAACCCAACCTGGGTCCTCTGAAAGAGCAGCAAGCGCTCTTAACCTCTGAGCTAATTCTTCAACCCCAGAGTTGGAGTCTTGGTGAAAATAACTAAAAAAGAACATCGATGAAACCTCAAGTTCTATCTCCCACGAGTGTCCAAATCCATTCTGTTCTTGTTGGTCTTTTATGATTCTCTGGTGACTTGCCACAATAGAGGTATGAAATTTTCCTGTGATTAAACAAATCCTCAAAGCCAGGAGGCTACAACCGTTTTCAGCCAGAGTGTGTAAATCTTAGCTATCATTAAAGTTTCTTTTTCCAGTCACTGGGAAAACTCTTCAAATAACAGGGATGCCTGCAGAGAAACACCATTTTCAGAACCTAAGTGGGTGGTAAGATGAGAGGATATGACATTTAATGGCAACTCACTCACAAATCGCTTGCTTGGAAACGCATGTTGAAATCTGCCCACAAAACTATCTCTCTAGTCATTGTTACACTCCGGTAAACACAGGCTCTGGCGCGTGCACGTGTGTATTTAAAGCAAGAAGGCGGGCTGGAGGTCCACTCTGGAAAGATCTCTTTACGTGCCCCTTGGGGCTTCTGTTCCAAGAAGACAAAGGAGGAGCCAGGTTCCCTAGCAGGCCCGATGAGTTTTACTTAAAAGCAGCTGGGGAGGGCACCCCCACCCCCGAGGGCCCCGGGTGCCGCTGGCGGGGATCCCTCCCCACCCCCCGCGGCCGCCCGGGGAACAGGCCGCGGCCCCTCCCGCCGGAGAACAAACGGGACATTCAGCCGCCGCCCGCGGCTGCCAGGGCGCGTCCCCCGGGGAAATTAGGCGTGGAGCCGGCCGCGATCGCCTTCAAAAGCCGCCCTCCCGCCGGCCGTGGCGCACTCGGTACCTGGCTGCGGGCGGGCGCCGGGCGGGATGCCGCAGTGAGCCGCCGGCCATGGGGGGCGCGAGCGCCTGCGTCCCGCTCTGCCTGCTGCTGGCCGCCGCGCAGCTAGCCCGGCCGCAGACCTCAGAGAGGTAACGCCCGCCCGGCCCTTCCCCGCGCCCCGGGTCCGCACCGCGCCGCCCCGGGCTGCCCTGCGGCCCCCGGGCCACCACGTGGCGCGGCTCGCCCTCCCCGCCTCGCCTCCCCGCGGCTCGTGTGCCCGTGCAGGGATGCGCTCGGATGCGCGCCCTCCTCTTCCCTGATCTTTCCTGCCCAGCATCGGCCAATCTCGGGTGAACCCGGGGAGCCGCTGCCTTATGGGACTCCTCACCGACCCCCGACGGCCTGAGCAGAGACACCTAGGGGGTGGCTACCTCCCGCACCACCTCCAGCCGCATCCGCCTCCCCTTTTCCCTGGGCTCCGGGTGGCGGTGGGGGGCGGCGCTGAGAAAACACAAGTTTTTAGAAAAGGGAAGAAAACAAGGCCTGTCTCTAAATCGGGGAACTGACAAACTTTATATTTACCACGTCTTTAAAACCATGCAGCTCTCCCCCCCGAGTGGCCCTCTCCGCCTCTCCCTCTCTTTCTGGAGTTAAAGCGTTCGATTGATTATTATACAACACTCTGAGTGGAATATTTTACTATATATGCACAAATATGACCTGTCTTAAGTTCATGATGAAGTTAGTGATGAATTTGGCCAAGTGGGTTATCGATCTAGAATTTAAATATTCTAAGAGCTGGCAAGCTTTCAGAAAATATTAACTCGTTCCTATCAGCACGTACATCTATTTGAAATTAACCTTAGATTGCTAGACCGCGTTTCAATGTGTGTTCTTCTCCCCTCTTATTTTCCCAGACCTGTTTTCACATGTGGCGGCATTCTTACCGGAGAGTCTGGAGTTATTGGCAGTGAAGGTTTTCCTGGAATGTACCCTCCAAATAGCAAATGTACTTGGAAAATCACAGTAAGCATTTTTTTTTTAAAGGTGTTCTTCTGGACGTGGGTCTGGAAACAGTGTACGTTGCTGCCATTTCCCTCTGGTGTCAGGATTTGGGTTAGTGGCAGATGCCTGAAAACGTGAAATGTTGGATTTACTCCAGCTATTCGGGAGGTTTTTATTAAGAGATCTGCTGGTGTCCTGCGATAGCAATTAGAAAGGGCTCGAGATGACAGTTGAAGGAAGAAACCCTTCAAGCAGATGCTTCTGAAAACCGGGGCCTGACTTAGTTGAGGTTTATGGATTCGTGATTAAGGCTATTTCCAGTCAGAGGGCTGTTGTCAGGACCTTTGAAAGTCAGACGCTGTTCATGCCTGCATAAATCCCTCGGGGAAATAAAAGATCAAAGTAGCTTTGACTACTTTATACTCAGGAGAAAAAGAACAATTACCACCATTGCTGCCATTTATTGCCCCTTCTTAGGAACCACCACTAAAGGCAAGCTAAGAATGGGGTGGGGGTGCTAATAATGAGGGGCTCATAAAATGCGCATAGTGGTCAACGATGTTATCCTGAGTCAAAGCAAGAAACCAGATACAGACACAACTAACGTAAGTAAAAGTCTAGATGTGGAGTCAGCTGGTCTGAGTCGTGTTTCCTGTCACTTCTGTGATGACTTTCACTGCTATATCATTTTCTCCTTGCTCTTGGGAAGTTATTTAGTAACCAGAGCCCATTTAGTCAGGTTGTACTACCCACGAACTATGATGTGTTGTATGTGTGTATTTTATGTTGCTGTAGGTGGAACCCAGGGCCCCATACATGCTACACAAGTGCTCTACCACTGGGCTACATACCCAGCCCCAGGTCACGTTTTAAGTACTGTGTCGCAGGCACTTAACTGTGCCAAGTAATTAACAAGCATCTCATTGAACCTGCAGAATTATTCTGATAATTATTTCCCATATTTTACAGATAGGCAAGCTGAGGCCTAACAGAAGTAGATAAAGTGATTTGATAAGCCTCACTTTCCCTGTTGTGCAGTGACAGTCCCAGCGAGACCCTAGTTTGGCAGGCGGATCTTGGAGGAGGACCCCTCGTAATGTGAAAATTGGCTTTTTTGGCGCATTGATGTCCTTTTGTAAAGTTTCAGTGAATGGGGACAGATTTCATTCCACCATTACAGCACGTGGAGCTAGGGAAGAATAAGTTCCAGAGACAGTTTTGAAACACTGAATAAATGTGAACTAAGGCTGGGAAATGAATGTGGAATGACTTGGTTTTCTATCATAGCCGTGTTTTCATCGTGACTCAGTGGACGCAAGTTCAAAGTGATCCAAGAGGCATCCTGCACTTAACAAGTCAAAATTCACGGTTGCTTGTGTGTTTGGGGGATTTACCAGTCGTGTTGCTGTGGCATCAGTCTTTAAATGGGGAGCAGTGTGTCCAGGGGAGGCGTTCTGGACCCAGGAGAGCTTTGCCTCAGAGGAGGAGCAGTTGCCAAAAAAAGAAAAGAAAAAAAGTGTAGGGGTGGGGTGGTAGAGTGGGTGTGGGTGTGGAGTGTTCAGGGATGGGGTGGGGAAGAGGTTTGATTGCTTTAAGAACAGCTCAAGGAGGTCAGTGTGGCTGGGGCAGAATGAACAAAGACACAGTCCAGAGAGAGAAGGAAACTGAAGCTGGAGGGTCATAATGAGGCTGAAGCGAAAGCCCAAGTAGTGAATCCTGGACTTAAAAAGGCATGGGTGTATGGGAGGGGGGTGTAATTAGGATGCTGTTAAGGATCCAGGAGCGAATAGGGTAGCAACAACAAAGACGAAGACATATGGCATCTTCTGCCTTCAGATGTTTCGTAGGCAGATGTCCACGCAACCAGGGTGTAATGGCACCAGCTGAGAGGCCCATGAGCCAGCCTGTCCCCTTTGTGGCTCCTGTCCTGGACAGAGGTGTCCTCTGCTGGGACTTTACCCAAGATAGTCTAAAAGACTTTCTCAAAGCCAGTTGTTTTAGACAAGATTCTCTAGAGAAACAGAACCAGTAGCCTGTGTGTGTGTGTGTGTGTGTGTGTGTGTGTGTGTGTGTGTGTGTGTACACGTACCATGGGGATTGGAGATTCCATCAACGCTTGTGAACACAATGGAGAGACAAAGAACTCAGTAACCACCCAGTCCGCTAAGTCAGACACCTCAGCAGTCTCAGTCTGTCCCTGAAGGCCTGGGAAATCTCTGGAGAGCAGCCAATGTCGGTCCATGTTAGAAAGCTGAGGAAGGTAGGGTCTGACATCTGTGGAGGATGCTAGCAGCAGGGATAGACACACTGGCTCCGGAGGAAGCGAAGGCAGGAACATGCCGCTGTTCCCTCAAACCTCTTTATATCTGGGGTGCCTGTGACATGCACCACCCTCAGCCAGTCCTCTCTGAAAGACAAGCAAACAACAACCCTCCTCTCACAAGAAATCCAAAGAACCTAAAGCCTCTGGGATTCTGAATCTTATCAGACTGACAATCAAGATCGGCTGTCACATCAGTTGATCTAGTTCATTTTTCTGCTCCTGCAGTCAGAAAAGCAAGGATGGAGTTCTCACTGAAACTCCATATCATATCATATCATATCATATCATATCATATCATATCATATCATATCATATATGTATGTGGGTGTACATGAACACGTATGCAAGTTGAAGCCAGAGGTTGACACCTAATATTCTCTTCAGTGGTTCTCCGCCTATATTTATTTACTTACTTACTTACTTACTTATTTACTGAGACAGTGTGTCTCACTGAACCCGTGTCCCACCCACTGGCTAGGCTGGCTGGCAAGCCCCAGGGATTGTTCTCTTCTCTATGCACGCCTCCCTCAACCCCCCAGCTGTTGTTATCCTCCACTGGCATCAGACTAAAATTTCCCTCCCATTCCAGGCTTTCACCTGAAGATGTGCACAGCAAGGCAGATTTCACCACCAAATGGTTTTCATAGAATTGCTTTATCGGTGAGAAAATTAAGGAAGTCTGATGCAGGTTTTAAAAATTGTTATAAACAAATTGTCTTGGCCTTCCCACTATGGATATGTAGCTTGCATATTGGAAATTTATATTTTTTCTTGTTTTAATTTGGTTTTTGTTGCTATGATAGAACACTGACCAAAATCAATTTGAGGAGGAAAGGGTTTACTTCATCTTATACTTTACAGTCCATCACCGAGGAACTCAGGCAGAAACCTAGATGCAAGAACTTAAGTAGAGGTCTTGAGGAATGCTGCTTACTGGCTTGCTTCCTCTTTTCTTATACAGCCCAGGCCTACTTGCCTAGGGATGGCACCACCCACAGTGGGCTAGGCCCTCCTACATCAATTAGCAATTAAGAAAATGCCCCACAGACACATCATTGGCCCATCTGATGGAAGCAATTCCTCAACTGAGGTTTCCTTTTCCTAGTTGGCTCTAGTTTGTGTCAACTTGACAAAACTAACCAACACAGACCTGCTAGAACTCCCTTCCATCAGAGCTGGGAATCAAACTCGGGGTCTCCAACAAGTGAAGCCTTTGCTCTACAATTAGGCTACATTCCTGGCTTCTGTTATAGTATTTTAAATTTTATAGCAACTTTTTGGATCATAGCCCTGTTCAACACATTGTCTACACTGATTATTTAAGTTAATTAAGTTTCATTTCTTTAATCATAGTAGCCACCTTTCAAATGCTCAATAGTTCTCTCTCTCCCTCTTCCCCCCCTTTCTGTGTGTGTGGGTGTGTCTGTCTGTCTGTGTGAATGTGTGTGTATGAATATTTCCATCATCATTAAATGTTCCTTTGGACAGTTCTAGAGAATTTCAGGGGTCGGTTTTACTTGTGTAAAGACAATTTGAGGATGGAAGTGCTCCAGACTGCTTAGTTGAACTTCTGCCCTGTCAGTGGGGAAGCCGACATTCATCCTCCATAGTTGATGACTTAATCCTGTAATTAATCAGGCTGAGCCTGTTCTTAAAAAAAAAATACACGGCTAAACATTAAATCAGAGGACTTGAGGGTTATGAAATAGTTCAGTATTATGTAATCCATGATGAGAGTGAGTGTTTCTTAACTTCCTGTAGAGCCTTATACAGGAAGTTACCCACATGGACACCTGCGTTAAATGCCATAGTCCTTATGTCTGTGGTAAGGGCCAAGAACTAAGTATGAGTCAGCAACTAAGGTCCTTTGAAAAGTGGAAATCATTCTTCTAAGGTTTGAAAGAATAATATTGGGGTGAGTCTGAAGTCACCCTGAATGGTTGAAGCATGAGAACCACCTGTGCCACACCCTGGAGGAAGGAGGGAAATCTAGTGAGGCACACTGCCGCCTTACTTGGTTACGGTTCTCCTCTGAGACAATGCGCAGAGGATGATGGGAGGCATACAAGACCCTTAAAGAAAGCAGAAGGGCAGAAATGAACTCCTGTTAGCAAGAACTCAGCCAGCATGGTGAACTTGATGGTTCACTACAGCGTTGACAAGAAACTCAGTATCCCCCAGGTGAGCCTAGAGGATGTCAGAGGCAACGTGAGCATGAGATGACTCTGAGGTGGGGGGCCTGGACCGGGGTGGCTAGTGAGATAAAGCCCTCCAGACTCTGCAGTTTGAGCTTTTCAGCACCCCTGGTATCCAGGTCACCAGCCCAATAATACTTTCAGGATAAATTCAGTGCAAACTTGAGGAATCACTGACGTGTTGTTCCTGGATATTTTCACCCATTACTTGTTCTTTTCATAACTCCTGTAATAGAATTAAAGATACAACTTGATGATTTGAAACAATTTCACTCTTTCATAGAAAAGCTGACTGTGAAGTGCCTCTTCAGAGATTGCCTTGAGGAATATTTAATATGGCTAGCCAGGCAGAACTGATGAACCTTTGCCTACAGAAACTATAAATTACAGGAAACTTGAAGCCCAGAGCCATCTGGGAAATCTTGAACATATATAGGAATTGTTTAAAATTAAATCCTGAACTTGAATTCGAGCAGAGTATCTGAATATATAAAGGAGATGCTGCTTTTGGGATAACAATAGATCTGCAGAGAATGTGTAGAAATGATTTTATTCTTAGGTTTTAATTTGGCACAATTTACACATCAGTCTTAAAATACAGAAGTCCATGTGTGGAGCTCTATTGTTATACATCATTATTAAAATCACAAAATTTGTATTATTTATAATGGCCTCATTTAAAAAATGTTTGAAGAGTATTGAAATCAGCTGGTTATTTAAAGTTTTAAATATTAATTTCAGCATGAACCTGACTTCGGGGGGAAAAAAACCCCAGCAAATCTTTGAGCAGTTTACATATGTTCCTTCTGCAGGAAGACCCTTTGATACCCAGCCATTGCATGCACTGCCATTTCATAAGCTACCTGGTTTATTCCACCCAGAAAACGTTTAATATATTTGTTATGTAACTCAGGCTACTAAGATGATCGTGCCTGGTTTTCAGCATGCCTTTAAACATACTGAACCATTTTCTCTCATTTGCATTTAACTCTCTGAGCTGGGTGAGACGAGCATTAGTATACTCATTTTACGGGTAGAGAAACTGCTATCTGAAGAACGTGTGTGGTTTTGGCTACTTACACCTGTGATCTCAGAGACAGGAGGATTGCTGTAAATTGGGGGTCAGCCTGGTCTATATAGTAAGATCCTGTATCAAAAAACAAACTAAACAGAACTTGTATCTTGCCTGATACCATCATGTCTATCAACACCATGAAAAGACTAGCAGTTTCCTGACTCAGTAAATCAGCCGTGCACATACTTATCTCTTGTATACATTCACCACAATTCACTGAGCGCCCTTTGGGTAAAGAGACAAGGCATGGTTTCCATCCTCGGAGATGTCACATGTGGCAGGAAGGAGATAAGAGAATCAGTCACAGGAATGTCTAGAAGTCATTTTACTGCTCACTTTTAAGTAGCTTTATGCAAGGTTTTGGAGTCACAGTTCTGTTTTCTGTGTGTCTTGGTTTATTTCTGTGTGTGAATGGTGTGAGTCTTAGAGAAGTATTTCTGTACTGTTGCCTTGGGGGCAATCTTATATATGTGAGAGTCATCATACTGAAGCTACCTTCCAGAAGCCTGATTAAATTTAAATGGGATTCACGTTTTGCTTGAAGAATTTATAAATTAGAATGGGGTTGGGGCTTCTCAACAACTCGTCTATGGTTGATGAGAAGACATTGGCAGTGATGGCCATACGGTGGTATACGGTTGGAATATGCAGTGATGGTCTGAGAAGACCAGCGGTAGATCTATAATTTGAGAAAACAAATAATTAATTTGGGCAGGAACTCAGCATTTAAGACAGTTAATTATACCTAAGGGTAAAGAAAGGGTTCTAAAATTACTGTGACTATTATTTGTCTGGAGTAGCCTCAGCAGGGTAGATAGAGGAATGGAATTTGGGCCTTAGCCATGTTGTTTCCTGGCTTTTGACTGCACATGGAATTTAGCATTATATGGAGACTTAAGTTCTAAACTTAAGTATTTTTTTTTATGACTGTATACATTTCTCGTATATGCACAGTCATTTAGCTACCTGAATAGTAACTTTACCCAGTGCTAAGGTTAACGTGATTCACACCGCAGGAAAGTACAGATGAGTGAGATTACTAGAACCTGTTTGCATCTTCGCGCTTGAGAGCCATGCGAGTGGGCTGAGGGCTCTCCGGCTGCTATTTGTCTTGCTTTTTAAGTTGATAATTTGTAGTTTGGAAACTTTACGATTCTTACAATAGTTAAAGTCTTCCATCCTCTAGGGTTTGGGTATTAAGTCACCAGAAGTACAGGGCTTTCCTGCGCCGCGGGTCCTTTGGGGAAAGGCAGATATAAGTCCTAAATAAATAAGCAAGTGGGTAACACTTTCCCACTGGGGCCTCAGTCCACTCTTTCTGAATTCGTGTAGTCTTTGGCTTGCTTTTGAGGGCTTCTGTTGCCTCTTTTAATCTTGTTTTCCTTTGCTGTTTCACATGGAAGTTAAGTATGTTTGCATTAATTGGAAACCAATGTTTTATACATACGCTTATTTATTCTGCCCGTGTTTTTAGTGCTGTTTTCTATCCAGTGCCTTTAAAAAGGCTTAATGAGCAGGGATGGGAGAGCACGGAAGCGGAGTCTTCATGTTTTCCTTTTTTTGACAGAAATTCTTTGATAACAACATTGTCAATGGAGAAGGCATTTAATAAAGGTAAACACCCAGGAAGGATTTCGTAAATTGTATTATTAAGAGGGCTGATATATTTTCACCTCCCTTGCTTAAACGGCACTTCAGTTTCTGATGAGAACCCAGTGGCACATTTGAGTTGTCCCAGGAAGGCTTTGCAAATCCCTTAAAAGCTGTCAGCGGAAGGGAGCGGTCTCCTCTGTTGGGCTCTGTTTGAAGATGAATGCAGCATTAGAGGCTTCACGGTTTCACTTTTCTCGTGGGTAGAGCTAGGCGTGGCCTTGTGCATGGTTGCTGTGTCTGTCCTTCACACAGAGAGATGTCATGCGTTTGGACTGTCATTCCTTGAGCTTAGGGAATAGTCTATGAAAGTGTTCATCGTCCTCACACATTTACACCTCGACAGTGCAATTATGCTTTGGGGTATTCTCTAGGGTCTCGAGGGGACAAACAAGTGTTTTCTTCAAATATGTCAAATACGTTACTCATTAGCTCATGAGAGGTAAGTCTTGGAGGGCCAGCGAAACTGTCCTGAGCAGGGAGGAGACTCGGAGCAGTGGGGAGTTGGAATTGAAGCTTCCTAAACATCATCTTTCTCTCACCACCGCACCCTAGGCTCCCTCCTCAGATGTTCACTCCTGAACGCTGTACATCACCAGATAGTGCTTTCCAAAATGCCAAGGGAGGGAGAGACCAGTTCGCCAAGGATAGGCGATTAGCAGAGCAGACTGAGAACAAGAGAGGCACCCAGAGACGTGTGGCAGTTTTTCTATTAGGTGCCCCCCAGAAATGGATGGTAGGGTTTGACTGCTCGACACAGACTTGCTAAGATCTCTGCGCTACAACTGACTTCCTTTGAAGGAGTCATAATTCTTTAACTCACTGAAACGGTTCAGGATGTGCCCATCTGGTGCTGAACTGAACCCGGAAACTATGATAATGGTTGAGAAATCACACCTCTGAGTAGGGAGAGGCATGGTAAACAGGGATCAAAATGGTGGGTTGTTTGGGTGGCGTTTCGTGGAGCCTAGCAGAATAAGCATTGGAAAGTCGTGCCTGTTTACACGTTTGCTAGGTATGTGAAGTTTCTGAAGCTGGCACCCTGGTTGACGTGAGGACTGGAGTGGGTATTAGATGGAAGGCCCGTTGGCACAGTGCTAGAGGTGATGTTGATCTTTTTAAACCACTTCTCCAGGGCTGTAATAAGGGCTAAAAGTGTGGTGTTTGTGTAGAACTTGCCTGCAAGCCTGCTGGTTTCAAACTGAATGGCAATCCCTTGGGGCATGGCGAATTCCCATCGGAAATTACTCACTGTGTCCTTTCTTCATTTAAAATACGACCTTTCATAAGATTTCATCCACAGAGGTGCCTCCAAACCTTCCTTCCCAGCCAGCTCCCACCCCAGCACCAACTGAGGGTTCCTCGTGACTTCGAAAGGAGGGTGTTTAGAAGCAGAGAAAGGACTGTCAGTGAGACTGAGACGGGGCTGTGCTCAATGAAGGACACTTTGCCTGTCCTGTACAAGGTCCTGGGTTCTGCCTCCAGGACTACATTAAAAACAGTACAAGTATATTTATGTCTTCAGAGATGGAGACTTTATCCTTTGGAATGCCAAATCACCAAACAGGCCCCTGGTTACACAAACTAGCTAAAGGCATTATCCAGGGATTCCCAGGGAAGACATGCCATGGCCTAGTAGTGTTTAAGGTGGAACTCTGGACCAGACTGCTGCGGTTCATTGCCAGCCCTGCTCTTGGAGTCTCAAAGATGAGCCTCCAATTGCCATGCCTCTGGTTTGCCAGTGTCCCCCAGTAGTGAGAATTGGGGGAGTCCAGTGAAACAAAGGGAATGGAGCAGAAGGGACTTGTAGGAGTGGCCGAGGACAGAAGAAGTTTTGGCTGTGGCCCAAGTGTTTTTTCTTTTCTTCCTTTATCCTTTCTCCTTCCCTCCTGTTCCCTCCTCTCCCCTCCTCTCCCTTCCCTTCTCCTCTCCTCCTCTCCCCTCCTTTACTCTCCTCTCTACTCCCCTCCTCTCCCTTCCCCTTCCTCCCTCTCCCTTCCTTTCCCTTTCCTTCTTTTTCCTTCCTCCCTCCCTTTCCTTTTGTTTGTTCTCTAGGCTGAGCATCAAACCAAGAGTCACTGACTACATCCCCAGTCCTGCCTTGGTTTTTAGAAGTACATTCTAGAGCCCAGGGTATAGTGGCGCTTGCGTATAGTCTCAGCACTTAGGAGGCTGGGCAGTAGGATGGTGAAACTGCAGATAACCTAGGTTATATAGTGATTTTAGGGTCAACCTGGGCTACATAAGAAGACCCTATTTAAGGAGAGAAAGAGAGATGGGGGGAGGAGGAGGGAGGGAGGGAGGGAGAATATCCAAGGCATTTGGTGTCTGAGGAGATGGTTATTCAGTAAAGTGTCTGACCTGCAAGCATGGTGACCTGAACACAGATACTCATCACTCAAGTTAGAAAAGGAAATCCTGGCTGCAGTGGCACCGTGTATAATCCCATCACAGGGTGGGTGGTGACAGGTGGTGCCTCAGAGCTCACTGGCCTACCAGCCTCGCCAAATCAGTGAGCTCCAAGTTCAGAGAGAGACCCTAAGAAAATGACTGAGGACACTTAGATGTTGGGCCAACTTCCACACACGTGTACACCCACATGCATGCACACACACACACACACCAGGTAACACAAGATGTCTTGTAAGGACCATCATTTTGCGAGGAGGTCCATGGAGAGATGTTCAGGCAGCTCCCCGCAGTTGTCTTTAAAGCTGACTTGTCATCTCCAGGCCCAGGCCTTCAGAAGACTAAGTGCTTTCTGCTAGCTCTCAGTGACCGTAGGAGAGAATTCAAGCAAGAACCATGCACCCGAGGCCAGTGAATCCACAGCACCACAACCAGAGAATATCATTGCTTTGAGCTATGCGAATTTGAGGAATTCTGTTATTAGCCATGGATTACCAATCACTTCTCAGCTGGATGACCTTGCTCTTGTTATTACCCTCTTTGTTCCTGGGTTTCCTTCTCTGTAGATGTGAATAGTGTCAGTCCCTCATAGGAATGTGTTGGTGTTATATTACTACATGGATGGCATTGAGAGCAGTGTCCAGGGGGCTGGAGAGATGGCTCCCCAGTTAAGAGCACTGATTGCTTCTCCATAGGATCTTGCTTTGATTCCCAGCACCTACATGGTGGCTCACGATTGGCTGTAACTCCAGTCCAAGAGGATCTGACACCCTCGTCTGGCCTCCACTAGCACTAGTCACGGACATGATATATACGTGCAGACAAAACACCCATACACAGAAAATAAAAAGCAAATTAAAAGTTTAAAATGTACAGCACCTAGTATGAAGTAAACACTAAGAGAGATTATTTTCCCATGAAATATTTACTGGACATTTACTGCGAGTCAGGCTCTGTTATATTCTGGGATGTAGCAGTGAAGATTCCTGCATTGGTCGTGCTTGCCCAGAAGCTGTGAGGACAACCCACAAGGCATGCAATGAGAATTGCAAGCTTAACTGAAATGGGGTCAATGATGCGGTGACATCTGAACTTAAATTTGGACATCACAGATTGTCTTTCCACTGATAGTCCTCAAAAACTTGTGAGGCCAGCGCTGCTCCAAGTACAGATAGTTTAGTTGTTGGTGGTAAACCCTCTCTGAGTCTCTGTCCATCCAGAGAAGCTACAGCAAGCCCCAGGATACCTGTGAACCAGAAGACCTTGCTTGGGGGTTAAGGTTACCTTCCCAGAGCATCCAGAGAGAACATTTGTTATACCACTGTGTTCCCTGATAAACTGTAAAACCCCTGAGAACATGGCCCTTGTAGTTTCTTTTCCTCTCTGGAACGTTCTACACTAGCCCCACAGAGGAATTGGAGACCAAAACCCTACCACAGCTTAGTCCTCGCCTCGACATTGGAAGGTCCTGACTGAAAATAGAAAAGCGACTTGAACATCCAACGACCACCCAAAGGGGAGGGGGGCCAACAAACTACTAAACTACTCTAGATACGCAAGTCTCAGCATAGAAACGGCATGAAAAACCAAGACAACCTGTCTCCTCCACAGATTTCAAATTCCATAAACAGCACCTAATGAAAATAACCTGGAAGAACTACCAAAGAATTCAAAAGAATTCTATAAGTAAGTTCAACTCAAAGAAGACATGTGTATACTCCAAGAGAACAAAAAAAAAAAACCCAATAGGATAAATTAAATGATAAAGTCAATTCAAGATAAGAAAATAGAATTAAACAAAGAGACAGAATTGCTGAGGAAAACCTTAACTGAAATGAAATAGAACTTAGCTGGAAATGAAAAATTCAGTTAGCCAACGAACACTTCAGTGGAAAGCTCACAAACAAAATGGATCTAAAAGAGGTGCATGCAATTCTAGATGCATGCAAACTACCAAAGCTAAATCAGGGTGAACTAAATAATCTAAACAGATCAATAGCAACTGAGATAAACTCAGTGATTAAAACTCTCCCAATTAAAACAAGCCCCTAGCCACATGGATTCTGCTCAGAATAATAGACCAGCAAAGAAACAATTCTTCAAATTATTCCATAAAATAGAAAAGGAAAGAACACTTCTTTTTATGAAGCTAGTATTACACTGATACCCAAACCAGAAAAACATACCCTCCCAAAAAAATAGAGTATAGGCCAATCTTCCTGATGAACATAGGCAAAAAAACAAAACAAAACAAGAACAACAACAAACAAACAAACAAACCCACCTCAATAAAATACTTGCAAACCAAATTTCAGAAGGCATAAAAAAGATCTGACTTCATCCCAGAGTTGCAGGGATGGTTCAACATATGTAAATCAATAAATGTAATCCACTACATGAACAGACTCGGGGACAGAAATCACATGATCATCTCATTAGATATAGAAAGGGACTTTGACAAAAATCCACCATCCCTTAATGATAAGAATCCTACAGAATCTAGGCATTCATAGGCATACTTAACATAATAAAAGCAGTATGCGTCAGTTCCACAGCCAACGTCATTCTAAATGGAGAAAAACTCAAAGCCTTTCTATTAAAATCAGGACCAAGACAAGGAGGTCTACTCTCCCTCATCCTGTTCAATATGCAATAAGAGAAGGCGGTAGAGGGGATACAAATAGGAAAGAAATTAGGACCTCCTTATTGCAGGAGATATGATTCTATAGCTAACAGACCCGAAGACTCCAACCAGAAAACCTCTACAGTTGACAAATGTTTAGTAAAGTAGCAGGAAACGAAAATATTATACAAGATCAGTAGCCTTCTTACATAACAATGATAAGCATACCAAGAAAAATCATGGAAACAATCCCATTCACCATGGCCTCGAAAGAATCTTAGAATTAATCTAACCAAGGAAGAGAAAGACCCATACAATTAAAACTTAAGGACTATGAAGAAAGAAATTGAAGAAGATACCAGAATATGCAAAGATCTTCTATGCTTTTGGATTGGTAGAATTAACACTGGGAAAATGACCACCTTGCCAAAAGCAGACTACATATTGAATGTAATCCCCATCAAAATCTAAATGTAATTTTTCATAGAAATTAAAAAGATAACCTTAAAATTTATATGAAAACATAAAAGACCCAGGATAACTGAAATAATCCTGGACAATACTGGAGATATCGCCATCCCTGCTTTTAAGTTATACTGTAGTAGTGAGAACAGCATGGTACTGCCATAAAAACAGACATATCGATCAAGGAATAGAACTGAAGGCCTAAATATAAGTTCCACACTCCCGAAGCCTCCTGATTCTCCACAAAGGGGCAAAAAATAATAAGAAGAAAACAAGACCCCTGTTGGAGAAATGACCCTGCCTTTGACAAGTGTTGTAACTGGATAGTTACACGTAGGGAAAGAAATTAGATCCTTATCTCTCACCCTGCGCACAACTCAACTCCAAAGGGATCAAAGACTTCAACGTAAGACCTGACCTGATACCCTACTTCTGATAGAGGAGAATAAGGAGAAGTTTCAACTTATAGAAAAAAGTCTTCTGAACAGGACCTTGGTAGCACAGGCCATAAGACAAGTGGAACCTCATGAGATTAAAAAGCTTCTAGTCAGCCAAGGAAACATCCTAGATATCCATCAATTGATGAATGGATAGTGAAAATGTGCTACATATATGCGATGGAATATTATTTAGCTGTAAATAAAAATATATGTAACATATATAAGATACATAGATTCGTATGTAGAGACTCAAATTTCAAAGCAACAGTTTAAATACATGGATATGGAAGCTGGCTCGTCAAAAAATGAGTATTTGGATAACTAGGTGCTACTATTGTCTAGACAAATAGACACATCAAACTAGCTATCACAGTGCCTCGCCATGGTTTTAAGCAGAGCAGTGTGACATAAAGTGACTTTAAAAAAAAAAAAAAAGACAAGGTCTCCTGTAGCCTATGCTGGTCTCAAACTTGTTAAGTAGCCAAGGATTATGACTTTGAAATTATGAACCTTCTGCCTCTCCCTCCCCAGTGCTGAGGTTACAGGCATGCACCGCCACTCTTGGTTTTATGCAGTGCCAGGATTAGACCCAAAGGACGTGTGCTCTCTGTTTTAAATGAGGAGCATCCTCAGGCCGTGACTCGTGTTTAAAGGATCACCTGGATGCTGTGAGGAGAACAGACTTAGGGTCTAAGACGTGAGGCTGGTTAGGAGCTTGCTGTAATTCAGCTGAGACCATGGTGGCTTGGGCAGCCAGGAAGGTGGTGGTGAAGGTCAGTGAGATTCATATGTATATATATGTTGAAGGAAAAAAGAGGAGTCAGAGCTTCCAAGCTGGGCTGGGCAAACCAAACCGTGACAGTGCAGATGACAATGCAGTCATCTGTGGCCAGAGCAGCCTTGACAGCAGAGGCCAAGGACTTCACTTTCAACCTCCATGTAAGCCCGGTGTGCACTGGACCACTAGTGATGGCGTTGCCTCGGATCACCATTGCAAACACTCTAGCAATGCAAGAGAACAGGAGCATTTAGCCAGCTGCTGCTTATCCTGAATCAGTGCTTCGGGGATTCCCAAAAATTAGCAACCTGGTCGATGGCAGCGGAGAGGTGAGCGCATGTCTCTGAAGCAGGCTTGGAGGAGCTGCTGGCTCCAGACCGCCCTGTTCCCACTGTATTCCCGCGTGCTGGCTGGCTGCCAGTGAGGAAGGTGCGCGTGCCAGTTCTGGAAACGAATACTGGGACATTGTGCCAGTATTATTGCTGTGCTCACTGAGACGGGCAGTAAAGACGTTTCTTCTGTTTCAAGTCCTGTTCTGATGTGTCACAGCAAGAACCACCCCCACCCTGCCTCCAGCACACACCCAGCCTAAGTTTGTTATCTGGAGTCACGATATCATTATTTTACATTGAAAATAAGATGTTAGTCAGGCGTGGTGGTACAGGCGGATAATCCGCACATTCCTAGAGATTAGTCTAGATAGTGAGTTCCAAGCTAGCCAGGGCTACATAGCAGAAACTTTGTTTAAAAACAAAAACAAAAATAAAAGCTACTGGGCGCTCTGAGGTTGCACCGGGCTTGAAGGACTTGGTTAGGGGATTTGAAGTATTTCTCAGCCCTTGGTGTTTTTCTTCACTCTCCAGAGAAATAAGTCGATTACGCTCTTGGCATATTTTCAAGCCACACCCAAAAGCTTCAACAAAACATGAAAAATGCGAAAACTGTTGCCAGGATTCTGCTCACTGCTGTTGCTCACACGGAAGCAGCCAGACTTCTAGATCGTAAGTGTGATGTGACCACCAGCTGAGCATTTGCGGAATGATGGGTTTTGCAAGAAATGACTCCATTACTTTGGGGTTCTTCTTTGATTTAGTTCAACAAAACTATCTGAGAAAGACAGGAAACACATGGCATTCTTGACATCTTACTGCTTTGAATTGTGAACTTGTAGAGATAAAGAGCAGCAGCAGCAGCAACAACAACAAAACTTTAAGGCTAGAGTGATGGCTCAGAGGTGAAAAACACTGTCTGCTTTCCCAAAGGACCTGGGTTCGATTCCCAGCACCCACATAGCAGCTCAAAAACATCTGTGATTCCAGCTCCAGGAGGTCTGCTGCTCTCTTCAGGCCCCTGAGGGCTCTAGGCATGTATATGCCTGGTGCACAGACATAACATGCAACCAAAACATTCACACATATAAAAATAAAATCAATAAACAAGTGTAGATGTAGCTGTATGCGTTAGTTTATTTATTTATTTTTTTATTCTCATGGGTTCATGACAGAGGACAGTTTATTCTTTGCTAATTTCAATCCCCAGTCCGAGAGAGTTTCAGCCTCCGTATGCTTTAATCTTCAAGATGCAAGCCCGGACCTAGAAGGCCTTAGCCTCCATACAATCTAATCTTCAAAACTACACGTAGAATGTTTCAGCCTCCAAGACTTACTGCTGACTGAGTTCACTCTGACTACCTGTCTTCTGCATTCCAAACTATAAAGCATAAAAATGTCTGCTTCTAACTCTGCTTTCTCTCTCAGCTTATTCTGGACTGGCTCCGTTCTTCTTGGCTTCTCCTTCTGAACTGAACTGTCTGAGAGTTAACTTCACTCATACTCCCTAACTGAACTAACTTTCTACTTCTCTCTGAGCTCTTCCTCTTTTCTGCTTCCTGTCTGCTTCTACCTTGCTTCTCTCTGAGCTCTGCTTTCATACTTTGCTTCTGCCTTGCTTCCTTCTCTGACCTCTGAACTCTGCCTCACTCTGAGCTCCCTCTGAGCTCAGCCTCTGCTTCCCGAGTGCTGGGATTAATTGTGTGCACCATCAGTGCCTTCTGAATTGGGATTAAAGGTGTGTACTACATTGGGATTAATGGCATATACTAACATTCATTCTACCCTAGAGCAGCCATGCTGCCGGATTAAAGGATTAAATGTTTCTCTACAAATACAAATTTTAAAAAGCCTTCTTTGAGCCAGGTAGTGGTGGCACACACCTTTAATCCCAGCATTCGGGAGGCAAAGGCAGGCAGATCTTTGTGAATTTGAGGCCAGCCTGGTCTACAGAGTGAGTTCCAGGACAGTCAAAATTACAACAGAGAAACCCTGTCTCAAAAAGGGGGTTGGGGGCTTCTTTGAGATCATTAGCAGAAGGACTGGTACATATTTGGATGCATTGGTATCATTCTCCTGCTTATGTGAACACAGAACTGTATTCACTTGAAAACATCATGGCTCAATTAATTTTAGCATTTGAAATCACTCTAACATTGAGGGACTGTGTGTGTTACTAAGATCATCAAGTGTGGCCAAAAGTTCATTGACACTGTCCTTGGCTATGTTGTCCTGGAGAGCAGAGAAGGCACACTTAGCCTTTATCCTCTCCTTAGAGTCCGGTATATGACCTGGCCCAGACAGGTACAGTGCTCAACAAACATTTGGATATATATATTCACAGGAGAGACTAAGGAACCCACAACCCCCTGCTGTTCCTTGCCCCACCCTCAAGGAGCTGAGTTTATTCTCAAAGTGTTTAAGTCAATGTCTCTTCTTGGTTTTAGATTATACTTCATTTTTCTCAGGCCTCAAAGGTGCTTTCTGAACTGAGCCCCAAAACCACAGGACTGGCTGGGGATGTAGCTAGGTGTGTGTGCTCAGCATGAGTGAGGCCCTGGGTTCAATCTCCAACAACACATGTATGTAAACTGTCACAGCTTTCCATGAAAAAAAAATACTTTTAATACTTAAAAAATACTTTAGAGCCATTGAGAGAACTATCAAATTAACCACTAATAATCCTTCTCTGTGTGCTGGAGATGGAACTCCTGGCCTGGAACGTGCTCGGCAAGGGCTCTAACCTGAAATTATATCCCCATTACAATGGAGCTGCCTACAGAGGCCAAAAGAGGGCTTTGGATTCCCTGGGTAGAGTTATAGGTGGGTGCTGGGAGCCAAACCAGGTCCTCTGCAAGAGCTGTAAGTTCTCTTAACCAGTGAGCCATTTCTCCAGCCCCCAATACTGACATTTCTAACTTATTTATAAATGGAATGATGATTATTTTAAATTAAGGATACAGCTGATAAAATTAGGAAGACATGAAGAACTGTAGCATGTAATGAATTATTAAAATTTCCTGATAGGTGAAAAGGCAACCAGCCAGTGGTTTATTGTGATAGTATTACTTTTATCTGTTTACCTATTTACTTCTGTTCTATGTATATGGGTGTTTTGCCTACATGCATGTCTGTATACTGCTGTGTGCAGTGCCCCAAAAGACCAGTAGAGGGTGTTGGATTCCCTGGAACCTAAGTTACAGATGATTTCTAGTCACCATGTGGGTGCTGGGAATTGAACCCAGATCCTCTGAAAGAGCAGCCAGTGCTCTTAGCCACTAAGCTATCTCTCCAGCCTTCACAGTCTAGTAATTTTAGCCAATCTTTATCTACATGAGTGGCAAGCACTGTTTTGAACTCAGCTGACTGGTAGATAAACACAGGTTCATACTGGCTGCACAACACTTGAGTTGGCTTTCTTCTCTACGACAACATAACCTTATAAAATCAACTTAAAGGACGAAAGCTCCATTTATTTTGGTTCACAGTTTCCAAGGTTTCAACCAATGGTCACTTGACTGTTGTTTCTGGACCTATAGCGAGGCAGAACATCGTGGTCGGAGCACAAGATGAAGCTGGGTTGCTTGCTGAATGACAGGCAGGAAGGAGGGAGAGGGACAGAAGAGGAGAAGGAAAAGGGGAGGGAGGACAAAAGCTCACCCTCAGTAACCTACTTCATCCTGCTCAGCTACACCTCTTAAAGTCTCTCCCACACTGGGACAGAGAACATGTCTGTCTTTACAGTGAAAACTTAAAACACAGAAAAAAGAAATTGAAGAAGACACCTGATGATGGAGAGACCTCCTGGGTTGGCAGAATTAATATTGTGAAAGTGGCTGTATCACCAAATGTAGCCACCATTTCAATATAAGGCCTAAAAAGATTCCAGTGTTATCTTTCACTGAATGAGGGGAAAAGGAAACAAGCCTACAACAATCCAGATTCTTTTATAGAGCAGAAATTGGGGCTGGGGATACAGCTCGGTCGCCAGAATGATTGTCTAGCGTGCAGGAAGCCCTGAGATTCATCCCCACTTCTCAGCTCCACCATGTGCTTTAATTCTTAGTCCTTTGTCTTACTCTCTGGAAATCAGTAAGAGGGAATTAGTCTGTCCTTCCTTCCTTCCTTCATTCCTTCTTCCTCCTCCCTCCCTCTCTTTCTCTCCCCTCTGTCTCTTTCTCTCTTTCTTTCCCTCTCTCTTTCTTTTCCTCTTTCTTTCCCTCCCTCTTCCTTCCTTCCTTCCTTCCTTCCTTCCTTCTTTCCTTCCTTCCTTCCTTCCTTCCTTCCTTTCTTTCTTTCTTTCCTTCTTTCTTCTTTTGTTTTTTCAAGCCAGGGCAGCCCTGGCTGTCCTGGAACTCATTCTGTAGACTAGGCTGCCTCTGCCTCCGAGTGCTATGATTAAAGGAGTGTGCCACCACACATTTGTTTCTTTTTTATCTCTTTAAAATTACAGCGGATCGTCACGAAGCATTCTATATTCTGGGCACAGGTAGCAAAGCTGGCTTTTTTTTTTTTTATCAGTGTGCCCAAAGCCTTTGCTGAGGGCAGAGCAGGTAGAGCCCTTGCCTGCCCAACACATAGACTTGTTTCCACTGTGACGTGTAAGGAAAGTATGAACAGCTTCCATTTCTTGAGAAATACCCTGATGGGGTTATAGCTGGCACTAAAACAAAATGAAGTTATGGCTCATTGAGAAATGAAAGGGAGAAACAACGTTCAGGACTGTGGCATTCTCTAAGGGGCTCTGCATTTACTGTTATTTTGGATGGAGTGATCTCATTAAGGAAGCTTGCTAGGGGGTGCCCTGCCTCTCTCTCTTGGCATACAGTGGATGTACAAACCCAGAATTGCCTTGTGCCTCGGATGCACATCTTATTATTGGTTACGTTTTGATTCTTTTCTTTCTACTTAGATTTTAAAAGTGCTCTAGCATTGACATTTTAGAAATACCAGATTAAAAAAGTTGAATAGGCTTTTAAAATGAATTAGGGTTTTTTTTTTATCTTAATATAATGTGCATGGGTATTTTGCTCGCATGTATGTCTGTGTGCCATGTGCCTGCTGGATTCTTTTAAAGGCCAGGAGTGTCAGATCCTCTGGAACTGGAGTACAGACACTTGGAAATCGAACCTGGGTACTCTGGAAGAACAACAAATGTTCCTAACTGCTGAGCCATTTCTCAAGCCCTTTGAGTAGATATCTTACCAACAGGTACACAAATGGCCAGTAGGTGTATAAAGAGATGCATAGCATCATTAGCTACTGGAGAAATTTAAATAAAAAGTACAATGAGTGTGAAAGTAAAAAGCACAAATGCACAGCATCACTCCCATGAGAATGGTAGCAGCCAAAGAGACAGAAAAGACTGGGAGATGGCTCTGTCAGTAAAGTGCTTGCCATGGAAGTGTGCGGACCTGGTTCTAATCTCCAGCACTGACATACAAAGCTGTGGGCACAGGCCTGTCATTCCCATGCTGGGGAGTGGAGACAGGAGGATTCCTGGGGCTTGAAGCTAGTGGATCTCAACAAACCAGTGAGCTCCAGGTTCAGTGAAAGTTTCAAAAAATAAGAGAGTAAGTGAGAAAGACACCTGATACACACAGATACACACACAGAGAGAGAGAGAGAGAGAGAGAGAGAGAGAGAGAAAGAGAGAGAGAGAGAGGCAGAGATGGAGATGGAGACAGAGTGAGTCTTAATTTTTTCACACTGCTGGTAGAAATGTAAAATGGTACAGTCACTTCAGAAAACATTTTTTTTTAAGTTAAACATTGACCACATGGCCCAGCATTGACACCTGAGTGCAAGAAAAATGAAAACAGGCATTCACAAGACTTGTGAAAAGTTGGCCATAAATACTTTGTTAATAATAACCCCAAAGTAGATGTATTTCATATCTCCATCAACTGACAAATGGACAAATGGTTTGTACATACAGTGAAATATTCTTCACTCCTAAAAGGACCTTGGGACTCACTCACGCTGCTGTGTGGATGGATCTGAAGACACTATGCTAAGTGAAAGAAGCCAGGTGCAAAGACCCTACATTACATGATTCCACATACACGAAACATTCAGAAAAGGCAAATTTGTGGCTATCTGAGTCTGGGGTGGGAACAAGGACTGACTCCAGTTGGCATAAGAAATCTTTTGGAGGCGATGATAGAAATGTTCTAGAATTGGATGGTAATTGTAGTTTCGAAACTACATAAATTTACTGAAAGCTATTGAAATGTGCACTTAAAATGAATGAGTTTATAATTTGTGATCATACCTAAATGGAGTTGTTGTTTTTAATGTTATAAAAAGGTGTAGGGTTTCTATAGATGTAAATTATATCTTGAGCAAGTTCAATAAAGAACAAAAGACAATTCTCTGAGATGCAAACCTGAACAACTTAGGCAAAGGGTCCAGCCTCTGTGATAGACTGACCCAGAGCACATGGTCGCCAGGTAATTTATTGATTGAAAGTTCTGCCTTACTGACACAAAGGTGTTATTTACATTAACAAACAGAACCTCTACCCTGAAGCTTCAGCCAGCCAACTTGGTGCTGAAAAGGCTGAAGTCAAGGCTGAAGAATCCTTGTGTGTTCCCTGGGTTCCTGCTACAGAATGCTACAAAGGTGATAAGGACTCTTCATTTGCAGTAACATAAATAAATGTCTTTAACTTGAAGATTTCAGAGGGCAAGGTATTTTGAACATCTATTGTCCTAGCCAAGGACTGTGAACAAGTGCAGGCTATCAGGAAGCAAGTTCTTAAGTTACTGGCACCAAGCCAGTACTTACAGAGAAAACCAGTTTGCAAAAGCTTTAGGAAGTGTCCTTACCCCAGCAGCTGCGAAAGCAATTCTCTTAAGAATGCACGAGCACTCACTACACAGATAGTGCATACAACTTTGTAATATCTGGAGAAAAGTTCAATTATCCTGCTGCAGGTTTCAGATTGAAAAACTCTGGCCTGACTGACATTTGAGATATCAAGGGACAGTGGGACCCCGCCTAGTGACTATAGCCTAGGGACGGGGTGAGAACAGCAGCACCCCTATGCCTGGCTTCCTGGGACTCCACTGATTAAGAAGCTCCCACAAAACCACAACGCTCCGTGCCACCAGCCAACCCTGCAGGCAGCTGAGGGCTTTGAGTGAAGGTGCTTTAATCTTTTTGTGAATTAACATCAAGCTCTGCAGTTGGAGAACTAAAAATACAGACAGGGCACCTAGAGGCACCACACATGTTGGACACCATTCCGTGCCTGTCCAGCCACGTACATCATACGCTCTGCACGGTGACAGTGCCTTTATGGTTTTTCCTAAGCGTGGTGTTGTCACTGAGCATTTAAGAACATTTAAGAACATTTAATTAAATGTCACGCCATCTGAGCAAAGTGATTCACTCACTGCCTTTTTTCCTCCTCTCTCTATTCTCCCCTGGGGACCCTGACATTTTGTTTAAATAGCACATTAGTTTATCCATTCTTCTTCTGTTTTTAGTTTTTGGTTGTTTTGTTTTTTTAAAATTTATTTTGAAAAGTTTTTTTGGGTGAGGCTGTCTAAATGGAAGATAATTTCATTATTTTGTAGAGAGACTTTATAACAAAGTTAGCTGGGTTTCTCTCTTACCTCCCGGTCCCCTTCCCCCTCCTGGCCCTTGGTTTTTGAAACAGGATCTCACTGTGTATTTAGCCCAGGCTAGCTTTGCAATCACAGTCTTTCTGCTACAACTCTCTAAATGCTGGGAGCACAGGCCAGGTTTTTTTTTTTGTTTGTTTGTTTGTTTGTTTTTTCTTTTTTTGAGATGGGGACTTACTATGCCCTCGAACTCACTATGTACATTAGATTGGTTTCAAATTGGCTCTGTCCTTCTGTCTCTGTTTCCAAAATGCTGGGATTATAGACTTGTCCAGCACATGTTCTAAGCATCCTTGAAGTGCTGGTAAGAGCTTCAGAATTACATGGCGGGGCAATAAGGAGGGGCAAGAGCTGTGCACAGTCAGTCACTGTTGGTCACACTGGTCCAATTGATCGTTTTTCAGGTCTGCTTCTTGGGGTCCTGCTGGCTCCAGAAAGTCTTATTGCTTGAAAGATTGGTAATGTAATTTTTGTCATGACATCATTACATGTCAGATTCACTGCTCATAGAATTCAAGATAAGCTGAGGCAGAAATGACTCCCAGCAAGATAGAACAGGTTAGGGAGCCAAACGGGAGTAGATAAGGCTGGGGCCTTTGTGGCAGTCACCCTGATTGCCTTTTGATATTGCAGCATATGCCTGGAACATCTTAAACTCAACATAAAAAAAATAGACTATTAGACGCTCTGCTTCTCTGTGTGTCTTCTAAGATAAATTAACACAACCTCCCTTTCTCCTGACTGACAATGGTACCGGCAGGGCTTGCCCCCTCCAGGGTATCTTTGATGAAGTGTCTCTTACCTGACATCACTCCTCTAGTCTACTGCCACCTGAAATAAGCTCAGCTTTTCTCTGTACTGACTGCAGTGAACTCAAAATAACAGTGATGTCATTCTTTTTTTTTTTTCCTTTTATTTCTAATGTGTGGATAATGCACCTGCCAAATTGGGATGTATTGTTAGCATCAAGCGTAGGAGAAAGTAGTAAAAATAGGAGTTAATGCATGTAATAGATAGCTACTGTGTGGTTCAGCAAAGAAGACAAGGAGGCATTTTCATAGATGCAAACAGAGGGAACCATCTGTCATGGCAAGCGCCATCCTGATCAGTGGAACCCCGATCACCTGGTCTCAGGGTTTTTTATTGATACAGAAGTTCCTTAGGTGTTTCACTGATAGAAAAACTCTGCCCCTTCATGGCTTCTCCAGAGAGCAGTGAGCACATGCAGATCATGAGGAATGAAACATCTTTTACACAAAGCCAACACCTGCAGATAATACAAAAAATGCCAAGGCCTAGGCAGCCCTTCCACCAACAACACATCAAACAACCACTTTAAACATAACTGGAAATAAACTTCTGCAACAATGCAGATTTTCTTATGTAAATATTCAGTTACAGTGTAAAATGCTGGCTCTGAGGAGATGACTCAGTGTGTAAAAGCACTCTCTGTATAAGCCTGGTGACCTGAGTCTCTATCCTCAAAACCCAGTGAAAAGCCAGAAGCTGTGGTGCACCTGTCTGTAATCCTAGCATGCTTATGAGAAATGGGAAGTGGATACAAGAGACCTTCCAGAGACTTGAGGGCTAACCTCTAGATTCAGTGGCAAAGAGTCCAGTTCAGACAAGGTGGGAAGGCAAGGACCAACACCCAAGGTTATTCTCTGACCACCACAGTACATGCACTGTGACATGTACAAACATGTACATGTGTGTACTCGTGTGTGTATATCTCTCTCTCTCTCTTACACACACACACACACACACACACACACACACACAAATAATAATAATGGTAAAATAAATTATCCACAAGTTTTAAGTTCACCAATTTCTATGAATTTATTCTGTAGAAACATTTCCTTAAACATTTCCTTAATATGTGTAATTACATAGTTAGTAGCAGAATGGATGTTTCCAAGGAGAAAGAGGCAGACACAGGCTACTGATGTCTGTATTGAGAAGATTTTAGTAACGAGACTTAGAAAACTATACAAACCTCAAGAAACACAATGACCAGCTCTAGGGAAAACAAACTCTATGAGAAATGTAACTCTCTAGCTCAGCAGTGAATGTGATGGTGACGAAGATTCTGAACATTTACTAACTAGAAACTTGATGGAGAGAGGGGTGGGGGAATTACAGAAAGCAAAAAGGTGATGACTAAAAGCGATCAATCAAGAAAAAGCAGTGCAGGCTGCTCCTTCCCAAGGAGATGAACCCTGAAAGAGACAGTGCAGAGTTAAGCTGGTACCCTCTGGGGAGTGGATACCAGGGACGGGAGATGGCAGGGACTGCTACATCTCATTCAAGCCTGTAGTTCTGTTGCAGACTGTGGGCCACGACATTCATTTTTATAAAGAAATTAGATTTTCAAACAATCAAGTTCTTGCTTGAGGCAACTTTATGCAGCCATGGGAAGCCTTTTTACTCCCAGAAGAGGCTGTTGGGTCCTCATCTGCATATATCCTGTTTTAAATATTTAATTACCTTTCTGTGACTCTCCAAATCTCAGAAGGGAAGAAACAAAAAGGAAGGCTTTTTGTTTCAGTCCTAGTAAAATACCATTATAATTTTATATTCTGGCTCCATTACACATCTATGCAGTTAAACTCCAGATTACAGAAGTATTCTTGAAAATGATGTTTCAGGTTTCCCCCCTTTCTTTGGGTCATTGGATAGAAATAAGCTCTTATAATACCTTATAAAGGTTTGCAGGGGTGGGGGTGGGGGTTACACTTGTGATCGTTTAAGGAGAAAGCACCAGAGGCTGGGTGAGCACACAGTTGGTAAGGTGTTGCTGCGGAATTTGATTCTAGGAGCCCATGTCAAAATCTAGGCATGATCTCTGGGGCTTGCTGTCCAGTCAGCCTCGCCTAATCGGAGAGTCCCAGTCCCAGTCCCTTGGCAGACTCTGTCTCAAAAAACAAGACAGACAGCACCTGAGGAATAATGCCTGGGGTAACTCTGGCTTCCACATGCATGTATTCCGGCATACACACATGCACCCATGTGCACATGTACACATACTCTTTGTGTATACACTTGTGTGTGCATACACAAAGAGGAAATCTCCAGTGTCATATGACAAAAAGGATTCTATTAGTAAAAGGCTCCTCCAGCTTTTATTTCTATTGTGCTTTAAAATAGCTATAAATGGGCTAATTGCTTAATGTAGGGACACTTTTCTCTTCACAAATCTACACCAATCACGTTTATCTTGTTCTGGATTAATTCATCTTGGTGACTTCTGGAAACCTGAAAGAATGCCCTAAAAGGACTCTTTGAAGATGTAGAAAAATCGGCCTGCTTAAGTTCTATGATCGTCTGAAGTCTTCAATCGGGAAGCATCATTCAGAAAAAGAAGTTACCGCCCTGCTTTTAGAATTCACACGCTGTACACATGGATTGAAAGGGTAACAAAGGAGAGCAGATGGAAAGGCAGGCCAACCTAACCTTGGGCGCCGCCTCTCACCGATCTCAGTGAGGTCCAGGTTTTGGGTCACATGATTTCTTGGAGTTCGATTCTTTCCTCTCTTTTCCTTCCCGGGTATTTAAGGGACACTTGGTGATTTGTGAAATACATAATCAAATGGCACAGATAAGGGCAAAACTATTCTCGCCTGAAACCAAAGTAACTGAAATGAAGGAAGAAAGGTTTCCCCGTCGCCACCTTCACCTCGCTGACCTCAGCTGCTGCTGCTGCCGCCTTTCAGTTACTCAGGCAGATCTCAGAGGAGCACTGTCTGACCAAGCACCACCAGGATGAGGACATGCCAGAGATCATAGTGAGACCCGTGGTGACTGGTTATCTGCCAAGGGGAGACGAATAGTGGAGGAGAAAGAGGGAAGGTATTTCCCCCTGGGTATGGCCTGTGGGGGGTTGTGGGAGGCAGGTTCCTTGAGAAGATATGTGACCCCAACTTTGAAATTGGGACGAGAGTCAATGGTTAGAGATGAAGAAAGAATATATTCCAGGAAGGGAGAGTGCATACGGGATGAGAAGAGGAAAAGATCGGTTTACTTTCTCAGTTCTAGAAATACTGATAGCTCCCAGATGCCTCTTACCTCTGCTGTTCAACCAGGTAAATTTAATGCCATTGTTGTATTCTTGTAGTCTGGCTCTTGAACATGGCCTGAAACTGCACGTATAAGCTTTGGTGCTCAGTTGGGGTGCCATTAGAAGATGGTGGAACCTTTAGAAAGTGGGGCCCATTGGAAGGAAATTAGGCCACTGGGGCCTGTGATGGTGTTGTGACAACTCAACACCAGCTAGAGCCACTTGGGAAAAAAGGAGCCTCGGTTAGGAAAATGGCCCCACCAGATTGGCCCGTGGTGTGTTTTCTTAATTAGTGATTGGTGAGGGCGGGCCCAGCCATCGCAGGGGGGTGCGTCCCTGTGCAGGCGGTCCTAGAGTATATAAGCGAGCAAACTGAGCAAGCCAGGAAGAGTGCCTCCTCTGCTGCTCCTGCTTCAGGTCCTGCCTCCAGGTCCCTGCTTTGCCCTAGCTTGCTCCTGCCCTAGCTTCCCTGGATGATAGATCACAAACTTTACAATGGAGCTAGCCTTTTTCTTCTCGGGATGTTTTATCAGAGCAATAGAAGTCTTAACTAAAACGGGCATTTCCTTAATGGGGTAATCCAGGTCTAAGTCCCTTCGTGTTTCTCCCTTTTGCTTCCTTGCTGCAACGAATGTGTTCCTTGTAGAGGAATGTCCACATCTACAGTTCCTGACCAGGATGAGCAGCTTCATCACAGGCTAAGGCGAAACAGCACAAATCCGTGAAAGCGCCAGCCCAGATAAACCTATCGTCTCTTATAGTCCTGTCATCTCAGATACCTTGTTGCCATGGGAGAAACCCGACAAGCACTAGGTGCCCCAGTTATTCTGAATTTTTACTTATCTGTGATTAATCCAAATTGTTCATGTGCCTCTAAAGGAGTTGCCTTTAACTGAATACTGCTTGCCAAGTAAAATCTTTATAGGTGACGTTGGGCAAAGCTGCCTCTCCCTTGGCTATTTTCAGAGCCTGCTGTATTTGGGATGCACACCAAGCTGTTTGTTTATGAAGAACTTACAGATACCTAAAACAACAAAGATGACAGCTGCGTCTCATAGGGGTGTTGGGAAGAACAACCGATGACTGCCACTACCCAGGTCATTAACATAAAATACAAAGCTTCTCTAACAAACGGTTCCCCAGACCTCAGTGGCCTAACACAGCACACAGTTCTCCTTGATCACGGTGAGGCAGTGAGGGGCCATCCCAGAAAGCTGTCCTCAGGCCCTAGCTCCTTCCCAGAGTCTCCTAAGACCTCCTGTTTGCTCTACTGAACCCTTTTCTTGAAGCCAAAACAGGAATGCTTTATATGTCTCTTCTACTGGTCCAGACCTCTTCACATGCCCTCAGTCTATCTGCAAAGAAGGCTGAGAAATGTGGGCTTCCTGTGAGCCTAGAGAGAGGAAATGAGCATAGGAAGCCTCTCCCCAGTCTCTACCACAGCCAGATCATGAGGCACACAACAAAGTGCAAACCTTGGGCTCCGCCATTGACTTGCTAAGTCCTGTCAGACAGTCATTATATTATAACCATTGCAATGTTTCTTCTTGTTCTCAAGACTAATAATGTTTGCAGTGTACCTTTAAGTGAGTTCACATTATTACATAATTGTATGCAGAACAGTAGGAACCACAGCCTGCCACTTATTAATTTTTTTAAGATTACCAGGTTGTAGTCATTTGCTCAATGGAGATTTTCCAAGCACCATGTTGGCTGGCTATAGATAAATTCTGCTGTCTGTACTGTACTTGCTGTGGGTACCAGAGAATCTGTGAAGAAGGAGTATGGCTGTGTGACGCATAGGGTCTGTATATGATGCCTGCAGGGCTCAGGCAGACCCCGGTGAAGAAGTAATCTTTGAGCTGAGACCTAAGATAAGGCGAATCAGACATAGGATATCGGGAAGAAACCACCAGACTGTGCCAAGGCCCTGAGGTGGGAGACATCTTTGGAGTGGTCCTCAGATGGTAAAGTTGCCTGCACGGTGGCCAAACTGGATGAAAGGGAAGAACAATGGATAGTCAGGGGCTTGTGGCATGCGGGGTCTTGACTTCTCTGTACCTCAGTTTCCATCAGCTTGGGCTAATGCTGGCATCATCTTCAGAGAATCGCTGGGAGTGGTTGTAGGAGATGACATGTAGAGTGTTTAGAAACGTACCTGACACCTGGAGCGCAGGTATCCAAATGCAGCGGGAAAGTTTGGGGCGATCTCCAGCAGGGGAACGTGACTGGGTCTCTGTGGATGGATTTCCTCACTCCTAGACATGAAAAGAATTAAAATTTCTTGGTGAAATTCCCAGGAACGAAAACATTCACAGTGTTACATGTCATCCCTATTCAGTAAAATGAATTTTATGTTCTAAACATGAGCAAGTTTTCCCTTAAAAATAGTATTGAGATATATGAACAAGATCTCACAAGCGTCTGATTCATTCCCATCTTGAAAGATAGCCAAATATTTGTGCGTTCTTTTAATGTAAAATTTTCTGGACTACATATTGGGGGTGGGGCATGTGCAGGGTCACAGCGGGCCGTCTCTCCTCTCGGGCTTGATGTGAATGGACTGATCTGAACGTTAGAGCACGAATTACTGTGTCTGTTTGTAAAAAAAAAAAAAATCCTAGAAGGTGGAAACGACGGCTTTTCAAAAAGACAGGCATGCCGCAGAAGCGGATCTTTTCTCTCAAAGTGGCGAGTGATGGGGGAGGAGAGCCACAGACAGGGGTGGGGGTGTGGACGCCGGAACAGGGCCATTTCTACAGACGTTCCCTCCACAGCGAAGTTGGCTGCGGGTTTGCATTTTGCTCATCCTTCTCTGAAAATGCAAACCACCAACTTAGAATGCACTTCCCCTGCGAGCCGGCAGGAGCCCTGGCGTCAAGTGACGGTGAGGCCATCCCAGGGGCTGTGGGTGAACTGAGGTCATTGCCACGGCCCTTGGCGTTGGCCCACACAGGACTTCTCAGCTGTTGATTGGGAAAAGCAGGGACTTGGGATTGTTTCTCTTCCAGGCAGATAATGAATCCCTTAGCCAGTTTCATCTCACAAAGCAACAGCTTCGTCTAATTGCCACCAAAATATAAATAGATAAATAAATGCCTAGTGTCTGCATTCAATGTGAGCGTTTAGAGAAAATTTGGAATAAAATGTTTCTAAAGCTTTGCTTTTGTGAGAATCCTTAAACATTAAGCTGTGTTAGATCCTATCTCTGGAGTGTCTAGTATGTGCACAATTAATGCAAGTATTTAGCAATCAGGATGCAACCCGAGAGTGCTGGGAGGTGTGTCTTTGTTGGTAGAATATTTGCCTGGTGAGCATAAGGCCCTGGGTTCAATTCCTAGTGTATTATGCATCACAGCCTGGTGGCACATGCCGGTCAGAATGTGGGAAGTGGAGGCAGGAGGATCAGAATTTCATGTCATCCAAAGTTATATAACAAGTTCTATGCCAGCCTAGACTCCTTGAGACCTTGTCTCAAAGCAGGAAAAAAAAATGTCCTTTTGGGATATTTCCACTTCAGTTTCTACTGTGGGTTGTATATGGGTTTGACACAAAAATTAAATGACACTGAAAATATATCATTTTACTGTAGTCAAACAAAATGTGCCCCAGGAAAATTAATGTTAGTCTGTCTCTGGCCTTTAATTCTGAGGTCCTTAGTTAAGATGCATATAGAACCAATCAGCTTAGTTGGTTGAGTGGGCTGTGTTCTCCTAGTCTCCTTGAACCCCTCTGGCTCTTACAATCTTCCTCCCCTTCTTCCATGGGGTTCCCCGAGCTCCAAGGGTAGAGACCAAATGAAGACCTCCAAGAACCAAATGTAGACTTCCAATGTAGACTCCCATTCCACATAATATCTGGCTGGGGGTCTCTGCGCCTGCTTTCATCTGCTGCCGGGGGAACCTTTCTGATGATGATTGGGCAAAGGACGGATCCTCTGCCTCTGGACAATCCAGTCTTCATTTCCTGGAATAAAATATGGAACACTTCACCAATTTACATGTCATCCTTTTGCAGGGGCCATGCTAGTCTTCTCTGTATGGCTCCAATTTTAGTACATGTGATACAGAAGCAAGCACAAGACAAATTCTTAAGGAACAGGAGAGTGTGCCTTACAGAACTGGAGTTTAGAAAAGGAGGCTAAGGGCTTGTGTTCTTATTAGGAAGCAGCGTGCTGGAAACTCTTCCTGCCTAAGTTCAGATCTGAGAAGGAAATTGTTTCGGGTTACTAACTTATTCATTTATGAGTATGTGTGGCTGGGATCGAACCCAGGGTTTCACACAAGCTGGGCAAGGACTCTGCACTGAACCACATCCCCTGCCTGGTATATTATACTTCGTTCTGCTGTCTTTAGGCCACAGATGGTACTTCTTTGACAGTTTTCCAACTGGCTTTTTTTTTTTTTTCGTTTGACAGGTCCCTGAGGGCAAAGTGGTCGTCCTGAATTTCCGATTCATAGACCTTGAGAGTGACAACCTGTGCCGCTATGACTTCGTGGATGTGTACAACGGCCATGCCAATGGCCAGCGGATCGGGCGCTTCTGTGGCACATTCCGACCCGGATCCCTTGTAGCCAGTGGCAACAAGATGATGGTACAAATGGTTTCTGATGCCAACACTGCTGGGAGTGGCTTCATGGCCACGTTCTCTGCAGCTGCACCAGATGGAAAAGGTAGCCGTTTCCACGCAGGTGCAGTGACCATGGTGATGCTGGGTCCCCGGGATTCATTACCTACTGTGTATCAGGCTATTCTTGGAGTTTCCTCCTTCAAAGCATAAAGCAGTTCTCAAAGAGCCAGGGGATGCCAAGTCGTCAAGGGATCACTTTTAAATGATCCTTTTTAGAAAGTCTGTAAATATTCTTGTAAAAAGTCAAAGATAGAAATTTATGGGGTGAAAATGGAAAGTTTGCTTGGATCTTCACAGACGTACAAACACTGCTTCACCTCATCTTCCAGAAAGGCAAGGTCGATGGTGTCTGTATCTTTCTCCTCGGCATAACAGACATAATATAACAGGATCTAAAGTATAATGTAACCCATTCATTCTGTCCAGGATCTTGTCATGTCATAAAATAGGAAAAGCATATCCGTAGCGAAGAAAAGGCAGTCAATAGAAAAACCCACCGTTAGTCAGAGGTTGCAATTAAAAGGTGAATGCTTCATTTTTCAGTTGGGCTGCTTATTATATTTCTACACTGGGGATTTCTCTGTAGAGAAACGGACCAACAGGAGACAAGTGGAAGTATAAGGAACAGATAGACAGACAGACAGACAGACAGACAGACAGACAGGTTTGAGGAGTGGCTCACTACAAGTAGCACTTGAAAGCAGCTGTTATGAATTTGTTTCCTGAATCCCAGATACCCAGGAGGCTGAGGCAGGAAGATTACATGTTGAAGGCTAGCCAGGGCTACAGATCGGATCCTTTATCAAGGGGTAGGAAAGGGGGGGTGCTAGAGGTGTGACCTAGTGGTAAAACAATTGCTTAGCATGTGCAAAGTCCTGGCTCCAATTACCAGTATTGAAAGAGGGGGGAAAGTTTCAGGATTTAAAAGGGATATATGTAGAATAAATAAAAACAAGAAACTGAAGATGTAAAAAAAAAAAAACCAAGATGACAATTTTAGAGATAGAAAATACAAAATTTAATATCTTTTAATTTACCCAACGAATAGCCTGGAAGTTACAGAGAACAGTTCCCCATAAATAGAAGTCACCAGTCTGAAACACCAATGGAGAAAAGACTGAAGGAAAGGGAGACCAGACACCAGTATGACAGTATCGCATGGCCTAATGTATGTATGTGTTTTATCTCTGAAACAATGACAATAGTACAGAGACAAAAATGTCAAGAAAAATGACTTAGCCGCTCCTAAATGTGGCCAAGTACATGAGTTGATACGCCAAGAAGATAATAAACTCTAAGCAGGATAAATAAAAAGGGAATATAAAATATAAAATACAAAAGAGCTTAGTCCGTTATAGTTGAATTACGGAACTCAAAAGATAAAAGCCGTAAAGTCCAGCAGGTAAGTGAAGCGAAGAAGATCTGAGGGCCGAGCTCGGCCTCCTGTTGCGAAGCAGAAAAAGCAGAGGGCAGTGTCATGGCGAGCTTCCAGTGCTGGGATGAGGGCGCCACCCTCTACAGCCAGCCTTCTGACGTGGACGAGAGGGAAAGAGTTCACAGCAGAGCCATGACTATCTCAGAGACATTTCTGTGTCTGTGCCACAGACGTGCCGAGCCTCGTGTCCAGGGAAACGGTGGCAGGGCTGACCCGGAGGCAGTGAAGGATTGCCCGCTGCGGAGCTGAGCACGGACGAGCACAGACTGTGTTCGTCATGTGTGTTCACGTCTAAAACATGAGCACTGCGTCATGGAAGATACAATGCCTGATATTTGACCGCAAAGGATGGCTAAATGCAGCTCAGTCTCACACACACGCACACGCACACCACACGACGTCCAGAATGAGTCTATAGCTTATGGCGAGTTAAGTGTGCAAGCATCCATTAGCACCAGAAGGTCTGTGACTAACAAACAAAAGAGTCAAACAGAGTACCGAAATCACCCAATTAAAGAAAGCTGGAAGGAAGAACACACAGAATAAAAGGTGAGGACACATGGAAAAACACAGCAATGGGCACTCCAAAGCCAAGACATCCATAAATACTCTAGCCGTAAGGGAGTAAACACCCAAATAGAAGAAGGTTACTGTTAGGATGGATTAAAAGCAAGGCCCAGAGACATGTTGTCTACCAAAAACCACTTGAAATACAAAGGCCGAATAGACTGAAATGAAAAATGAAAAAGACATATACCGTGTGAACTCAAAATCTATACTTATTAAAGTACTCCGTTACAGGTATGAACAGGCAGTATGTACCACTAGAGGAAATACTCACACAGTGTCTGTTTTTCAGTTTATACCCAGAATACGTAAAAATGCACATACTATCCAACAATAGAAGAATCTCAATAAATACAACTGAGGGGAGCACTTGTGCGTACGTTGCCCAGAGGATGCTATGAATGGCCAGTGAGCATTATTAAGCATCAGAATGATGTAAATTAAGATAGTGAGGGGCTGAGAGATGGCTCCCGGCGTCTCCACCTCCCCGGTGTGGGAATTATGAACTCACACAACCATGCCTAACTTTTTTTTTGAGACAAGGTTTCTCTGTGTAGCCCCAGCTGTCCTGGAACTCGCTTTGTAGACCACGCTGGCCTCGAACTCGGAGATCCACCTGCCTCTGCCTCCCAAGTGCTGGGATTAAAAGAGTGTACTGCCACCACCTGGCTCCATGCCTGACACTTTTTTTCTGGGTTCTGGGAATAAAACTCAGGTCCTCATTAGCACTTTACCAAACTGGACTGTCTCCTCAGGCCTATAAATATGCATTGTTTTTATGAACTAAAACTTATTATATATGTGTTACTAGATGTTTTATATATATTATATGTTGTATTATTATAATATTTATATGTTATAATATATACAGTTATATAATATATTAATTATTATATAATCATGATATATTATATATAGTATGTATATACTAGATGACATATGTAGAGAGAGAGAAAGAGAAGAGAAAGAGAGAGAGAATACTAATACTAATTACTAATACTAATACTAGCTATTAGTAATGAAAACTGCCTATAACAGGTAATTTAAATTTTGTCCGTGGGAATTTAATAAATAACCAATGACCCAATGCATTGAGAATTCTTAGAAACTTCTTCATTGTACTGTCTACAACTTTGAATGAGTGGGAATTTGTTGTCCAAAAGAGAGGGGAAAAATGGACAACAGAAAAGCTGTGGTTGTGAGCTTGCTCCTTCCTGGTCTTGTGTGACATGCCAGGCGATTAGATAGTACTCAGAGAACTGGGTGTGGTGATGGCAGGCCTGCGATCAGAGCACCAGGCCATGGAGGCAGGAGGATCGAAGCCAGACTCAGCTACATAGCACATTCACAGCGAGCCTATGCCACAGAAGACCGTCTGGAAAACAAACAGATTAGATCTGCAGAGAGGATTGTGAGCTCATTTCTTAAAAGAGAAAGTTGAGGAGCCTCTATCCTTGTCTCGATATGCTATGATACCACTAATGTTCTCATTCCTAACCTCCAGGCGATTGTGCGGCTGTGACCTATGTTAGGACATAAACTTGTGTGTTTTTCATATCTGGTGACTTCAGGAGACCGGTATTGTGGAGGACGCCTTGAGAAACCTTCTGGCTCCTTTAAAACCCCCAACTGGCCAGACCGAGATTACCCTGTAGGAGTTACTTGTGTGTGGCACATCATTGCCCCAAAGAACCAGGTGAGGCTCCAGAAAATGTGACTAAAGTGAGTCTGTGTGCATTGCCCACAGTGTGAGCCTGTCTCTGGGGCTCGAGAGTTAAAGATACAGGAGAAGAAAGCCCTGCTGGACACGAGTATTTATTCGTATGAAGACCCAGGCTAAAGTTGCCATCGGCACCATTTGACTTCCAAAATCATGGATTTGATTTTTTATTATGTAATTATAATTTCCAGAACAGTCTTGAAAATACAAATTGTAAGCAAATTCCACATAGGACGATGTAGGCCTGTGGCAGATGTAAAGAGCACAAGGCTGCAAACATCAGAACCTAGCTGTGTGGTGGTGGCAGTCCTCAGTCACACGCACATCCCAGCATCCCTTTCACACACACATCCCAGCATCCCCTAGACTCACTCAGTCAGTCCACTTTGTCCAGGGCATGTCTCCTGCCAGCTAAGCCAATGAGCAGGTATCCAGCCCTCAAGGAAGCTTCCATCTCTGCTGCTAGCTCATCAGTTTCCAGGTATTGGGTTTTTGGAAAAAAAATGTGTCCAAGTTCACACATATACACAAACCCTTTATCTGTTACCCTAAAACAAACACATGAAATCTAGTTTTCCAGTATTTATTAATACGTGGTTATATGAATTTCTGCCTTTCTAGGAACCACCATATATTAATGGTGGAGGAAAAGATGAATCTTACTGTATGTTTCAAACACTACTAACTTTAGTCCAAACATTCTCTGATGGACATCACAATTCTACTTTTAAAAATATCATATATATAATCTTCTGTGTGAGTGTTTCATTTACATGTACATATCTGTACCATATATGTGCCTGGTACCTGCTGAGGCCAGAAGAGGACATTCAGTTCCCAGGAACTAGAGTAACAGATGATTCTGAGTGGCCATGTAGGTACTGGGAATTGAACCTCAGTCCTCTGGAAGAACAGTCAGTGCCCTTATCCACTGAGCCATCTTTTTAGCCCCATAATACTTGCCTCATAATTGTTTTTAATATCTGTTATGATCCTGGAAGATATACCGTGCAAGTCGCTGAGATGAACACACATGCACAGACAAATGCATACATCCACAACTGTGACCATATCCCCAAACTCAGCCTTATTTTAAAGACTAGAAATGTAGCCATTTATTTAGTAATGGAAGGCTACATGTCTGGTGAAGAGATTACAATTTATAGCACTATTTAAAAGTACATTTTTGAAATACTTCAAACCATTATGTAATTCTTGAAATTGTGTCGATCGTTCCTCTGTGACATTGTTAATATATCTGATCAAATAATGTCAATGTTATTCGATTCCAAATTATCATCCCGCGTCTTCTCTCATGGTTCTCCCCTCCGTTATCAAGAGTTTGAGCTTTGTTACTCTGGTTTGCTTTGTCTCATTTAGTTGAATTTTTCACCAGCAGTGGAGTATTTGGAACCTACTCGTAGTTCTGTCCAAAGAGGAAAAACAGCAGGAAAATTAAACCTTGAAGAATTTCTGTGCTGGGCGATGGAATGTTCTCCAAAATCACTGCCTCTTTCAGCTCCTTCCCTTCTCTTCTTATTTCTCTCTAATCTCTCCAAAAGCTTTTATGTAATTTTTAGGCCAAGAGAGTTCAGCCAATTTTTAAATGGAAAGTATTTTATTAATTGCTGGTGAAACGTCAATGACTGCCCAAAGGAGATGCTTTAACATAGTTTAAAGCAAGTTTTGTTTTGTTTTGTTTTTTGAGACAGGGTTTCTCTGTTGTAACTCTGGCTGTCTTGGAATTCACTCTGGACACCAGGCTGGTCTCGAACTCACAGAGCTCTACCTGCCTCTGCCTCCCGAGTGCTGGGATTAAAGGCATGCAGCAGCACCACCCAGCTAGTTTAAAGCAATGTTAAGCCTGAGTAAGGCAGTACTCCCCCATCACAGATGCTGACTCTTTAATGGTAGATAAATATCTACATGGATGGCACTTACGATCCAACTGGAATACCATTGCTCTTGACACCTTTGGTCAGATTACTATGCGAGTCTTCCTGAGCTGTTGGGAATGAATGATTTCCATAATCCTTCCTGAATTAGGAGGTAGTGTTCCTGGCCCAGCAAGACTGGGTAGCAGCTGAGCGCCACAGGTGTTAATGTCCCAGAGAAACGTCTGTAGATTCACACACTGGGTATGTTCTTAATGAAACTGCTTGTAAGGGGAGTGATCAATTGCTCATGAAATTAAAGTGTCCTACTCACATGAATGATTTAGGATACTATTCTTAGTACTAGAGCAAAAAATTTTTAAATAAATAAAGGGAAGCCTTTAGTTCTCACTTTGTGTATCAGTGATTCTATCTAACCTCTTCAAAATTCACCCACAGCATATACCACAGTATACAGAGTGATGCTTTGATGACATATTACAAAATATTACGATTAAAATAATTAGCATATCCTTCACTTAGCGTAGTTACACTTTTGTGCTTGTACACGTTGACAACATGTGAAATCTATGCTCTTAGCAATTTCAGAAGTACGTTATTATTATTTAGAGTTGCCATGTGGTGTAATAGATCTCCCGCACCAATCACAAGGGGATTTCTACTGGAAGTTATTCGGAGCTTTGACACTTCCATGTTGTGCTTTTCCTGAAGCTTATAGAGTTAAAGTTTGAGAAGTTTGACGTTGAGCGTGATAACTACTGCCGATACGACTTCGTGGCTGTGTTTAACGGCGGGGAAGTCAACGACGCCAAAAGAATCGGGAAGTACTGTGGTGACAGCCCGCCCGTGTGAGTAGCGCCTGTTTGTGTCACTAATACTTTAATAGTTCTAACCTACATCCTACTAAATTTCCTAATTACTTTTGTTTTCTGGAAAATGTTCTGTTGTTGTTTGTTGGCAAAGCTTTGGGCCCCATAACAGTGGAGATCTGGCCGCCACCCAGCAGCAAAGCCCCGCCACCCAGACAGAGTCCAGCAGCCGCATGGACAAATAGAGGCAGGGCTGGTGATGCCCCAGGGACAGACGCTCTGTGTGTGTCACAGACCTGCTAAGGGGAGTTCAGGCACCGGGAAGAACGGGAACTGGTGAGAAAGAAAGGAAAAGGGGGTCAAAAGTTCTAGACAAGGAATCCTGGAAGCTTATGACAAATCCAGATGTTTTATTTGACAGAGATCTGCTTGAGGCCTTGCTTCTCGCTTTGTTACCCAAGTTAGCATGGTTGGGCTGATGGACAAGAGTAGACAAGTAGAGTCCAAAAAGTAGAGAAAATATACTTATTTCACTCAAAATGCATGCAGGAAGAAGAAATCATTCAAGATATTTGACCAGTAGTTTTTTTGTTTTTTGATTTTTTTTTTTCCTTTGTGGTGGGGAGAAACAAGTCTGACCCAGACCAGCTGTGTCAGGATTCTGGACAAGGCCTTGATGGGGGTGAGTGGGGGGCAAAAAAAGAAATAAAACGATAATGAAAGGGAAAAGAGAAAAGCTGGGGTCAGGGGCTGTGAGGGCTGATGACTCAGGCCACTGAGCTCATTAGCATCCTAGTTCCTTATATACCTCTCAAATGGGGAAGCAGCAAAGTCATAAAGAGCACCAGACAGCAGAATTACAGGGAGCTCAGAATATCTCAAGTTCCCTTTTAACGAGGTACATTCTGGGACAGCAAACGAAGCATTTCACACCCCAGTGTCTGGAACATTTGACCACATATATACAGGGGTGGGGGCGGGGAATGTCACATGCCAGTTACCAGACTAACCCCACTCCATCAGACCACCAAACCAGTCTATAACTGGCCTTGTTTGGCATGACCCTGGTTAGGCAAGGGACAAAATGCCCACGTCCCATCATTAGGGCCAAAGGGCAGTCGCCAATCCAGTCTAGCGACACAAGTCAATATGGTTTTTCTCTGAAGTTCTGATAAATGCCTAAGGGAACGGGTGTTTCAACACTACACAGATCCTCCTAGGGAAAATAGGAATTGTTCAACAGCTTATAAATTTTTAATTTAAATTATATTTACTTATTTATTTATGTGGGGGCAGGGGGTACACATGCCACAGAATGTCTGTAGAGGTCAGAGGACAACTTGCAAGAACGAGTGGTCCCTCTTCTTCCACCAAGTGGGATTTGGGGCTCAAACTAAGATCATCAGTCTTGGTAGCAAGTTCCTTTACCTGCTGGACCATCTTGCTGACCATAAAAATGTCTTATGTTTTAAAACATTTTTCTTAAGCAAAAACATATTAAAATTTGTGTGCTAAGCCTTCATAGGAAAAAGTATAAAACCTGACTAGAAGATATTTTTAAATACCTAACTAAACGGAGCTGCTTATGACTAGAAAGACTCATGATTGGACAATAATGAAACCAAATGTTTATTAGATCTGTCAGCCAGATTCTAAAATGTAGGTGAACTGGCAGGACCGTGGGTGGTGGCAACAATACTGAGTCTAAAGGAAAGCAGGAAAGAGGACTTACCTCCCCGTATATGGGACTGTATCAGGGCGCTGGGAATTAAGACTGAGATTTTAACAGAAAGAAAGGAAAGTGGAGCCATGAAGGAGGCCAGGAGTTTTTTCCCATGTGTTCTTAGATAGTGCATGCCACAGAGACCCAAGGGCCAGCAGGGAAAGGAAGACCCCACTGAAAACAGGGCTGAGTCCATGTATTCATGTGGTGAAATGAGCTTATAGCTATGTCTATAAACATACAGGATCAATCATGGAGTGAGAATGTAAAGAGAAATTGGAAAAGAATTTTTGTATACCTTAAAGACAGAGAAAAGGGAAGACCCACCAGAGATATGTATTTATAACCTTTAGTTGACAAAGTCCTAAATCCAACAATATACTAAAAGAAACTTAGGAAAAGATAACTCGATAGAAAAAATGGGCAAAAAAAGAAAAGGAATTCTTATAAGAAGAAATCTTACAATAAGTGAGCCTTTGAGAAAGGCTGTAGATCAAGAAATATTTAGGAGATAAAATTAGCAGTCAAGGTGGCTGGCTGGCAGTAGCAAGCAAAGGAGAGAATGTAGAAGTTTGAGCCAGAGGCAGCCACTGTGGCTGGCTCTATGCCAGCCAAGCCAGCATCTCAGTCCATTTCTGGGTCAGATTTTGCCTCCCTTCCTGGCTACTCATACATCAGCTTGCAAATGCACCACTTGGCCCTCAGTGCACTGTGATTCTATTTCCACAAAGCGCCATCATAACAAAAGTCTACCTTTGTTACTAAAATACTTTTCCTTGAGAAAAAAATATCAATTTCTGATATAATACTTCCCAGTTATTTCATAGGAAAGCCAGAATGGTCACCAGAATGACAACATCCTGTGTCAAAGGCCAGTCTGATGGGATTTCCATTGCTGCCTCTAGGAAGTGCTTATTCAATTTTATCACTTAAACTAGATTAGAGCGTTTTGTTTGCAACTGTAGGTGAGAACTGGGTGAAGGGAACCTTTGAAAAACTTATTTCATGCTTTTCATAAGCAAGTTAAAATATTTCTGTTAAAAGCTTGAATCTCTGTAGCATTATTATGTAATCCCAGTTGCTTTGGGGATGGGAAATGTAGGTATGAGGCTCATGCTTCTGTTTGTCCCACACTTGGTTCAAAAGACAGAAGACATTCCACAGCTTGTCTGTTCAAGCATGGATCCCTCTGCTCACCGCAGGGGGCCCAGAAGCCAGCTGCTCATTATGGGCTCTTGTGAGGCCCAAGTGCTTTGACAGAGGGATGCTCCAGAAAGGTTTCATCAAATCACTGGCTAAATCAGTCAAATAACTTCTTTAATCTTTTTCTACTTACCTAAAGTTCCAACTAACCAACAAGCTCCTAATGTTGGAGTTCTTAGTGACGTTATGACTACAAGTCAGCAGTTGCCTGCTCTCTTTCCTTATCAGCATTTCCCTGATAGGGATTATAAGTAGAAACACCAGCATTGCAAGCAGGCTTTAGACTTCCCATTAAAAACAAAACGTGGTCTCTTTGAGCCCTCTATGTCATCAGATCTGTCCTTCAGATTCTCCCTCACCAGCAGCTGGTGTGAATCACAAGTCAGGCAAAGCCTGGGGGCTATGGGAAACGGCCACAACATCAGTGCTCGCACTGGTCCCAGTATCTCCTGCTGTTTCTGGAGTCACTGGATCTTAGGTTCAAATCCTGGTTCCCACATGCTGACCGCAGGACATTGGGAAGATTTCTGAATTCTAGATTCAGTTGCCTATTCCATAAAAAGAGGGTGATGATAGGGTCCTTGTGAAGGTGGGTGTCAGGACTTTTCCTTTTTTCAAGTGTTTTGCATTTAGGTTTTCAGCGAGTTGCTAATCTATTGTCAAAAATGAATTGAAAGCGAGATTTGACATTCTCAGAGAGGTCCCTCTTAAACTTTAAACGTGTTTTTCTCCTAGGCCAATCGTGTCTGAGAAAAATGAACTTCTCATTCAGTTTTTATCAGACTTAAGTTTAACTGCAGATGGATTTATTGGTCACTACAAATTCAGGCCAAAAAGATTTCCCACAACTACAGCCATGCCCATTACCACCACGGTTCCCGTAACTACAGGTAAGTCCTGGTGTGTGGGAGTTGGCAAAATACTTTAGATTCTAAGAAGAACTATTCTGAAGTAGACAAAATAAGAAGATACCTGATACAGAAATAACTAAATGAGAACTGTGTAAGATAAGGAGATTTCATGGATAAAAGAAAGGGAGGTAAGAATGCTCACCAGTTAGTGGTTTGTGTTAGCCATGGAAGAAAACAGTAGTCACCTAAGGAAGCAGATTGTAAACACAGTTTTTATAAGCCCAGTGTCCCTTTACTGGCCCACAGGAAAATTCTTCCCTTCATTATTTCTTTTAAATTTAACATAAAAATTGGCATATATTTGTGGTGTTCAGTATTTGATCCATGTATACAATGCACAGTGTAAGTGGCGTTTCATCTCCTTAAATACTTGTCGTCTGTTTGTATGGGGAAGCTTTGAGCTCATCTCATCTAGTTCTTAGGGTATATAATGCAGGGCTGGCAAGATTCAGCGGGAGAAAGTGCTCGTGTACAAGCTTGGCAATGTGAGTTTGACCCTCTGGGACCCACATAAAGGTGGAAGAAGAGAATTGATTCCACAGAGTTGTCCTCTGACCTCTGCACATACTAAATATGGGCATATTTATTTGTGCATATAAATAATATATTTATTTAATATGTTATTAAATAATTATTTATAATAAAATAAATATATTTCATTTTTATATTTTATATTTATATATTACATTTATACATTTATTTATATTATTTATTATATTTATATTATATTTGATATATATAGCTATATTATATATACAATATATAATAAAATCAATAAAATATTAATATATTATTAAACGATAATATATATAAATGTATATTTATTGCATATGAATAATTTGTATTGCAGACTCCCCGTAATAAATAAACATCTTTTAAACTTACGATTTTAGCTATATAAGACAGTGAATGATGCAGTCCTGCACCAGTGCGTTGGATTCTGGAGCATTCCTCCTGTTGGACCGGAACTTGGTGATAACCAATGTCTTGAGTCAGCTTTTCTTCCCCTCCCTTCTATCGTCTCATAGGTTCCATCTTACTACATAAAATTATATTTTAGGTTAAAGCCCTGGGGCCTTGGTACCTGCCACTTTTTATCAACTGCCAGTTTCACAATTCCCTTTTGTTCTTACATCTCTGAAAATGTCAATATAAAGTATGTATTCTTTTTTCAAATGGAGTAACTGAGAAAAACTGTTCACTAACTACAGAAGCTGGAGACGGTCATGGGTTAGGGTTAGGGGTGCGGGGAGGATGAAGAGGAGGATGAAGAGGATAGCTTAGCCTTTGTTGCTGTTGTTTTCTCGTCCACCTCTGGTAAGGTTGTCTAGACCACGGGCAGGCCCTTCTGGAAGTCCTGGTTCTCTGAGCACTCCGCAGATCAGCCACCTGGTGGCCTGGCTGTGCACTGCCTCCTGTTAACTGTCCTGTGTCCCCAGCCCAGCTTAAAGGACCAAGTGTTCTTATTCTTTCCAGAGAACTGTCTGGACAGACCCATGGTGCTAGATGCTTTCTGGCTTTTAGCTCCAATTTGAATTTTCTCTAAAATTGCAGATGTGGGTTTGCAACGAGCCCCCAAACATTCCTGACACCAAATGAAAATGTCTCACGTTCAGCTTGTTTTTATCACACTAGTCTGCTGTAACCCTGTTTTCTGCTTATTTACCCAAGCACACCCCGACATCAACAGACACTCTCAGAGTCACCTTTGCCTTCCCTTATCTTCCCGTCTCACTTGCATCTTCCAGCCTGGCAAGGGCCACATCATTCTTCCATTAAATTCGTCATCTGTAGGTGTGTGGTCCAATATGGCAGCACTGGTGAGCTCTTGAAATATAGCTGGTGATACAGGAGGTAATGTGGCTCCTAGTTACCACACCTGACCGCCCGGAAGTCCACACTCCTTCACACAGTACATAAAAGCCTTCAGCCAGCGTCCCTTCTGCCTCCGTACCTTTCTCTTCAAGCTTCATTCCTCTCCATACACGCTGAGTGCTCTGCTTTTTTTTAAACCAAAGCTTCACAGGATGAAGCTGTTGATGGGTTTACGTAAAAGTTCAAAATGAGATTTGTTGGCTGCAAAGATCGTCCTGGCCCTGGTGAAGTGAATGGATTCTAAGGATCGAGAGAATGAGCATGTTCTTTGATTGTTTGGCTGAACTATGCTGTGAAATACATAGTCCAGGGATGAATGGGGGATGGTGACAGGTCCTGGGGGTTAACTGGACAGTAGCTCCCAGGTCCCTGGCTTGCACAACTGCTCACTGAAGCAGATTGGGGAATGGGAATCACAAATGAAGGCTTGAAGTGTCTGTGGGACATGTCATGCAGGCAGACACTTGGAGCTCCAGGCCAGAGAGGGGGATTTATACAGAGTTGAGCGTCATGAACGTGCAATGGGACTTCCAGGGCTGGGGAGATGGCTCAGCAGTTTAGACACTTGTTGCTCTTTCGGTGGTTTGATTCCCAGTGGCTCACAACCATTCATAACCGCAGTCCCAGGGAATTCGGCATCCTCTTCTGACCGCCAAGGGCAACAGGCACACATGTGGTACACATGCATACATGCGGACAAAAATATTCATACACATAAAAAAATAAATGAATCTTTTAAAAAGGACATATCTACCATGGGAGAGGTCGCAGGTGCAGGGTGGGGAGAAACCAAACAGAACTTTGAGGAACTCGAACTCAGTGAGTCTGCTGTTGATGAGACTCAGTATGAGAAGGGTGAAAATGTTTGTGTTTAATCCATGGCGGGGAGTTTCATAAGCAGCGCAACACAGGCAGAAGCCAGAGGCGGGTGGGGGGCTTGGGGAACAAGGTGAAGAAACAGAAAGTTCTAGCAATTGATAGCACACATTCGGTCCTAAAAGGGAAGAGAGGAAGGCACTGAGAGGCAAACACAGAAACGCAAGTGTGACACAGCAGCAAGATTGAATGCAGAAGGAGCAGACGGGGAGGTCTGTCTCAAAGGCTGTAGGTGTGCACTCCATACCTCAAAGGCCTGCACCAGAGAGAGCAGCCTCCTCTCTAAGAGAAGCAAAGGAAGAGAGTGTGGGGTGAAGGTGGCCTTGAGGGTTAGTGGCGATCGAGGACGTTACTTCTTTTCCCTCTGCACGTAGGCAGGGTCACCCACTGTGGATGAGAAGGCGGGCAAGGGCACTTGCAGCCATGAGAAGGAAAACTTGAGAAATGGCGTGGGAATGGGACAGTCAAGAGCCTGTCGCTTTCCGGGGCCCGTCTGTGAACTCAGCTGACTTGAGTGCAGGCGCCAGAAAGGGCATCCTCCTGCAGGACTTCTGGGGGTTGAAGGGGAGCAGGGACCTGATAGTTTAAATGATTGTAAAGAAAATGGACTGAATAACGGACTGTAGAAACCTAGTGACATAAATAAGCAAGTAAAAGCAAGCCAGGGTTGATGGATGAGGGTACCACAGGCGCTCAAGCCCTGACCTTCCAAAGATGGTGCAGGATAACCTTAGATTAAATAAACGAGCCTGAAAGAGAGGAGGCTATCCTGGATATTAGGGTGCCTAAATTTGCCATTAAAGAGATGGACAATACGTGGTTTTGCATGAGGATATCTGAGTCTAGGTTTGAGTGGCATATGGAGCAGAGGATAGTCCCTAATTAGGATGAAACTGGCATTGAGGGATCATCCACGAAGAAGGCAGCCCCTTGGGATGGTGTACGCATGCTCTGGGAGAAAGGCTGAGCGCCAGGGGCTAAGTTTGGGAGTGCAGAAATGGAGATTAAGATGAGGTGGGAAGAGTGGTGTAGCCTATGACTTAACGACCAGACGGCAGAGACACCCCGAAGGGTAGGAAGCAACAGTGTTGGGAACCCACCCAGCCCCCTGACAGACGTTCGGGGCTGAAAAGGAGCTGGTTGTTTCCCACGGTCCATCTGAAAAGATGCTTTCTTTCATCTCTTGTGCCACTGAGTTTTTCCGAGTTGTCAGACATGTAGTGCCCAAGAGGAGCCTGGCACTCCTGGATGTCCTACGTTGCTGTCTAGAGATAAAACATGGACCAAAAGTGACTTGAGGTGGAAAGGTCTATTTGACCTCAAACTTCCAGGTAGCAGCCCATCCATGAGGGAAGTCGACTCAGGAGCTCAAGTTAGGAAGCCGGAGGCAGAAACTGAGGCAAAGACCACGAAGGAGCACTGCTTGCTCAATGGCTTGCTTCCCATGACTCATTCAGCTTGTTTTTTTTTTTTGTTTGTTTGTTTTGTTTTGTTTTTTTTTTTATACAACCCAGGACAACCTGCCCAGCACCCAGTGGGCTGGGCCCTCCTATGTCAATCATTGATCAAGAAAAATATTCAGGCTTGGAGAAATGGCTCAGAGGTTAAGAACTCTGGTTGTTCTTCCAGAAGACTTGGGTTAGATTCCCAGCACTCACATAATGGCTTAAAACTGTTTGTAACTTCACTTCCAGGGGATCCCTGAGCAGGCATACCGAGATACATAGACATATATGCAGGCAGAGCATTCATACACTTAATATAATATAAAGAAAACGGACACTAAAAAAAGAAAATGCCTTCACAGACTTGCCTACAGTCAACTGGATGAAGGCATTTTCCCAATTGAGGTTCTCTCTTCCCAGAAGCCTCTAGCCTTGTGACCCAGGTTGACAGTTGGCAAAGAACTAACAAGTGCAGATGACAGAGCTCCCCCGACTAAAATGTTTCTGACTTATTTTTTTAATGTATGTTTAAGAAAAAGAGCCAAAGAAAGACACATGAAACGCACAGATGCAGAAACACACATTCACACACAGGAACCCCATAATACCACAAAACCATAAAAACAAAAGCTGTGGTTTATACACACAGGATCTGTAAGGTTTTAAAAGAAATGCCCTGGTAGCATTATGAGACAAAGAATCCTCTAAAGATGCTGCTGAGTCTGTTTTGTGTTTGACAATCGTGCATTCAGAAAACTTTTAGCATCACCAAATCTTTGACCCCCACATTCAGTTACAGGCCTCCATATGAGCCACAATGCAGTCTTAGTTGGGGTTTGTATTGCTGTGATTAAAACACCATGACCCAAAGCTACTTGGGGAGGAAAGAATTTATTTCAGCTTACAGTTTATAGTGTATCATCCAGGGAAGTCAAGGCAGGAACCCGGGCAGAGGCCACAGAGGAGTGCTGCTTACTGGCTTGCTCCTCAAAGCTTGCTCAGCCTGCTTTGTTACACAACCCAGGGCCTTCAGCCCAGGGAGGCACCGCCCACAGTGAGTGATCATTCGCCAAGAAAACGCCCTAACGACTCGCCTACATGCCAATCTGTGGAGGCATTTTTCAATTAAGAGTCTTCTTCCTAGATATGTCTCAGTTTGTGTCGAGTTGACAAAGCCCGTCTAGCACAGATGTACAGTTTAAGCTGTGAACTAGCTGCCATTAGTGCCTCCCTAGTTGTGAAAACTTGAATGTTTCCTATGGTCGTCATATGTTACCCACAGAACAAAGTAACTGCCAACTGAGAGCAACTGTGGTTGTGTCTAATTTTACTTTTTAAAAAAAAAATATTTGTTTTATATTTTATGTACATTGGTGTTTTGCCTGCATGTATGTATATGTGAGGGTGTCAGATCCCCTGGAACAAGGGTTATAGACAGTTGTAAGCCACCGTGTGGGTGCTGGGAATTGAACCTGGGTCCTCTGGAAGAGCAACCAGTGCTCTTCACTGCTGAGCCATCTCTCCAGCACCCTAATTTTACTTTTAACTTTTAACTCTTGATGGAGGAACTGATAACTGTTTGCTTCTCTGCCCGTAAGATCCTTATAGCCAAAATGGGGTTCAAAGTAAATACTTAGTGATTTCTTGCGTCAAACCAAATGCTTTACAGGTGAGAGCACACCGACATTTCTGCACTATTGACGTCTAGGTAGCTGCATACTTTAGCACAACAAGAAAGCGCCTCTCGCCTTCATGAGAACATCATAGGATCCCTCTTGTGAAGAATTAATCTGTGCCTTATCGGTTCAGATTTGTTGTGCTGCTTTTTTGTTTGTGTTCTTTTTAGGATGGGCACACGGATCAATTCTGTTATAGTGCGAGGGTCCTGTAAAGCAGCAGTTCTCAACCTGTGGGTTGCAACCCTTTGGGGGTCAAACGACTCTTTCACAGGGGTTAAGACCATCGGCATCTCAGATGTCTACATTATGATTCATAACAGTAGCAAAATTACAGTTTATGAAGTAACAGTGAAAATAATTTTATGGTTGGGGGTCACCACAGCATGAGGAGCTGTATTAGAGGATAAAGCATTAGGAAGGTTGAGAACCACTGTTATCAAGGGAGAAGAGAACAAGGCTAAATTTGGATTATCTTTGATCTCAGGCTTAAAACTCAGTAGACAGTACTGAGTTCCTTTAAGAAAGAACAGTAGTGGGTAGCATGAAGAATTTCTCTTGGACGGTTCATAATTATTTCATTGCGGTGATAGGCGAGTGGCTTGGGGAAATAAATGGTAATTTTAACTGGCTAGATCCTGAAATAAACACCAATTATACTCCAGTTCATTTTCCTGCATCTCACGACTCCCTTCTTTGAATTTCTTCTTTGAATTAGGTTTAAAACCCACTGTGGCCTTGTGTCAGCAGAAGTGTAGACGGACTGGGACTCTGGAGAGCAATTATTGTTCGAGCAACTTTGGTAAGAAGCAGAAACCAGCCTTTTCTCTCTAATGAGAAACTTGAGACTGTGGCTTAATCTCGGCGGCACTCCCGTGACTGGAATAGTGGCGGTGGGGCAGCAGCGTCCCTTTACCCACCTGCCTCAGAGCATGCCCACCTGTGCTCTCTGCGCTGTTTGATTTTACAGTGAGAAAAGCCAGCTTTAGAAACAGTGCCTTTCCCCCCACCTTATCAGTGTAATAAGCTGACTCTTGGCCCATGACACTGCGACTCTGTGTCTTCTGTCTGGTTTCTGAAAAATCCTATATAATCTGTTTTCCTTTTCCATACACCAGAGAATTATTTTCTCACACTGGGATTTTCAATTTAACTACACTAGACAGTTCAGCTCACGTTCAAATGGTGTCCTCTCTCAAAGAAATGCAAGTATCTTCTCAGATGTGTCTTTCTATAATGCTAAGGTAAAATGTGAAAACCTGACATCCGTTTGAAGTTCTTGTAAACTGGAACCTGAGGAGGGAGTAGCTTGGCTCTTGGGGGTTCTAAGGGATTTTTCCAATTAAAAACTTGCATCATCGAGAAAACCACTTGAGAACAAAAAATGCCAAATTCAGTGCCAATTCAGGAAAAGAAAGTTGCTGCCCCCAAATAGGTTATCAAAAACACAGCTGCCCCCCCCACCCCCCACCCCCCACCACCCAGTTCCTGCTTGTTTTCATGCCCTTAAGTGGTAACTGACTGCAGACCAGGGGATGTTCTGTAGGGAAGGGATGGCTCAGCTTGATATGCTGAGTTTAAATGACTGCATAAAAATGTAAGCCAGGTGTATTTGCAACCACACGTGGCTTAGCGCTTTGTGGGAGACGGGTAAGAAATTGCCTTCCTGTGCCTTGGGAGCCCCCTGATGTCAGACTACAGACTGACATTTTGAGGTGGACCCCCCCATTACCAGGAATCAAGGGAAAGTGTGTTAGGAATTCTGATTTTAGGAGTTTGGTGTATTCCATAAGCTCTGGGCTCACACTGTCCGGAGGAGTTATGTTACCTAAGTCTAAAACTAGATTTGGCTTATTGTCTAGGACTCACTTAGATGACACAGTGACCAAATATTATCACCAAGGGACAGTGAGTTCTCAACCGTGGAAGGAAACACTCCCCAGGAGCAGTTTTTGGTTGTACTGGGGAGGGCTACTACGAGAACACAGCTCACTCTTTGTTTTAAGTTAATAGCTCAGTTCTCTACTTTGATTTTCTAAGTGAGATAAACAGATAAGTAAGGCTCATAACTCTATCCCTTAAGTGGCAATCTATCCACATGTTAGAACATTTTAAGAGGGTCTCCATCTCAACAACAGGCTGCAGTTGAGGAAGCAGTTACTGGGAACCAACCCCAGCACAGCCCTATAGCTTCATGATGCTCTTCTAACCTACGATTGGATGATCAATTTCAAGAACTATTTAATGGTAAATTTTCAGTTCTGAAACTTAAGAGAATTAAAATCGTGCTCAGCTCTGCTTGGGTTCGCCTTCACTCTGAGTTTTCTTCTACAGTGTTAGCTGGCACAGTCATCACAACGGTCACTCGAGGAGGGAGTTTGCATGCCACCGTCTCGGTCATCAGCATCTACAGGGAGGGCAACCTGGCCATTCAGCAGGCCGGCAAGAACATGAGCGTCAAGCTCACCGTGGTCTGCAGGCAGTGCCCCCTTCTCAGGAGAGGTAAGCCGGACTCTAGCCTTTCTCCGGGTGAGCTCAGAAGCAGCAAAGCGAAGGAGACGGCCTCTCTGAGCAAGTCATGGACCTTTCCAGGCAGGAGCTGGTGTAGGGAAGTGGAATTGGGGCTAAAACATTGTCCATTTCTGACAGAGAAGGAAGCCTTTAGCCATAAGCATGAAGGAAAAAAATATTTATTTTTATATTCTCTTTCTTTAGGTCTAAATTACATTATTATGGGACAAGTGGGTGAAGACGGGCGTGGCAAAATCATGCCGAACAGCTTTGTGAAGATGTTCAAGAATAAGAATCAGAAGCCTCTGAACGCCCTGAAAAACAAGCAGTGTTAACCTGAGCTCTATCGCTTCAGCTACACTTGCTCATCGCCTCCGGAAGATCTATTCTCCCCATGTAGGAAAAACCCATACAATTTAGTGTTGAGCGTTCTGGAAGGTGGGGTCAAGATGGATGTGTGAGCCCTCCGGTATTGTTGGTGGAAGCCCTGAGCCTGCACTGCGAGGAGCAGATGTCTGAGAACCCTCCAACCCACTGCCTGAGAGAGAACAGCCACAGCACTGGCAGCTGGAAGCTTGTATATACATCCCTGAAGAAGGATATTCTAGAATTGAGTTGTACGAAGATATAAAAAGGATTTTATAAAGTGCAATATTTATAATGATATGTGTTTACCGTCAAGCATTTGCTCTGAGGGGTCACGTCTTTTCTCTTGCAATTTTTAAACCGATGCTTAATAAAATATTTTAAATGATTACAAGGCAGCTAGTAAACGTGTTCTTACATAAATTACAGCTGTGGAACCACTCGAGTTTAACAATATTCGAGATGCTATCTGCACATAAGGCTTTCATTGTATCAGTTTAGAGTTGGCACTCTTAAGAATTCCAAGGATGAGACCGATGCAATAATGCCAACAGACTATTATCTCCTCTATAAGAACAGAAAGGTGTCCCTCCGGCATCCAGAAATTGCTTCATTTTTGTCTGTGCAATGGCAGCTCAGGTATATACAAGGACTTCCCCAGAGTACACTTCTCATCAGAGACAGTACAGTCATCTAAGAGTCCTAATTCCAAACCCAGTGTTCACAATGCCACTAGAAGAGGCTCTCCCAACCCCAGGAGAAAGCTGTCTCCCACTTGAAGCATTTAGTACTAAGGACTAATATCTAGGCTTGCACTTGCTAGTTAGTCTAAGCAATAAGTTGATCTGATGGAACATTCATCCGGTGAGCTCCAGGGCCTTTTCCCTGTCCATACGCATTTCATGGAATCAGATCGTATCAGCTGAGATGAACTGCTCAAAAGGCAGCTGTACCTGCAATGGGTATGGCAGTCTGCCTTCTAGAAGGTTGTTGGCTAGGGACTGTGAAAGAGGGTGTATTATCTCCATCTAAAGATGGTAGAAGGAACACCAAATGAACAAAGGCATGGGTCACCACGTCTCCTATGGTAGGAATAAAGTTTTCAAAATAAGGGAAACTCTTTATTTTGAATGAAAATGGCAATTCCCAGTTCTCGAGCTGACAAACCCTTAAATATTAATGTAAGTTGAAAGGCTATTTTGGCAGCTGATTCCATGTAAGAGCGATTAATAGTCAGCTGGAAGGGTCAGAAATTGTTCTAAGCTCTGCTTCTGAGATGCCCATCGGTACCAGGATCTCACCATCTGGAAAAGAGGATGAGTTAGAGGACCACGCAGCTGCTGGGTGGTGGCTTCTCTGGGCAGTGCCACCTGGTAGACAGGCCAGCCAAGAATGCACCTCAGGGACCTCAGGGACATGGGGATGATCACATCCTTTTGTCTCTCGGCAGATGCTTCTTCCTGGCACGTCAGACAGCTTGTTGATATGGCACCACTGTGATCGCATTGTCTCCTGTGCAAAGACTCCCAGTGGGGTCTGGAGTCATATCGCAGGAAAACCCGAGAACAGAGATCCAAGCTATTAGTCCCACTAACAGCTCTGACACAAACAACTGCTAAAGGGTCCGTGCTTAATAATTCATGGCACTGGCTTGCCTTTCAACTCAGTTGTTTAAACAAAGAAAATCAAGCTGAGTTGTAAGACTATTCTTCCTGGTCCAATACATTTTCTAACTTCTGTTATAAAATCGTTTATTTAGACTGAGTTTCAGTTTCCTGGGTTTTAAACTGAGGGAGTTGCAGTAGGGCACCTCTATCCACTGACCCATCTCACCAGCCTTATACACAGAATATTTTTTAAACTTTCCCATTTCCATGTACTGTAGCAGGTTGCTACCGTGCCTTTTTGCCTTCTAGCTCAGGAACGAGAAAGGCTAGAAAGAAAGAAAGAAATCTTCACTGCCCTTGTAGGTAGCCTGGAAAGGTAGAAAGAGAGGAAGGAAGAAATATTCAGAGCCCTTTTTGGCTTTTGAAGCTTGGAGAGCAGGAGCTGATAGTGAGCTGGGCTCACATCTCAGCACGATATCCCCAATTTAATTTCTCCAACCAAAGTTCTTCTAAGTAATAACCAACCCACCAACGACCAAACCCTGGCTCTCTGGGTTTCAACCAATCATAAGGACAAGCCACACCTGGCAAAATAGTTGCACATAACCAAATCATAGCCACCAGTAATGAATATTCTAAATGTTCTAAAACTCATTAGCATCCACTTCACCTGGGATGGGAACAAAAACATAGTCCAAATGCCATTTTGTGTTTTTAAAGAAACCAAAATCACAAAACTCCTTCAAGGCATCCTGCTACAATGTATCATGAAGCAAAATTTAAAGAACAAATGTCATATAGATACCTTTCCCCAGTAACAGTGAATAATTAGAAATTGGTGCCCCCAAAAAAGTAAACAAAAGTAACAAAAACAATAATAAAACCTTTTTCAGGAAATTAAGAAATATACTCTTAAATAATTAACTTCTAAATTCATAACACAAAATAAAAAATATTAAAAATAATTTAGGGTTAAAAATAACTTAGGTTAAAAATAAACACTTTAAATTTTATAATTTCACAAATGATATAAAGTAGGGCGTTAGTAAAAGAAAAACTGTAAACTTTTACAAGGAGAGAGAGCCAGGCGTGGTGGTGCTCACTTTTGATCCCAGCATGTAGGAGGCAGAGGCCAGCTTGGTCTACAAAGTGAGTCCAGGCCAGCCAGGGCTACATAGTGAGATTCTGCCTTAAAAGCCAAACAGGCAAACAAAAAGCCTAAAAGGTAGGGAGAGGGAATGGGGGGGGAGGGTTCCCATTAAAGTAGCTGCCACTCAAGGCTCAGGACCTGAGTTTGGATCTCCAGCACCCACAAGAAAGCATGTACACTAGCACAGTAATCCCAGAACTGGAAATGCAATACTTTAAAATAGGAAAGCTGGGGAAACTGAGTCAGGCAGAATCATAGTGCTTGCTGAAAGCCAGCATAGCTGAATCTGTGAGCTCCAGGTTCAGGGACTCTCAAAGAATAAGGTGGGGAGTAAAAGAGGAAGGCATTCATCATTGCTATCTTGCCTCTACACACACGTGCACACATGCAAATACACACACATACACACACACACAGATGCTCTTAACATAGAAACTGAGTCAAAAAGTAGTTATAAATAACAGATGAAGTTAACAAAGCTAAAAGCTGCTTCTTTGAAATGACTAATATAGTTCAGAAAGCTCTGCCAAGATTAAACATTAAAAGTAGTAAAGAGATGACTCAGTGGTTAAAAGCAATGACTGCTCTTCCAGAGAAACTGTGTTCAATTCCCACAACCATCTGCATCTCCAGTTCCAAGGGATCTGATACCCTCTTCTGGTCTCTTTGGGCACTGCATGCATAAGGTGCATAAATGTACATGCAGTTAAAATTCCCATACATGTAAACTATATATATATATATATATATATATATATATATATATATATATATATATATATATATACACACACACACACACACACACACACACCAGGTAAGACCAATTTTATGACTAAAAGGGGACCTTTTCTCAGGTATTATAGATGATTAAGTAGTAATAAGAATCCCAGGCACAATGGTGCTCACCTGTAATGTCGGCTGCTCTGAAAGCTGAGGCCAAGAAATGGAGGCCACATATAAGACTGACACACTCACTTCCTCTATTCTCTCTCTCCTTCTCCCCCCTTCTCTCCTCTCTCCCAACAGAGTAATAATAACAAAATGACATTACTAGTTCTTCCTGCCTACAGGTTGGAAAATGCATATGAAATAAAGGGGAAATGAAACCTCTGGGGTGAGGGTAGGGGTGCCTAGCAACATGGACTTAAGTAGAAAAACATCTTAAAGTCCTACAACCACTGAAGACATCCAGTAAGTATTTTAAAATATTCCTTCAAAGAAACTCCAAACTCAATTAGTTTTATTTGGAAAGTTTATCAGAAATCTAAAGAGTAAGCACTGTCCACCTAACACAAACTATCCCAGGGTGTAAACAAGGAAAGAACACGGGGGACTTTCTGTGAGATTAATAACCTTAATTCTAAAAGTTTAGCAGACAGTAGGCGCCGGGGAAATATCGTCTGATTTCATTTAGGGACATAAGTGCAAAGCTCTAAACAAAATATTGCCATGCATTCAACAAGTAAAAAAGGCAACATGTAAATACACTTCACTGCACTGATCCTCTCTGCAATGCTATCTAGGAAGTTTTGGTGCAACTGGATTCTCAGACTCCTAAGAACTCTACAGGTCTCTTTTGGTACCATTCTTTACAGATGATGTGTGTGTGTGTGTGTGTGTGTGTGTGTGTGTATGTGTGAATATACATATACATGTGTGTGTGTGAATTATTAGGTAATCTTCTATAATATTCTACAATACAAGTTTCCACGGCTATCCTTTGCTATTTTTCCTTTGGCCTCCCCAAATGGTGCCTCTGATGGAAGGAGACAGTGTACCAGGTATCAGGTACCATACCAGGTGGGTGTAACATCTCAGCCCAAAGTTTTATTTGCACAGAAGCTCCATCCCACAGTGCTAGAGGCACAGCTCCCAGACTCCTCACAGGTGTCAGGCCCTTACATGCTCAGGAAAACCCAAAGCTCTGGTTCCCCACTAGATATTCCTAGTTGGTTATGGCTCCTCCTAGTTCAGATGTAATTTGCAAATCAGAGCTCATGGTTCTTAACCATAAAGCAAGTTTGCCTAGCGACAAAGTTGACATACCATATTATCAAATCCCTAGGTAACAGATTAGATGAGACTGGGGATGAGGTTCCACTGGCCGGGTGGTTGCCTAGCACCAAGCCCTGCAGTTGATCCCCAGCATGGCATAAACCAGGCGTGGTAGTGCGCACCTGCAATCTACCTCTTGATCTTTATAATGCAGAAAGTGATCAATATGATTCCACGATCTTTTTTCTTAACAAAAATAAACCTTGAGCAACCTGTGAATATAAGAAAAATGTCATCAATGTCACAAGGAACCCTCTGGCAAACTTCATGGTGAGCTACTAAAAGCATCTAAGATTAGTGATCAAACAAAAACGTATGACACAACAACTTCTATTAAAAATTGTACCTGATGATCTAGACAGTGTAGTGAGGCAAGAAATAAAACCGTATGATGCAAAAATCGGAAAGGAAGACATAATGCAAAGATGATGTGTTATCCAAATAAAACTCAGTTGAAGAAACTCACGGGTAAATGATAAGAAGAGTTACTTTATCATTAAAAGAAGGGAGTGTTGGCGAGACGGCTCGGCAGGTAAAGACACTGACCACCAATGAACCACGTTGAGTTTGATCCCTAAAACTTACATAATGGAAAGAGAGAACTGACTCCTGCAAGTTGGCCTCTGGCCTCTGCATGCACACAGTAGCATGTATGCCCATCACACACAAACACACATCTACTTGTGTGTTCTAAGCTAAATATATAAAATATAACTAAAAATAAGAGTTTCACATGTTTGTCTCAGATATAAAAATAGGCTCTAACTTGTCTATCACTGGGCTAACCAGCCTGAACAAGTTTGCAGGGGAAGTCCCCTGTCTACCTCCTCTCCCATTTTAGGGATTACAGACACATAACACTGCGCCTGGGTCCAGCTTTTTGTGGATTCTGGGGATCTGAACTCGGATCATCAGGCTTGTGCAGCAAGTTCTTTTGCCTGCTGAGCCATGTCATGACCCCTTAAATAACAGTCCTGGTGGGGAAGGCAGAGAATGAATTGATGGCTAATTGTGGAAGAAGAGAACGGAGCTTGCCCATACTTTTGATTGCCTGGGGCACTTTTTTAAAACATATGTTTACCTCCTATATAAATAAGCCTGCTGCTTTACTTCTTGTGTTCCTGTAATTTAACATACATCAGAAACCAGGACTCCTGAAAATGTTATTCTAAAGCATATGATTAGAACATAAAACAATTCCCAAGTTTTGTGTGGTATAGCTGGTGTTCATCTTCAAATGCAGATAAAAACAAGAGAATTAAGGAAACGAGAAATTATCACGTGAAAGAGAAAGTCTTCTAAGAATGTCCTCTAGAAACAGTGTGTTTACACATGGAGGGAGAATGTGATGCCAGGAAGTGAATAAATATTGACTCACCAGTGAGACATCCAGAGCAGCCATTGTCCCTAATATTTTTTAGTGTAATTTTTTCTTTGTGTATGTGTTCCTGTTTGCACATGCATGTGGAGGCCAGAGGTTGACTTTAGGTGTCTTTATTTTCTACCGTGTGTGTGTGTGTGTGTGTGTGTGTGTGTGTGTGTGTGTCCTGATCATGCATGTGTGGGGGTCAGACAGAGGTCAATGTAGAGTCTTCCTCTATCACTCTGAGACAGGATCTTCAAGCCCAGACTGCCCAGACTACTACTTTAGCTAGAATGGTTGGTCAGTGAACCCCTGGTGTCCATTCTTCAATGCTCCAACTGGGGTTACAGTTTTGCACTGTCATATGTGGCTTTTGTGTGCGCTGGGGATCTGAAGTCTTGTCCTCATGCTTGCAGAGCAAGCAGTGCATCCACTGAGCCATCTTCTAAGTCGGCTAACATGAGAAACCTGAACGTGACTCCCACCCATTCAACAAGACTAGCTGGCCAGCACGCCCCAGGGGTTCTGTCTCTGCCTTGCCACCACTGAGACCATGGGTGGGTGCTGAGGATCGAACTCAGGACTTCAGGCTTACATGGCAAGCTATTACTTTACCTACTGAGCTATTTCCTCAACCCTTATTAGTCTCGTTCTGAATCAGGCCTAGTTTGTTTATTCTTCAAGGCTTATGATCTCAAATTATTTAGTATTTTAGAAATGTACCGTATTTAGAATGTACTTGTATTTAGAAATACAAGTCTTAGGAATTAAAAAACAAAAAACAAAAAAACATTAACTAGGAAGAGGTAATATGTATTCATTAGAGATGAAACGAAGAACATTTCCAGTTTTATCTTTTTATCAAAGACTAAGAATGATTAGTAATTGGTTATATGTGTCCTTCTACTGATCAGTAATTACAACCTCCACTTACTTTTAGAAAGATAGTAATTAGAATGAAATTTGAATGCATTACTAATTATGATCGAGTGTACAGATCATCATTGGAGCATCATGGTGTCACACACACTGGGTTTGACTGTTGACATGCCCTCATAGGAGGGGCTGGAAAGGGCGACTGGACCCTCATCTGAGTGTTCAGCCACACCTAACCAGTTTTATGCAATTCTGCCCTAATTGCACTTAGCCTCATGGTCTCTGGGAAGGGCTAGAGTATATAGGCCCGGGAAGATTACTTTGCAGCCATGGGGCAGTCATAATCCATGTTGAGTGCAGAATTTCCAGTGAGAATGCTTTAAGGTCACCCGCATTCCTGCCTCTAAATCCTCATCCATTGTTCTGTTAGCAAGCCTAATAAACTTACTGGTCTCCCAGGGTGAACTTCAGTGTGACTACTTTGGTTTGTCATTGGAACTTTAGGAGGCCAGGAGGTCCTGCTTAGCGCCCCCACAGGGAGACAGTTCCCAAAAACGTGGGCAGTAGAGTCTTCACATTTTTAATTATTAAAATGCAATCCCACTGGGTCTCAGTGCTAGAAATTACTGAATATTGCTAAGAAGACCTGAGTAAACAGACAGATGCATTATGGTGATGGATTGAAAGACACTGCTAAAATGTAAATTCTTCCAAAGTTAGTCTCTAGATTTAATGTAATTCCAATCAGAATGTCAACTTGGTTTTTGTTTAGAAATTGATCGCTGCAGTTTGTGTGAGAAAGCAGACAACCTAGATGGTAAAATTCATTTTGAAAAGTACTGAACACAATGGCAATTATCTGTGTATTCTCCATCAGCATGCTGTTGATCCCGAGCGGCAAGCCTTTCCCAGCTCCACAGCACAGGTTAGTTCTTTTGTAGTAGTGAGCTGTAAAGATGCCTGTTGTTTTCTTTGGCCTACTCCATTACAGCTTTATTTATTTCTCATCAGGCTGACACACTGAAATTCACTGTTTGAAGCAAGGGCTCACCAGGTAGTTCTAGCTTGTCTGCAGTCCACCATGTTGTCAAGGCTGGTTTAGAACCCTAAAATCCTCCTGCCTTATCTTTCTGAACATTGGGATTGCAGGTGTGTGCCACCAGGCTCAGCTTAAAACTCACCGTTTTTAATAAAAGTGCAGCTTTCTGAATTCTGCAGTCGATCTTCTTTCACAGATCCTGTGAACCAATGCTTAGACTTCAGTTTCTAACGCTTTACCTTGTATAGTGCGACATGGCGCAGCGTGCAGTCTATAGCCTTCCTGACTAGCTAGACTCTTTAGGATTCATCTGTCACTGTAAGTATCACCAGTCTGTATGTGTGATGGCTTTATGTGTTAACTTGCCTAGGATTAATTTCATTTCCCAGAATTCTCTGTGTGCTTCCGATTAGGGTGTGAGACGTGAAGAGTGATACAGCAGCTTTTTTGTTCTTTCTGCTAGGACTTTCTAACTCACATGTGCTGATTCATCTTGCTGACGTGAGATGGCATCACCTTTCTTTGGTCTTCCTTCAGCATCTTCTTCCTGAGCCAAAGGTGTGTTTACCAACACACTTCCAAAGGCACATAGCAAAAGGCAACAGTGCCACCACAGGATGTGACTGCATAAGGCTGGAGGCACATGATGCATCGTGCTCTCTTCTTTATATCTGCCTTTCCTTCTGGCTGCTACCTAAGGATGTCTAACATTCGATGCAAAGACACCAGAAACTGCTCATCAATTCAACAAGTGCGATGTGAGATCCTTGTGATCTGCACACACGTGCACACTCCTGACACACACGCTTGTAACTGTCCTAGCAGCTTTATTTCTCTACCTGAACTTGGGACTGATACATCCTTTTTATTCTAAATAGATTAAAACTATGTAAATACACAATTTGTTTATCCATTGTCTAGTTGAAAAGCTTTTAGTTGTTTTTAGTTTGGGACAATGAATAAAGCTTTCATGAGTGGTCACATACAGATTTTTGTGTGGATATACTAATTACAAATATGCTATACTAGGGAAGAGTACAGTTAAGTATAATTGCTACTGGAAGTTGTAAGTGTTGCTAAGAGTGTCTGATGTTGGTATTTTGCATTTTAGGCCTTTGTGACCATAAGTTTAAAAAAAACACTAAAGTTTATGGATGGTATATGAATTATATATCAATTTAAAATTTTTATTACATTGTGTGTGTGTGTGTGTGTGTGTGTGTGTATGAATGTGGATGCTGTGTGACACAGTATACATGTGGCTGTCAGAGGACAACTTGTAGGTTTTCTGTGCCTTGTGCGTGCCAGGGATTGAACTCAGGTCATCGGGCTTGGTGGCAAGCGCCTTTACCCACTGAGCCATCTTGCCGTCCCTAGATCTCAAATTTAAAAAGCAGATGAGAGGCTGGAGAGACAGCTCAGTGGTTAAGAACATTGCTCTTGTAGAGGACCTATTTAACTCCCAGCCCCTCCATGGCGGTCACAACTGTCTGTAATTCCAGTTCCAGGGGAATCCAACACCTCTGACTTCTGTGAATATCAAGCACACACATGGTACAGATATACATGCAGGCATAAAATAAAATAAAATAAAGGAATTAAAAAATAAAAAGCAAATAATAGTAAAATGCTCAAGTTCTATCAATTTATAATCTAATGTCAAATTTTATTCACCTTTTTTCTTATAATATGCTGTCATTCAAAATATACCTCATCAGTAATTCATGCACACAATAGGCACTCTATAAATTTTTTTAATAATTAGGTATTTTTTAGAATGACTAAAAATCCGGATGTAAAATCCCAATTGGGAGGCACATAATCCCATTGTAGACAAAATATATAACTTTACAATAAACATTTTTATAAGAATTTGCCCCAAAGAGGGAACACTTAAACTTGAACATTTAAAACAAATGTAAAAAGCAAGATGAAACCTAACATTAGAATACAGAGACGCCCCAGGGTAGAGGGTGCTCACAGACCAAGGGCTGCCGGCACCCATGGCCTCAATGCTGGCTGACATTCAGGTAAGAAGGTAACCAGGTGCATTCCTCACAGAATGTGCTGCAGGAATGCTTATGCAACAGCTGGGGGAACCTTCAGCTAAACCCTTACCTGAACACTGAAAAGAGGTCAAAACACCTTTTATTTTCAAATTGAAAAAACAATGCTTTACATCTCCAGCAGCAAGCATGATGTCACTTTTCTAGAAGCTATGTTAAACCACATGGGAAGCCCTTCAGAAGAAGAGCTCAAGAACCTTCATTTGAACATAAAGGGGCTCTCTTCAAGGCCCCAGTGCTCTCCAACCGAGCCTGCTGTGACCGTACATGAAGACAAGCAGCTTCTACTGTGTAATGGCGAGTTTTACTCCAACTTGAAAAATTAAAAGGAAAAAGTTAAAACTAATCAAATACCTAGAGAAGTAACTTTGCAAATGCATAAATATAAACAAATATTCTATGGCTAAAAGATGTCCACTATTTTTCAAAACCACAGAATTCTATAAATATTTAAGCATATGACCTACTTTAGTACAGAGAAATACATATAAAATAACTCAAAAAACAAAAAAATATAAAATTATTATAACCATGTAAAAGTAAATATATTATACAACAAAACCAAGGTGAATTTAGATTGATAGGCCTAAAATAATTAATTTGTTTGTTTGTTGGTTGTTTTGTTTTTGTTTTTTTTTGAGACAGGGTTTCTCTGTGTAGCTCTGCCTATCCTGGAATCTGGTTTGTAGATCAGGCTGGCTTTGAACGCAGGGATCCACCTGCTCCTGCCTCCCAAGTGCTGGGATTAAAGGCATACCAGGCTTAAATTCAAATATCCATTACAGACTTTTTTCTTTGTTGCTTAAGATTATAACAAAAGAAAAATACGGTATTTTAGATAAAACTACACCCCTAAACAATAAATAGTGACCTCTATGTGAACTCCTAAAACAAGAGATTTTAACACCTTGAGCTCTGTATTTCAAGTGTCTCTTAAGGTAGCTGCATTTGCTGATCTTCATTTTACAAAATGGAGTGAGCAGTGAGTACACTGATGGCTGCCCCTCTTAAACATTGTGGATTTTAAGCACTGACCAACTAAGAAAACCAAATAGCATGCTAATAAAACTGTTTACTTAATCTGTTTTTGCTTCTACAAAAAGCCACAGACAGGTTTTAAAAAACTAACTCTATATACATATTTTACATGACATATATTTATGCTATAAATATTTAAAGAATGGCTTTTATGTAATTGTTTATGTCCATATATATCTTATTAATTTAATTGCAAGGTATGCAAATACAGTCTTTCAGATTTGTTATGGAAAATTATTTCTACAAGATTTAGAAAATGATTAATTTCTTGGATAAAACATGGCATATTTAGAAGTCCGAAAGCCAAGCAAATCCCTTATTTCATTTCTGAACTTGGACAGATCTTGACGCAGTTCGTTGAGATTCTCCACAGTTGCCTGGTCTGTGCTCTGCATCTTCTGCCGCATGGACGTCAGGTACCGATGCACTAGGCAGCACATCACTTTCTGGTAGTTCTCATCTCTCTTCTGCTTCAAGTTTCTCCACTCCTTCAGAACAAACCATCACAGGTAATAATGACAGCAGAAACAATGCAAATGTAAGTATACACATATATGTAAGAAAACATGCACACACACTCATATATACATACATATTTGCAATTCTGAGGAGTGAGCTTAGGGCCCCATGCATGCTAGGTAAATGTCTGCCACAGCTTATCCTCCAGCCCAGAGACAATGTTTGAATGAGATATATACACTTTCAACGCATTTAGAGGATAGTTTACTTTGGGATAAGTCACAGTCAGTCCACATCTAAAACAATATAGCCTGCATATCTGTTTCATTCACTCACCTTTAGGCTAATATCACTGAAAAAATTTAGTTTTAGTAGTCCTCAGTCTACAACAGAGATGTGCAGACTACCACCGCAAGCCAAGCACAGCCCACTTCCTGTCTTTCTTACCATATAAGCTAAGAATGGCTTTACAAATGAATACTTGTAGTCAGTTTTATAATGGACAATCCTTTGGCTTTCAACCCTAATTATACAAAAATTTAACTCTACCACAGGGAATTCTATGTTTTCCATAGTAACTTATTACAATGACTGATATTGTTATATTTTTAATTTCATCTATAAAAGGTTTTTTTTTAAATTTTCTCTTATGTAACTGCTTAGATGATGTTTGTCCTGCAAAGTGTAAAATATTTACCACCTGATTTTTTAGGAAACTTATCAATCCTTGGCTTATAAGCAGCATGAACAGGGTAAGGAATATAAGAGTAACTTTCAAGACCTAAAAAGAATATGAACTAATAGTCATTCTTTAAATCTATAGTGAAAGATGAGGTATTTTAGATCATTTCTCATGCTTTCAAATTACAGGAGAAGAATTCATGTGTTAGGAAAATTTGAAAATAAAAAAAAAGAACCAAAACCAAACCAAGAATCCTCGGTTCTATTTCTTACTCTCAATCATGTACTGACTCTTTACATTAGATATTACAACATGTACTGAGGACACAACAGTGGAAAACATGTCAGCCCAGCCCTTACTAAACTTGGATATTGTGCTTTAAGGAACATCTGATCCATCACATGGGTATGTAAAAAAAGAAAGAAAGAGAAACATCTGAGCTGGGCATGGTGGCACACAGCCACGTGTGGTACCACACACCCATCATCCCAGCCTACAGCAGGCAGGTGCAGGAGGATTGCTGTAACTCTGATGCCAGCCTAGTCTACATAGCAAGTTCCATGTCAGTCAGGGTTATATAATACGATTGCCTCTCAGAACAATAAAACAAACGAAGAAAGAAAAGTGCAATTTAGCAATTGTAAAACTGGTGCAGTTCAAACCTCTAATTTCTCACCTTTAAACTGTTTTGCCGTTTCACCTTGCCTTTCGATGTATGAGAGCAAATCCACTTACTGAGGCTACTGATCATATAGCAGATAGTCTTCGGTGAAGGGACAATGTTGAAAGGTGGGGGCAGGGTACATTTGTCATCAAAGTAGCTAAGCCATAGCTTTGCTCGAGCAAACTTCCATTCTTTATCCTCATGATTCTGTGAGGCAAGGAGAAAGCAGGATAGAATAAGAACATGGACACACATGAATGTGGGCAGATTGGGGAGCTATTGATTAAAATTGTCTAAATGTCACCATACCTTACAGATTAAAAAACTGGTCAAATATGTACAACTATTAGACATTATATTCTAAAATCTATATTTAATTTTAAAAAATATTATTCCTTAAATCTGTAATCTTCAGGTATCTGACTTCATATATTTCATGTGATTTGAAGAAAAAAAATCAAGCATTAAAAGAACACTTACTGCTATCAACTGAAAGCTTTTGTGAAGCATGGCTACCAGCAGCTTCGTAAGCACGATCACAACCACGACGTTGTAAGTTCCAACTATCACGGCTCCCACGAAGGACTGCAGTTCTTCCCCATAGCTAAACCTCGTGACAAAGATGGCTACGTGTGCTAAGGAGAAGATGTACCAGAACAAAGCAAAGCAGGTGCCGATGAACCTGGAAGGGCAAGCACATTCTGTTCAAAAAGGAAGTAGCAAGAACAGAACACTTACATCAAGATTATACATATGAACCATTAATTACTACAGCTTTGATGTTTAGCACTTGCCTAGCACACACAGAGCCCGGGACTGGATGCCCAGCATTGGAAAAGGCTGCACCATTTTTTATGATACACAGGGGTCTGTTCCTTAAGTTCTAATGCTTCTCAATTCTAATGATCTCTTGAGGACTGTTGAAAACATGAACTCTCCGAGTTGTATCAGCAACCAAGAGTTGCTACAGGTACTTCATAGCTTGGGGTCAGAGATGCTGAACACTCTAATATATGGGATGGATAAAAGAAATTTCCCAAAGTGCTAAGAGTGTAGAAATGTCAAGAGCTCATCTGTTCAGACAGACTTCAGTATAGAAGAAACATGTAACGACTTGGATCTACCACTTAAAATCCTATAGAGAAAGGTGATGAAAAGTTACCCAGGAAAAATGAGTATTTGTTAAATCTTGCAGACATTTAAGAAGGATTTTTCAAAAGAAAAATTTAAGTTCCATTGGTGGAATGACTGACTCAGAGCACAGCAGAGACAAATCTATCTAGTAGAGATGCGGCGATACTCACGAATGGAAGGTGTCATTGCTTTGCTGTTCACAGAAGATGCCAACACAGTCCTTCTGCTCTTTGGGAGTGTACCCTTTGTCATACAGCTGTGTCAGTCCAATTGTGAAGGAAAACAGTACAAGAAGGAACATCCCCAGAAATTTCCCAAAATCTTGTAACATCTGTCCCATCGAAATCTGTGGACGTATCACACGGGTGCTCATTAAAACTATATATTAAATATGAAATTACCAGTAATAAAAGGAAGACAAACATATGATCTACAAGTCATATTCTTTATTTCACTTGACTGAAATATTTCAGAACGTTAAGAGTGTCAAAACTCCAGCTGTGGGAAAACCAAGCCAAAAAACCCAGCTATCTAACAAAAAGCCATTCTAATCAGTGTGTTAGAAGCACAGCCCTTGCCAGATGAGGTCTTCAGAGGATATCACTGCTGTGAAGGGAGAACAGGGAGCATGGGAATTTTTACCTATTTATTATTATTATTATTATTTTAGCTGTTGTTGAGACACAAACTACCCCATGGTTGATCTTGCCATCAGACTCACAATCATGCCTCAGTTTTCCACATACTAGGATTATAGGCAAGCACCACCATTTCTGGCAACATAGATTGTTTAAAGGCCCAGTTGGCAGGGATATGAGGAAAGAACTCTCTGAAAAATCTAAAGGAAAATAAAATACTTGTTTTTATTTTTATATTTTGTGGCTTCTTAAAGTTTACAAATATTGCCAGGTGGTGGTAGTACACATCGTTAATCCCAGTGCTCAGGAGGCAGAGGCAGGCAGATCTCTATGCGTTTGAGGCCAACATGGTCTACAGTGAGTTAGTTCCAGGACAGCCAGATTGACAACAGAGAAATCATGTCTCAAAAAAAAAAAAAAAAGTTTACAAATACTAAATCATTTCATCTGATTTTGCAACTAATTCTCAACTAATGGCCAAAGGACAGCATCATCATTCAGGACTACCCTAATTTCTTTCCAGAAGTGACCACCTTTCTCTCACTTCCCATCCCTGCCGTAACAGTGTTATGTATGCAAGCCACTCTAGCATCGAGAGTTAATAATGACTATCTGCTATATGTTAGCATGGGCAGTGGAAGGCTTTATTTAAGCCTAACTTCATTTTCTTTCATACTCCTTCAATGTCAAAAGATTAGGTACTTTTAATAAATCTTGATTTTTTTAAATTTAAATATCTGTTTAAAGAGTAATTTGATAGCACTTAACATTTACTGTGTATCTTTTTTCTTTTTTTAAGGTTTTAAAAATATTTTACTTATTTTTATTTTATGTACATTAGTGTTTTGCTTTCATGTGTGTCTGTGTAAGGGTGTTGAATCCCTGGGAACAGGAGTTACAGACAGTTATGAGCTGCCATGTGGGTGCTGGGAATTGAACCTGAGTCCTCTGGAAGAGCAGCCAATACTCTCAATCACTGAGCCATGTCTCCAGCCCCTACTATGCATTTTTAAAAAGATTTATTTTTATTTATTTTTATTTTATGTGTATGAATGTTTGCCTGCAGGTATGTATAAGCACCATGGGCATGCCTGATGCCCACAAAGGCCAGAAAAGGGCACTGGATCTCTTGGAACTAGAGTTACAGATGGTTGTGAGCTGCCATGTAAGGTGCTGGGAAATGAACATAGGTACACTGTAAAAACAGTGCTCATCACTGCTGAGCCATCTCTCTAGTTCCTGACAGCACTTTTTCGATACAGGAATTAGCTCTAGAAAGTTAGCAAATAAGGTCGAAGGTAAAGAAGGGTCCATGTATTAAAAATAAAAAAAAAATTAATGTACCATTGACAGAAGCAGCAAAAATTTTGTAACATTCCAAATACCGTTTTTTAAAAAGAATGAAGTATGTCTATATGTACTTGCATGGAACACTTATAAAGTTCACATAACAAAACCAGTAGAGGCTGAGTGCGGTAGTGCATGTCCGCCAATCACAGCACTAGGAAAGTGGAGGCAGAAGAGTTCTGAGTTCAAAGCCAATCCTTTTTTACAGGTAAGTGACAAAGCTCTCTACCCCACTAAGTGAGCTGGCTACTTAAGCAGCAGAAGCATGTGGTGTGCTAAAAATTTTAGCATACTGCAAGCTGGAAACCCAGACTCTGCAACATGTGGTACTCTTCAAAGCCACTTCACTCGCTGGCCCGCTAGTGTATGTGAGTGCCGCTGTAACAGATTCCCACTGTGCCTTTTTACCCTCTAACTATAAAAAATAAGGGAAAGAGAGAAATAAAACTTCACTGCTCTTCAGGCAGCCTTGAAAGAGAGAAAAGAAAAATATTTGCTGCCCTTTTTGGCTGTCCTTAACTGTTTGAAGGCTGAAGATCAGGAGCTGCTAAAAAACAAAAAAAACAAAAAACAAACAAAAAAAAAAACCCAAAAAACAGGAATATCATCTACCAAACCAACTCATCAGCTGCCAACTTCCAACTGCCCACTGTCTCCTTTATGTTCTAAGCAAAGTTCCCAGAAGTCCAAGCAGTATCCAATCATAAGGAATACTACATAGGACAAAAAAACTTATTCAAAACATGCTGCTACACTCTAGCAAAATTCTGATAGAAGAAACAAGGTGAGTTTAGAATCATAAAACTCAAAATATATAAGGAAGAGAAGAAATACATTTTCCTTAAGGTCCTAGCAGTAACTTTAGTGGGTCACTTACAAAACAAAATCATTCACTCAGCTTGTGAATATTCAAAATATAAGCATACCTAAGTCAGCAGGGAATGTTCTAAGGCAATAATAAAGCAACTGCTTTTGACAACTTCAGGAAAGATGACCTTTAAAGAAAGTTCTGGAAGTATTCACTTATCTATAAATAGAGTTTTTGAAAGTGACCTCTTATAATGACATAATTTTAATTTTCAAAAATAATTTTAATTTCACACAATTAAGTTTAAAAAAAAATAAGTGTAACCCAATTTGTATATCAAGGTGGGTAATACTGAAGAAGAACATCAGAAACTGACATCAGGCCTTGCATAATATGGAACTAAAAAAAGTACCGTGGATACCACAGTCGTGGGCACTGGCATGACTGATAAATATGCATGTGATGGGCAAGCAACAAAAACAAACTTCTTGTGGACAGAAAGGTCATAAGCATTATGCATCTGTGCATATATATACAATAATACAATACATATGAAAGTATAAAGAAATGAAAAGAAGAGAATTAAGCTCTCAACACTGAAGTTTATAAAGGAGTTAAAGTTTATAAAGTGCAGACTGAGGGAAAAAATGTTATTGGTTGTCAGAAAAATGGAAATGAAGCTGGGTGCAGCCTAGAGCACATATGCTGTCCAGCACTAGAGGTTGAAGTAGTGGGATCACAAGAGCCCAGGGACTTGCAAGCCTGGGTAACAGCGAAAATCCATAAGAGAGAGAAAAGAGGACTGGGGACATGGGTCATCAGTGCAGTGCCTGATACACACGCATGAGAACCTGATCTGGGATGCCCAGGACCCATGTAAAAATGCCAGGTGTAGTCACTTGTCAGGATGGGAGAAAAAGGAGACAGATAGACCCCCCCAGAGCTCACTGGCCAGACAATTCAATCAGTGAGTGCCAACTTCAGTGAGAAACCCTGTTTCAGAAAGTAAGGTGGAAATCAAAGAAGACTCCGAAAATCAACATCAGGCCTCCATGCATATGTGCACATGCAAATGAAAACATACACACACACACACACAAATTTTTAACTGAAAAAGGAAGGAAAGAGAGAGGCAAGAAAGAGAAGGTAAGAGATACACAGAGAAATAGAGAGAGACACAGGGAGGGACAGACACACATACACATATACACATACACATGGAGGATCATAAGATACTACTATAAGCAACAAATTGGATAATTCAAACAGATGAGCAAATTCCTAAAAATATACAACCTACCAAGAATAAGTACTGAAGACATAGAAAGTCTGAACAGATCTGTAATATAAAAATAAAATCAATAAAAAAAATCAACAAAGAAAAGTCAAGGATCAGATGGGTGCAGTGAAAAACTCTATGAAGGATTTTTTTTAATTAATACAAATTCTTCTTTTAAACATTTTAAGTAATATTTAAAACTATTTAAAAAACACTTCCAACTCATTTTATGAGGCCAACAATAAAAATATAATTTATATAACCCTGATGTCAATAGCAGACAAACACTATAAGAAAAGAACACTGTAGGTTTAAATATCTCCCTGCAATATATATACAAAAATCTATACCAAAATAAAGGCCAGCAAGATGGCTTAGCAGGTAAAGGCACGTGTTGCCAAATCTGACAGCTTGAGTTCAATCTGCAGAACTCACGTGCCATGGCACATGCATATATGTGGTCATTTGAATAAAAATGCCCTCATGCGCTCATATATTTGAATGTTTAGTCACCATAAAGTAAAACTGTTTGGAAAAATTAGATTTAGAAGATGTGGCCTTGTTGGAGGTAGTCTATCACTAGGATTGAGCTTTGAGGTTTCAGAAGACCATGCCAGGCCCAGCCTCTGGCATATCTCTTAGCTCATATGCCCCCACCATGCCTCTTTGTGGATCAGGATGTAAGGTCTCAGTCACAGGGCTCTGCCTGTATGCTTCATGCTCCCTACGATGGTGATAATGGACTAACCCTCTAGAACTGCAAGCAAGCCCCTAATTAAGCATCTTGTTTTACAAGTGTTGCCTTGGTCATGGTGTCTCTTCATAACAGTAGAACACTGACTAAGACAGTACCCAAACACCAAAATATTAAATAAAATAGATGTAATAAAAATTGTGTGTGTGTGTGTGTGTGTGTGGTCTTCAGTCACATATTAACAAACCAAACTCAATGGCACATGAAAAACCACATACGCCTCCCAATTATGACTTATCTTTGGAACTTAAGAAAAAATAATTTAGTGGCTATATTCATCACATTAATGAAATGAAGATAAAAGTTATGCAATAAAGGTCAATAAAGCAATGATGAATTTCAATACCCCCTTTTTTAGGACCAAAAAATCCCGTCTCAACAAAAACAGAAGGAAATTCCCTAAACAATAAAGGCCATATATAGAAGCCCACAGCTAATATAATCAGTAGTAAAAAACCTGCTTCTTAATTAACATCAGGATCAGACAGGTCTTCTCTTTACATATCTGTCTACACAGTACTGAAAACCCCATTCAAAAAATTAAATAAGGGGGAATCCCTTATATTTCCAATGTCCATACTGGAAAAAGTGAAAGTGTCCTCCTTTGAATATGACATGTGGAGGATAACGTAACAAACATCCCACACCTGTTAGAGCTAAGAAAAAGCAATTAATCTGGGAATGCTTCAGTATGCAAGATAAACACGTAACAGCTGCATTTTCCAAATACTAGTAATGCAACCATCTGAAAAGGATCAAATATTAATTATTATAGCAATCCCTCTTACAATAACATGAAAGAATGAGACAGGAATGAATCTAACTTTTGAAATAAAAGGCCTGCACACTGAAAATCCAGAACGTTGACAGAAACTAAGGAAGACACAGACAGATGTTCATGGACTGGGAAGTTAACTTTGTTAAAATGTCCATGTTACCAAAATATTTACAGATTTGGTGCAAAATCTGTCTAAATCCCAGTAATATGTTTATATATAATACAGAAATTGTAAAATTTACATGATCTCAAAAAAGACAATCTTGAGAACAAAGCTAAAGATACACTTCCCAATTTCAACATATAAAGTTATAGTAAGTTAAACAGTAGCGGACTATAGTAAAGACTGATGTGTAGACCAATGGGACAAAACACAGAGCTTAAAAATAAATGTAAAAATAAACAAAGGTCAGCTTGTCTTCAACAAGGGTACCAGGAAAGCACAAAAAAGGAAATGGTAATCTCTTCAACAGATGATGTTGGGGGAAAAAAAAGACTATACGATCCACATGGAAAACAGAAAAATAGAGCCTTTATCTTACATCATACAAATCTTATATTACACACACACACACACACACACACACACACACACACACACACACACACACAATCAACCCAAAGTAGAAAAGATAATTAAATATAAGGCCTGAAACTATAGAGTCCTAGAATAAAAAATTACATGTTCATGGTTGTACTAGCTAGTTTTATGTCAAGTTGACACAAGAGAGAGTCATTGGGGAAAATGGAACCTCAACTGAGGAAATGTCCTCACCAAATTGACCTGTGGGGCATTTTCTTAATTCATGATTGATGTAGAAGAGCCCAGCTCACTGTGGGTGGTACCACCCTTGACCTGGTGATTCTGGGTGCTATAACAAAGCAGGCTAAGCAAGCCATGAGGAGCAAGCCAGGAAACAGCACTCCTGAATGGCCTCTGCATTAGCTCCTGCCTCCAGGTTCCTGCCTTGACTTCCTTCAATGATGGACCATGATGTAGAACTGTAAGCTCTAATTAAGCCCTTTTTCCAAAGTTCCTTTTGGACATGATGTTTTATCAGGACACAAAAGCCCTTACTAAGACAGAAATTGGTACCAGGTTAAGGGGCACAGCTGTAACAGGCCCAATCGTGTGTTTGGGAAGGACTGTGGTGGCATCTGAACTGTTTGTGTCTATCATAATATTTCTTCCTCTTGAGCTCACCTTGGCCTTTTTTCCTTTTTCCTATTTTTCTGTCTTATTTTTGGTAATATGCCATTCTTTTAAATGCCGTTCTGTGTCCTTTTTTGGTTTATTAAATATAACTGCTTTATTTCATAGATCGCCTTAGGGCTTATGACACCAATCTTTATCTTATAACCACCTATTTTCAAGTGATCCCACACTACTTTGTGTATAGTAGAAAGCTTTACAATAGTGTATTTCCGTTTCTCTCAGCCTGGTTATTATGGTCATTCATTTTACATGTACATAGCTATGTGTATAAAGCCCCATAGATATTATTTTTATTAAAAGCCAATTATCTTTCAAAGTTTAAATATTACATCTATTTTGGTTTAGACTTTTCTATTACACCTTTATCTGAAGCATAACAATATTTTAAGGATATCTATGGCCAGAGAATGAAGGGAGAAGGCCAGTAGACCACAGTTTGATAAAGTTTTAATTCTTGAAAGAAATTATCAGTGAGCCAGAAACAAAGTACTTGCTAACCATTTTCAAATGTGTTGAAGTGGATAAGCAGATGTAGTAGCAGTGACATCTAACAAACATCCTTTAAGACTTTTATTTACCTGCAATGGGCCCAAAATAGAGCTGGTTGTATACATAAAAAAGAGCCGAAGGTAACTCAGAATGTTTGCAAATGCAAAGAGTCCTTCTGCCACAAGTGTGGGGTGGAATGCATCCCAGTCCTTCCGGTCAGCAAAGTCATGAAACTGGAGGTTGGAAGAAAAGCCAAAGGTCGATCAGGAAAAGGAAGAGAAATATTCTGAAATGTCTGAAGGAAAATTATTTTGTCTTCTTATGAGAGATCTAAATAATGTTTTAGCCAAAAAGCTTTCCATGTATGTCAGAAAATACCACTTTATGTACAGAGAGTAACCAGAAATTCTTTAGATTAAAAAAAATTAAACAAGTTATAAAACTCATTATTAATTTTTTAATGAGTAAAATACTGGCTAGTTTCTTTAAATTCTATAACATGATTCTGAGAATGTATGCTGTCAGCTAATTAGATATCTTACAAAATTAACCCACTCCTTTAACTTAGGAATTTAGAGCAAACCACGAAAGTTGTGCCTTTCAAGTAAAAAAAATAAAATGTACTGTTATACCTAGACATGCGGTGTCTACCTGCCCCACTGGCTGAGACTGTATACTAGCTGTTCTGTGTGACTGACTGGTGGTGTGCATCATTACACTCTCAAGTGTCCTGTTTGGATTAGAAAACTACTTCTAGAACTGAAGAAATTAGCCTGAAAAAAGACAGTGTCACCCAATCTATCAGGCCATTCATTTATATATGACCAATTCTGACATCTTAGTAACTTCTCACTTCAGTCTTGAATCTCCCTGACCAGCATGTTGCATACTATTGACCAATTAAAGAAACAGATGTTAAATAAAGCAAACCAATAGAATCACTTTGCTCTTTCTATGTATAATCTATAATTGGTCCCAAATTAGGAAATATTATGTATATGAATCTTAGTTCCTTAAATGTAACATCCTATAGCTGACATGGAGTCTATTACATTTTCTAGCTTTGAGAAGGCATAAATGTTGATGAAAGTAAAATTATAAAGTATATATGATGAATGAGTCACATAAAGAAAGATACTTGGTAGAAAGAAAATATCTAGGGCCTAGATTTAAATCATCTTTTTAAAAACTATAATCTTAGGTATGTTACTTAGCATCTTTGAATTGTTTTCTTGTTTGCAATATGAGAATAAGGACTTTTGTTCTGGCTTAAAGAATTTCTTTGAGAATGAAATTAGATATAGCATATCTAACATCAACCATGAACATAGCACATGGTAAGTAATCATCAATTGTGAGGATAAAATTAGATGCAGTATACCTAACATCAACCATGGTACCCAACATATGGCAGGTAACCATCAATGAAAAGGTAAGCCATTCAAACTACTGAAGAAATAAGCAACTAGATGCACACATATTATTTTAAAATAAAAACACACTGGACATAGATTTGGGTCTATATTAACTTTGAGTTACATAGCTAATTATCTTAAGTTTTTTAAATAAATGATGGTATCTTTGAGTGGCACAGTAAATAGTCACCTTGTTGTGAGCCACCACTTTGAGGGCAAAGGTTGCCAAGTAGAGGGAATTCATGACAAAGCTGAGCTGGTTACGAGATTCCTCTAAAAAGTCTTCCAATCCTTCATACCAGAGCCTTTTAATGTCTGACCAAATCATCCCTAAAAAAATAAGAAAAAATAAGATTTATTAGTTCAATAATATATTAAAGAATACTTTAAGATGTAAAGTGTTTATAGCTCTTGAGTTAACTATAATTGTATTCCAAAGGTGGTGGGTTGGGGGAAACAATAATCTTTTACTGAAAAGCTTTTAAAATTTGAAAGAAAAAAAATCTTATGTTTCATGTGACTTGAAAAAAATAACCTTAAGTTTCATATTGGCCAGAAAGGGTTTTTAAGTGATATGAACCAAACCAAGAAGGCAAGTAAGTTGATGATAAATGCATACACACACACATGCTTTGTTCTTGATTCTTTTCACTATTACATATATCTAGGCTAGTGACTTTAAATAGCATCTATGTAACAAAAAGTCTCAAATTTCTATAATTTTTTGTATTATCAGTGGGTATATGCATGTGTGTACATACATATAGAATCCAGAGATCAATGTCAGTTGACTTCCTTAATCACTCTCCACCTTATCTGTTGAGATAGGGTCTCAATGAACTTGGAGCTCACTGTTGTCTTGCCAACAAGCTCCAGGGACCCACCTGTCTGTCTTCACAGTACTGAGGTTACAGATACATACTGCAGCACATGGCTTTTATGTGGGTGCTGGGGACATGAACTCAGATCTTCAAGCTTGCACAACAGGCATTCTACTGACTGAGCCATCTCCCTAGCTCCTTAAATGCATATATTTAGCTCAATTTACATTACATAACCATTTCTAACTCCAAACTTCTTAGGTGCTTTTCTGCTCTGCACTTCTAGTTGGAGATATGTCCAAACTGAGCTTACCTCTGCCTCAAATTCAACACACTTGAAGATTTTGTCATTTCAGTCAATAGCACTCCACCCTTTTACTTGTTTAATATGAACCAATTCACTCCTTGAATCAATGCAAACTTCTGGTTTGTTTGTTTTTTTCTTTTCTTTCTCTTCTATCTCTTTCTTCCTTCCTTCTTTCTCTTTTTTTGTTTTTGGTTTTGTTTTTGTTTCTGTTTTCCAGACAGGTTTTTTCCGTTGTAAATCTGGCTGTCCTGGAACTCACTCTAGACCAGGCTGGCCTCAAAAACACAGAGATCCACCTGCCTCTGCCTCCCGAGTGCTGGGATTAAAGGCGTGCACCACCAAAGCCTGACTTTCCTGTTTCTTTTAAAGTTCTCACCCTTTTAAACACTCCCACCCTTCCATGCCCCCTTCAGGTCTGGAACGTAGATTCAGCCACCAACTTCACTCATCGTCACTCTGAACCCCCTGGCCCATCTCTAGGCAGGGAACCCTAGACTCACAATGACAACACCACCCTCCCCTATGGTATGCCTGAAGACCTTGTGTCCCATACCTGCCTTCTACCGCCTACTCTGGCCCCTCTTCTTCAGGTAGGAACCCCAGACTCCTGACACAAACTTCACTCATTCTCAGCTATGAATCTGCAGATGCCAAAAACCACTGCAACAGACGCTTTCCTGGCCATAGCTGCTGGTGACTGCATGGATCACGGACATCAACATGGTCTTTGGTGGTAGCACGGATCATGGACAGCAACAACGGCAGCAAGGATCACATACATCAATACTGTCTCCATTGGCAGCAAGGATCCTGAAGTCTTTCGAGGAGACTTAACTCAGAAAAATTAAATATTCATCATCTGGGATATCTTATTGTTATTCAGAATCAAGGTGATCTTGTGGTTTGGCATCATGTCTGGAGGTAAGACTTGAATGAGCTCCAGACTGCTGCACACCACCTGGCCCTCAGCACTGGCCGCCCCATGGCCCCACTGGCACTCCAGGCCCGACTGTCATGCTTGGCTCTCTTCCCCTCAGCAGCCAGTTGATCTTCCAGATCTGTCACCACCATCTTCTTTCTCCAACCTCCCAGCTGGACCTGATGCCAGAATAGCTTCTCTTAGTCCATGAGTGTGAGGATTCAGAGGTGACTGGGGAAAGAGGGCAGCAGAGCACATCTAAAGCTACACTGATGATCTGCCCTCCCACAAGTTGCCAAAGCTAGGTTCCACCGATAGCTATGTCAGTCTTGGTAAGTTCCTTTTCCACACATCTCTTATATACTATGTATGCCCATTCCCTATTGGCCTTGCAATATAAACAGTTCATCATTCTTTCCCTACCCTATTTTTCTACCACAACCACTCTAATTCTGGGGCACCATATGTTTTCATTTGGATTACTGTAATTCTTTGTCAGTCTGTTAGGTTTGAAAATGAAATGCTGCCCACAGACTCATGCGTTTAAGGCTTTGGTGGGTGTGGTGCTAACTTGGGAGATGGTGGAAACTTTAGGAGGTATGGTAGGGGTGGGGAGGGGTGTCTTGAAAGGGCAAACCTTGTCTACAGCCACTTCCAGTTGCTCTGTCTCCTAGTTGCCACATGATAAGCAACTCTGCTCTGCTGCATGCTCCTTACCACGGTGTCTTACTTAACCATGAGACCAGAAATAATGGAGCCAAGTGACCACAGTGTGTGTGTGTGTGTGTGTGTGTGTGTGTGTGTGTGTGTGTGCACATCCACATATGCACGTACGCACACATGAGTATGTGGTGATGGGGTTCCTTCATAAGCTAAATACATATTTCTCCTTTAAACCATTTCTCCCAGGCATTTGTCACAATTGCAAAAACTTTAATATAGTCTCCCTCCATCTATTCTTGCCCTTGCCACAGTTCAACCCATCACGGTACGGACAGAGTGACCTTTCCAAAGCATAAAACTGATCATATCACTTAACTGCTTAAACATTTTGATGGTTTTCTATCATTCTTAGTATAAAATTAACCTGACTTGACCTGGCCTGAAGGGTGTGGTCATGTTTCAACAACGTCATCTTTAGTGATGCTCTCCTTATTTTTGCTACTGAGAAACAATAGCCTTCTTGCAATTGTGCTTTTGAATATGCTCTAGCTTCAACTTAGAATAATTTCCAATTCTAGAAACTAATTTTATAATTTATATCTGTGCTGGATAGTTTATTGTTAGCCTCTATAGACACATGTACACAGCTCTTGTAACAGCCCCTGACTGAAACAGTCCACCCTCAGAGAATCTCCTTAAGGAGGAAAGTAAACAACTCAAAATAGCTTCAAGAAGTACCTGAAACTAACCAGATTCACTATTCCCCTTCACAGCCAGAGTAAACAATAAAAGCTGAGAGTCCCTCTCAGACCAAAGGAAGCCAAGCTTTCAAAGAAGACTCTCAGACAATTGTTGTGAAGACTCAGACAAGACCAGTTGTCTGGAAGAGGTTTAGACCAACTGAAGCACCTCCAAAGGATACTCTTCAACTTGTTGGGCTACCTGAAAGCTGTACTGTGTGTTCCATATGAGGTGGGCTTTGGTGATACCACTGTTTTTGAGTTACTTCTGCTCCTGTAAGTAACTACTCACCCATATTCCTATAAGTAACCCCCAAAAAACTGGTTCACCAAATTGGACTTTGGTGGTATCTGTACTTGGGTCTGTCATGGATTCACTATCTGCATAAGTAGACATATGTGCTATATCTCCTTAGGAAAAGTTTTGTTACACAATATATCCACACTGCATTCACACACACACACACACACACACACACACACACACACACGTACACACACAGAATTTTTGACTTTCGTATTGTTAGGTAATATGAAGTTATAAAATCAGGACCATTAACCTTTGTAAAAGTATTAGATAAAGGGTCATGAAAATGTTCAGGTCTTAGCTGTGCTAAAGAACAAAATTACAAATTGAACTCCATGTTCATAATGTCATCAAGCTAGGGATATTAAATAACAAAGGCAAATATTTCTAACTCACTTGACACTTACCAATAATCCAGAGTATGAGAAGGTAGTCTATTCTCTCAAGTGCTGGCCCCATTGTATTTTTCTTGTCCTCATTGTAGACAAGTGAGTAGAGATTTAGTAACAGCAAGAATGTGAAATATGATGCTCCGTGAATAATAAATTTCATAAAAGGTGTGTGAATGATTCTGCCAAATTGAGATTTGGGAGCTATCAAATAACATAGTGACAAAACTGGCCAGAAGATGCCAACTGTCAAAACAGTCATTATTTTTTTACAGGTGGGCTTACGGCGATAACCTGACATTTGTCCAAACCAAACGGTGTTCAGGAACTGCTGGCAATTTGACTGGGAAACAAACTGAAATGGACATAGAGAAACATAAAAAACAAAAAGAGAAATAGAACCTTTAAATAGCAACTGACTGATATTCAAAGTTTTAATACTAGGTGAAAAATCCTACACATTGTATATATATGTTTTTTCTTTTACAACTAAGAGTATAGAGGTTCAGATCATAGACTATGGAGCCTGATTACAGAGATTCAAATCCAGGCTCTGCCACAGACTAAAGGACAATGGACATAATTTTCAACCCCTCTATGCTTTCTAGTCCTCATCTCTACCATCTGGATAGTAATAGTAGCTCATCATAAACTTGTGAAGACTCAGTGTCGAGTTCTTAGGATACCACCTTGTTCACAGCACATGTCATTTAAGTGTTAACAGTATTAGCAGCCTACTGAGCTGAGCTGATCACATTTAAAGCCTATCATGAGTCATAACTCAGTACAAAGACATACTATATATAAAAGTTGAAAGTTACTATGAATTCCATAGAGACAGCACTAACTAATCTTTGAGTGTCTTTAGTCTCAAGAAAATGCTGGCTTTAGTTCTTGAATTGTAAAAAAAATCCAGATGCTGGGATAATAATAATAATAATAATAATAATAATAATAATAATAATAATGTCCCTATATTAGATCTAGGTGTACTTCATGAAAACACTGAGAATGACTTAAAATATATCAGAAATACTTATTTTCCCCCTAAAGTGCTGAGGATTGAAGTTAGGGCCTTGCACGTGGTAGGCCTATGCTTTACCATTCAACTACATCAGCAGCCCTCTCTTCACCTTTTACTTGAGATAGTCTTACAAAGATGACCAGGATGACCTTGAACTAGTGATCATACTGCCTCAGTAGCTGGGATTACAGGCCTGAGTCATTAAAAAAAATACTCCTAATTTTAAAAGTTATTTTTAACTTATATGTATGTGTATTCATGTTTTGCCTACATGTATGTATATTCACCATGTACATACATGCACAGAGCTCAGAAGGCATCAGATCCCTTGTAACTGAATCACAGATGTTTGAGCCACCATGTAGAATCAAACCAGGGTGCTTAGCAAGAGCAACAAGTGCTCTAAACCACTGAGCCACTACTCCATTGTAGCAGGATGCTTTGCCAAGAGTTTTTTGTCCTGTGCAACTCTCCTTATGGTTACATGCCACTTGGACTTCTGGGAACTTTGCTTATGTTATAAAGGAGTATGTTGGCAGTTGGAGTTGACAGTTGGTGGGATGGTTTGAAAGATGTTAGTTCAGTTCAGCTAGTTCTCTCTACAGTTCCTGTTATTCAAGCTAAGGACAGCCAAAAAAAAGGCAGTGAAATTCTCTTTCTTTCTCTCTTTCTACCTTTAAAGGCTGCTTGCAATAGTGGTAAAGATTTCTCTCCTTCCTTTCTATCTTTTTTAGAGCTAGAGGGAAAAAATGGCACAGTAGCAATCAGTTCAGGAGTTGGTGTCCTGGGGAATTCTAGGACTCTGTTTTCAGTTACAAGTGGTGCCTGGTGTGGGGCAAGAAAAGAAGGATAAAAAAGGATAACGGGAAATTTGATTTCAGATGTAGTATAGGGAAAAGCAGAGGAAGAAGGGCTGAATGCTTGAATTCAAGAGGCCAGCAAAGTATTTACAGTGGCTGTTACCACTGGGATATACACCACTTTGTTTTCAGTGGTGATTTTCTTTATTTCTTTTTCTTCTTTTTCTTCTATTTCTTTTCCAAAAAGGTTAAGGAAGTAGTTATACAACTAGAAGAGTTGTGGGTGGTGGGAGGGTGGAAAAGGCCAAGGAGGAAAAACAGAGCAATATAAAATGTTTGATGCTGTAACTGTGGAAGACATGGCCACTTGCAAAGAGATTGTGACGAAGCTGCTTCTAAAGGTAATGGTTTCTTTAAATATAGGTCTGAAAAAAATAGTAGTTTTCCAGGAATGTGAAGGCAGTGTGGAAATAAAGGGTTGATATTGGGCAAATGAATGTAGACCCAAGAAAGATATACAGGGGAATTCCTTGCCATTGGGGAAATGCCACAGGGGGCCAGAGATCAGGGCCCTGGAAGAAAAAAGTTAGCTGCCTGTCAGCACTGAGGTAGCATGCAAATTGAAAAACCCAAACTCCATGTTGGAGATCTGATGAATGCTACTGAATGAAGGCAGTGTTGCACTAGATCTGGTTATAGACAGATCGTGTACCCTATCCACAGATATTTAACACTATAAAATGTTACTGGAGTTTATGGTCCTTTTCCTCCAGGGACAGTAGAAATATTCCTAGGTAGGAGCAGTTTGACATTAAAGGGATTCATTGTGCATCTTTATTATAGTTGGAGATTTCAAAGGAGAAATTAAAATCATAGCATATGTAACAAGAGACCTGCAATTTAACACAGGAGATAGGATTGCACAGCTGTTACTGTTTCACTATATCAAATAAAAGGCTGCTCCTGTAGAGAGAGCAGGTAGATTTGGAAGCACTGGGAAACAAGTGTTCTGGCAGGCAGCCATTAATGATAAAAGGCCAAAATTAAAAACGCAAATAAATGGCATTGGAATAGAAGGGTTGGTGGACACAAATATGGATGTAACAATAATCTCTCAGGAGTCATGGAATTCAAATTGGCCCCTTCAGGAAGGATCCATACAGTTTATAGGGATTAGGAAATTATCCCATGTAAAGCAAAGTGTGAAAAGGATTACATGTGTGAGACATGAGAGCAAAAAGACATAAGGCCTTATGTGGCTGACAAAGCTATAAATCTACAGGAAGAGATTTATTGCAACAGTGAGAATCTGTTACAAGTTAGGAACCAGTTATAAGATAGGGATCTGTCACAGTAGCAGCTGGGGCAAGAGAACAGGCTTCTTATTCTGTATGGATTCCAATGCTCTGGGGAAATCACAGAAAGCTTCATACCTCCTTTTGGTTATATTTGATGGCAAGTTTTAAACGACTTAAATTCATTCTTTCTTCTAGTAGTCCCCGTTTGTCAAGAGGCTCATCACTCGATGTATGGTTTAGGATAACTTCTAATTCACGTGAATTCCGGGCTTGTGCAAGCAAATCTTTAGCAAACATTTTGCACTGACGGGCTAGCTCTTCATAATCATTCCTACAAAATGAAACAATCTACTGTTAGAAATGTCACTTCCACTGTCTAATAATAGTATATCACTAGAAATTATTTTATTCAGCAATATTTAAATTCTGACAGGGCTATACGGAATCTGATCTTTTCTTGCTGACAACTAGGAGCTTACTGGTGCATATATTCTCCACACAGCTTTGGAGGACTGTGCTTCCCATGCCCATACTGATGATTTCAGATGAACACAGTATACTTTATACATTGATTATCTGAGAAATGCTTATGAAACTTATTGGTCAATTTTTCATTTAACTTCTTTTATCTGTAAGATGGCTAAAATTGTCCTTGATATTACTCATGTAAACAACAGACACAATATTTTTGGTATCAAATGATTTTTTTACCTATAATTTTCAATATTCTATAATATATGTATGCTTTTTCTAATACTGAAAAAAGTATTCTGACTCATTTAAAGTGTTCACTTGAGTGAAATTCAAGTTAGAAAAATACTAACTGTGCCTCCTAAGGAACTCTCTTCAGAGTGCTATTTTCTAAACCTTACCACTGTCTTTGAATTACTTATAAAAAGTGTACTTAACATAATTTGTGAGAAATGAAGAAGTTTTAGTACATAATTTTTTATTAAATATAAATTAAATTAAATTTATAATGCAGTTAACCAAAAATAAATATGTTACAAACTATGAGTCATACATAAGAGGCTAGATTTTAGAAAATAATTTTATTCAGCTTTTCCCTCTATGTAAAAAGAAATAAGAACAGGAAGACTTCTGCTGCTTAATCTTTCCACACAGTAAATGTTCCCATGAACTGGCTGTATGAACTATATCTCAAAACTCAAAGCTTTTCCTTAGATCCAAACATTTTTCTCATTCTTTTCATTTACTACATAACCTGAGAACAATTAGTTGGATTTCTTTAACAAATGAAGCATTTATTACATGTCCTTGGCTTATAAATATAACTGCAGATGGGAACTTGTATCAAATGTGTTAATACAAAGATATCTTGTAGAAGAACAGGCCTGTGTGATAGCTAGGAAGAGATCAAATCCAGGTGTCTATATGAAGGGATTACATCCAGGGGTCTATACGAAGGGATCACATTCAGAGGTTTGTGTGGTCCAAATGGAATGTAGAAGGCAGTGATGGTGAGCACCTTTAATCCCATCACTTGGGAGACAAAAAGCAGAGCTCTGAAGGAGTCAGTCTCAGACAGGAAGAGACATCTGAGATGAATCAGAGTGAATGGCAGGACAAGTGACAAATCAGAGGAAGAGTTAGCAGAGTGAGTAAGAGTAAGGATATACCCAACTCTCACTATAGAAAAGCAGGCTCTCAGCTCAGAGAAGGCAGAGAAGCAGAGAGGCTGACTGAGGTAGTATGGGGCGGTGATAGCGCACAGAGACACAGAAGCAGTCTGAGGAGTCTGAGGCAGCAGCACAAAGGCAGCTCAGCAGAAGAAGTCAGTATCTTCTGACTGAAGATTGAGTCAGGGAAGAGTGAGTCAGTTTGAAGCCGAGCAGAGCAATTCAGTTTGAGGCAGTCAGAGAATTGACCAGAGTTTCACAAAGTCAGAAAGAGTTTGATTAGAGCGAGTAAGTTGAACCAGAAAAGTCAGAGTTCAGAAGAAGCTATCAAGAATGGCTCAGTCAGCAGTAAGTCTCAGAGGTTGAGTAGATTGTAAGGAGGTTTAAATGTTCTAGATTGTATGGAGGCTGAAGCCTTCCAGTTCTAGGCTTAAGAGTAGGTTGAAGGGATTCCAAAACTCTCCAGGGTGCCAGGACTAATACTGGGGATTAAATTAGCCAAAGAATAAACTGCCTTTTTACCCCGAATCAACGGCTACATTTCGTACTGCTACATTTGGCACTCATTTGGTATAGCCACAATATCTCATCTTTAAATAAACATTTAACAGACTGTCAAAGTAAAACTATATAATTTATTAATCTAATTTGTTTAATCTCTAATAGATTATGGGAAGATAATTAAATGGTTTACAGTTTAGACAGAGATACAGTTAGTGACAAGCAAGGATCCTGTACCCTAATTATAACTTTATGGGGGTTTTGTCCTTGTTTTGTTTTGTTTTTAAAGACAGGGTCTCACTATGTAGCCCTGCTGAACTGGAACTCACCATATAGACCAGACTGGCCTTGAACTCACAAGAGATCTGCATGCTTCTGCCTCCTAAGTGCTGGGATTAAAGGTATGTGCCTCCATGCCCTGCCCTTGTCCCTATTTTTGAGATAAAGTTTTACTATGTAGCCCAAGGGGCTAGCTTCAAACTCAGTAATTCTCCTGCTTCCACCTTATAAGTGGTGGGACTGTAGGCATGTGGTCCCATGTCTACTATAGCTTTGCTTCTTTTGGTTTTAACTCTGCTGCTAACTTGATGCTGACCTAAGTTAAAAAAAAAACTCTTGTAGACATTTCTCTATTTATTAAACACTGGGTTTAAATCAATGAGTTCTAAGGTAACATTCGAATCAAACTTTATTAGTTCATAATTACAGTTATGTTAGTTCATTATTATACTGTTAGTTCATAATTATAATACAATCATAGCAGTTGTTCAACTCTATTTTGGAATGAATTAGGTAAATTCTACTTTATATAGAATAAATGTTAAAATAAGAATTTCAAATTTAAATAGAATTTATTCATTGTCTTATGTGCCAATAAGTTTTAACTATGTCTTAAGAATTCATCAAAGTACATGTCATATGATGTACTTTGTACAAAGTAATGTCATATCAAATTTTTTTAATGTTCTTAAATAAGATAAAATATAAAAAGATAAAAATGTTCTTAAATATGAATGGTAGTTATAAACTTAAAAACTTACATGTAGGTTTTTCATAAGTCTCTGGACTCAGAACTTTCAAGAACATACTATGCATGCTTGAATTAGGTTAAAGAAAACTGTGACTTTCTGATCCTGCTCCAATAAGTGTGAATGAACTTTTTTGGGCATTCAAGATGGAGCAGAGCCATACAAGATGGGGCTAAAAACAGCCATGAAAGAAAAGTAGGTTCCTGTAAAGTCCTTGGCAGCACTTCGCAAATGGGAGCTGATAAGAAGGCACTAAAGATATTCTGCCATAAGGATCACCTTAAGGTTTGCCTGGGAGATTAAGGTAGTTAAAGAGGATCAGAGGACAGAAGAGAAGTGACTAAACAACACAAGATACATTCCTTTGAGAGAGAAAGAAAATTCCAAGAGGCAACAACATTAGTTACCCAAGATTAAATGTTAAGTAGGTGCAAATTATATGAACAGATTGAAGTAAAAGATATACAACAAAAGATATAACATGTAACATCCATTCTTTCCCACCTGAATTCCACCTCCACGAGGCTGAGTTCCTTTAAGTCAGCACTAAGTTCAAACGCTCTCAGAATTGGATCCTCCTCTGTTAACATTATTAGAGCTGGACTGGCCAGACATCTATAGATATCAAGACGAAACCTGTGGTAAAATTTGATTACACAATGGTAAAAAAATATCCTTGTTATTACACATATCATTAGTTTTACTATACAATGTTTACAAACTTAAGAGTATAAAACATTAAAATATGGCTATACAGATGCTTATTTTAAGATAATTTCCATAAGGAAAAACACCTAAAACTTAAATATTTTGAGGAACAAATATTGGAAAATGTTGTCCCCAGCTTTTAAGCTAATGTCTCTTTTTAAACATTAAAAATTTTGCCTAGCTTGGTATATGGGCCTGTAATTTCAGTTCTTAGGCATTTGAGATAGAATCAAGAGTTTGAAGGTTACAAAGGAGGTTTTAGGCCAACCTAGGATACATAGCAAGAGCAAGTACCCACAGCCGGAAGGATCATAGACCAGAGAGGAGAATTCTTCTCTGTTGATGCTACTACTACTGCTGTTTTCCTAACCAATATAATTTCTAAATACTTGTCTTCATACTCACAGATGACTGTATCTCTCAACTCTCATTAGAGAAGCTTCTTTTTGCAAAAGGTAGAGAATCTTTCAGAAACCCACACTGATCAAAATGCAGAATCAGGAGCTGTTGGGTGCCCAGCCTCATCTTATGCATCTACATGGAAACCCCTACACCTCAGGTTCGGGGGAAAAAAACACAGAAGTGGGCAGAAAGACTGTAAGAGTCAGAGGCCCAGACCACATTGTCCTTTAGACACAACAGCAAAAATGCACCCATGAAATCTCAACAATATGGTTGCCTAAACAAGACCAGTATAATGACAATACCAGCTGATGTGCCACTGAAAAGAGGGGAAATTCCAGGCCAAGCAGTGGTAGTGCATGTCTTTAATCCCAGCACTCAGGAGACAGAGGCGGGTGGATCTCTGTGAGTTTAAGGCCAGCCTGGTCTACAGAGCAAGTTCCAGGACAGATAGAGTTAGAACAGAGAAACCCTATCTCAAAACACTGAAAGGGGGGGGGGGGAATTCCACATAGATCTACCCCTAGATAAAAAGTTGCAGGTGGTCAGTGCCTACTGAGAGAGTGAAAATTAGTTTCCTCCAGGTGTAGCTCCTGCACAGGATGTTTGACACATACATGCCCTAAATGGACTCTCTCTATCTCACACACACACACACACACACACACACACACACACACACATATATATATATACACACATACATATATACATACACCTACCTACTGAGTCCATTTAGGGCATGTATGTATGTATGTATGTGTGTGTATACACACACACATACACACACACACATATATATATATGTATACATATACATATATGTATATATGTATATGTATGTGTATATGTGATACATATATACATACATATATACAATATGTACCTACACATGTATGTGTGTGAGTGTGTGTGAAACTAATAATTAAGAGAACATGCATTTAAGAAAGGAACTCAGGAAGAGCTTGAGAGGGAAGGAACGGGTAGGAGTGATGCAGATGCAGATACACTGCTCATGTAGGAAGTACTCAAAAAATAACACTAAACAAAGAACCCATAATTTAATTGTATTTATGACTATACAGAAGGACACTAGTTTTGTTTCTCTTCAGATGTTTTCTGTTAAATTCCTTTGCCACCTGCATAACTATATTAAGGCTACAGAACACCACACCTCAAGGAAACAAACACTCACAATGGTTAAACTGAATATTCTTTTACTTCTGAGCATCCTAATTGTAGGAGAAATATCTACCTACAATTGCTGTCACTTAACATTTCAGTTAGTCTGGAAAATGTGAAAACATATTTTAATGGTCTAATTTAAGACCTACATTTCTCTTTTTTCAGTTCTATTTTTGTTTTTAGTTTATATAATCACATTTAGTTGAAATGATAGATACCTTGTGATCTTTCTCTAAAAACAGACAGAAATGATACAAAAGAATCCTTTGTAATATAGTCAAAGTAAATTTGTATTCCTGAACCCACATAATTTTAAAGGAAATGTGCTCACAAATATTTAATATGATATAGATTAAATGACTACTAAGTTTTTCCTCTCTCAGAGATTAGACTTCTCTGTCATTCTAAATATATGTTAAATATAACATATGCTTCTTTAAGCCAGTTACAATTTTGAAAAAATTTCCAGTTATATATAATTTCTAACTGAGAGCATCTCTGACCCTCTGTAATTTAATAAATATTCCTATTTCAATAGCAAAATAGGAAACAAAAATTCATCAAAATTCTTTACTTATAAACAATTAAATATAATTCTTAATTCACAAAACATACATATGTTTCTTTCACATATAAATTTAATGCACACTTGTCATTTTATAGAGTAGACAATCTGGAAGCATGAAATAACACAATCTTCCTCTATAGTGACCATATGTCAATGCATCTCACTTTTTCCTACAACTGGTTTTCCAGTTGATGGCTGTCCACTGAATCTCCATTAATGAACATTTAAGTTTCTCCTAATTGGCTTCTACTATAGAAATGAAACAACAGATATTCTTTAAGTTTTACATCTTACATATATTTGAACATCCAGTTCAAATGGATGGGCAAAAAGAAATATGCATGCTGTATATTCTGAGAAACTATTGAAGCGTTAAAATAAGGAAAGGGAATCTCCTCACAGGCCTCCGTTACAGTCATTGGATTAGGCACTGGCATCTTAAACTTGGTCAACTTACTAGAAAACGGAACTTGAGACTGTTCTAATCTGTGTTTCTTTACAAGGTCGACCATTCTTTTATGCTTAATGTATAGTTATACTTCTGTAAACTGCCTGTTTATATTCCTTAGCCTATTTTTCTGTTGATTTTTCTCTAGTCAAAAGTGATTCAGATACCTCTTCCAGTTGGTTGTTTAACTTTTTACTTTCTTGGTAGTGAACTGTTTTTCTGGACGGAAGTCTAAATTTACTGATGTATTCCTCATTTAACCTATAGCATTAAAATGTTACTTATAAGCAAAATTAGTCTGTATTCATAGATACTCAGGATACTGGGGCAGGGGGATTGCTTGAACTCAAGGTTAGCTTGGGCAATGTAGCAAGGTATCATCTAAAAAACAAAACAAACGACATCTAACTGTCTGTATGCCCCCCCCCCTTTTTTTTCATTACCCAGGGTGGCTGTGAGCTCACAATCCTTTTGCCTCAACTTTTCAGTTAGCTCAGATTATGGGCATTTACCACCATATCTGATTGATCTATATCTTAAGTGTTCCTGTAGAGGCAACTGCCTGCACTATAGCTACCCACATACGTGTAGATAACACTTTGTGCTTTCATCAATATATCTACATTGATTAATTTTATCAGACCATTATAGATCACATGCAGACACAAGAAAGGCTGCAGTGAAGCTCTACACACAAGTGATGCCAAAACACTCCAGATTCGCTGTTTGATTCCGAAATAGTATTTTCAGTTGTTTCATATTCACAAGCCTTTTACTGTTGACAAGTTTCATGACTGTCCCATTGAGTTTAAGAAGGTAAAGCCAAGGTCTACCTCAACTTTCCCTATTCCCTGTTCAATAAAGAGCTGTAGTTTTATCAAGTTCAAACTAATGAACCTGCAACTTTGGGCCAGAAGAACCAAATAGTGGACTGGGCAAAATGACCAAAGGGAAACTGAGACTGTAAGTCAAGATGAGACCAGCAGAGGAGCAACCAGAAATGTGAAGAGATACTCTGGAAATGAGAAAGCCACAGATAGATTAACAGCATTTCCACAAATCTCTGCTGACTAGGTAATTATGCATATGTGGGTAAAGTGTAAGTTTGGGAAAAAAAACATACTAAGAAGTTACTTAATGCAGGATCATGTGCATGATCCATAAGCAACCAAAAAATGCAATTTAGATAAAATTTGCAAAACATTCCTGACATGGATACAAAAATTAAACTGTTTTATGTACTGGAAGAGTCACCAATAACATGGTATTTTAGTTTGAAATGGTTAAATTCTCTAAAGTTAAAGTGATCGATGATAAACTTTATAAATATCCTAAGATCAGACTTTTACATTTTAAAAGGGTAAAACTTAGTTCATTACCTTGTCCTTTATTGAAATGAATTATACTTTCCAATCCCTCAGAATTGAAGTAGAAGTTACCAGTAGAAACAAATCTGGGAATCCTTTGTATAAATGTATACAAAACACAGCACATTTAAAAGAATCCACAGGTCAAAAGAACGAGTAGACAAGCCATATATAAAGAGAAAATATAGTATCTTCCTCACCTACACTGCTGCCTGAGACCATCAAGACCAGCCAACACTGCACTGATAATCCTCAGCTTGTAATGGTTCAACTTACAGCTATTTTTCAGGTTTTTTCCTTTGCAACAGTGTGGAAGTATTGCATATTCAATAAAAACTGCACATCACATTTTTGTAATTAACATTTATTACCTAAGTATTTCTAAAATACCATTGCATTTTTAACAGTTCTATTTTACAGACAGGGAAATCAATGAGCAAAGAGGTTGTTGAACCACTTGCCTCATCACAATGCAAACATCTTTGGATACCATGTATAATAAAACTTGAGATGAGTGATTTTACTTTTCTAAATATCCTCTACTGACCTCAAATTTATGATCTTCCTGCTTCAGAATTCTACGTAATGAGGTTACAGATGTGTGCTACCATGTCTAAGGATGGCCATCTCTCAACACTGACACAATGAGAATCAAAACCAACTGTAAAGCAGAAAAGGCTTATGCTGAAAAACTGACTTCTCAACCAGCTGACAACCACACATGTAACTGCTCTGGGGTGACCTTGTTCAACCTATAGAAGGCAGGTACTTTCTCGATGTTAACATTTCAACTGGGGAGATGGAAAGAGATGATAAATAGTAAAGAAACAAAGATAAAAGTGGTCTAAGAGGGAAAATAAGAGGCAAGAACAGTTCAAATATTTAGTGAGAAATTAAGTTTTGCAGGCTGGAATGATGGCTCAGTGATTAAGAAAACTCATTGCTCTTGAGAGGACCTTGGTTCAGTTTCCAGCACCCACACGATGGCAAACAAGTATAACGTGACCTGTGAAGCTTGGGTCCTAGAACCCTGTCTGAGTGTGGGAGGGAATAAGGAAAGGAAAGATGTACACACAAACGGGTACATATATAGTTAAGCTTGGATCAGGTGGGGTTTTGCTACCTCTGGAACCTCTCACCATGTTTATTATATACAACACAGAGGGAGGAATTAGCCATTCTCAGTAGATCTCTGTAAGCAGGGGTCTTGGGCTACAAACGTGCAGGAGGAGGAAGCTGCAGTTGCTAGTCTTTGCACATTCATCATTCCTTCATAAACTCTCATACCCACCATAAGAGAGATTTGCCACCCCTCTTGAGCCTCACTGGGGTAAGGCTTTACCACCCTGGAAGGGCTGAGCCATTGAAGACCTCAGCATGGCTGTGCCTAAGTCAACAGTACACATTCACTCAGAACTTCACTCACTCAGGGCTTCCTCTACTCCCTACACAAGTGTCTATAACTCTAGTTTCAGAAGATCCAATACCCTCTTCTGGCCTTCATGGGCACCGCATACATGTGATGTACAGACACACAGGTAGGCAAAACACTCATACACATAAAATAAAATGTTAAATAAGTGTTTAAAAGTTGTATTCTGCCAGGAACAGTGGTGCACACCTACAATCCAAGTACTCAGGAAACAGAGGCAGGAGGGTCACAATTTTAAGGTCATCTTTAAAGTACACAAAGTGAGTTCAAGGCTAGCCAGTGTTACATAGCAAGACTCTGTCTCAGAAAGCTAGCATGGTGATGATCATCATGTTGGTGGTAGTGCTGATGATGGTACAGTAGCAGGGTTTTTTTTTTTCTTTATAAGGTAGCAAGTGATGCCCTTCTATTCTTGCTACCACCTGGAACTCCTCTTGGACTAATAAACTATGTCTCTAAAAAGTCTTCCAGATGGAGTATGAGATAAACTTCATTTATAATTTAAAGGATTTTCCTGTTTAGCATTTGGTAGAAATTTCTTAAAACTTCAGAATTTACCTCATGAACAAAGGAGATAAAGATCAGGCTTTCCTAAGTCACCCAAGCGTATTTCTTGAGAGCTGCACAGAAAGAACTTTTTTTTTAAAGTAAGCATCGCTGTCGTGTACCTTGGCATATCACTCTTCTAGTTATCAAAACCGTAATTTTCTAACCTGGAATGTCTGAGGCTGTCCTTTTTGTTTTTCGCAGAACACAGAGTGCATTCACAGCCGACTGCATGGGGCTTGGGCAGGGACACATCCTGCTTTAAGAGCATTGTAAGAATCTCATAGTTGTTACGGTGTGCAGCTAAAATGACAGGTGCAACATCCATCGTTGTTGAATATTCAGGGTTCTGAATTCGTTCCATGAGTTTCTGAAAAATATTCATACAAATGTCCAAAAGTTATTATGCGTGACTTGAAAAATATAGTAATCTAAAGGATGGAATAAAAATAATATCATATATGGAACTTAAGATTTATTTTAAGAATAATACATTTTACTTGGACTCAGTTTTGAAACTTCAAATTTTCAATTCTAATTAACAAATGCTATATAATATAACAGATAGGATCTTCAATAGGAAGCATTCCTAAAACTACAGTTCCATTTTCCTAGTAAAGAAGCAAGGGTATCTAGAGAAATACCTTAAGAAAAAGTATTATTTTTTTTTAAAAAATTAATAGGAACATGCATGATAAGGAGAAAGAACAAGAATTTTAGAAAAAGAATGGAAAAATAGTAATGTTAAAAACAGCCACAGTATAAATGCATGAGAAAAACTAAAAATTCCACCTGTGTGGCCAGCCTTGTCCTACAGGTAGCAATGAAGCTACTTCTTTATATAGTCCAATCCCTGCCTCGTCTGCATCCTGTCACAAATGCGTAAGACCACTACAATCACAGTTAATATTTAACGAGAACTAGAACTATTAGTCATTTATCACCCCATTTAATCCCCACAGTGAACATAAAGCTTAACATAATTAGTAACCATGAAGAAACTGAGGCTCAGAGAAGTTAATGTGCCTGAACCCCAATCAGTGCAGGTGCTGATGACATCCAGGTTTGTGTTACTTGGGACCCTGAGCTCCTCCCACTATATGGGCCCTTAGGCCTATGATGGTATGAAATGAAGAAAAAAAACATTAGTAATTTAAGAATTGGGGTTAAAATTAAAAGGTTGGCTATTTTATGACTATTGTATATTCTTTCCAATGCTTCTCACTTTTTTGCAGAGGTTTCCCTGAGAGCTGTTTGATTCCAGGGGGAGCTCATCAAGTTCACAGTTTGGTAACTTTTATTAACATTGTAAAAGTAGTGTACACTCATTATAAAATATCTGAAAAATACAGAAAAGCAGAAAGAAGAATAAAAGTACCCATATTCCTTCTACTCAAATAACATATTACAGTCAGTATTTCCTTCTAATCCTTCCTTTACTTCACCCCTTTTGAAGGACACATTTTGCATAAATCCTAGTGTGCTAAATACCAGTGATAAAAACAACAGTTCTTGGTAAAAGCAATAGTTCTTAATACTTCAAAGATCAAAAAAATAATCACAGTGCCCTAGAGCTCAGGATTTTCAAAAGCATGCACAGAATTTTGCATGCAATTTAAGGAAGCTCACAGAATCCATGTTCAAGACATTATATGTTCATGACATTATAGCAAATATCACTAGGAAAATAGCTTTTTACAAATTTAGGACTATCTCTTTAGCATGGACCCTCTCCTAGAAGTAGAACTGTAGGTCAAATGACCAGGCAAATTTTAAAGTTCTTGATACAGTATGTCAAAGTCTTATATTCACCATAATATAAGGATATAATGATTTCATACTATACTTTTACTCATAGCAAAGGGCATGGTTACACTTAATATGAGTGAAAAACAATTACATTTTAATTTGCCTTCTTTTAAATACTGTTAAGTTTTGATATTTTTCTACTATGCTTTTCTTCTTTTATGAAGTTCATCCATATACTTTTCTATTATTTATTGGAGATTTCATATTCCTAAATTTATGTAATAGTTACATAAAACCCTAAATTTGGTACTTTTTTCCTCATGGTATTATTAGTTGAAAAGAAAATCGTATTTACTTCCAGGCTTAAAGTCCTACTAAAAAAGGACCTTTGTGTTTCTTATGAAGCATTTGTAGCTGGAAAACCAGTACTAAACACATATAAGATTAAAGTTTATAATCTCACCACTGATAGCATAACCTACATATTTTCAAATAAATAATCTGTATTTTAAAGCTAATAGTGAAAAGACAATTCAACAAGGCAAAACTACAGAATAAATTCACTGAAATAGTAAAAGAAAAATATATTAAAATATTTAATTGTCTGTTTAGAAATAATAAAGCTGTTTAAAAGGTGACTTTTCAGCAATTGTAAGTATTCAGATAAAGACTGAATAACCTTTACTTGTCAGAGATAGAGCAGAAGTGTTTTCTTCACTGACTAGCTGGGGACTGCCAAGGCTTTGCAACTCTGAGATCCAACTGTTGATGACAATGGTGATGAAATACCACTTGCCACTGTTCTAATGGCACACAGCACTCCACCTTGCTCCAAAGAAAGGAAATACAATCAAAGGCTAGAAGGTGGAACAGGTATAAAATATAGCAGTAACTGCAAGATAAATGGTAGAAACTGAATGGGATTCTATTATCTTTGGCTTTTTAGTGAAGGATCTCTTATTATCCCTTTTTACTCCATTCTTACTGGTTTCTTACCACTATCTGAACTAACAAGTATTCTAGGAGAGTCACACTTTGTTGCTGTTTCTAGTTTTTAAAGTGTGTGTGTGTGTGTGTGTGTGTGTGTGTGTGTGTGTGTGTGTGTGTGTTTGTGTGTTGCCAAAGATTAAAACCTGGAGCTTGTGCATGATAGACAAACACTTTACACTATTTACATCAGCCTCCCAAATCACAGGTTATTTTTTTCTTATTAGTCTAAATCAAAGTAAAATTTGGTTAGCTCTTTAAAGATATTTTTATTCTGAATACAGCCAGCTGATAATCCCAGCAGTTACTTAACCTGATTATTTTACTAAACCCTTAGCAGTGTTAAAAATTTTAAAATCAATGTACAAAAATATCTCATTTTAAACTAACATTATCAGTGACTATCTTCCTACTGAGAAAACCAATAAAAATATATTTTAAAAATCCTTAATTAGGTCAATCAATAAGAAATGACTACTATAAAGTAACATTTGGTTACTCTTTTCTGTGTGTATTTTTAAGGAATTTAAAATTATTTATTTATTGATTGATTGATTGAATGTGTTCCCTGAATATGTATTTGGACACCTTGCCAATGTAGTATCAATAGAAGCTAGATGAGGGTGATAGAGCCCTTAGAACTGGAGTAACAGAAGGTTGTGAGCTACCATGTGGGTGCTGGGAACTGAACCCAGGTCCTCTGCAATTATAGCAAATACTCTGAATCACTGAGCCATCGCTCCAGCCCTCCTTTCTGTGTATACTTTTAACCTTCAGTTGATCATATGTATAGTTCACTATCCCCATTTTATCTCACTTAATATTTTTTTCCTAAAACTTACTTTAAAAATATTATCTTTTACCTGGGTATGGTGGTTTGTTGTGGAAGTTTATTTTTAGTTGTGTTTAAAATAATTGTTTTTGTGCACTGTTGGAAAAAGGAAGGAATGCATAGGCCTTGGCGTTTTATATTGTCTGTAGGTTCTTGGATTTATGTGAGGGATGTTTGATTGCTTATGATCTGCACCTGAGGAGTTCTGAATCAATAAAAACACCTGAGCTCAGATGCTCAGGGTTCCACTGTTGAACAAGTATGGTGCTAGCCAGGATGGTGGTTCCCTCTGTTGAGGTCTGGCAGGGTTTGCAATTATGAAATATGCCTCCTTGTCTTCTTTGGTGAACCATGTGGGGCAGGACATCATGCCAGCTAATCCAACACAGATACAAAGAAGAAGAGAAAGAAACTCCAGACAGACCTCACAGAGTCTGGTAAAACATGCTCATGGAATCTACCAGAGGATAGAAATTAAGGCATTAATTTAAGTTTCCTGAAGGAAGATGAGAAAAAAAGGAAATAAGCCTCTATAAAAAGAAAAGGCTGTGAAATTAATAGGAAAAAGGCTCCAAGTTGAGAGCCACAGATTGGAGGCCATTAGAGATAAAGAATTCTGCTGGGAGCAGGAAAAAGCAAGGTTCTCACTGCCTTTCCTAATCATGGAGCCAATGCTCCCTACTGCCACTGGTGGTAGTGTATTATTTCACAAATAGAGTCTTCTGATAGCTGTGTTGTATGTGTGTGAAGCTCAAGTTGTGTTTGAGATCTATGGAAGGGGTTGTATGCTTCCCTATAGCTGTGGAGAGAAAGAATGCAAACCACCAAAATGTTTCAGCCTGAAATTCTTCCCACTGGCCCAGGACTCCCTGCTGTTATGGAAGCCAAGGCTTAGAGCCAAATAGCAGCTTAGTTAAACTAAACAATTTTTTTCTTTCTGCAAACCTGGCTACAAGAGGTACTGACAAGACACATCTGCTAAGGTGATGAGAACTCCGTCCATGAGGGAACCCTTCCTGAAGACAAAGTGATCAGTTGTTTTTTTTCTGCAAACCAGTCTCTATCTTAAAATCTGGAAAGTGTTTCCTTGGGGTCAGCATACAGGAGCTGTCTTCCAGAACTGGCTAAGGTTGTTTTTCATGCTGGTAGCTGAACTTGGTACTATAAGAGTCACCCAGGTGTTACTGGTTTTGAAGGCATAAAGGGGTCATGGAGAGCAACTGAGGCTTGGCACTATGAGAGGCCAGAAGAAGCCATAGGTTAATGGCCTCTTAGTAGGCTCAACAGTAGGTGAGGGCCTAAATAGAATCGGTCATGTAAAGAAGTTGAGGCTTGGCACCATGAAGAAAGCCCAGGAGAGGCTATTGGTGAAAGTGCAGTCCAATTGCAGCAAGGGACCCCAGTGTTCTGAAGATGCCAATACCATGGGATGACCACCAAGAATGGAAACAGCAGTGGAGGGGAGCCAGCCAGAGACTGGAGGACAAGCTATGTGTGCTGCAAAGGGCAGAGCCAGAGAAGTCATCTAAGCCCTTGGAAGAGCCCAGAAGATTGTGAGTGAATTCCAGATTATTGGACATTGATAATGTTTTCTGGTGAGCCGCCTCAGCAGCAGCATACTACGACAGTGGTTCAAACCTATAATCTCAGCTCTTGATGGTAAAGGTAGGAGGCTCAAGAGTTCAAGGTCATCCTTGGTTAACCAGGGAGTTCAGGGCAGTCTAGGACACATTAAAGTCTGCCTCAAAATTTTTAAGTCATTTAAATTACTGCCTTATATTCTTAGGTTTATACACACAATTGTTTATATTTCCTATTTTGTCTTTTAGAATGTTTCTTTTTTATTTTTCTTCTTCCCTTCTGTATTAGAAATGTAATCAAGGGCTTGCTAGGTAAGTACTCTACCACTGAGCTACTTTTAGGACAGTCACGGTATGTCCTAACAGTGCAAACAGTGTTTCTCACTGCTGCACATAAAATATCAATCAATATTTGCCTGTTTCCTTCTCAGATTTCTAGAGAAGAAAGCATTCTATTAAAGAATCGAAGTATCTCTCTTGTTTATGATGTACCTTGCCAAAATGTTTTCCTAATCACCCTGGCCACGTTTTTAGAAAAATTTGGTCATTAATAAGCAAAATTCAGTATCTTAAACTTGATTAACAATTAAGGTTTAAATTTTATATTTTATTTTCTGAAATTTTCTAAGTGTTCTTTTCTAATAGATTTTGGTCCTGCCCATCAATTTTTCTATTATTATTATCATTATTAATATTATTATTATTATTACTACTACTACTACTACTACTATTATAGTTAATTGAGACAGGGTCTTACTGTGTAGCCCTAGCTGCTCCTGGAACTCCTGCCTCTGCTTCTCAAGTGCTGACACTATAGATGTGTGCCACCAGGCCCAGCTCTACTATTATTAACTTGAGATGCTTGGTGGAAGCATGTTTCCCAGGTTTCCAGAGCTTTCTACAACTGTCCAATACTTGAAACTTCCGTAACTGTGCCACTGTAATTCTTACCCATTGCTTTTAAGCTAAAAGAGTTCTTCCATACCAACCAGCTAAACACTTGTCTACATTTTCTTCCATTTTTATGGTTTTATCACTTGCATTTCTTAAATGTACCTAGAAAACTATATTTTCAACATTGCCCGAGGAATATCCCAGATTAAAAATGCTGTCAAAATATGTAAATATTAACTAATTTTAAAAAGATTTCCAGAAAGCAAGATTAATTATTCTTGTCTCTACTTACTTCAAAGTAATATTTTACAAAGTGAAAATATCAATAGTTTTAAAAATAAAACCGGGAAGGGGGAGAAAAGATGGCAATGGGGCAGGAGATCCACTTTGGCTTAAAAATCCAAATTAATAAATATTTAAGAGTACTGACTACTATAGTTGGTCTTGATGATCTTTTTGGTCGATGATTAAGTAGTATATCAACGGCTCCCACTACTTCAGAGTCGATTGCCACCAAAAGTGCATCTGCGGACTTTAAAAAAATAAAAGTTAAAAATGAAAATGGAAGATAAAAATGTAAACTATTTTTACTAATTCATGGTTATTTTAAAATTCTTCAAACTGTATTATATACAGTAATATTGGACTTCAAAAAATTTATATTGTTGGTACAAGTAGTACATGCTTGCCAAAATCAGTAGTACTTCTATGTACCACAACACAAACATTTTTGTTCTGGTTCCAATACACAACCTGGTAAAATAATGATTATGTCATAGAAGGGATTCCATATGGAGCAGTGCTGATTCATGCCATGTTTAAAGTTAAAAAAAAAACCTTCAAGATATTTTCTCTTGAACTATGAACTAAAAAAATCTTAAGGTTCCAAATTTATTAAAGAAATTACCAGGAACTATTAAGTAAAGAAATATGTAGAAATATGTTGGGTATAACATCATCAGTGTAATTCTGAGAAGAGAGGAGAATGGAAACACATACAAAAGGGAAAGCCCTCTACTCTCATCTTCAAAACATCCACAGCTGATAGGAATGGTATGGTTTGATGTTGGTACCAGCACTTTTGTCAAACATCAATCACAAAGAATCCAGTTACCAAAGTTGGTAGAGGCAGGAAGGAGTTCACAGCTCCAGTCCCAACCTATGCTGTACATCTACTTCTGACCAGAGGGATGTAAGCAAACAGACTCAGGACACCAGGCCCTGTACCTCTCTGTAACAAAACCTACATGCTTCAAGCAACCACGATACCAAGTTTTGGGTTTTTTAAATTTTTTTTCCAAGAAAAACCATAATAGCAATGAATAATGATTTAACCTATGAAAATACCACGATTATTTTCCATCTGTACACTTTGACTGATATAACTTTTACTATTTGAAACCAGTCAAACTGCAGCAAATCTGCAGTACTCTTTTTAGCTGCATAGAATAAAGCTTTTACTCTTCTTATTTGAATGTCAAAAACAATCCTAAAAATGCAAGCTTTAGTGGGATATTGCAAAACTCAAAGGACTGGAGTTCTCATTAAACTCTTAGGAATCACCTATGTTTTCCTACAGGAAAAGCTTCCTCGTTAAATGTCAATTTAATTCCTTAAAAATGTTAGAGTTAATTAGATATGGCCCTAAAAAGTGCAAGCATTTTTTTTTCTTTTTTAGCTTTATAATGATTCCCTTTAGTTTTAGCATATTCAATCAGTTGAAGCTAACAAACTTTTAAAAACAGGAATCCAGTATAATTACTAGATATTTTCTTCACAGTTTTAAATTTAACTAGTAAAGCTAACTATAGCTCTCAAACACCAGGCAACTTCAATAATCTGAAATATAGCCATGAATTTATTTACAACTTAAAACAACAACAACAACAACAACACCTTAAAAAATGAAATAAAACAACCCAAGTCACAGAGTAACACAATGGGCATTATTTCTCGGAAAAGACAGGCCTAAGCACAATGACTAAGATTTGTTCATAAGTGATGGGTAGTGGCTTTTCCAAGCACTCCTCAGATCTTTAAAAGCCAGCTAGAATAAACTAACAAAAATGGGGGGGGGTCCTAAAAGGAAAGAATAAAAAATAGTATAGCAAAATAACTGTCAGAACACAGTAGTCTGCAGACTTTAATGCAAGGACAAATTATTAATAATTTTGGAATCATGAAGCAAAGAAAAATGATTATATTCTCAGGAACTGCAATTAATGACGTAAAGTTAAGTTATATTTAGATGTACTACTTAGTAAAGGAGAAAGATGTATGTTAACACTCAATGCTTAAAAGGATAAGCTTCAGCTATAAAAAGTGTTTGTATTAAAAAGAAATCAGGTAATTAAAGAGCGGCCATTGACTCACTCTAAACAAATAGTATGCTATTTGATAAATAAATGGCAGTTCTAAAGGAAAAGATTTTAATCTTTAAAAAGGAATTTATTTGAGACACAGTCTTAAAACCAGGCTAGCCTTGTGATCCTCTTGCCATAACCTCCAAAGTGCTGGGATTACAGATGTATGCCAGCACACCCAGTTTAAAATATCCTTAAATATTTGCAAGCATACAAAACATCTTCACTCATTTTTATTTCCCAGTTTCTTAGTAATCTGACCACTCCCAGTAGAACATGTTCAATGCATATACTTACTATCTGAAGCATGACCTTCCTTCTCACCTCAGAACTTGCCCAGCAGCTCCTGTACCTTCCTCTACACTCGGTGTGAGAAGCTATTTATTTTCTTTATAACCTTGTCTCTACCTTATAGTATATATTAATGCTCTGGAATATTCTATAAGAACTCGGTCCTTCATTCACAGGAGTATTAGTCCCACATCCCACAACTTTAAATCTTCTCTTTTAGTTAATTTAACTTCATCTTATCTACATTGTCACTAAATGTTTTCTTTTTATTTCACTCTCAAATTAATATGCATCATGTTCCCCAATCTACCAGCACCATACTTTCAAAATCCAATGACTCTTTCTCTCTCTTGAGTCTTTACTTCTAAGTGAACAAAAAAAAGGAAAAAGTAAATTAAAATTTCCCTATTGGCTTTCACACAATCATTCTAACCCAAAATTGTCAATAATCCATTTGATCTTTTAAAATGCAACTCTTTCCTTCCAGTGTCCTTTATTAGATGTAAACACTCCCTAAGAATGAATCTGTGCTAGCTCTTTGCTTTGTGATTTCAGCCATTCTTAAGATATACAGGAACATCTTCATGCTTATGATGCCTAGGGAACCTTGGTAATTGTCAGGCAGCCCCCAAATAAGTAAAGCTAAAACCCAGAAATTGTACTCCTTTACATCAAGCCTAGCTTGATTGGTAAAACCCGTGGACTCCTCGATTCCCCTTTTTATGACTTTTCTATCTGTGCCCCCTCCTCACACATAAGGCCTTAGACTATCGTCCTTACAGCCAGGCTTTCAGTTCGGTCCTAATATTCATATCTGATTTGCTATAAAAATTGGTCACAAGGGCCATAGCCTCCCCTACCTTTCTAGTCTTGCCTAAACCCCATTATCATATGCATCTCTCTAAACTACCACAAGACACATATCGCACCTTCTATCAAAATGTCCTCGATGATACCTCACTCTCTATTACAGAAAACACAAATTCTCAGCCTCCCCTTCAAAGCCTTTTTCACCAGTTTTGTTTTAGTTGTTTTTCCTGAGAATTTCCATTATATTACAAACCCGGTATTTTATTCTAAAGGCTGTGAACTCACTTCTCAAGAAACACATTTCACATACCTGCTTACATTCTTCCCTGCATTCCCTGTTCCTTAACTACCTCTGTTCTTGAGAGTAGACTCGGGGAACAGGAAGAACACAGACTCTAGAGTCAGAACCTAGGTGCAGATTCCGTGTTTGCCATTTACAGAGTAAATCTAGACAAGTTATTTAATTTTTCCGAAGGTCAGAAAGTCAAGCACAAAGCAACACAATATAAATGTTAGCAATATTAGTATTTCTGTTTTGATTTTTAAATTTTATTTTATGTGTATGGGTGTTTTGTCTGCACTTATGTCTGTGTACCATATGTGTGTCTTGTGCCTGCAAAAGCCAGAAAGGGGCACTGGATCCCCTGGAGCTAGAGTTACATACAGATGGTTGTGAGTCACCATGTGGGTGTCAGGAATTGAACCAAGGTCCTCTGCAAGAACAACAGGTGCTCTTTCTTAACCACAGAGCCCTCTCTCCAGCCTAATATTAATTATTAATAATTCAAGGCTGAGCTCAACAAATACTCTTCCAGTGAAATCTTTCTTACAACAATGTATTTATTTGGTTTTTTGAGACAAGGTTTCTATTGTGACTCTGGCTGTCCTGGACTCACTCTGTAGACTAGGCTGGTCTTGAATTCACAGAGATCCACCTGCCTCTGCTTCCTGCATACTGGGATTAAAGGTGTGCGCCACCACTACCCAGTAAAAGTCATATTTTAATTATATGGATAGTGAGCAATATGTGCATGTGAATATGGGTGCCTATGGAGACCAAAGGCACCAGAGCCTCCTGGAGCTGGAGCTATGAACTACTTGATGTAGGTACTGAGAACAACTGGGGTCTTCTCCAAGAGGAGCAAGTGTTCTTATCCACTGAACCACCTCTCCAGCTTCAATACACTAAAAATAAGTGCCTCCTCCGCCCCTTCAGTGCTAAGGATCAAATGCAGGGCATCACATATGCTAGGCAGGAACCTAGTTTCCCTGATAGCACCACACCACAATGGTCTTATTCTTTTTTTATATATTGCTAAAATATTTATGTTGAATTGCAAAAAAGTTTAAGTATAAAATAAGGCTTCTCGAAAGCAGCTCCACTGACATTTTCGGTCAGGTATCATTTTGGTGTTGTTGATTGTGTATTGTAGGATATTCAGTAACATCTATAGCATCTCCTACTAGATACCAGTAACCTGCCCACCAGCTGTGAAACTAACAATGTCTCCAGATACTGCCAAATATCCCTCAGTGAAGGCAAAGTCATTTTTTTGAGAATCATTGATATAACCCAAGATAAAACAAGAAGCATTCTGTAACTGTGAAGCAATATACAAGCATCAAGCATTATTACCACTGAGCACTTATCAAATACGGTCTTATATTATATTTAAATTCCTTTGTAATCTACCCATGCTTTAGCTGTCTAATTCATTTTAAGATCCACTAGTGAAGAAGTCACATTTTCCTTACTCATTTTCACATCACACCTAGCCAAAGGTCTTGGACATTTGTTGTTGACTGACAGAATGAGACACAGATAACTTGGACAGAATACAGAGAACTGGAAAGAGCATGGATGGAGTTTAATCTTTTGCAGTCAAGAGATTAAACTCAAACCTAGCTTTGCATTTACTAATAGAACTCTGGCAATCCATTAAAGTCTGTGAGCCTCAGTTTTCTGATCTATAACATATAGAATGTAAATAGCTTGACTGTGATGTTCAAATGTGATCAAGAATGTGAAAGAATCACACGTACTGCAGAATTATCATGTACACAAAACCATGTATGTAAATGTAGTTATAATACCTAGCATTTCTTATCCAGAATCATCAAGGACTGAATTTCTTTATAACCTTATTTTCTAGGTAACTGAAGCTTATGCCTTTAAGTGTTTAACTTCAAAATTTAAATAATTTTGATGGTAAGTTTTATGCTTTTATAAGGAATACACACATACATACATTCATACATATATATCTGCTTTCATCTAAGGCATTAAATAGTGAATATAATTTAACTTTTCCTTACTGATGCTAAACCACTGTTATAAAGCATAACCACCAGGCAGACATGCAGTGCTACCATCTTCTGTTCAGACAGTGTGAGTGGTCCATTTGGCTCAGCTGCAGTTCTAATGCCCCTTTCACTGCCTTTCTTGATTACTTTCAGATTAGAAAACTAAAAAATTAAGTTTGTTAGAATGAAATAAAAAATGACAAAAAGTAGAGTTTGAAGTACTTTACAACTAAATTTAACCTAAAAACTTCCTCAAAATTACTCTGGCATCTCAAAAGTCTTTTCTTTTCTTCTTTCCTTCCTTTCTCTTTCTTCTTTTTTTGTTTGTTTACTTGAGACACTTTTTTATTGTTTGGTTAGTTGGTTGTTGGTTGGTTTTTCAAGACAGTGTTTCTCTATCTAGCCCTGAGTGTCCTAGAATTTTGTAGACCAGACTGGCTTTGAACTCAGAGATCTGCCTGCCTCTGCCTCCTGAGTGCTGGGATTAAAGGCGTGCGCCACCACCGCCCTGCTCAGAAGCCTTTTTCATTTAGTATCTTATTGTACTCTAGACAGCTAAAGTGGCTGGATACTCAATTCCTCAATTCCCTTTTCTACCCTAAGAATGGTGTGTGTGTGTGTGTGTGTGTGTGTGTGTGTGTGTGTGTATGACTAATGATACCACGTTAAAATACAAATAATAGGGATGTACATAAAACCACCTATCATACTTAAAAAATATGCTGTTGAGTGCATCTTGCTGTCACTCCAAAACTATGACTCATTACACCTACATCAGAAGAGCCAGAGTTCCTATGCTATGTTTACCAAGAGTAAACCAAACAGGGAAAGGAAATGATGCTATTATTAAATTATACCTTCAAGATTACATGCATGCCTGCTTTTCTACCTTAACTGATATGAAGACAAATGTTCTATCCTTTCCAGTTTTAAAACAAATCATTCATCTTTAGATGAAAGCAAACACTAAACTTCAAACAAAGAGAAAATGTAATAAAACTTAGAAGAAAATTAAATCAAACTATAAGTTGTTTTGTGAGGAACGTTTTGTTCGTGTGCCTATAAATAACATGGGTTGCAGAGAAACCTGTCCCTGGGCACTTCTAGTATACTTGCACTATTTTTAGGGATATAATAAAAATAGTAATCATATCAGTAATAAAACTAATGTCATCTTTAATCATTCATGATAGTTTACATCCGTCTGACATAGGAAAGGGAAATAGGAAGAAAAATATCAAGAAGTTTAAAATATTGCATTTTAAAATAGCTTATTTGGGTTTGTTTTGTAAACTTTTTAGTGGCTTAAAACCAAACAGAAGGTGAAAGACAAAGGAAGAGAGAGAAACGAAGCAAAGGAAAAGAAAGTAAGCTAGAAGAAAAGATGAAAGCATGGCATAGCTAACATTTTTTAGAAGCTACTGGATAAAATCATCTAGCCTTGTACCTGACAACCGTAGTCCAAAAGCAGCTGCAGTATATCCAAGCTTTCGTTTTCAATAGTTATGGTAACAGCGTTTCTCCCAAGCACATCTACGCAATTTATGTTCAAGTCACCTGAACTGTTCTCCTCCAAAATCTTTTTAACCATATAATAGTCACCTAAACAACAATATACAAACATAATTTAATATTTAAGACATTAAGCGAGAATAACTATAAAGAAAAATTTTATCCTGCTGAATTAAAATATTAAGAAAAAATACCTAAACTCATTTTTGCTTTGCATGTGGACATGTGCACAGAAAATGTGAACATTTCCTAGAAAAAAGTATATCTTGATAAAATAATACATATATAAGCAGTAAATATAAAATACAAGTTGAAAAAAAATAAATGTGTAGCATGTAGTAAAAATTTCTATTTTAAAATTCTTAATCTGATGTTATAAGGGGAAAAACTTATAGAAGATATGTAAAATAATTGAATAAAGAATACCTCCAAAATACAGACTGGAGCTATTATAGAAAAATAAATGAAACTTAAAAGGAGTTAGTTTTAGATCCTCCCAACCCCCACACACACTTTACTCATGCATGGTTAAAATGGAGACCAGAGGTAGAGGATATTAGAAAGAGGGCAAAGCATACATTTAAGAAGTAATATGAATGTGACAGTATGTACAGCAAGGTTCCTAAAAGTTCTTACTTCTCCCAAGCATGCATATACTCAAGCACCATCTTATTAAGGAAGGCAAGGTGTAGAATGTTAATAAACATAGAACATCAGCTCACAAAACATCAAGTCAGAGCTAGAATGACTGCATGAACTATTAGGAGCAGCAGGCTGTCTTCTGCCTGTCGAAGGGCACCATAAAACAGTCATCCCAGGTGAGGAAAATGGGAATTATTGTCACCAATGGCCCAATATATTTGTCTGCTAATGAAACTGTGCAGGAAAAAAAGAAATAAAAATCCAAAGGGAATGCTCATTAGAGAAAGAAAGCAAAGGAGTATTTGTTTTATTTTACTTTTTAAATTTTTTATTATCTATCTATTTGGGTTTTTTGGGACAGGGTTTCTCTGTGTAGCCTTGACTGTTCTGGAACTTGACCTGTAGACTGGGCTGGCCTCAAACTCAGAGATCCATCTGTCTGTCTCTGTTTCCTGAGTGCTGGGATTAGACTTGAGCTACCACCACCCAGCTTCATTTTACTTTTTAAATACAAAACTAATAAATGGGTTTACAAATGGTTATTCCTTAGATACCTGTGAGTAAGAGATAGGGAAAGAACAATCAGAGTGGAAACTGGAAGAAGAAAAGAAATAATTTCATGATACAGAGAGAGAAAACATTAAGTTACACTAAATGAATAAGAAAAACAATACTGCAACTAAGGTAACAGATTTTTTGTGAAAACTTCAAACTTGCTATTATTTTTAATGTCTGCTTACAGTCCCTGTGTATTTTAAAAGAAGCTGAATAATAGTTTTCTTGACAACACATCTCCTTAGATATCTCAGGAATAAAAAACTAGTCATGAAATAATTTTCTCGTAGTACTAATTAACATTTAAATTCCACTGATGAAGTGATGTTCTTAGTCTTGAGCTGCAACAAAAATGGCCAAACAATACAATAAAATGACATCACTATTGCTAAAATAACATTTAAAACTATTTCAGATAAATCTGCTTCTACAGCATAGGGATAGAAAAACGATATCCATAAAACTCTGCATTGCTATCCTGGTATATCTAGGTGAGGGTTATTCATTTTAAGTCACCTTCTTGGAACTCATTAGGTTTTCTAAATCTAAAGGCATTGAGCTTCATCAATTCTGCAATGTTTTCAGCCATTAATTCTTAACTATTGCCGTGTTACTAAAATTTCTATTTGCAAGTCATTTAAAGAGATATACCATAAAGACTAGCACAGTCGCCAACCTTGAGGATGAATGCATAGATGAAAAGAGGTTAGAAACTTAAAGCGGACAGGAAATTGGCTAACAGCCAGACGCTAGTCAAAACACCTGCTACGCCAGATGATGTTTTCCTTTCATAGTGAAGTTGCTTGCAAGTTACATCTCTTGTCTGGAAAAGCAATATAATTTGCTTACTTTTTGATGATACGTTTTTTTAAAAATTTTATTTATTTGTGTGTCTGTGAGAAGTTTGTGTGGGTGTCAAGTGTGGAGGCTAGAGGTCCAGGTTGGGTGTCTTCCTCTACTGCTGTCCACCTTTTTTCCCCTCCCAGGCAGGATCTATTGCTGAGCTCAGAGCTCACTGACTGGCTAGACTGGCTGCCACAGAGTTCCAGGAATTGGCTTGCCCTGGGTTACAGATTTATACCAAAACACTCTGTTTTTATGTGAAGGCTGGAGATCCAAATTTGGGGCTTCATGTTTGCACAGGAGGCACTTTATCTGCCAAGCCACCTCCCTAGCCCCTAGTCGTCTTTGTTCAATAAAGAAAAATACTTTTCAGTCTATTCTATAGGTAGTGCACCAATGCACGTCATCTCAGTCTGATCTCTAAAGTACCTCCCATTCTCATTTACCTGTCCTTTGAGCATAGATACGCCTCATCCAAGCCATTGCCATTCTTCTGGACAGTGATATGCCTAGTGTAAAAGATTTGCTCTTTGACCAAATCCTAAGCAAGCTATGCTCCCTTTATTTCTCCCCACCAGGCTTCAATTTTAGCCCATAAAGAACGGAACAAAACATTAGCATACTCTATAATAATTCTAGATTGCATCACCATGATCCTTGCAAATGCATGCCTGAGGAAAGTCATAGCTGCCAAGCGCCATTGTTAGTTCATTTGAACACTGAAGATGAGGCCCATATCCTGGTCCTTGTGAAATGATAGCCGGCTAACACCCTTTAGCGTCTGATAACAAATCCACACTAGTTTCACATAAATCAACCACCCACTTTTTGGAAATCTCCCCCTAATGCTTTATAATTTTTTACTTCCCTGACTCTATTGAACCCCCACTCACACTCTTCTCTGCCCCTCTAAACAACTAGCTGCCTCTGTACAAATTGAACTTGTATTCATTCACACTGAGCTCTTTTCTGTATTATTACCCATACAATGCTTTATACTTTAACATGGGGGGGGTCAAAAAATTGTTATGAAAAGGCACCAGACAGTAAAATATGCTAGGTTTTGTGGGATATGATATCTCAGTCACAATTACTCAGATTCTTTTGCACAAAAGCAGGCACAGACCATATGGAAACCAACAAATGTTTGAAATTTTATAGAATCTTCATGTTATAAAATATTATTATTTTACTCAGAAATATTCTTTTAAGTATTTGAAAAATAAAATGTAAAAGCCAGTTTTAGCTCACAGACTTTACAAAAATAGTTGGATTTGGCTTATAGACCCATGTTCTAGTCCTACCTCTTCAATCCATTCTGTTAAATTCAAATTATGTCAATCTTATGACTCTTGTGATTTTCTATCACCCTCAATGGGCACAATTTTTACTGGAGTCTATAAAGTCTACTAGGAACTGGGCCAGCAAATGAAATAGTATATAAAATACTGTTGAGGGCCAATGATACCCAGGCTGTGGACATAACCAGCTTGACAAAGATCCTGGTTTTTCCCTTTGCTAGGAATCTGAACCCCACCAACTACTACTCTGCCCCTTTCTTATCTTTACTGTATGGTAAAAAAGGCCTCTCATCAATAATACTGTCTATTTGGCCTAATAGTGAAAACTCAAATCAATTCCTGGGCTGGCTGGGAGAGGAACACTGCCATCTCAGCTCTAAGTAATTTTAACAGTCTTACTGACTTTCAAGTTTTTGGCATGTATGAAAACTATTCATGCTTTCTGTAGACATATAATAAAAGTTATTCTTGGTTAAATTGACCTTCCCATAGAGACAATGCCATAGTCAAGATCAGAAACCAAGTCTAGACAGTAGGTCAGCAAGCTTAAAAAAAGCAAATAGATAATTCATCCCTGAATGCCTGCCCCCCTTTTATTGTAGTAAGTATACAGACCTAAAGTCAGCTATTAATAGACTATTGTGTTACGACTACCCACTAAAATCAACCTTGAAGATTAGAGGCCTGCAGCTGGGAGGGGATGAACACTCTTGCATTGATGTATGCCTGAACACCTTCATTCCATTAGATAAGAAGCTAGCAGTTTTGCTATTTTAGTTAGAGCAAAGTCCTTGTCTGGAGGGGAGTCTTGTAATTTTTCCCCAATGTGCACATCGTTAATTTTACTCTCTTTTCTAACTTCTAATTTCTTTATTTTTATTATTAAAAGAAGTGCATCATCATACAAAAAGTGTCTATGCATGTTATTAAAAGCACAAAAAGTGTATCATATAGAGGGGTCCCCAAAAGAGTGAAATACTGCGTTCACTTGTCATAGCTTTCGTCATTTACCCTTCTTCGTGGAGACTGAGGAACCCACCGCGGGAATAGAGCTGAACTCGACCTCCCACAAAACACCAAGGTAATCCCATAGTCCCTCAGCAATCAATTTACTCTGCCCAACTCTGATAAATCCTTGAGAGATATGCAGTAGAGAGATGTGTCCACATTAGTTAGGAAAGATGATTCTCCATTTCCTCACTGGCTTCTCATCTGACTTCTACCATATGATGACAGATGTCACCATTACTGAAAGGATAGCGTTAGTCTGATGTTTTGCTACACGCGGTGGCCCGTCCCTACACGCGGTGGCCCGTCCCTACAACCCACACCCAGGAAGCTGAAGCAGAAGGGCTGCTGCAAGTTTGAGGCAGCCTAGGCTACTTACATAGCGAACTCCAGACGAAGCTGATAGACTACAGACTAAACTTTTGTCTCTAAAAAGCCAACACCCTTCCCTACCAAAAAAAGTTGACCAGTTTTTTAACTTTATATTAACCAAACTTAAAGCTATCTGTGACATGTGGGAAACTTTTGGGTCAAAAAATTTATAAACCTTTTAAAACTTTCTACAAAAAAAAAAAAGACCAACTTTGGACATGGAATTATAACATTCTACTTAAAATAATCCTAATTAGTATTAAAAGAGATTAAGAGGGAAAAGCTTTGGAACCCAAAGAAATTCTACAGGAACTCGTAAGTAATTGATATGGGGCTGGAATCCTTTAGTGCTCATCATTCACTTTAGCTTTTTAATGGTATCGCTTATTGTTTCTAAACAATATTTGAATCTCTTATTACTTGCATTAAATTATTACTCCTAGTCTTGACTTCTCAGCATCATTAAATTTGATGGACTCAGTCTGAAGAAAACATTTACAGTACTAGGGGCAAGAGAAACTCATCTTAGATTACAACTGCACTTGAGCATTCGAACTTAATCTTTAAACATCCTTCAGTCTCATAATACACAATGTACTTAGGTTTCACTTGGATAATTTGTTTTTAACTTCCCAAGAGAGTGTGCTCTGTACAGAAATATCTTATTTTTCAAGTCATATTAGGCCACTTAAGTTAAATTGAACATTTTCTCAGAGAGATCTATTATATACACAAATATTTATTTTTTACCCTTACTGTTCCTCACTACTGCACAAGAAAACATCTTAATTATAGAAAAACTCCTAAAGAATATGAATGTAGTCAGTAATTCATTAATACAGCTTTTTTGTCCAATGCCTTAACACAAGTAAGAGCTTCATGTAGACATTTTGATAGCATGGCAAAGAGCAGCACAATAAAAATAGTAATAATAAAAATACACCATGAGATCATTACATACGCCAGTAATGAAGCTAGCTGCTCAGTCATCTTTCATTAAATAACTGTGCACTACAGCCTGTGGCTATCCTTCTCAACTAGTACACTCTAAAACTTTGGTGATTTGCAGAGTTTCCCAGTATGGAGTGTGAAAGCTCTGTGACTAGTTGACACTTTGTGAGCTGCAAAGAAGAGTGCCTGGCCAAGCAGTAGTGGCGCACGCCACTTTAATCCCAGCAGTCAGGAGGCAGAGGCAAGCGGATCTCTGTGAGTTTGAGTCCAGCCTGGTCTACAGAGTGAGTTCCAGGCAGCCAGAGTTTCAACAGAGAAACCCTGTCTCGAAAAAAACCAAAACCAAACAAACAAAAAAAAGAACAATGGCTGTAGTAACTCTAATTCCATTGATGCTAATTATACTCACCTCTCCTTTCTGCAAATTATTTTCCCTCATCATACATATCATATATATGCATACATATGTATGTGAATATATATAATTTATTTAATTTTATTTTTGTGCATTGATGTGAGGGTGTCAAATCCCCTAGAAATGGAATTACAGACAGTTGTGAGCTGCCATGTGGATGCTGGGAATTGAACCAGGGTCCTCTGGAAGAGCAGTAGATACTCTTAACTGCTCAGCCATTATCTTCAGCCCCCTGTACATATCTTCATATTAGGTGCTTCCCATCAGTGCAAAACTTCTCAACAATACTCAGTACTCTGCATTTTAATTTCCAAAACTACTCTCCTCTCCAACTTTACACCCTTCAAATCTCTTCCAAAATAGCAAAAACAGAAAGTACCACTAAATATATTAAGTAAGGTGTTAATACAACATTGTCATATATTCTCCAGGAAATGTTGCACATTTTGAAAGCATCCTGAGCCCCAAGGTACACAATGCTTCTACAGAAACTTGAATCATTCTTCCTTATAATGCAGCAAGCCTACCATAAAGGTGACAGAACACAAACTAGAATGAATCCAAGGGTACAGGTGAAAATCTGCCCTCCCCACTTCCTCTTTAACTCCACGTGAAATGTCAAGAAGGGACTACTAAAGAAACATGAATTTCTGAAAATATTCCACATGCAGCACTGGAAGGAACTACTTTCATTCTTCCTTATTCTGCATAAGAACTGACTACAGGTATCAATAAATCAAAAAGTTTATTTTCAGAAGTATGTTTTAAAAGGTACCATCCACTTAACACTTTAAATAAGGAAAAAAATAAAGACTCATAAGTTTAGATGCTTCCTAAAACTTAATTTACCCTTTGAACAGGCAACAAGTCTTAGGGATATCATAGGCTCCCACAAATTAAGTAGGGTAATTACCACACTAACTCTCAATAAAGGAGGAAAAAAGAAAATCATGGAGGTCTACTTAATATTTAATAAAACAACACATTTACTGCCAGCTCTTGTTCAATTAACTTTGTCTCTGAGTTTCAGTCCCTCTGTCTATAAAGAATTCACATCTATACTTTGTAAGAATTTACTTTGGTAGGTCCAAACTCTGCTTTATGTCATTGGAATAGAAACTTTCAATTCATTTTTTTCTTATTTTTATACAAAAAAAAAAAAATGAACTCACAGTTAGCTTTGAGATGCTTCTGGTCTACTTTGATGATCTATAAGAACTGTTGACTAACTAATACTTGGATCAGGTATTGCCTAGATTTATGGAATTAATTTACATAAAAGCTAGTTATTCTAAGCCATAAAATCTTTCCCTTGGGGCTGGAGAGATGATTCAACCACTAAGAGCATTGGCTGTTCTTCCAAGGACTAGGGTTCAATTCCCAGCACCCACATGGGAGCTTACAACTGTCTTTAACTCCATTTCTAGGGAATCTTACATCCTCACACCAATGCACATAAAATGAAATTAAATAAATTTAAAAAAAATCTTTCCCTTTCCTATTTTTGTTTACTCCTTAATTTGTACATGCCTTTTAATGGGCCATCCATTCACTAAAAAACATATAACTGTCATCTCTGCAAATTTTCTTTTAGGAATCTCTAGCTTTTATTTTAGGAGACTATACTATGAACATTTTATAGATATAAAAAGGATTATTAAATGAGACTAGTTGATTTTCTCTGGAGCTATCAAAGATATCATGCTTGCTTTTTACATTTATACAGAAAACAAAGTTTATAAACTACCCACACAAATAAGGGTTCATTTTCAATTATTATTTAAATATGGATGCCTTTTCTAACATATTTTAATTCTTTCACTTATAACCAGATCAATAAAACATAGTGCTCACACACACAGACAACACACACACACTAAATCTGATTCATGGAGTTGTGAGGATTAAATTACCAAGATATTTTTAAGTAGCAGTATTAGTGATTGAACCTAGGACCTTGTTTATGCTAGGCAAGTGTTTTATCACTGAGCTATATCCCAGTATCTGTGAGAATTAGATGAGATAGTCTACAAAAAAGCATGAGAACTCCACTCCAAAGCTACTTTACTAAATGTTTGCTCTTTGGTCAGATGAAGATTTCATTGTAAAAGTGGGAGTTATAGCTATTTCAAGAAAATGTCCACTTTTATATTTGATTTGGACCATATAAAAAGTTTTAACAATATTAGTGATTATGAACATAAACAAAATATGTGCTCCTATAACTTCAACTTATCTTTAAAGCAAATTCACATTAAAACTTTATGTAAGAAATTTGCAGTTTCTTCAACATAGCACATTGATTTAATTCCTGTTCCACTCCTACAGCTCTCCAAGGATTTTAATAATGCTATAAAACTGGACCTGATACACATGTGTGTGTATGTTCACGCTGTATTTCAACAGTTACTATGAACAGGTTATAACATTTTTTTTTTATAATTAAAACTCCTTTTAAGACCTCTCATACAACTAAATATACGTATCACAAAATACCTGTTCCAATAATACTCTATTACAATACTTCTCTGTTCTCAGTTTGACAGGAATATCAAATTTCTTTCCCTAACATACTTTTAAATAATCACACAATTAACTAGAATAAAAACAGTGGTTCTTGATCACTGTGATACAACACGAAATCATTTCCCTTCTCCTTTCAGATACTTTTTGAGGGAAACAACTCAGGTAAAGCACTTGGGGAAAGTAATTTATATAAACTATAGATCATAGTTTTGTGACACTACAGTCATACATTTTGTATTTCTTTATATTTCTATGATTAATTAAAAATGTCTATGATAACTTTTACAAAAAGCTTATTATTTAATATTATCACATGAAAATTGAAAACGTGAGTTGGCAAAGACGTAAGTGGACTTTGTTTATATGTCAATGTGTTTCCAAAAAGTTGCATAAATGATTGTTTTTTAGCCAGATAGCTAAGCCATACCAATAGCTAAGCCAGACCAAAGTGTAGTGTAAAAAACAAAAAGCTTAAAAGGCTAGGGAGACTGTTGTTGACTTAAACATACACATGTAAACAAAAACAAGAACTTCTAGACCTAGTTTTCCCACTGTGAAATCTGGCCTCTGGAATTAGGTTTCGGGTCTGCATGGGTTCTAACAAAGTTTTCCTAAATGAATATAGCATTTGCACAACAAACTGTTGAACTGAGGAATGAGAATTTTTTAGTACTTCTTTGCAAGTAGGTCCTGAGAGCAATCAAGTTCCTATTCCTTTGTTGCAATGCATCACTTGAAAGCATGCTTATCTTTTCATGTAGCCATGACGTGATCAATTTCCAGATTCAAAACAGTATATTCTACTTATTTTGACTATGCTTATTTTTCACAACCTTTGCCTCCCACCAACTTTCTGAAGCAACAAACCTTTCTCCCTAATAAAAATACCAACACTCAAAGGAGTTCCATAAGTTTGAAGGAAACAAGTTTCGCAACTAGGGATGGATTTTTCCTGTTTCGTCCTTACTTCGTGATATTTCTGCTTAGGATAACGGGATACCTAATTCCTCTCAACTGTAACAGGTTAAGGTACTGGCGACTGGTGTTAAACAGAAGGAAGTCTTTAAAAAGCAAAACTACAAGGTGACAACCCATAACCAGGAGAAATCATAAGGGAAATTCGTAGAATTTTCGGGTTAGAAGGTCCAAAACTACCCTCTGGCTCCCAAAGGAAGGACTTCAGGCTGGAGTTTGGAAGTGGCAGAGGCGGAGCAACTTTGGGATCAGGGCTCCCACCTAGTCACCTAAACGTCCCACCTGCAGGAGTCCACCGCCCCCGCCCTACCTGCCTGTTGGCTCAAGCTCAATTAGGCAGAAGTCCTGCGGCCGCACAGACGTGGAAACAGCCGCCGCGCGCAAGGAAAAGCAGGAGTGCCGGGAGTAAGCTGAGGCAGGGACTGGACCCAGGGAGAGAGCGCTAGGGTGTCCAGAAGCAGAGGAAGGGGCCTAGCTCTCACCCTTGTCGCACGCCAGCAAGAAAAGCTTCTCATTCAGGGTGTTCTCCTCCTTCACCTCCCGCACATCCTTCAGCGCCATCACTTCATTGGGCGACGAGGAGGATGGGGAGGAAGGCAGGGAGGAGGAGGAGATGCCCGAGAGGTCGGTGCTCGGGTACAGAGCCGCCATCATCGCGGCCCACGACGGGGGCAGGCCAGGAGACGGAGGCGGGGCCCCCATGGGTGCCGACCCCGACCCCAGCCCAGCCCCGGAGCTGGAAAACGGGTGAGTCGTTCCCACGGCCACATCTGCGTGCGGCCCGTTGGCCCCGAAGGGCGTCGCCTCGCCCCGGAACCAGCACTCGCCCTCCACCGACAGCCCCAGGTTGGTGGCCGTGCCGGCGCGGCCCCGGGGCCAGCGCCCTCTGCCCAGCCGCCGGCGCCCCGGCCGAGCTGGTCCGCGCCCGTCCGGGGACGACAGAGTGGAGCGCGCCAGGGCGGCAGCCGAGCGCGGGGCCGTGCCAGGAACCGCAGGGGCCGCGCAGGGGGCGGCCCGGCCTGGGAAGGAATGAGGGGGGCCGCCGGCGAAGGAGCTCGGCGGGGCGTCTCGCAGAACGTCCGGCTCGCTCCGGGGCTGTGGGAACCGCTGGCCCAGGGGCGCCCGCAGGAGGCTGAGGTTCGTGGCTCTCTCCTCACGTCATCCTCAGCCCCGCGGAGGCGACCCGGGGGCGGGGCTTGCGGCGAAGGCGGGGTCTGGTAGGCGGGGCCTGGATGGTAGGCGTGGCTCCAGGCCTGATGCACCTCTCTGATCCGTCACCCTGGCGCCTCTGCGGCATCTTCGAGCACCTGAAGGCACTGGAACAACCTGGCTTCCGTTCTTACCTAAGGTACGGATTTGAGGTCATTTACCCGCTGCCTGTGTCTGTTGCTGCTGCACACAAAGTAAATACATTGCAGCGTGCCATTGAGCTTCCGAGGAATTAACGTTTAGTTGGAATCCCTTATGGAGTTGTTCTCGAGCCCCCACCAAATAACCAGACTTGGGATTTTGTGTTTAGGTTTACCTCGTTCCTAAAAGCCGTTAAAAAAAAAAAAAATCTTGTGATCTAATACGGTCTAACATCCTGATGGTGGATTTGCTACATTTATCACATCTAGTTTTAAAAGATCTGTTATTTAGACAACACCTGACACTCAGCAAGTGCAACATGAGAATTACATCTTTTCAATATTCCCATTTCTTCTTTCAGTCAATGCTGAAAGAGGGAGTCCGAACCCTGCGTTTAAGGTTTAGGTTTTTATGGCAATGAATAAACTGACTTAACAGTAGCTTAAATCTGAGGGGAATAGTTCCTCTCCCTTTCAGGCTGCACTATCCCATTACTTTCTCTACCAAGATTTTAATTTCTTAAGTTTTTAAGTCAACGCTATCTTTAGGTGTTCTCTAAAAACCCTTAGTAGATGTCAAAGTCATCTTTCAAATATTTTTTCTGTGTTTACTTTAAAATAGATGATAATCTTGTGGGTCGTTCTAGTTTTGTTTCTAGACCATCTCCCCATCCTTCTGTAAAGTTTAATACAGTTCCAAGTTTATGCTTTTGGTGAAATTTCCAAGTGGTTCAAGGTGAGGCCACTACAAACAGAAGAGCATGCTTACTTCTGTATATGTACTCATGCACTTTGTGGCTCAGAAAAAAATGTTTAGCCAGTAGAAGAACTCTAACCCTGACCTATCCAAAATTTTGGTATTTGAGGTTAAGAATTCAAATGGCTCACAGTCCCTACACACGCAGATTCTTCATCCAGAGAACCCCGAGGGGGGCTGGATTAATTTCTAAGAGTTGAGGGAATTCCAACCCACTTTGATAGTAATTTTAGGAAGCCTTCCAAAGCATGAGAGAGCCTACTTTCAGGCAAGCTTGTATTATAATACACTTCGAGTTTTTGGATTCTCTCAGATGCAATCTATCCTTTTCTTTTTTTCTTTCTTTTTTCCTTGCTTCTCTAGCAAACTGCTCAGCCAGTATAAATTGGGCATCCTAACATCACCTATACATTTTGTATATGTGATATGAAGACCAATAATGGAATGATGATGAACAACAGTATGCAACACTCAGAAGTAGCATATTACTCTAAGCAACTCCCTCAAGCTAAAGGTTTTTTGTTTTGTTTTGTTTTGTTTTTCTTTTTTTTTTTTAAAGAGCAATCACGACTCTAGTCAGAGAAGGGAAAGAAATCCAAATTTAGATCCAGTCCTACAACACAGACAGATTCTACTTATATTTTTCAGTGTTCCCCTTCCCTTTACTACTCCAGGGCCACATTTGTCTGTTTCTTTTCCATAGTGCCTCCTAGACTCTTTGCTTGCATTTGTTTTCCCTGCAGAACACAGCCCAAAACATAACATCCTTAGAGAGACACAGAATAATCTCCACCTCCGTCCCAAGTCAGTCTGTCCTACACTCTCCTGCTTCTTTCCTTCTGCCACATTATATCTATTTCTTTGCTTTAGATATTGCTATTTCTTTATTGGCTGCCTCCACTAGGATTTAGGTCAAAAGACTGTCAATTTTTTTCTTAGCTGAATCCCAAGAATCTAATGTAGTACTTGAACATTGGAGACAATAAATTTGTGCTAATGAATTATTCATTCAAATTATTCCATCACAAACTAAATTTGTAATAATTATGTAGTTAGTTTTTAATAAAATTCTTCATTCAAGGGCTGGTGGGATGGCTCAGTGGATTGATTCTTGTGCAAACCTGAGACCTGAGTTCAGTTCCTATAACTCCGCAAATTTGTCCTCTGACCTCCACATGTGTGTATGCATGTCCATACACACATATCACCCACACACAATGATAAAAATCATTAAAATTAAATTTTTTTCTTATATGAAAGAAAACAAACTCACCTCTAAAGAAATACAGTTTTTGTATTACTTCATTTAGGAGTTGTACTCATTTGTGGGAAATAAGGTTATAACAGACCAACACTGAAAGTTCTAGATTTCTCTTTAAATGAAATAAAATACACATTCTACATACACAGCATTTTTATTAAATATACTTCATGAGAAAGAGAACACCTTAAAGTGCTAAATTCCATGTAAATTAGATTATCTTAGTAAATATGATGGTGAAAAAAATCAGAGAAGCATGATTTAAATAATCTCAGAAAAAGAGCAAAAGCATACTTACATCTTCATATAAGAAAACAATCATCAAAATGTAAAAGGCAAAGAAATCTCTTGTAGAAGAATATATTTCAGAACTTCACCTGTTAGTTATTTCATTTAAAAAAGTCTACCCTAAACACATAGACACTCTCACTCTTAACACATGTTTTGATCAGTGGAAGAGGAGCACGTAGACAACTCATTCACACAGAGATAAGTGACAGCACTTCCGTTGCGTAGTAGTATTGCTCACTGGCACTAAGTGGAAGATACAGGAGCATATTTCTGGCTTCAACTATGAGCAACAGAATTTCCCTACTGCTAAAATTCTGGGGAAAAGAGGTGTCAAGCTTTAATTCTTCCTAAGGAACACAAACCTTAAACATTTCCAATTTATACAGGGCTGTGAAAAACATTAAACTATGATGGACATTAGCTTTTTATATGCTTTCTGCTGAAGTTACTTGGTGGGCATATTCTTATGTAGTTTTATTACAGACAGAACTAGTAAGTGCTGCTAACAGGATAGTGTCAGTGCCAGTTGGGATGTTCTATCCAGTGTTTGGCTGCAAGTATTAGAAAGGAATTAGGTGAAAAATAACTATATGCACATTCATAACTAATATTTGTAAAAGATATTGTCATGTATCAAGATATCCACAAGCTGAAACATGTCACACACATTGTAGGGGCAAAATAAATACTTAATGGCTGGTTGACCACTTAATACATGCCATTTAAGAAAACCTGGGTAATTCAGATGACTTAGAGAAATACATATATATAACATCTTACCAACATATAGTATTATGCTATATGTCAGAGATAAAGCTATCTTATCAAACTAGGACATGTCAAGTAGCAATGTAGTTACAATCAAACTTTAAGGAAAAAGCTCCTACAGTTATATGAGGGAGAACCTTGGGGTTTATTCAAGAATTATTTCTCATTAAAAAAAGTTTAATGTTGATGAACTATTCCTTTAAAGTTTTATATAGTATGGAAATTTACAGAAAGGTTACAGTTTTAGATCACTTTACATAAGGGGAAAAAAAACAAAAGGATTAAGTTGGAATATGACTTTAGGTACATTTATGATCAAAATTAAATAACACATCAAAAAAATCCAAACACATTTAATAGCAGTACCTGACAAAACTTTATATGGGTCTTCTTAGACCATGAAAGAGAATGATTGGTCTTATTTTGTTAAGACTTTTAGGAAATCATTTAATTATGAAATAGCAGCTTGATAAGATATTCCTGTATTGGTATTGATTGTTAAATTAATTGTGTTATCCTAAAAGATTGACAAAGTCTAACTAGCATGGGCAAGATATTGAATTCATTACTGAATACAGAACTATTTTGAGCATACAGACATTCTGATTTTATACCCACTACATTTCAAATTTCTGTAAACTGAGACATTTATGTGTTTAATGTGGCAGATCATAGTAAATATTTCATTATTTTATTCTGTTCAGTCCTTTTCCCATTAAGCAGGCAAACACTGTCATAACCATCTTTGGTTTTACTTCTACGAGGTCATCAGGTAATGCATATATCCGGGCACCGATCTTCCGAGCAACTGAAATAGCATATCTTGAAAAGACAAGAAAGATGACTTGGTATTTGTTATGTACTATGTTTTCAATTAATACATTTTAATAAAAGAATCTTTTATGAGACTATCTTCACAAAAGATTAAAGGTGTGATTTTTTTAAAAATCATATTCCCCATACAAATTGTACTTTAAAAGGCAAAAAATCCCTGTAAGGGTTTAGATGAGGAGAAGATCATTACGTTCAATACAAACCAGAAGGGCTTACTTAGCATTGTTCAGTTTGTCCTCATCAGTGAGGTTTTCCCTCTTGATCATCTCTTGTCGAACTGCATTTGGTGCAATGGCATCTATTAAATCTAAGACAGGCAGACTTGTACTAATAGATTTATCCTAGGAAATAAAGATAAACAGGCATGAACATCTTACCTTTAATTTTCACACATGTCAGCTTTTTCTGGTCTTCATTATGTAACTGAAACCAACCTATAAACTTTCTTTGTGCTTACTAAGCTTTTCTGCAGCCAACACGTACAATAAACCATGTAAAATATGGTTTTCCTTCAGTCTTCATATAAATTACGGTGTATAGACAGTTGCCCCATACCTGAATAAAATTTATGGTCATGATAGTTCCTACTTTTAGGAGATAGAGTACTGTAGTATCCTGGTCTAAACTGATTTTGCAACTTGCGTTCACATGGACAAATGATTTGTTGTTCTCTCCTGAACAATGGCCTCTATTGCTTGCCTACAACATCAGCTTGCTCCTTAGCTCTCTCTGTTCTAACAGAACCCATACTTTTGCTCCTGGTGTAACAGAGTTCTATCCTGTTGCCACAATGATTTTATTTGCGTCTAAGTTAGACTTTCAGAAATCAACATTTTCTGAATGTGAATGAGAGGATGAACCCTCTGTCATAACCAGTTACATAACTAAGAGGAGACTCAGCTTTGAGGTAAAGTTGACATGTTAAACGGCAAAGTTAATGGCTTGTGGGGGGAACTGTTGGCTCAAATAGTCCTGAAGTCTATCCAGTATTTCTGCTACTGTAGTCGGTACCTTTCCCTCTAGTCCAAGCCAGTTTACATTTCTACTCTTGAAGGCAGAAACACCTTCTGGATAGGAATGCCATGGGGATCTTGGCCATATTACTATAACAGAGATAAAAGCACAAGTACAGTTTCTAGCAAATATGGCTCTGTAATAAATGACTGACAAAATAATTTGAAGAACGTTTTGGGACAAAGGTTTGCTTTGAAAGCTTATGGACTTAGTTTATTTATTCTACAAGAAAATACATTTGGGGGTACAAGTGGAAGGTTTAAAAAAATTAGGCTTCTTAGATCTGAATGATACCGGTAATCTGACCTGGTGTTTAGCATCTTTCCTGTTACTGAAAAGAAATTGACACCTGTTTTCTCAGTGTGTAGTCTGCAGACTACCATGTGAAATCAGCTGGGGTGCTGGACGGAAGTGCAGATATAGGTCCCTGGATATACAACTTGTCTGGCACAGCCTGTGCTTCATTGAAAGCACCGCAAAGAAATTAAGTACAAACCTAGTCTCAGTCACAGATCATAAGTCCTTTAACCTGTGGATGAAGCTGGACTCTAGGGTGTTACACTTTCTAAAGAGAAAATTAATGTTTATGTCATACTAGGATGAATTTAAATTTTCCCTGGCTTACCTTCCATACATTTCTATGATGCCTCAAATACAGACAAATGATTATACAATGATTATTTGATTACGTATTTGTGGTATTTTAAGTATGTCTTGGTTTAGGTTTAGGGAACAATGATTTTTTTTTTTCCCTCCTATTTTTCATGTTTTACCCTGGGGAGAGTTTTTACTGAATTGCATGAAATATTCAAGTGTACATGTTGATTCAGGTTCAAAGGGCAGTTTATTCTTTGGCTGATTCAATCCTTGGTCCTAATCCTAGAGCCCTGGAGCGTTTTGGCCTCCATACAATCTAGAACATTTAAGCCTAGAACTAGAAGGCTTCAGCCTCAGCCTCCATACAATCTAATCAACCCTCTGAGACTTACTGCTGGAGCCCTCTGACTAGCTCCTTCTGAATTCAGAGCTGTACTGAACTATTCTGGTTGGCTGATTCAACTCACTTGCTGTTCTGGTTCAAACTATTCTCCAAGCTGCAGGTTCTGAGATGGCTGACTGTTTCTGACTGAACTTTTCTGACTCTGGCAGACTCTGGCTGACTCCTGCAACTTCTCTGACTGAACTGTTCTGCTTTGGCTTCAAACTGATTCACTCTTCCTGTCTGATACTGACTTCTGCCAAACTGCCTCAGAGTTCTGCCTCAGATGCCTCAGACTGCTTCAGTGTCTTATCCTTCTTATGTCTTATCCTCTGTATCTCTCCCCTAGCCTGCCTGCTTCTGTAACTGACTGCTTCTGAGTCTTATCCTCTGTATCTCTACCTCTGTCTCTTATTTTCCATGTCTTACTCTCTATGTCTGCCTCATACTGCCTGCTTCAGACTGCTTGACTCTTTGCTTCTTATCCCTTCACTCTCATTTCAGATGTCGCTTCCTGACTTCTGAGCTGTTTCTTGTGTCTACTTACATACTCTGATTCTCTCTTGTGGATTAAAAGCATGTGCTAGAACTGATTTCGGAATACTGGGATTAAAGGTGTGTACTAACAGTCTTTCTCCATTCCATCTGGACCACACAGGCCTCTGAATGTGATTCCTATATATAGACCCTTGGATGTAATCCCTTCATATAGACCCTTGGATTTGATCCTTTCCTAGCTATCACACAGACTTTTCAATGTGAGCAGCCTTTCCCAGAGCAGCCATGTTACTGGACTAAATGAGTAAATGTTCCTCTACATTTAAGTTTCTAAAGATTGTATCAGATCCTTAAATAATGTTTCTAAGAAAACAGACCTATCTTCTGACCCCTCCCCCAGACTTGTACATTATTGTTGAAAGACATTTTATTGTTGCAAATGGATAGAGAATATTGTGAAAATCCTCAGCAGTTTCCCATAAGTTAAGCATAAGGAAATTATATAAGCAAAAACAGTCTCTAGAATCTTAAAAGACAATGAAACCTGGAACTTAGCCTGATTTCTAAGACAATGAATTGTATCATCTCTTTCCTTTGATTTGGTATGCTACTTTATTATTCTTTCTGTTGTTTTTAAAATAAAAGTAGAAAAAACAGGGATATGACTAACAGAATTGTCTAAAAGATTTAACAAGAATCCCTCCACATATGATGACCTTTATACATATGTAGTTCCATTACTGTAGCAAGCCCCATTTATTAAGCCCTTACAGTGTGTGCCAGACATGCTTAAGTTTTTTTCTGTTTGTTAACTTATTTAGTTTTACAGTGATCCTATAAGACAGATATTGTCTCCATTTTAGATTTGGGAAAACTGAAACACAGAGAAATTAATATTAAAACTTGCCCCAAAACACACAGGTATTAAATGAAGAATCAAATATTAGGTCTATTTTATACACCAACAGATGTAGCCCAGATACTCATGTAAACTGCCAAGATTTCTGAGGAACAGGTCTTCTGCATCCCCCTCTTAGCTGATTTATACAGGACTGTTGACATCTCATACTGTGATGCAACTTTTCTTATTTGTGTCTTTCCCTGAAGCTCTTTGAGAACACTGGCAGCCACAGTAACAAGGCACCTGACACAGTGAGCCTTGATATTTACAGAATGAATGAGTAATATGTCAATCACATAGATAACAAGTGCTGAGCAAGAGTCAAACCCGGGGCCATACATCTACAAAGTTTGGTTTTGAATCTGTAAGTAGACAGACCTTGATAAGAAAGCCAGATCTTCCCTTTAAAAGGTCCATGCAGTGAGCAGTTATTTAACTTCTCTAATGCTCACATTTATGCTTAGCATAATGATAAATAGTCTCAATAAATGGCAATTATAATTATTATTACTTGCTGATGTACTACTTCTCTTTTTAGTGAGGGAACATTCTTTACAAACAAAAGGGTTAAATATGTCTTTTCTAAAATCCCTAGTAATAGCCTTTGTCTTAAATGTGATTAATATTTTCTTACTAGAACTGCGTAACAACTTTTAGCACAATGCCTTCTGTGGTTGAGGGAAAGCCTCCCTTCTCCAAGTGTTTTTTAACATCTGCTGCCACATTTCATAACCTTCTGCCCTCTACAGATTTGGTTATCAAGCATCTACTAAACCTTTGTCTCCTTTCTGTTACAAGTAAAACCACGATCTCGACTCATGTATTCTCTGTGAACCTTCTCCATTATAGGATTTGGAGAACGTGTGTTTAGGGAAATATTGTAGTAATGCCTTTGTATCTAAATTTATAGTGAAATATACAGTAAAACCTGTAGTGGAACATTTGAACTTATTCTCAGATATTGTAACATTACATACATTATCTGTGCAGTTTGATGAACTTTAAAACATTTGCTATAAGATGCTGGATGAAAGGTCACCTTGGAACCAGCTTCCTGGGTGTGGATGGACCACAGCCTTCTGGAATGCAGAAGAATGCTAGTTTGAGGAAGCAATAATTGTCTAAGCATTGATGTTTGTATTTTCATGTCTTCTGTTTATGTTATTGCTAATGAAAAGGATTTCTGTGGTTCCTCCTGAGAGACCAACAAGGAGATGTGGGAATAACCATGTCTCACAGTCTTGATCTTCACCTAGTGGCAGCAAGGTCAACTGGGTGTTGGGGGAAGTAGATTATAGGATTCTGCTCATTACTGCAAAATAGGCCTCTGTATCCATGGGCAGTTCCTTTTCTCAATAAATAACCTGGATCATTTGCTCAGGGTTCAGCCCAGGTGGCTTAGACCATGACAGGCTGAACCCTCTGTCTTGGGGGGGGGGGGTTCTCAAGTCTGATCTCAAAAAGTATCTTCTTGTTCATTATTGAACTCACATGAGATTAATACAAAATCTACAAAAGCTTCTGTACTTGGCTTTGTAGTGAAATGTTTTAGCCAAGCCTTTGCTGTGTCTATCCTAATCATTAGAGATTAAGAACTGTTTTTAGACTTGCTTGGACCTTGAAGAATTGTTGATTTATGACTGTTCACTGGAATGTACACACTTGATGTTTTGAGAGTCTTGCTGCTCTGCAGACCTACGATACTCCTGGCACACCTGGAGGTCTTCAAGCCATAGTCAGAAGGGACTGAGAATTGTGTGGGTTGTCTTCTCTTTCAAGCAGCAAGTGTAACATAAACTTTGGCAGAAGGAATTTTGCAAAGCCATACTTGGTCTCTGTATAAAACTGAATAAAAATACTTGGAGAGAGCCAGTGTGCGGCTGTCTGCAAAAGGCCGTTCCTTCAAGGCTTTGCAACCTGGTATGTTCCCTTCTCCTACGGCACCTGTGACCAACATCAATCACAGTACGTATGTCCATTTTCAACTCCATCTTTCACTCACCTGACTACAAAATCTGGATTCTCAGTTTTAATATGTCACCTGTTTTTCAAATTACCCAAGCTCCAAATATCCAGAACTGGCTCCTCCTTCCTCTGCTTCTCTAAAGCAGGAAGCCAAGTCCCACCTCACACAGGAGTTCTGCCTTGGAGACTTACATTCTTCATTTACACCACTCTGCCCCCAGCCCATCCTGTTTGCCGACGTCAAACTTTTCTTTCAGAAACAATCACCTTTTTCACATTATACTTTTACTCAATATTCCTTATAGGACAGATTTCTCCCTCATCTTGACTTGATCTGTTTTGTACACTATGCTTTAGAAACCATCCTCTCAACATGGCCCTTATTTAAGATGGTACTCTAGCTTGTTTTCTCCTTCTTTTGTCTACCAGTTCAAATCCTATCTCTGTCTGGTGTTCAGTTTGCTCTTCTTTAGGCTTTTAAATGCTTATTATATCATGAGGGCATACAATGCACTCCGAGCCGATCTTCCTCCATCAAATCTGCTTTCTGGTCTACGCTTCATGCGCCATTGATTTGGAAAGATCGACCAGACTGTACACCTGACGAAATCAGTTGTACTGCTTGAATTTTACTCCATAGTAGTGTGAGGTTCATTGTACGAGTCTGTTTTTAATATAAATTATGAACACTGAAGGCTAAATAAACTTCTTATACTTTATGGCTTTTTCCTTAGCTAGAAAATCTACTTAGTAGTAATACTTCAATAAATATTACTGTGACTTTAAATGTTTCTTCATTGTATTTGTTTACTTTATTTATTATTTATTTATTTGCTTACTTGCTGTTATCAGGTATCAAACTTAAGGACTTTGTGCATGCTGGTTAGGCATTCTACCATTCTTATTTTTAATAAGTATGCAAGTATAGCAAATATGTACAGCTTTAGCATAATTGTTTTCAAGGATGACCAATTAGAAAATTTTATAATGTACCACATTTCTATTTTACATTTAAAAATTGTATTTTATATCTAAAACATTGAGACCAATCATAGACTGAAAGTTACTTTTTTAAAAAAATCAATAAACAATAGTGTTACTAGTGTCTTCCAAGATAGAAAAGGAAAAAAGAAAAAGATGTACCTGAATTAAGATCAGGGGAACATCTCTCCCCAGATCTCTTCTGTTAAGACCATTTGGAGCCTCAGTTTTTATAAAGTGACTGAATTTACCAAAGTATGACATTTCCACTACTCTCAAGTATCATTAAATATATAGAGCAAAGGCAAAGAAAAGAATAAAGATGTTGAGGTGTCTTTAGAAATAGGTTAGGGGTTCATCTATTGGCACTTTTAAAATTATTTTTAAAAGTAGAAATTGTTTAGCTGGTTTTTTTTTTTTTACATATAATAAAAATCACAAACACAAGGGTCACTGAATGAATATGTTCAAGCAGACATGCTCATCTGTAGCTAATTCAGCTTGCATGCAACAGCAAAACACAATGGAAATTCATGACAGTTAGTGGGTATGTATGTGTGGGTTACATTTCCGTGCTTTATGAACATCCACAAATGCTCAGAAGAAAGTGTTAAGTGCAGTATGAAGCCGGATGATAAGAATTGTTTTTCCTACCAGTTTCTCAATCCCCACTTGAATCGGTTTGGCTGGCTCTGTATGCCTTGGACATGATGCCAATACAATTCAGAGACTGCTGCTAGGGAGTACAAAACATTACAGGTCCTGTATAAACAACCAACACTTTGTATCTTCTCTTTTCATCTGACAACTGGATTTTGGGCTCAATTCTATTTCTAACACCAGATTACCACATGAACTGCACTAACCTCCATTTATACTAAATAGGTAACTGGTCAAAAAATATATGGATTCAATTTATTTTCTAGTTTACACATGCCAGACAATTACTATGCCTAAATTCCTGGATAATATGTTTCTGGGATACAATACTGATATAAGTCTCAACCCCACTAATGTGATTCTCATTAAAAACCCCTTCTATTAAACTTAGATATAATTTTAAAAATTTCTTGGTTACCTTGAAGCTGGAAATAGAAGTGCTTTTGTTTGCACTTCTAAGAGTCTGGTTGACCCATTTAATGATGATATCGTCATTGACTTTTTCACCTTCTCCAAGGTCTGATAATACATTCAGTGTATATCTGCAAAGGAAACAACATAAACTTGAGACAAGAGGATGAAATTTGTTTTCACATCATTTTTATAAACATTTAAGAAATAGCCAGGTGTGGTGGCTTAGGCCTGTAACTTGGGAGTACTGGGAGTGCTTGCAAGACTGACGCTTGAGGATCGCAAGTTCCTGCCTCCAAAAATTAATATTTCTAATTTTAGTTTGGCATTTGTACTTAGTTACATTCAAAAGTTACACAGCTCACTAATCAAAACCAAACACTACCAGATAGTATTTTAAGAATTTACAACAATTCCTTACAAAGCCATTTTAAGAGATATCAGTAGAAAGTAATTGTATTGATAAAGATTAACCAAGTTTAATTTTTGAAAATATATAACCAATAGCAGATTAATTTATTTCACATCGTATATTTCTTATGTTCAGGAGGAGTCTCCCAAAATAGCTACATGTTTAGTTCAAATGATTTGTTGAAGGAATCTCAGTGTTGCTATAACGACATGAGCCTTTACCTTCTCATCAGCTGCCACACCAGTGCCAGCGTCAGAGTGGAGTTCCCTTCATTTAAGTCCTGCCCAGCAATGCCAACCAAAGAGAATTTGGCCTCATTCTTCCCAAGATCTACTGCATAGTTACAGTTTTCAATCTGTAAGTAGACAAAACTGTTAGTATAAAAACGGATTTTAAAAAACATTCCCAGACTATGTCAACCTAGTCCAACTCCCTAGAAGTAACAGCAATGGCACGTTATGTGACTAAATTTTATTTCATAACAACTAAGTGAAACACTTACAGCCATTTCACAGGGACGTGATCAAAACAACAAAGGGATTGACCTAGATTATGAAAATGGCTTAACAGTGTTAAGCTCACCTCCAACCCTGAAGTCTTGAGTGCAGATCACACAGCTTATTAACTGAAAGTCTATAGCTACAAACTTTTCATCTCATGCGTCCTCTGAAATTCAGGTCCTTGCCCACTTGATTCAACAAAAGCTTTTTCTGGGATGTAGTAGCTTCCTCCTAGATAAGATATTCTTTCTTGGCAGGAAGTTTCTTAAGACACAGGGTGTTCTAAAGGGAGGTGAAACATTCCATCTTGCAGGGAAGCTCCTTAAAATTCAGGAAGTATACAGCAGCTTCAGGAAGTTTCAGAGACTGACTAGATTCACCAGGCTTCTCCCTCCACAACTTTATATAATTAGTAAGGACTGTTGAGGCATACTGTCAGAGAAGAGGGTGAGACCAGCTGAGCTGCCTGGGAAAAGACACTATCCAAATCCAACCTTTTAAGCTTCCTGGCAAGCTTCAGTGTGCTCCAGATTTCCAGCCTTCGCGAGCCCTCACCCACGCTGGGCTGGACTTTGTGATTTGGCTGCCTTTGAGTCTTTCTCATACTCACTTGTTCATTCTACTGCAAGTAACCCCAATAAAACCCATTGCTCTACCAATTGGGACTTTGGTGGTATCCTCTCTTTGATCTGTTGTCAGTTCTCTATCTAGAGTGAGAAGAGGCTTGTTCAAGTCACCCCAGGAATAAATAAACGTGGATAAACAAATCGTAGCCTTATGGGTTCTGCCCTTTTAAGCAACTGTTCCATGTGACTTGGGCCCATTTTGTGGGAACTCCAGAGGTGGCAGGACCACTCCATGGTGGAGCCTCAGAATGGTCCTGGTCAGAGTCCATCTTCCTGCTTAGCATATTTACTAGACATAAGAACTATGTGGATGTATATAATTATAAGTGAGATGAATTTCTAGTTTGTAAAAATAACATGTTACAGTATTAACAGGAAGAGAGAACTGTGAGGACGAATGAGAAACTTTTCCAGTTAACTACAGTCATGGCTTCTTTATGAACTGTGTTTCAGTAAAGGCAAAATTCTTAGGAGAGATGACCGTAAGAAAGGAAATGGGATTGCTAGTGTAGAGTCCAAGATGATGCCAATAAAACCAGCAATGAATAGGAACCCACAAATTAGTGCTAATGTACAGGAGAGGGTGGGTTCTGTCAGGGGTAGTATTTGGTTTTGCCATTTGGTATATACCACCAAACACAGCTTTTTGACACAGGTTCTAAGGACTGAATTCAGGTCCTGATGTTTGCACATTCCTGAATGAGTTTTTCATGAGAGTAAATAAGCTGAAATTATAAGGTCAAAGGGTTTTATTAAATATTCTTGCTATATAATACCAAAGCGATTCTAGTGATGTCATAAAAATGAACAATTTTTTCTAATGTTTCATTTCTTAGCAACATACTTTCCACCCACAATCCATTCTCTTCACCTTCCACCCCCTCTCTAGTTTTCCTGTGATAAAATTCAATCATTTTCTGGATTCTGACTCAAATACGACCTCCTTTTGAAGCCTTTTGGATAAGATAACATGTGACCTTTTTCTTAAAGCTCACAGTAAGGCCAGGAGGTGGTGGCGTATGCCTTTAATCCCAGCTCTCAGAAGGCAGAGGCAGGCAGACAGACTTCTGTGAGTTCAAGGCCAGCCTGGTCTACAGACTGAGTTCCAGGACAGCCAGAGTTACAACAGAGAAACCCTGTCTTGAAAAAAACAAACAAAAACAAAATAAAACAAAAACCCCATAGTACTCATTTTGCTCACAGTCGCTTGTACGCGTATCTGATCCCTATCATTTACACAGGGCTGCCTAAGCACCAGCTCCATGGCTTGTGCACTGCACTGTGCAGATAGGAAGAAATCAAAATATATCTGACGAATAAATGAATGAGTAAGCAGTTAAGATTTAGCAAGTTGTGGCAATTACAGCATAAGAGTGTACTTAGGGTTCATCTCAAAGAACATAAGTACCATAACTTATTAAAGATGAAAACAGTATAATGAAGTATTTGCCTGGGAGGATTGCCTTCATCTTTCCAAACACTTAATAATGGGGCTTATGCAGAACTGGCTAAGCTTCGCAACATTCTGAGTTGAAATAAATCTATGGGCACAAGCCACACACAAATATTTAAGGAACTAAACCCAAGCTTGGCTTTATATCAGAGTAATGACGACATAGCCACAGTCCCTCCGTTCACCTTCTTCATGTTCCCTCCAAGAGCAGGATAAGGAGGCTTGTTGACATGGCTCCAGTTGACTGGCACTCGGATCATCTCATAGAGCTGAAAGATCACCAAAGCATCTGCAAGGTCACTAAAACAGGAAGGAAATGCATGTAAGAATGGGAGATTTGTCGGTGCTAATATTGTTAAATATGCTACAGATGTTTTAAAAACACAAGAGAGTCATTTAAAGCTTATAAATGACAAGGCATTTCATTTGACCTCAAACTTTCAACCCAAGACTATGTCTAATTTTTTTTCATTTTTACAAAGCATTTGTACATAAATATACACCCATATACCTGCACATATACAAAGGTTTTTATTGACACTGTATTCATAAATTTGAAAACAAACGTCTAGTATTATCAAGACTACTGAGTCAACTATCCTAAGAACTTGGGCTGCCATCAGATATATTAAATTTGGTCTGAAAATACTGATATAAAAAGTTCTACAAGATTCATTAAGTATTTAAAAAGCAAGTGGCAGGACACTCACATAGTTTGATCTAATTTAATAAAAAAATCACAAAAAACTTTTTATACATATATAAGGACTGCTAAAAGTAATCGCTGTGAGCAGGAAAAGGGGACTATGAGAGGGAACAAGGAGGAAATACATGTTTTATCTTATTCTATATGCTTATAGTGTTTGAAACTTGTAGGATAGAATGAATAATATTATGATTTTTTTTAAACTTTAAAAATAGTTATAGGAAAATATTCACTGGGTAGCTGTTCCTGTTCAATAATAGCAGTTAAAAGGAAGGAATTCATAAGTAGGAGTTCTGAACTTAAGAATACTGAAGAATACTGTTCCTTTGAATTCTGAAAATAAGTTCTCCAAGAAGCCTGAAGTCTGTAGAGTCTGTCTTCAGTTCTTAATGTGAAGGAAATAAAGCAACACCAATGCATCCTTTAAGTAGCAGTTCTGTGAAGCAATGTGCAGCTTTTCTCCTCCAGTAGCTTCTCGCCTGGCTACGTTCTGCTAGGATTCATGTTAGAGTTACTTCTCATGCTCTGAGCACACGCCATGTGGCAGTGAATGAATGAAGGCAGGCTGTGTGCTGAGCTGTGGAGACATCGAATGCATGCTCATTAAGATCTGACTAGGCTATCTGAAAGCACATGAGCATTTTGCACGCAAAAAGAAATCACTAGTCTTCCTGTGAGTCCTGAAATCTCACCTATTTCATGGATCTCTCTCTCTCTCCCTCCCTCTCTCTCTCTCTCTCTCTCTCTCTCTCTCTCTCTCTCACACACACACACAAATGCCTAAAGAGACTCATTGTTACCACTAGCACAAAGCACAGGAAATAATAAATATTTTCTTAGCCCTGTCAATGTGCATTTGATGTAAAAATCGGTATAGAGTTTCTCAAAAAACAAAATTAGAGCTAGTATATTATCTCATTGTGCCATTTCTGAGTCTATACTCAAAGAATTGTAAGTCAGCATACCACAGAGATGCTTGTACATCCATGTTTATTGCTGCATTATTCATGATAATCAAAATATGGAACCAGCCCAGATGTCGATTAACAGAAGGATGGGTAAGGTACAAATGATCCACACACACAGTGTAATTTTATTCAGCTTTAAAGAAGAATAAAACTGGGATGTTCGGGGCTAGAGATGTAACTGTGGTAAAATGCTCACCACTCAAGTACAAAGCCCTAGGCTCAATCTCAGTATAACAACAAAAATTAAAAGATTACCTTGCGTGAAATTAGGACACACATAGGAAAATAGGTGCAAATGGGGACTGTTATATTACATGAGGTAAGTTAGACTCGGGAAGACAAGTCTCACATTTCTCTCATATGCAGAATCTAGACTCGGATCTATACATGGATATATGTGTAGGACATGAACATAGGAAAGAGACACAGGGAAAGGAGGAAAAGATCTAAAAAGGGATCTGCAGAGTGACTAGCAGGGGTGGGGAGATGAGGGACAGTGGGGAGGAATAACAACAAAGTATAATGACATATTCTGGAAAGCAAAAGGAATTTATGTTTTTTAAAGAATAAGACAAAATCAAACTAATTACTCAAGGAGTTATTTCCACAAATAAGGAAAATCATATGTGAGAATTACAGTATAAATAAGGTATGATAAAAAAATAGTTTCACTAATAGTGAAAACTATTAGTTATAGTAAAAATAATGATGCATAGATGAGAACAATTTATTAGATATTACTGTTAGTATAATCCTTAGTGCTGAAATAATTTATTTTTATGATCAACAACTATAAAAATGTGGATATTTACTCTTTATACTATAATCAAATATTATTAACATCACATTGACTTTTTACATAACACTTTAAAAAAGGAAAGAAAGAAAACAGATTGCCAATTCCCAGCATTTCAAATGTTGGCTAAATCCTTGTGAGAAAACATCCTCATGTAAACACACCTAGAGCTGAAATTTAAGAGTTAGATCGTGACGGTAAGGCTAAAACATAGTCAGATATTTTACCTGTACAAATGATTGATGTATGGGTTGACCCCCAGAGAATTCATCCAGTTCCGAAATGTTCTTTCTTCTTTGCTCTCTCCTAGAGTAGATGTTAAGTCCACACTGATGATTTAGGCCAAAATAATTAAGAACTAGTCTTAAAGCATTCTGGTAGGGGTAAACTGGCCACTTGGTCTGACATACAATTTAAGGGGAAAATATTTCTCATCCCAACTACCTAGGAAGCCTCCATTTGTTTTCTCCCTGTCTAGATACCCTAATTTGAGGTCTGTGAACTACTGCTGAGCCATGGGTTTTTCTGTCTAGGAATGAAACAGATAGTATAAACACAACTTAAGTAGAATAAAGTTACGACCTGGTTTAGCCAAATATAAAACCAGTCTTTTAGCAGACAAGATAACAGTATAGTAAACAAACCAGAAAACTCTACCCTTCTCAAACACAACATTTCTACATTTGAGTAGATTATGGTTAGACAGGCAACTTCCTGGGCACACAAAACTACACTTTATACCAAATAATGAAGGGGAAAGATGATTTCAGGTGATGTAAAAAAATATGCAGCGGTGGGTATCAACTGTTCCAGCTTTCTGAGTTACTTTACATTGCTGCTGTTGAAATGCATATGGAACACAGACCCCCACAGCATCTCATCTTGTTGTGAGATACATTTCATCACAGTTGGTTCCTGGACCTCGAAGATCACCTCAAGGGGATATCTCAACAGGTACTTTAGACTGTCTCTCTGGACATATACCATCTACTTAAAACAAAATACAAAAACAACTTGAGTATACACAGCTCAGGGAGAGATGTGAACTCTCCCTGCCATATCTGCTTTACAGAAATGGACGACATTAAATGGTCCTGAGTACATTATTTCTTATTCTTTGACAAAACTGAGGGACAACAAAATAACTTAAACTGTATCTTATCACCAACGCCCCCAATGCTAAAACCTTTATACCTCTCCTTACTTCTAACACTCAGGCCAGTGTAGGTCACTCTAGACTTTGGTCCATGAGAGACTTGCAGTGCCATTTGGCTATAGAAATCTATAGCCACCTGGACTCCAGGACTCAGTCATCTCTACACAGTCAGCTTCAAACTAAGTGCCATGGAGAGTCTGAACCTGCACATCCACAAAGGACAGAAGCCTAAAGGATTCTGGTATCTCCATCACATATTCAGTAAATAAACTGCACATTTCCATGTAGATTGTCAATGCTACTTACTACCTAACAGTTGCCAGAATCTATATAATTCTAGCTTTATTAATCTAATATTTTCCTGCTCAAATTCTCTCTGATCTCAGAAAGTAACTGATGAGTCTGTCATAACTGCTATACTACTTTATAATAAAGAATCTACATGTGAAAACATTTTTTTAAAAGAGCCAAGTTAAACTGAATCTCTAAACTGTTTCCAACACTGCATAAACATAAGCACTGTATTCAATGCCTGACACATGTGACGTGGATTTGCCTTTTGCCTCTTTAACTTATTGATATTGTATACATTTCTACCCAGTAATTAGTCAATTTTTACATGGTTTCTAGCTAGGAAAATCCAAATTATATTTTTAAATTGCAAACGTAGAGTGTCACAATTTCTGATTAAGATACTCAAAGTCCATTGAAACTGATGATACAATGGATATCCGAAAAGACATTAAACTTACATTTAAAAGTTTGGAAACTATTATAAGATTTGTATTTCTTCCTGTTCTCAACTAAATATGTTATTTTGATTTTTAACACATGGAAAGTAAAGCATATTTTAAGTGAGCATTTATTTACCTAGTGCCACTTAAGCCAGCTTGGTAAGTAGATGCTCAAAGCTAGAAGCACTATGAGCTTGTGCAGGAGCCATAGTAAAGCATTTCAAAAACATATGTATTGCAGACTAGAGAATGCTTTTCGATGACAGACAGCTAAAGCAACTGTGTAATTAAAAAAATCTTAATTTCGAATGTACCTGATAGTGATATAAAATATTCTTTTTATTTGCAAGTCAAATTGGCAAAAGTTTCAATTAAACAAGTATATAATATATATATATGTATATATGTATGTATATATACATATATTTTTAAGTATGTTATTAAGAAGACAGAAAAAGAACTAACACACTCAACACTCACTGAATGTGCTTTCCTCCTCGCACCCTGACAATTAATAAGCACATACTGCAAATTCAATGCTTTTACTCATGATCACATTAAACCTCTTCTGAGATTCTTTAGAGCAAATATTATGACTTGTGTTTTATATATATATATAAGAAAATCAAGGCTCACAGACATTACTCAAATATTAAATGGTGGAACCATGATTTGAACAAAGTCTTTCTAATTTTACTATAATTCTCAGATAGTCTTTGTATGTATGTATGTATGTATGTCTTTGTATGTATGCAGCATACATGTTTGGCACAGTTTGATATGAAGGCTTAATATTTAACTGGGCTTTTTAATTTCAGTAGTTGCCTAGAGGTGAAATTCTCTGCCAATGAGACATACTAATAAGAATTTGGGATGTAATAAGGTCAAAGCTAAAATTTCATAAGGATTTGTAAAAATTAATTCATAGAGGAAAATAATCCAATGACAGTCAAAGTCAAACTCATGTTGGCAGCTATGTCATACATATGTTCTAAATAAAGATGACTGATAAATATTTCCCACAGTATCTTAACAAGTACAGGAAATACTGGAGGAAATATGTAGCAACCATGTTCACACTGAAAACTCTCAAAAGCATGCTGAACACTAGCAAAGGAACCCACACATGACAAAGAGGAGAGCGAGCAAGTTGGAAAGGGTATTTAGCAAAGAATTCAGTGACTATAAAAAGCAGATCATTTTTAATATGCCACTCTAAACAATGCCTTCTGCTGTAAGACACAGAGAGATTTTGAAATTTTCCAGACTCAGAAAAACAGTCTTCCTTTTTGACTTAACTTTTAAAAGTTCTGGAGTTTTTTTGCCCTAATTTTTTCTTTGCTTAAAAAAAAAAAATGGAACCTACCTATGTTTTCATCATTTTCCCTCTTGGTTATGTATCTTTGTAGAGAATATAGTCCTTATTTGAAAGGATTCTCAGAAAGAGAGAATGAAATTACTTGTGAAATTAGAAATAGCTTTAATGCGAAATTCATTAGTTTTGATCATGAAGAGACAGGACACTGGAACTCTAGCTGTGGCAGCCCAAGAAAAAACATTCTGCAGCTGCCTCACTCTGCCCCACTGGGGAAGACAGTAAGAACAGGCTGTGGAGGGAAGGCACACTGCAACATTAAATCCTCCTGTCTTCCCAAACCAGGGCAGCTATGTAGGTGTGAGAATGGGAGAAGAGTGGGAGAGAGTCCGGGTAACAGAGGTGAGGAGGAAGAACTAGTTATTGAGAATGTTTCTGTCATTAAGACAATTCATATATTGTAAGCTTCAATGACATTTAGAATATGTAACATAAATAATATAAAACAAATTATGTTCTGAAGTATAAATAAGTCCTTCACTTATGATAAAAGACAAAAATTTGTCCAGGAGAGAGAGAAAGACTTGACACCACATCATAAAGTCTAGTTGTCAAAACTAGTTTCTAATATGTTTTCCACAATATCCCATCATTATAGAAGGCAAATTAGGTAGAGTGTACATAATCAAAGCCTTGCTCTACTTAATTAACTCCATTTGCATTTCCTGCTTGTGGTCATTCAGTCTGTAAGCATATTAAGACAACACAGCATGAAAATGCAAAACAATAAATATCAACCCAGATGGAAAGAATAAATGCCACTGGTAAAAGGAAAATTCAGAATGAATATATTTATAGAATATAGAAAAGTACTAAATACAGTACCTACATTAGGAGGGGTCAAATCTGCATTTCATGAAGCAAAATAGGAAAGTATTATATTATAAGACAGGTAACAATCACCTACACACAAGTAATCAATATGATACTTTTCTCATATACTCTCAAAACATTAAAAAGAGAAATAATGAAGTCAAACCATCTTTCAAAGGGGAAAACACTATCACGAATTACTTTTTCTGGTAGATAATTCATTCTCTGTATTGGTGGTAGAGTTATGTTACTGGATCATTTATGAGAATCTTTTTTTTTTAATGTCTGACAGTTTTCACGTAACTCTCACGGAGAAACGGCAGGTAAGTAAGATTTACTCCAGCATTTACGGCTAACAAAACCCTTCAACCGTATTCTGTCATTTGAACTTTCTGTGACTGCACATGCTGACACACACACAATTGCATCTCCCAACCACAGTCCCCTGCCCAGGACAGTGAAGTAGAACAAGATACAGAAGGAAACACAGTGAAGTCAAGGCAGAGAGAACATACCTTCCAACAAATTGATATCAATGTCATTGTTATCAGGCTTGTGTAGGCATGGGTATGTGTTAAAAAGATTTGCGACAAAGGCTAAATTTAGCTTAGGGTTTCCTGAAACCACATCTGCAGGAGTAACAAACTGTCTGCAGCCAAGCTTATCCGCTTCCTGAAGCATGAACCCAGCGCGCTTCAGGTCATTTTTCTCCTAAACAAGGAAGTAAAACAGAAATGGTCAACATTAAGCTTTCATTGGCATAATTTTATAGATATAATGTTGATAAGCAATTAATGTTTCCACAAATGCATCAAATAATAGCAGAATGTGAAAGAACACCAGTCTATCTCCCTATTTATTTTAAATATTTGTAAGTCTCTTGGGAGGCTTGATAGGGGGCTCAGCGGTTAAGAGCACTGGCTGTTCTAGAGAACCCATGTTCCATTCCCAGCACCTACAAAGGGGTTCACAACTATCTGTAACTCCGGTTCCAGGGGGATCTGATGCCCCCTTCTGGCCTCTAGAGGTACCAGGAACCCACATGGTACAGACATAAATGCAAACAAAACATCCATACATATAAAAGAAAAATAAATAAACCTTTTCTTTAAAGGGGAGTGGGGGTTGGGGTCAAAAGAATAGCACCTTTCAAAACTGCACAATACTGGGAACAAAATGAGCCAAATTTCTAAAATGACAAATGTAGTCACATGATGATAGACAACAATGGGAGTGAAGAGATTTCAGTTCAGAAACAGGTCCTAGGAGTTTAAGTACAAAACCATGAGCATCACACAAAGTTAAAAAGAAAGTAAGGATTTCGGTTTTGTAGGAAATACATTGAATGGAAGGAAAGGTATTAAAAGAGAAGCGGACAAGTGAGGAACACTGGGCTCAAGGTGCCAGTTAGCACCCCGTGGTCAAGGAGAGCAGTAAGCAGGAGAGAACTGGTGAACTAAATAAAAACGTCACCATCATAGTTTGACTTGCTATTGTATTGAGGGATCATGAAGTCTGTTACAATTTCAAACCAAACAACCACAAACAAACTACACAGTAAGTGTGGTGCCCCCGTGGCAAGGTCACGCAGAGGGATTCTTGGACCATCATGAGAGAGCATCAAAAGCAAGGGTAGTAACCTGTCTCTTTCTGTGTACCCAAAGTTGGAAGGAGTAAAAATGTGCAGGGTGTTATGGAATCCTATAATCCCAACACTCAGAGACTGAAGCAGGAGTGCTGCAAATTTAAGGCCAACCTAGACTACAAAGTGAGTTCCAGGCCAGCCTGGGCTACATAGTGAAGCTGTGTCTCAAACAAACAACAAACAATAAGCAAAAACAGTGAAATCACAGATGGAGTCGCCTCTACTAAGCAACGAAAAGTTACCAAGGCCGGCATCAAAATGCTGCAATATATGAACTTACTTGTGTATTAGTTAGAGCGAACTATAAAAGGAAAACATGACATTTATAAGACAATTTATAAGACATATTATAGACTATTACCAAGTTTTAGGGATACAGTATTATGGTTATGATAAAATACCTTCTATTTTAGAAATATCAGAATATTTAGTCAATGAAATACTTATGCCTAGATTTTGCTTCAAAGTAACAGGAGAGTAGGAAAATATGTGCAGAACAAATTAAATCCAGTGACTATAAGATGACAAATGTTTAACATTTACAGCAGTTACAGCAGTTCTGTGTCTTCCTTCCTTCCTTCCTTCCTTCCTTCCTTCCTTCCTTCCTTCCTTCCTTCCTTCCTTCCTTTCTCTTTTTTTTTTACAGAGTCTCACTGTGTAGCTCTGGATGGCCTGGAAGCTGGCCTTGAATCCACAGAGATCTACTTGCCTCTACCTCCTCAGTACTACGATTCACAGCTGGAGCACGGGCATGGGATGGCGGGGGCAGAAAGCTGCAGAAAGAGAAGGACAGAGGAAGAGAGGGAAAAGGGGAAAGAGGGGGTAGGTGGTGTGCTATGCTATAAATCTCACTGTACTCACTATTCAAATTCAATGTTGAAAAGTAGAAGTGTCCCAGGAGTTGGAGGGAGTGGATGGTTACTGTTATGAGATCAAGAAAATGTTCTAGAGACAGTAGTGATAGTTGCCCAGAACTGTGGATGTACTGAACGCCACTGAACTAAACACTCAAAACATGATCAATTTTCTGTCATGTGTACTATTACTACAGTATATAAAGCTGGTTTAAAAATTCACTTACATTAAATCCTGAAAGGTCGATGGCAATGGCGGGTCCACCGTCTCGGTCACCTTTAGGAGCAATCTGATTAAGCAGATGAAAATAGGCTCTTGAATCCTTCACAAAAAGAAAAGAAGAAACAGCATTTTTAAATAATAAGATCCAAACTAATTTTAGGGGAAGAAGCTTTCCCATCTCAAAACAAAATGGTGTATGAAACAATTTAGTGCATCGCTACCTAGAAGTTCCTGAATACACAACACTGCTCTATACGTCAGGGCTTCTGGCCATGCTCTTTCACACCCCAGAGCCTCTAGCAATGCTGTCGCCTATGTACAGAACCCCTCCCATGACCTTTCCATGTATTACATCCCCAAGCATCAGCGTCATCTAAGGCTTGAGTCAAACACTTATTCTGGGAAGGCTTCCCTGGCCTCTCAAGAATTCACCAATGCCTCCCCTACATTATACTGCACCCCTTCCCATCTCTATACACGAACTGTGACCCTGTCAGGTCAAGTCATCTAATATGGTCATCTCCAAAGATGGCTACTATATTTTTCTCCAAACATACATATAGCTCTTCTGAGCAGGAAGCAGAGGCTATTTCCCCCTCCCCTCATATTTAGGCTAGCCTGGCTATTCACTCTGACCAATAAAATGCTATGAATGTTCTTGGGCTTTCAAGCTCCAAATCCCAAGGAGCCTCTGGCTCCTCCCTCTTGAAGTTAAGCTCTACCTAAAGAATCCAACTGATACTATCAGACTGTGAGGAAGCTCAAGCTAGTCACATGGGAAGGCCTGGCAGAGAAGCACAGAGAAACATGACTGGTACCTTTGTGTACCTTTCAGATCGGCCAAACTGACAACTGACCCCAGAAAAAAAAAATGTAAAGAACCACTTCACCAAATTCCATCAGTACACAAAATGATGACAAATACTGAATCATTTTTTTAAGTCAGTAAATTTTGCATAGTTAGCTAGGTCTAATTGGTAACCTTCTCAAAAGTTGGCTTTTACATTACCATGCCTGGTGTAATGTCAGGAGATTCTTTATAAATGTCTGAATGGACTGATCTGAATTTTAAGGGGATTCAGACTAATAAACTTTTAAAACAGTAATACCTGAAATATTTAATATTTCAATTAATAAATGAATAGTTAATACCTGAAAACAAAGAAAACTTTGTCATCGTTGTGGCAAAATGTGACTGAAGGTGTTATATTTAAAGAGAAAATATGAACAAAAGACAGCACTATTCTATTTTTTTTTCCAGATTACTTAGAAAAAAAATAAATCAGAGAGAAGAAAGGTCACAGGGACCCAGTTTGGCAATGCCTATTCCAGCAGCGACCTTGGGAAAGTCACTGGGAAGCAGAAGTGGATGCTATAGTTTCTTTGACAAGGTTCCCAGTAGAGAGAAAAATATTTCCAAGCTACTCTGGTGGGGAGACATACCTTAAGATCCCCATGATCAACTGATTCCCCGTGTGCTCAGACATTTTGACTTTCTTTTAGCTGGTTATTAGCTGGTTATGAGATAATAAAGTGGGAAGAAGAGTGTTGAACCCACAGGCTCCAACCCAGCAAACATGCAGTATTTCTTAGTTTGTTATAAGTTAGTGGGCCAGTGACAGGGGAAAATGCTCACTCTGCTAAAGCTTTTGCTCTGCTTCATCTCACAGCCAGTTAGAAGTCCTGTTTTTAAAAGTCAATAAATCAGCTTATTATCTTAAAAGATTTTGTGAATGTAATTGGTAGCATCTCAGATAGGAAAAGGCAAACCCTCATTTTACATTCCCAAGTGTCTTTGTGGATTCAATTTTAAGTCTGAACCCCTTATTTCTTATTGTATCCTGCATCCTTATTTCATTGTAAGAAAAACAAAAACAAAAACCTGAACATTAAACCCTGGGTCAGTGAGATGGCTCGGTGGGTAATGTACTTCCGCACAAGCCCTGTGTGTTCTATCTGTAGGACCCACATGGTAGTAGGAGAGAATCAACTCCCAGTTTGTCTTCCGGCTGCCACTGGCATATTAAGGCATATGCCCTCACATACAAATAAAGAACAATAACAACAACAATAATAATAATGATAAATACAATATAATTTTTCAAAAATCTAAACCTTAATGTCCTGGCTGAAGTTGTTGATGGTGCGCCACCCTGCGTTGGTCAGATGGTAGTTCACCCATCGGAGTAGCAATTCCTCTGGAGAAAGCTTCATCAGCTCCTCTAGCTCCTCACCTTCCTTTAGCAATGCAATCAAGGCTGAGAGGGAAACACAGGGATGTAAGCTCTTCCTACACGGGCTATCTCCCACTGAAAAGTGGCGTTTCTGGTGATCTTACCTTCATTCCTAGAAATCTCAATGTCAGCAAAGAGACCAACTTTGATGATCTGCCAGAGAAGCCCCAAGACCAAGTGAGGCTTTCCTTCTTTGAGATCCTGAGCACCAATGTTGACCACGGTGCAACCGATGGCTGAGGCAGAATTCAGGGCTAGATTCAAATTTTCCTGAGGTGCCAAAAGACATATACAAGTGATGAAATATATGTAGAAATATATTTCTAAAGTCTTATCTACAAAGTTATCTGTAATGACTGACTGAAAATGTTTCGGATTTTTAAACGTACACAACTAAACTACTAGTAGTAAAACTCACATGGTTAACTGTCACCTAGATAGGCCAATGAATTTCAGATTTGCGCCCTCAGTCCACACCCCTACGAGCACCTGCTTCAAGTTCTATGGCTGTATATTCTCTTGGTTTCATCTGCTGTGTGTTCTAAAAGCACCTCAAACTCAACATATTCAAAATAATCAGCTTTTCTTGCCATCCTTCCCCTACCATCCCTATTAAAATCAGTGCTTAATTACTAACTGTCTCAGTTTCTGGGTACAGGCTTTAATCTTGCTGCCTTTCTTCCTAAGCCAGAAACCCAAAGCAGGATCTTTGCTCTTCCTTGCCTTCCACATCTAGTTACCAATTTCTATCAATGTCATGTTCTAAAAACCTCTGAGACGTGTCTTCCTTCAGCAGTTTCCTAACTCTGAATGGCCTTTCTCACACTTCCTCTGCCGAACCTGTTGTCAGTAATGCTCTGGTATCAGCCATTGTACGGATGTATACACTGAGGCCATTTACAAGGTTTTAGGCCTTTCATGTGTTCACCGTCACCACCGCTACATTCTCTCATTCTCTCTTGCTCTCTCACTCTCTTTGCTCAAATTGTACAGGACCTTTGATTTTGAGTCATTCCTCTCCTTCCACTATGAGGGAGGTAAATTCAGTTGGTCAGGCTCAGCATCAGCACCTTTACTCATGAGCCATCTTGTTGGCCTACTCAGTTGCTTTAAGACTCTGCCGGAATACACCTAATCTGCATTCTTCTCTGAATATCCCACACAAAACAGCATCACCACTCATACTCCTGGCACTGTTTCCAATTTTACTTCTGTCTCTCTAAAATATTGTATATTACCAGCCAAGCAAGGTGGTACATGCCTATAATCTAACATCTGGGAGGTAGAGGCAAGAGGAGTTCAAGGCCAGCCTTGGCTACAAAGCAGGTCAAGGCCGCTGCGTAACAGGAGAGACTGTCTCAGAAACCAAAGCAACAAAGAACAAAAAAGACAAAACAATCCTCAGACCCATACACACAAACAAGGCGATGCAAAGCAAAATTAACACAGTCGCTTGTTTCTTGTTATAGTCTTCCAGTTAAGAATGATTTTATGTTTTTCTAGTGCTAGGGTTTAAAAACTGGGCCTCACTCACTCATTATAGGCCAATACTCTACCTCGGTCCCATACCCCAACCCCTGTACCAAGTAAGCATGAGTCCTTTTACAGCAAAAGCTTTGATCTCTTAGAGGCTTTCCTCAAACACTCAGGCACGAGTTATATGCCAATAAACATTCACTGAGTAAGTGGATGAACGGAGAAGAGTGAGCAGGGCATGGAGGGAAAGGCAAGGGCGAGTTCAAATACCTAGCTGGTCGATCAGAAACTGTCAAGAGCTGACTCTAGCCTCAGCTCCCGTGCCCACTAGTATGTCTTTGTGAAGAAAGCTCTCTTCCTTGACTTACAATGTCACTTTCCACACTGCGTACTTAACCATTAGCTTAAATACAGCTCCTTCTCTGCAGAGTCTCCACATATAAAACTGGCCACCCCCTTTCCCGGATTCTCATGGTTTACATCGCATATGCACAAAAGAAGGAAGCTATTAATACGCTTGTGTAATATTCCATTTTTTTAAACATAGTATACTGGTGTTTTCCCCTAGAAATTTCAGTGCTACTGGTTTATTAGTATTGGGGAAGGAATCTTTATCTGTGTAAAGTCTCTATTCAGAAGCATTTCTTTCAAAAATGATGTGTAATCACGTTTCAAATTCAGGGAATTTTCAACTCCTAAATGGGCTTTAAGGTGAGCAAACTGAGGCACTGACAGGCCACACCAAGGTTCAGTCTCATGCTTTCCAGAGCCCATCCTCTTAATCACTATGCTGAGAGCCACTCTTACATGGCGACAGCAGTAACAGCTACATAATGTGCTGGTAACAACAACAACAATGTAGAGGCTTTAGGGTGGAGTATTTTAGTGGCTTCCAGTTACAGTGTATGGACAGAATTGATTTGCTGGGCTCCAAGTAAACGACTGTATCTCCTGCGGATCAAGGAGAAGTGACTAAAGTGAGAGTTTAGAGTTGCGTTTCTAATAATGTTGAATGTTTTTGCAAATGTCATTCTCCCCAAAGCAGCAGCAAAACAAGAAAACCCTTCAACATCTTTAGAACTTTATAAATCACCACAAACAAACTCAAGAGTGCTATCAGCACCTGGCAAATACTGCAACCAAAGGCTTATAAAACATTTAATAGCTTCAAATGCTTTTAAGTACCCAAAGTCAAATCAATACAATGTTCAAGACACATCCTCTCTGCAAATTTAGGCTTGACCACTAACAGTTTCCTAGCTTTTCCTTCCAGAGTATAAAGAATGACATCTACTTGTGACCCTCCCCACCCCAGGATGCAGCAGCAAGGGGGAAGAACTGGGTTGACAATGATTCCAACAAACTTAACCTTACAGTAACCCATTTCAATTTGTTGACACAAAGAAGCTGTGTTGAAAAGAAGTATGCAAGTGCTCTAAATTGATTGTAGTCATTGACAAGAGCTACAGCTTTTCTCCACTGTTCTCAGTCTGACACTGACACCCCACACACTACTGCCTATACTGTCATGACATGTGCTGTTGCTTGTCTCCCCTGCCTTCATTAATATGATTTTTTCTTCCAAGAGACTTTCCCATAGACACTGCCTAAAAGATCCATTAAGAAGACCTTTTATGACCTAAGAGTCTTTTGCTTCCTCACCCGAAACTTCCCCGTTGCTTCTACCTACCAGTCTCACATGGTTGAATTGATATCCTAACCCAGTCTGAATCGAGATTCTCTTACCACATCCCACATCTTAAACCATACTCAAATCCTCAGGTTCGGCCTTCACCTTCCTGGGTCCAAGGAACTATTAAGATTTTGTAGGCAGGGATTTTCCTCTTATTCAGTAAGGTATAAACCTAGCTTTGTCTTATCAACAGGCTTTGATGGCAATATGAGGACATCAGCTTTTGATGTGGTTTTTTTTTTTAAATATTTGCAATATAAGTATAGAAAATGTCTTACATGTCACTGGAGTTTTCATTTGACAAATCCAACATTACTGCTCTATAGGTTAGTAGAGAATAAGACCATTTCTAAACAAGAACAAGAAGTAAAGGGGCCAGGGAGATGGCTCAGTGGCTAAAAGCACTTACTCCAGACCTGAGTTAGATCCCCAAACCCAGCTGGATGCAGTGGTGTGCATCCTACCACTTCTATAACAGGAGGAGAGGCAGAGGTAGGAAAATCAGCCAGACACTTGCTCGCCAGCTAGCCTGGAGTAGGCAGTGCAGTGGCAGAGACAAGAGAGACCCTGTTCCTAAAACCTTGTTCTCTGACCTCTGTACATGCATAGTGGCAAGTTCTCAGCACATACACTTAATTTTTAAAAAGATTAAGAAGAGAACTCCACTGCCCTGAGTGTCCAGCCTTCCTTCTGAAGGCTTCTGTTGGGGGAGAAAGATAAGGACAGTGTGGAACACACAGCTGGCACAGAATAGAAGTGTTGCTCTCTGAGTTTCGGCGTATGTAAAACAGGACACTCTACCCTGCCTTACAGGGATATGAACAAAGGGCAAGGGCAAACAGGGCAGTTCATCTTGGATCACCCATCCGTTTTCTCCCATCTTCTGTGTACCAGTGAACTGACTACCTAAAACACAGGTCATTTTTCCATATGGGAAAATGTACTGTCTTGGATAGCTTCTGATGTCACTTCTATTTTGATTAAATATCCAAGTCTTTACTAACAACCTCAAAACTGTACATTTCTTCTCTTTTACTTCATACCATTTGAAAACTCTCATTGTTCATAAAGGTTTAATTCTAAAATAGTTTACTTTTAAAATTACTTTAGAGGGCCATGCTATATTTAGTAAGATTAAAAGCATACTTCTTTATTTGGATTTATATGGCACTATTTTTCTCCATTAGGAATGTCCAAGTGAAATGTATGTTTTTCCTAGCTACATTGAAACTGGATGTAGGATAAAATTAAAACTATATGTATATATGTTACATACATTTTAATACACACACACACACACAAAGTCCAAATACGTACTTTGTATGTATGTGAATGACTATATCAGTTGCTGTCTCAGTTACTATTCTATTGCTGTGAGGAGACACAATGAGCAAGCCCACTCTTACAAATGCAAACATTTAATTGAGGGCTTGCTTACAGCTTCAGAGGTTTATCCCAAGACAGTAGGCAGAGCGAGAAGGAGCAGGAGTGTCAGGGAGGTTGAGAGAGACCTGGTCTGGGCATTTTTTTTAAACCTCAAAGCCCCAACCCCAGTGACATTCTTCCTCCAACAAGGCCATACCTCCTAATCCTTCTAATCCTTTCAAACAGCTTCACTCCCTGGTGACTAAGCATTAAAATACATGAGCCTATGGGGGCCATTCTCATTCAGACTACTACAATTGCACTGTTTTCTGTTTGTTTGTTTGTTTGTTGTTATTCTTATTTTGAGGTTTTTTGTTTGTTTTTCTTTTCATTTAGTAATGGACAGATTCAATTTCTTATAGCTAGTTTTATATTTATTTTCTTTCTTTCTGTTTTGAGAAAGAGCCTCCTATAGCCCAGGCACTCCTCAAATTTATTCTTTAGACAGAGCAGACCCCTTAACTCATGATCCTCCTGCCTCTACCTACAAGTGCAGGGACTACAGACATGTGTCACCATGCCATGCTTGATTTTCCTGACTTTCGGGTCTTAAAATTACTGCTGTTTTGCAGTCTCATTTAAATAACTAACATCATTTGGTAATGATAAAGAAGTTCATAGCTTACTTATGATAATGAACTTCCTCATAGTTTCTTTCTTTTACATTTATTTAGTGTGTGTGGGGTGTGCATGTGCCCATATATCCCACAACACGTGTTCAGGTCAGAGGACAATGTGCAGTAGGTGATGCTCTCCTTCCACCACATGAGTTCCAGCCCCATGTGATATGTTTTCAACAAAATACTCAGTGACTCACAACTTAGCAGTTGTGAAAGGGAAATTTGGTGACTATAAATTCACAGAGTTTAATAAAGCTGCTAAAGAAAATGTCTAAAGAACAATTAGCACACGGTAAAACCTAATTATGCAACATTGTTTTTCAACTCAAAATTCCTGATCAGGTTAGCATGGCACATGCGCGGTGTGCAATCCCAGGTATGAAACAAAAAGAAGGGGGTGGGGAGAAGGAAGAGAAAGAGAGGATAGAATGAGGAAGAGAAGGGAAAGAAGAGGGAGGAGGAGGGAAGGAGTGAGGGAGGAAGAAAAGGAGAAGAGGTAAGGAGGCAGGAAGGGAGTGAGGGGAGAGGAAAATGGATGGACACTGGCATCAAAAAAATGATCATTAATAAAATAACAACCATAATATAAAATGAGTACTATTAACTTTAATAAATTTATCCGAAGTACTTCAATTCTCAATTTACTACAAAATGTAGGTGAATTTTTATTTAATAAGAAGTAAGAGGTAGAGCTATGGCTCAACTGGTAGAACACTTGCCACGCAAGCAAGAGGCCCTAGGTTCAATTCACAACACTGAAAATTTTTTAAAAATATTTTTAAAATGGTAAGTTATTTTTTAATTCCAATACCACTTGATATTTTTTAGCATAGTCACATATCACCAGCAAAGACAAGTACTTACAGAAACAGTAAATGGAGTGAGCTTTTTCTTATTAATGGCTCTTTCGTCAATTGTATCTGGTTCAGATAAGTTGATCATTTTGCTGAAGAGAAAAAAGTGATCGTTTAGTTGAAAATTCCTGGAAATGTTTTAATTTATTTTGGCAAGCAGACAGATTAGCCACTTTTGAAAAGTTAACAGCACTCCTTTCTTTTTTACTGAGTTCATGTCAGGAGCTTCATTTGAAAACCTAGGAACCTTCTCCATCCTGAAGCTCATCTGCCCGCTCTTTACGGAGGTCCGCCTGTACTTTCTGGACCTGAGTCTTCACTGCACCAGACTAACATTAGCAACCTGAAATGTGAACAAGCTCTAAAAAGCCAGCTTTCACGGAAGTCAACACATTCCGGAATGTGCTGTCTAGAAAGTGAAGGAACAGAAGACTCAGCTGAAGACTTTAATAATTTAGATATTATAAAAAGAAATAATACGGATTTTGTCTCTATGTTTCAGAATATATTTTATCTCTGGAAACTAAAGTAGTAAAATACAGATTTGATTCATAGTCAGAAATTCTCTAAAAGTTGGGGGGAAAGATAAAAATTATAAATGGAGGCCGAGGTATATTTATGGGTACTGATTTCCTGCACTTATGGGTAGGTTGGGGATTTTGTTGTTTCATTTTTAAGTAAAATACACAAAAAAGACAAAAACAACACTGAAGACAATTCTCCGAGGACCCCGAGTGAGTCACAGGTGGAATGTGCGTTTGTGATATGTATTACACTTTCTACTACACTTCCAAAGTGTGGACTTTCTTTTTGTTTTTTAATTTAAAAAAAATAAAGATATCTGTATGTCTAAAGATGTGTGCTGGGGCTCGGTGCTGAAGAGAGCCCTTGTTGATCCTGCAGAGGACCAGAGTTCGATTCCCAGACCCCGCAAGGTGGGTTCACCTAACTGCAGCTTCAGGAATATAATGCTGTCTTCTGAGCAGGCACCAAACATAGCTGTGGTGCACGTACATTCAAGCAAAATACATACACCAAAGAAAATGAAAAAATCAAATTTAAAATGTTTTCAAAAAGAGGTATACTGCGACCATACGTGTGCGGCATACACGACAAAGATAAACGCTGCCAGTGCAGTGAGAGAAGCAGACTGAAGAGAGTTCAAGGCTGAAATAAAATACTGCTGCATTTAAGTTTAATGAAGGAGTATCTCCTCCTGCCCCAGCCAGCGCTCTGTTATGGGGAAGTGAAAAGAAAAAGCATGTTAACATTTTACAACGCATTAAAGAATTCAGAAACTTCCTGATATTATTACGGCACAGATACAAAAGGCACCATAAGATAAAATATTGTATTACAAGGGAAATTCTGAAAAGCACACAGTACTTAAACTTCTAGACAGACATTACTAACTCCAAAGGACAACGGGACCTTTGGATTGCAGTGCTCGGGGAATGCTCATCGGAGACAGTGGAGCACACGGCCCCACAAGAGGATGTTCAGCTCACCAAAGAAGGATGCCATCTGCAAGCGATTTGAAAAGGCTGCCATCGTTGGGGTTCATGGGCAGGAGGTGGCTACAGTCTGGGTCATTCTCTAGAGCTTTGTTGATCCAGTTAACAAAAGCCACCTTTTCTTCCTCTGAAAACAGAAAATCTCAGCAGGCAAACTTCATTTCACAGCATTTATCACACTGCAAGAACGTACTTGCTCATAGCTATTTAAAGACAATAAATGACACTTCCAAAAACACTACTGAGATACTATCAAGGATTTCACATATGGAGAAAGGGGGAGTCATTGTACTTTTGCACTCAACATATTAGGAAAAACGAAGAAGGGATGGACCTTAAGTTAATAGGAAATGCTTTTTGGTTTGATACTAAGATCTTTCCAAATATGAACTGCTTCTAAAATCACGTGAGTTGAAAACATACCACAAGGGGTCAGATATACATACCTACATATAGACTGTTTAAATCAGAGAAAAAAATCCAAGGAAATAAATTCAATCACTTAAGAAGACTTAGATTGTTGTGATTTGGGGCTTATAAAATAAATATTGAGTTGGGTTGGGAAGAAGGTGGCCAGCAAAAGTGGGAGGGGAACAATACGGTCCAAATACATTATATACATGTATAAAGAGATTGCAATAAAACCCAGTACTGAGTATAATTAACATATACTAAAAATAAGTAAATAAGCACACACACACATACACACACACACACTAGTTAATGTGTTTCTGGAGCAAAAGCTCTTGCCTAACATGCACAATGCTTATTAAACGAGTTAATATTACTTTGGGTTTCAAAATGAGCGAATGACCCAGTGATCCTCTCAGATTGGCACATCAGGCCACATACCTGCTACTCACTCAGTGCCTTGGTCAAAACCTGAATCAAAGTCCGGTAGTGGTGGCACACACCTTTGATCCCAACTTAGGAGGCAGAGGCAGATGGATCTCTGTGAATTTGAGGCCAGCCTGTGAGTTCCAGGACAGCCCGAGTTTCAACAGAGAAACCCCAACTTGAAAAATCAGCAACAAAAAAACTGAATCAAGTCATCTCCACTCATGGAAAACAGAAGGGGGAAAAAAAAAATCCTTAAACTTAGCCTCTCCACCACTCCTAGATCAGCTCTATAAATCAAGCATGCCATCATTATGAAAACCCCACTTAAAAGTAATGATTGAAACTGGAGATACAGCTAGGTGGTACAGGACTTCCCAAGTGAGCATGAGGCCCAGGACTTGATCCTCAGAGATCACTCCCCCAACATCCTTTACAAATACTCCAGACATCATAATTAAGCCTCTCCGGAGTTGAAATACAAACAGCATCCGTTTTGTTTTCAATGCCTTTGACTAGAAATACAGTAGGAACACAGAGCTCTCAGTGATCCCGGCATTTTTCATGTTGGCCGTGCTAAACTTGTTATATATTTAAATCTGATGCCACAGTATAATTTAGTCTGAAGCTTTCTTCTCCCTCCATCGTGTATAAAATAACGGTATGACTCACAGCGGCAGCTTGGGCCCTGTGGCGTGTGACACTAAATGAACGCACGACAAAAAGGCCAAATGGAGAGAGGACGGTTACCTGAGTAAGAGTGCTGCGTGCCCTCGCTGGAGATGGATGAAGTGCCCCCGATAGCAGTGATCCCTTCCCTTTTGTTAATTATTTTTCGGAACGTTTGGCTGATATCTTTGCTTTTTAATTCTTGCATTAGCTGGAATGGAGTACGAGTAAAATTGAGACAACCCAGTGACGTGAGGGATACTTAATGTTCGTGCTTACCCGAAACGACGCCAACATAAATATGAATTGGGTGTTCTCAGCACTTATGTAAACAGATCAACTCTCCTGTCATTTTACCAGTTACACAAAATGGACTAATGTTTATAATCCAACAACTGGAACACGCTATAACAGCTGGAACTGAACACACAGAAATCATTACACTTGACTAGCCAACGTCTTTTATGCTACAACCCAAGAAATCACTGCACAATGATGAGTTTGCAATATTTTAGGCAAATCCCTGCCTAAACACCCCCGGTACAAATGCACGTTCAAGTAAATAGGTCAGCTCTTGTTGGAAATAGTAGAGGCGTACAAAAAACTCCCTCTGCCAGTCGTTCGCTGGCTCTACACAGACTAGCAAGGCTAAATTAAACAACTCCTCCATGCAGTACCAGTGACGATATTTTCCATGCAAATCTGATCACATGGCTTCATTCTTCCCGTCTTCCTGTCGCTCTTAGGATAAAAACAAAAACAAGACCTGATCCCTGCTGCTTCCTCAGCTACACTTCTTACCTGACCCCTCAGCTCTAGCTACACTAATCCTCCTTTAGACTGCTTGAGAGACCCAGAATGTCTGATACCAGAGTCTCGGGACACACTGCTACTTCTCCCTGCATGTTTTGTTCTATTTGTTCTTACTTGCTCTGACTTACCTTCGACCACATCATTTGTTCCCCCATCCCTCCTTTCCTATTTAAGGTCTTCCTTCAGATGTCAGTTTGTCTTCACAGATTGAAGGATACGTCCCTAAGTCCCTGGGTCCTCCATTCTCCCCTTCAAGCTCAGCTGCATCCGTCCTAAATGCTCACAGGGCCTGTGCTGTCCTATTCAGTGGTCACCAGAGTTGCCATTTCCACTTATTTGTGTGACTCTGCCTTCCCTGCCATATGTACATACCACAAAAGCCAGGACCATGCCCCTCTCTGCTCATCACATTATTCACAATGTCCAGAGCCCAAATATTTACTTAATAGGTAAAGAATACAAAAACAGATAATTCACACTTTACAAAGACGTATTCAATTATACTAACAATCAATAGTAGTCTACTTAAATGTAGTTACTCTAGGGCAGGAATGACTATTATCTGAGCCAGAATTCCATTCGATATTTTCCCTTGTTTTAGGGTTTGTGGAAATTATTTCCACAATAACATTTGTCATCAGCATCATCACCATCATTTTGAAAGCAGTGTTTTGTCTGGCCTCTGCAGCCAAGTCAAACCCAAACTAACTAAGGCATTATTGAAATTCTACTTGCAACAAAATGATCAATAACGAAAAGAAACATTGGATTACTTACTGACACAAACTCTTCAAAACTGATTTTGCCATCTTTGTTGTTGTCAGCCACCGCTAAAATTTTCTCCACAATCTCACGCACTTTGTACCCAGGAAGGGGAAGACTCGCTTCCTTAAATAGGTCCTGGAGTTCATAGTCACTAACATATCCACTGTTGTCAATATCTATAAAGATATATGGTAAAATGTCAAATGGAGGAAATGAAGAACTCTAAAAGTTTATTTCCTAAGTGGCAGGAGGTATATTCCTATACCTGAACAATACAGAGTGTGTGTGTGTGTGTGTGTGTGTGTGTGTGTGTGTGTATGTGTGTGTGTGTGTCGGTTACTTTTTTATTGCTATGACAAACACTATGACCAAGACTACTTACAGAAGGAGGAGTTTATTTGGACTTACAATTCCAGAGGGTAAGGAGTCCATCATGGCATGAAACAGAGAGAGTAAACTAAAAATGGCCTGAGACATTAACCTCTCAAAGCCCACCCCTAGCAACATACATCATCTAAGCCCATACCTCCTAAACCCCCCAAACAGTGCTACCAAATGGGTACCAAGTATTAAAATGCCCAAGACAGCTGGGAACAGCTCAAGACAACGGGGAACATCTCAAACCATCGCACTGCAGGATGCATTTAACTGAAACACTCATGTTTAAAAACAGCTCATCTCATAGATTTAGAGCTCGTGTGTGTGTATGTTAAATGTATAGTAGAGCTCTAACAGAAAACTCATTTGACAAATGACTACATTTCAGGGAAAGAAGCCTGGGGGAGTGTCAGATACATAAAAGAAAAATATCAGCAAAGGTCAAGATGGAATTGACACCCAGACTTTATGCTGATAAAATTTATAAAATGAATCTGCTAGCTGAATTCCTTACAAAATATCTATCTGCAGAATATAAAACACGTAATTATCTTTTCCATATTTTATTTGGTGACAGTTTACTTGTTGATAATTTATTGCTTGCTATATATTTATCATACTGTTGTGTATGTTTAATCTACATTAGATGACATTTTGAGATTAGGTATTCCAGAAATTTCACACCTCCCCTCCATATTTGAACTTTTGGAAATAAAACTTCTAAATATTTTTATGCTATTACTAGGATCGCCTTGGGCAGATGGCAGGCCAGGAGCACTTCTGGACTGTGAACAAAGACAACACAAAACAATTCTGCTTAGTTGGCAACAGATGAAGTTGCCGACCTGTTTGTTCCGGCTGTGGCATGGAGTCACGTCATGCAGAATCTGTGATGGCTAATCTGCAGAGTCCAGAGTGCTAACCACTACATCAGAGAACCACATATGTGAAGCTTCATCTTCTTTGTCAACTTGACTGGATTTAGAATCAGGAAACACAACCCTGGGTGTGTCAAGGAGGTATTTTCCCAAAGGCTTAACTAAAAAAGGAAGGCCTATCCCAACTGCGGCCATTGCCAGAAGCTGAGGCCCAGGTTGAATAAAAGGAGACCGTGAGCTGAACACCAGCACACACACATTCGTTTATGTCCCCTTCTCATTTCATTCTTACTCTTGCGCTTTTCTCTTCGCCTCTTAACATTCTCTCCACTCCCTGGTCTTTTGCTTTGTTTGTCCTCTGTTTTCCCTTGGTTCAGTCCCCTTTTCCTTATCTCATTAATTGACTAGGTCCACATTTAAATAATTTCTTAACTTCAGCCATCACTCACCATTAGTTTTGCCATTTTCTATGTTGTGCTTCTTGGTGATACACTGATGAGCTTTGACTGCATCTCTGTATCTTATGTTGCTTTGTATAGTTTTCATTGTTAAAGCAGTTTGTTGTTGTCTGACTGACACTGGGGAGTGAGCCCTCTGGAGTAGGATTCTCAATAAAAAATATCCCCAAATATAAAGGAGAACAGATATTCAAAACCAACACATGTGTCATAGTGACAAAGGAACATAAGAAACAAGACAATATGGCTTCTCCAAAAGTTCATAACTACCCAACTACTGAATTCAACGGCACTGCCATGGAGGTAACGCTGAATGAAGATCTCCTAAGTTTACTGGTAAAAGTGGTCAGTGGCCTCCAATAGGATTCCAAGCAGATACAGGAAGGAAGGAAGTCAATCTGCATCATAGAGGAAAAGCTCAGCAACACTGAGGACCAAGTCAGTAAGCTGTGTGAGTAAATCAACAATATGTACAAAAAAAGTCAGCAAAAGGAAAAGAAAGTCAGCAAAAATATTAAGGGAGACACTGATGAACAGAAATTCTGGAAATTAAAAGCTTTATGAATCAACTAAAAATACAAAGGAAAGCACTCATTTTCAACAGTCAATCAAGCAGAAGAAAGAAAATAAGGGACAGATAACAACGTTGATAAAATACCACAGTCAAACATTAATAAATAGAGGTGAGGGGAATAAACATAATGTCCAAGAAATATAAGATATGATCAAAAGATTAAACCTAATAATCCTTGGAGTAGAAGCAGCCCAGATAAAAATTTAAAGATATAGAGAATCTATTCAATGAAATTATAACAGACAATTCCCCAAGTCTAGAGGGAAAAAAAAGTAGTCTAGAGAAAAAAGTCAAAAGAAAATCCAAAAGTAGAGACACTGAGAACCCCCAAGTAAGCATGACGATAGAAGAATGTCTTCTTAGTATATTTCGGTCAAGGTGTTAAAAATAAAATAGTAAAAGCTATAAGGGAAATATACCAACTCATCTATAAATGAAAAGACATTAGAATAACATCAGATCTCTTACTGGTACCACTAAAAGCCAGAAAGCATAAAATGTCAAATTTCAAGCTGTTAAAGCAAATAACAATCAACCAAGAGTGCAATATCCAGCACAGCTATCATTTAAAATTGATGGAGAAGCCAGACAGTGGTTAAAGGCGCACACCTTTAATCCCAGCACTTGGGAGGCAGAGGCAGGCAGATCTCTGAAGCCAGTCTGGTCTACAGAGTGAGTTCCAGGACAGCCAGGGGCTACACAGAGAAACCTTGTCTCAAAAAGAAAAAAAAAAAAAAAACTTAATTAATTAATTAAAAAATAAAATGGAGAAATAAGGATCTTTCAAGACAAGAACAAACTAAGACCATCAAGCCAGTGGTACAGAAAACACTTAGAGTATACTAAAAGAAGGACAGAGCACAGAAAGAGCAAAATAATGAAAAAGACAGATGGCCCAACACAGTAAGCCAGCAAATCCCTCATACATTAGGGAAGAAAGAGAGAGGGAGAAAAAAAAGTAATAATACAGTTAACATAAGAAACAACTGGCAAACTCATGGGAATTATCAAAATTCTTGAAATAAATACCTTCAATGGAAACGGTTCCATATCCCGAAAACACCGTTTAGCTGACCAGGTTGGCTTTTTTTTAAAGGATCCAATTATTCGCTATTTCCAAAAATCACAGTTCACTGGCAAAAAACAAACAAACAAACAAAAAAAAAAAATCCACAGACAGACACACCAAAGACGGATGGCAAGCTATTGTCCATAAAAAATTTTTTAAAAAAAATCAAATACAATCTGGCAGAGCTACTTCAATATCTGATAAAGTAGATTTCAAACCAAGTTAGTCAGAAGAGTTACAGAATGCAGCTACAAATTAATAAAGGGAACTATTCATCAAATTGTAAACACACACACACACACATGGAGGAGGGGAGATTACCAGTTTTGTAACACAGACACTAATAGCAGAAAAAGTCAATTAGGTTAGGTCATGAAACAATGACAGCAGGAGACTAATCCCCCTACTCGTGTTCATCAATCCAAACTAAACCAATGAAGAAACATCAGAGTTAAACTACACCATAGATCAAAAGGACTTAACAGTTATCTCATAACGGTTTTAAAAACAAAAGCAAAAACCTTAGAAATAAATGTAACCATGGAGACCAAAGACCTCTGTAATGAAAACTTTGAAACAATGAAGAATGAAGTTGAAGACACTAGACGGTGGAAAAGTCCTCTCATGCTTACGGATGGCAAAATTAATGTTATAAAAATGACTAAATTACTAAAAACAACATTCATATTCAATGCAACCTCTATCAAAACTCCAATGACATTCTTTACAGAACCAGAAAAAAAAAATCTTAACATCTGTATGTAAACACAAAAGACTCTGAATACCCAAATCCTAAACAGAAGGAACAACACTACAGGCCTCTAGCATCTCATCTCAAACTGTACTATAGAGCCCTAGCAACCAAAACAGCGTAGGACTGGCCCAAAAACAAACAGATCAATGAAATGAAACCCAGATCCCAGAAATAAACTCATATACCTATGGTATAGCCACCCAATCTTTGACAAAAGCAGAACACTGGAGAAAAGACACTGCTGGGAAAATAACATCTCCATGTTAAGAAGGAAGAAAACAGTAAACTCGTTATTGCTCACCCTGCACAAAAATCAATTCAAAATGGGATCAAAGACCTTAACGAAAGAGCTCAGACTCTGAAATCATTAGAAGGAAACACAGGAGAAACACTTTGAGATAGGCAAAGGGCTTGACTAATATACATATCTCCAGAGAACACATACAAGTCGTCGTAAGAAATTGGTTCAACATCTTTACTTAGTTGGGAAATACATAACCACAACAAGATACTACTTGTAACTTATAAGGGAGGCTGTTACAGAACAAAGTAACAGCACTAGAGCAAGTGCTGGTGAGGATGGGCGGAAATGAGAAGACTCGTGCCATGCTGGTGGGAAAGAAAACCGGCAAATCCACAATGAAAAATAGTTAGCTGTACCCCAGAAATTTAAATGTGGAACTGCAATATGACCCGGTAAGTTCACATCTGGGAGTAGACCCAGAACTGACAGTGGGACTTGAGCAGGTATTTGTGCACCTGTGTTCACAGCAATGTGATTCAAAATAACCAGAAACCCAGATGGCTGTCAATGAAAGCAAGGGCAAGCAAAATGCTGCTGTTTACACACACGATAGAATACTATTCAGGCTTTAAAAGGAAAGCAGTTGTGATGCATGCTGTATCATAAAAGCATCGTTTCATGCTTCATGACAAAGCAGTCACAAAGCCACAGATGCTGTATGCTTCTATTTATGCAAGGTACCTTGAAGAGGAAAATCCAGACAGAAAAAGGAGTGGCAGTTTCCAGGGACTGGAGGAAAGGGACCTGGGAGCTGCTGTCAACGGAGGCGGAGTTTTAGTGTGAAGGATGAAAGAGACATTTGGAAAAGGATGGTGGTGCTGAATAATGTGAATACACTTGATTCCACTCAAGATGGCCAAAATGGTCTGTTGTATTTAACTCGATTTTAAAAAGAAACCAGAACAGATACTTTAACTGCCCTCTTTCCCTAATGACCTCAAAATACTCCCTCCATTAAGGCTGCAGGGGTGTGTTCTCTGTCTCTGAAAGAGTTGCTTGTGCTTGCTGAGCTCATGAATCGGTTTATCTTGCAAAAAGTCAGCCAGTGCATATTCCGCTAGAGTTAGCAGTTCCCTCACAGGACAAACTATTTTGCTGTCAAAATTATTCCATCGGTGGCTTGTCTATTCAGAATACCATTAATTAAATATTACAAGATTATGTTTTCATGAGTCATAAAGATTAAAGTTGGCATGCCCGACAAAGAAAATAGATTACTGACTCATTTTACTAAGACCCAGGAAGGGTCTTTTTCATTAAGGGGCACCTGAAAAATGACTGCGATGCCAAACTGGCAGATCCATTTTTATTACTTGGTTTTGAATGCTTAAAATAAGAGAGAACATTTCAATAACTGCCCAGTTCTTGGCTTGAAAAAATGCTGAGCACTGCAGACAAAGTTCTAAAACATTTGTTGCCAATAGCTTTCTGCAAGTCATTTCACATTCGTGCAATGTTACAGCGACAAATGGAAATACTTCCCCTTCCTTCTCCAGGTAGAAGAGGAAGGCCCAGAGGTACTTTAGAAGTGCTTAATTTGTGAATCACTTTAAAAAGACAATTTTTTTTTAAAAAAACTTATAATCATCATCATAGAAAATCATCATCATCATCATCATCATCGCTGTATCCTACGGTTCGCCCTACATGAATGTTAGTCACTCTTCAGAAGGCAGGTGAGAAGTCTGAGAGTGGGAGTACCCATGATCACACCCTCCCTGGTCCACCATCTGACTTGTTTTCCACACAGTGCTTTCTACTGAGGCGAGGACAGAGATTGAGCTTGCTGCTACCCTTGTGTCTGTTCTCTGAGCTCAGCTTTCACAGAGTTCACTTTCTACTTGAATACATTTACAAACTAAATTAAAAAAGAAAGGAAGGAAGGAAAGGGGTGTTCATATTTCCCTTGTTTACTGGAGGCTTTAAGAGGAAAGCGTGAAACTGAGATTCAACAGACAACCAGGAAGTGTTTTTAGAAACGTACAAAGCTGCTAATGTCAAAGAGAAAACACAGGATGATTTCAGAAAGCAAAAGGAGAAAAAGGAGACACGTGGCCTTTGAAAATAATACTCAGATTTATTTAAAAAAAATATACACCGGAGGGAAAATGAGACATGTAACCTTTAAAAACAGAACTGTAGTTTTAAATGTTCTGCACTAAGTCAGAAAATACTGTTGTTAGCGACAAAGACATGAAGGCGAGTTCGGTTCATACACAAGGAAGCTCTTCTGTACTCTCTTCTCTGCAATGAGGAGACCGTGGAAAGTGGATTCAGTTACACTGTCATTCATTAACCCGGATTATCCTTGCATAGTAAGGATCAAGAACTAAAGTCCAATTCACCTAGTAAGTCAAGCTCACCTTTAGCTCATCTTTCAGAAAGAATGCAGGGAGACCTGGGTAGAAAAGGGAAAGAAGGGGGTGCCCTGAGGAGAGCTGAGAGGCAGCAGAAGTCCGGTGACAAGCAGAACCAGAGCACCACAGTTAGGCCTCCTTCAGCTTACCTATTTTATTAAATGCTTCCTGTAGCTCTTCGAGCTCCTCCCGAGAAATGGTGGTGGTACTGTTTTCCATCTTTAGACAGGAAAGGCTACTTCAGGTCTTTATATCTAGAAAGAACATGTTACAAAAAGAGTATTAGCTCTCAGGAAACATTTGGCTAAGGCATGTAGGGCACAGAGGAAGCAAGATCTCTGCAAGAAGTCACCTGTAAGGTCTGGCTGACAAGGAACAACCTGGTGACACTTTCAGTAACACTTTCAAGATTCTGTAAAGGGGGTGGGGGGGGAAGCACCTTGTTTTCCACACTCTGTGCTTCTACAAGACATGAACTTTCTCAACAGTCCGTATAATTCTCATCTATATTTTATCTATTTCAGCTTCAAGGAAGCACAGCATTTGAAATACAAAGGATGAAAGAAATAAAACTTAATGACATACGAAATGGCCACAAAAGGGGTTAGAGTCTGCTCATGCAGAGATGAATTTATGGTTGCAATGTTCACCTTCAAAATAATCCAACCATAGTCACATTCTTCCCCTTCCCTGTGAGAGGTCATTTCGGGTTCGTGGAGCCCTTCTCAAAATAGGGGAAACAAACTAAAAGAAAAAAAAATATGTAAAATTAAGTTATAAGGAAGTGTGGCGGTTAAGAGCATTTGCTGCTCTTGCAGAGACTCACACTCAGTTCTCAGCACCCACAGCGAGTGGCTCACGGCAGCCAGTAACTACAGTTCCAAGGGATCTGACACCCTCTTCTGGCCACTACGAGCACTGCACACTGCACACACAAGCACGCATGCGTACACACACACACACAGATAAATAAAAATAAGGAAAAGATGATGTTGATTGTAGAGCGTACACACAGACATTTTAAATTATTCTCATCTTACTATCCAGAAGTTATCACATAGAATCTTACTTATCTCTCCTCAGATCCACTTTCTAACGCAGGTACCTCTGGGCGGGTGGGAAGGTAAAAATGTGAGCATACTGTCATATTTTGCATCGAAGCATTGTTAGTGTGTGCTTTCACGTTGTTTATTAGTAAAATATTTAATGACCACATATTACCATCTTATAATGTACTTGGTGACTGTCTCATTTCAGGGTATTTACATGTTCATATCCATGTTTGCTTCTGTACAATAAGCTAAACATGTACTTCCATGTTTAAGACTTCCGTTTTGTAATAGTTCAACTTTTTTGTTCTGTTTGGTTTCTGAGACACTATGTAGCCCAGGCTAGCCTGAAAATCAGAATAATCTTGCCTCCTCCTCCTAACTGCTGAGATAAAGGGAATATATAATCATACCCAGAACAACTCCTATTTTTGGATGACTCATTTTTACATTTTGCATAGAAGATCAATACAAACTAGAAGACGTTCCTCTCATGAACCACAGAAAATAAACACTTGTACCTTATAAGACAAGAGGAACTGAAGCTAAGTGGAAAACACTTTCTCATATTTATAATTTCATTAATATGATGTTTCAATATCCCCAGATTTTCATGAAATCACACCAATTTTCAAAATAATCTATTCTCTGAAATTTATCACTGGCAATTTAATATACCAAGTAATATGAAACACTCAAAACCTGTTATGATCTGAACACAGCCTGCTTATAGCAACAAATGTACTAAAATTAGGGTGATGTGCATACCAACTTGTTTATGATCTTTGATGTTCTCTCAAAATGATAGACTTTTACAATTTTTCTATTGACTGATCCTAATTTTATGCAATTAGATATTATATTGCCCACTTTAACCTTACTCTGTTTTTTAAAAATCCAAAGAGCTCAGGCCAGTGAGGAGTCAATAGGGTTTCAACTAGTCATCCTATTCACTGAAAAGAGTTCCTTACATCTTCCCATTAAGCATTCATTTTATTAAATTCTAACTTTTGGAAGTTTTTCTACAGTTATGACTTTTTATTATTTATTTACTTTTTTGAAAAGCCCTGGTTGGCCTGGAACTCACTATGTAGATCAGGCTGGACTCAAACTCAGAGATCTTCCTGCCTCTGCCTCCTGAGTTCTGTGATTAAATGTGTGCACCACCATGCCTGGCAGTTATGACTCTTTATAGGCACAGTTATTTTCTGTTGAAAGAAATTAGCAGGACTCTAAGCATACCTTCCTAGTTTTTCAGAATGCTATTCTAATGCTATTCTAGTGGTGACTGCTATGAATCTCTGTAGACATAGATTCAGGGTAAAATGCAGTTTATTCTTTTCCTAATTCAATACCCAGTCCTTAGAGGATTTTAGCCTCTGTACAATCTAATTTTCAAGCTGCTAGTCTGAACCTAGAATGTTTCAACCTCCAAGAATTACTGCTGACTGAGTCACTTTGGCTAGCTCCTTCTGAACTGGGGCCTATACTGAACTCAACTCTTCTCCAAGCTGACTGGTTCAAACTCATATTCTGAGCCGGCTTACTGTTTCTGACTGAACTCTTCTGACTCTGTGAGACTCTGGTTGATTCTCTGACTGCCTCAGACTGAACTGCTCTGCTCAGCCTCAAACTGACTTACTCTTCCCATCTGACACTGACTTCTTCTGCTGAGCTGCCTCTGTGCCTCTGCCTCAGACTCCTCAGACTGTTTCTGTATCTCTGTGAGCTCTCACTGCCCCATACTGCTTCAGTTGGCCTCTATGCTTCTCTGCCTTATCCTCAGTCAGACTGCTTCACTGTCTCTGTGTCTTGTCCTCTCTCTGCCTCTTACCCTCCAGACAGCCTCTCTAACTCTGTCTCTCGAGCTGAGAGCCTGCTTTTATATCATGAGAGTTAGGCATGTCCTCACTCTTGACCCACTCTGCTAACTCTTCCTCCGATTTGTCACTTTGCCTGCCCTTCACTCTGACTCATCTCAGACATCACTTCCTGTCTGACACTGAATGGAACCATAAATTATTACAGTGAGTAAAATAAGCCAGACTGAGGGGGGTGGAAATACCATGTTGTCTCTCATAAGTAAATCTGATATTTTAATTTTTTAGTATGCATATATATGGGAGAAGTTACAAAGTAGAAAGGGATCATGAGCGGAGAAAAAAGAAGTATCAAGGCAGACTAGGAGGCTAACAGAATATGTGGGACACGAAATCAGAACTGGGGCTATTAAGCGAAGAAAGAGATTAGCAGGGAGAGTGGAGGAGGGGAAGAGGGCCAATGAGGAAAAAAAATGTATGAAAATGCCATAATGAAACCTACTAATTTGTATGCTAATTCAAAAACGAAATATGTCTATAAGACAAATAAGAATCAGATATAAAATTGTCAGAAATAAAAATCCTTTAGAATAAAGCTAAAAAGGAACAGATAAAAGCCACAATCAAAGTAACTCTCAAGCTGGGTGGTGGTGGTGGTGCATACCTTTAATCCCAGCACTCGGGAGGCAGAAGCAGGCAGATCTCTGTGAGTTCAAGGCCAGCCTGGTCTACAGAGTTAGTTCCAGGACAGCCATAGTTACAACAGAGAAACCCTGTCTCAGAAAAAAAGAGAAAGAATTACTTTCAGTCTCCCACCCCACTATGATAGAACCTACTTACTCTATACCATTCCTGCCTCTAGGCCTGCACACTGGGTATCAGCCACATAAACAAACTTATATAATAACCATACAATAATTTAATTATATAGTCTATTCTTATGAAATTAGAACCTGTATTTTAAAAGAAATCAGCCTTGGTAGAGTGTGAGGGAAACTCTAGGTGTACCGACTCATGTTTATCAAGCAGACAGATCCTGTCTTGCCTGCACAGTTACTCGGATTCACTTTGCAACACAACTTTAGAAATGAGGAACTTGTCACAGAATCAGTACCCAAAGCATACACACATGAATGCCTAAGATGGACTCGGAAGAGACATCAGGCTCACCATGAGACCTGCCAACAGCAGGCTATGCTGTAATATATATGTATCTTTATACATCATCCCACGGGCTGTCACATGTGCCCGGAATGTCTTCAATAATTCCATTACTACCTTTCTCTCACACTTTTTTTTTTTTAGCAATTATTATTTAAGTTGAACATTCTTTCACTAGTTTAAAGCCACCACTCACCTCTAATCCTCAGGTACTTCCTGGTCCAACCAAATATATATTTGGAAGATAAAGGAAACAAGTTCTGAAAAAGGAAATTTCGGTTCAGTTGAAATTTAATCTAATCTTTATACTCACTCAAATATTTAACTTCCTCGAGCCTCTTAAAGTTTTGCCAAAGTACCCAATGTGATCGGCAGGATCTAACAGCCTTCTAAAATTGGGTGTTAGAAATAGCCCCGAATTGCCCTGAAACCGATTGTGTGCCTTTTACAACGGCTGAAGCTCTAACCATCAGAGACGAACCGTTTCCTCTGACGCAAAGACGGCTTCCCGAGTTCCCAGATACTTTCTTTTACCTCCTTCCACCTGCTCAGATTTTGAGTTCTCAGCCTCTCCTCCAACTCAGCCCAGCCACCTTTTCCCTCATCCACCCTCCAAAAGTCCCCTTTCCCTTCCTCTCTGCCCACAGTAACCTAAAGAGTAATGGCAAATATTTACAGAGAGCTTTCAACGAGCCTGGAACTATACCAAGCAAGGTCCTCACACATATCTGGCTGTTCTTCTACTGACAGAACATGCATGATCCCTTAAGTAGCCTGTTCTGAGACTGTATAGCCCAGCTGCTGCCTGTTCACTCTCTCCTTCCCGACTACGGATGCGCAGTGACCAGCCATAGCCTGCCCTGTCACCATGACTTCCCTACCATGAGGAATTGCATCCCCTTGCACTGTAATCCAGAATAAACTCTTCCTTCATTAAGTCGCTCTTGTCAGCTATTTTGTTACAGCAACGAGAGAAGTAACTAATACAGTTACAGTAGTGTTTGATCAATATTTAGACATCATTAGATGAGTCCCATCTGTTTCTCAAAAAAAATATGCTGAGGAAAAAGTAAACTGCTAAAGGATGCATACAGCATGCCATTTAATGCAAATTGTAAAAATGCAATACTTTCAATGTTGCTTATAATACCGTATGCATGTAATAAAGCTTAACACATAAGTCCAAGCCAGTTCAGAAGAGCGGCTTTCATGGAGAAGGAGAAAAGGGTCAAAGTGCGAGCTAAGATGGACTGGGTCTATTAACCTTTTCATAAAAAGATACATTTGAAGGGATTATGGCAAAGAGTTTAATGTGCATTCAAAGTGGGAAGCTAGGAGCTAGTAGACAGACACAGTTACACAGAGTCTGTATTTTTCCAGGCAAAATAAACTAGAGTTATTTTCCAGGTAAAAATAACTCATAATGATAAAAAAAATTCTTATACCAAAAAAAAAAAAAAAAAGATACTTCTTAAACCAAAGTCAGAAACTACTAATTAAAGAAATGGTTTAGGGGCTGAGATGATAGCTTAGCTTAGTAAAGTCCTGGCCTTGCCAGTGTGAGTATTTCAATCCCCAGAACAAATGGTGGAAGGAGAACCAACTCTCCAAAGTTGTTCTCTCACCTGACTTCCACAAAGTGTGCGCATGTGTGAGAGAGTGCGCACGCGCAGGAACGCACATATTAATTAAAAAGAAGTTGGATGGCCCCTGAGGAGTTACTCTTGACGCTGTCTTCTGTCCTCCACACATCATTACCCACACACACACAAATATGAACACACACACACAAATATGAACACAAACACACAAACATCAACACACACACACAAATATGAACACACACACACACACAAATATGAACACACACACACAAACATGAACACACACACATAAATATGAATACACACACACGCACACAAAGAAATAAACTGGCTGGAGTACAGAACAGTAGTATGTGGGGGAGTCTCAGTGCCCACCAGGCTCTGGGTTCTATCCCGACAGGGAAAGGGGAGGGAAGTGGGGGAGGAGCAGCTGGAAAGAGGAAGGGAAGCAAGCAACATCCAAAAATAATCAACCAAAAATAAAGACGACCTCTCAGCTATCTCTTTTTGAACAGGGGAAAATTTTCCAAGGCTTTGGAAAAACTGCAAATGCTTCAGTCTTCAGCAATTGCAAGTTAACATTACGACAGAATTTACTGAACAATTACACTTCCACTTAGTCCTTTCCCTCCTCTCTTAAAGTAACAGCAATCTCTTGCCTTGGGGTCCTGGAAATATAGAAGACAGATCAGCCAGAAATCCGTGGTCCCCTCCATCCTTAGAGAGAATAAACCTAGGAAAAGGTTACCTAGCTTGGGTGCTCGGAAGCTGGGTTGGGGTTGACAGGACAAGGCATAGATGAAGAAGACAGGGAAAGAACGGCCCTAAGGAGAAGAAGAAAAACTGGTAGACATCAGCAAGGAAGGCTGCTGCCCCAACTGGTGACACAGAGACCCTCCACCAGAAAGAGTCTGCAGACTAAACCAGGGAGTGCTTTCCATGGAGCCACTGAGGACTGATGGGTTAAGGGGGTGGGGGTACCTCCAAGGCTTTTGTTCTGAATAAGCCCCCAGGACAACAGAAACGAAAGTCCATCCCAGGTGCCTGGGAAAGATCTGACAGCAATGGTGAAAGTCAGAAGACAAAGCTGCCCTGAGAACATAAGAAAGTGTAGTGTTCATCCCTCAAGATGTCTACAGAAAAGACCTTGCGAATCGTCCATAGAGTCAGAGTCCGCAGTCTTTCGGTATTTCTGGCCAGGGACAGTTCTGCTGGTACTCTGTACCCTCCTCCACTCCTTATCGCCCACTCCAACCCTTCCCCTTTCCTGATATTCCTATTTTCAGCGCCCATTACGAGTTGAAAGATCTCGGTGTCACCGGAATCCACCATCATCTGAAAAACAAGCAGCTAAGAAATAAAATGTAACTGAAGAGTTTCCTTTCTAGTTTAAGGCAACCCCGGACAGTGTTTTCATGTGTCTTCATGTGTCGATAGTCTTCCCACAGTACCCTTACTGAACCTCACCTCGCAGCAGGTGCTACATCATTCACTTTGAAAAAACTTCACATTCATATTCACTTTCTCCCTCAACCACAAGAGGAAAAAAAAAAACATGATTTTTTGGTTGTTGTTTTTCTGAGTTTGGGTTATTCTGCTTAGTGTAGTAACAATCTGAAGTTCCATATTTTTTCCTGCAAAGGTAGAAATTTCCTCTTTGTTACTGCTGAATAAATCGTGAAGAATTTTCTATGCTCTCTAGGATGGATGGCTTCATCTGTGGCCCTAGCCTACCAATGGTAAAAACACTTAATCTACCGTTATTTGTACCAAGTATTTTGATTGTAAATAAAACATTAAGATAGGAACCAAAAATGCAAAGCTTACTGTGTCAAATTTTTTTTCCAAAAATTAAAATGGTGGTACTGGAATGGTGTGGGAAAGGGTGCTTCTTGGGGTTGACGCAAAAGAACTCAAGGGAAGGCTGGATAAACAGGACCCAGAAGGCAGGTCCGAAGCAGCTCCCAGGAGCTCTGCAGTCCGGCTGTGTTGTGCTGCTGTGGAGCACTCCTCCGTGTCTCCATCCTCACATACAGATGAGTCTGATCCAGACTGGAGACCCCTGGCCACACGCCCCCTCCCTACATTCAAGGAATACTAAGTCCAGACCTGCAGCTCCAGAAATCTTTGCCCTAGGTTCATTTGCCTTCTACACAAGCCTTAAACTTTCTTTACAAAGCAACAGCATCTTAAATTTGACTCTTCGGTACATATAAGCATGGCATCCTAAGAAGTGTTGTTATCAGTACTTGGTACCTAATCGAGGACATCTAAAGATTATCTAATACGGTTCACAGAATCTCCCACAAACTTGATACCCTAAAACACTAAGCACAGCACTTACACAACGGCAGTCCAAACAAGGCAAGGGAGACTTTTCTTACTCTTTTACCAGCAAACATCTGCGAGAGTCCCCTGCAGGGTCTATCAGTCCAAACCCAACTACTTATTACCTTCTTAACAGTGGTCACTTGACGCCTCCTTCCACGCCTATAGCTCAAATCAACATCCCTGTGATCTTTTCCTGTTCAAAGACGGCCTATAATCCAGCTTCACAGTACAGAACTATTAAAGTGTGTACACTGTGAGATCTTTCTAGAAACTGAAAAAACTGATGGAAAGATTTAACTAAGCATTGGGGAAATGATGTGAATTATTTTACACTTTTTTGGTCTCTGAAAAGTACTTTGTTCCTGTTTCATGTATTGTGTGTCACAGAAAATTATACACTGGGGATTGTAATTGCCTATAAATGCCAAATCCTCAGAATGAATGCTTCAGTTCCACACCAAATAGCTGTCAGAGAACAGGAAACAGTGATTGCTGACTCACAACTCCCATATGAATACTCTAGAATAACCAAGGTATTACTTCCAGGCTTAGAATCCTTTCGCCAGTTCTCAAAACAATGCAAATGAGTCTCTAGTCTAACCTGTGCCAAGTGTTCAGACAATCTTCCCCAGGGCCACCATGTCAGGGCATGGACCCTAACCTCTAAAACATACATTGGCTCAAAAGTGAAGCTTTTCATTTTTTACATCTCGAGAGATGAATTCCTGAGATACTACTTTTGCAACATGTAGAATCCAACTCTAATTATCCCATTAAAAAACAAAGGAAGAAATTTTCATGTAGCGTACACATGTATTTTTTTTCAAGGATTCACAAAGAACTCATTTAAAATCCTATTTCTAAAGGTTATGGATGAGAAAAAACAATAATTTAAAAATATATATTATCAATTATAAAAGGATGTCATGATAGCAATTAACAACTCTCAAACTAATATCACTTTTCCTAAAAAGTACAATATATTATCTTATTTAGACATTATTCTATTAATAAGCAGCCTGCCTCCACTGAAGGATTTTACCAAACAGCAGATGAGAGTTTTTCTACTGACGGAAGACTGGTTATGTACCAGCAGGGACTTGCCCACAAACTATGAAGCATCCCTCTCGTTTGCTACTGCAGAATTAAAGGAAGCAGTACTCACTAACAACTCCAAAGTTCCTCCTCTCAAGAATCTCAACAATAGAAAATTAATGGCCACACTTTCTGAGTATTCCTAGTATTAGCACTGATTGATGACTGATGTAGAAGGGTCCAGCTCATTGTGGGCATTGCCACCGTTGGGCCAGTGGTCTTGGATGCTTTACCAAAGCAGGCTGTGTAAACTACAAGGGCAAGCCAGTAAGCAGTGTTCCTGCATGGCCTCTCCTCCAGTTCCTGCCTCTGGGTTCCTGTCTTGAGTTCCTGCCCTGGCTTCCTTTACTGCAGGGCTGTGATGTGGAAGTGGAAGTGGAATGAAGCCTTTCCTCCCTACGTTGTTTTTGGTCATGGTGTTTATCACAGCAATAGGAATCCTGAGACAGTGACTATTGTCATTACAGATTAATTTGCATTCTTTAAAATCATAACAATATATTCTTTTGGCTTTTTTTTTTACTCAGCATAAATAATTCCATAGTATTCAAATCTTTTGCCTACCATTTTACTGTGTAGTTTCTTATTATTGGGTTTTATGGGTTGCTCCCAGTCTTAACAAGTGAGCATCCTTTCTTTCATCAGGACGCATGTTGTGAGATGCAGGCTTCCACGGATGCCCTATCAGCTGAAGGACGCTCCCATCTATTCGTTAGCCAGAAGAGGTGTGTGTGTGTGTGTGTGTGTGTGTGTGCATGTGTGTTTTCTTTAATCCCCAATGGATGCTAGATTTACGATGTTTTTTTTTCTGTGTCTCTAAAATGATTACACGGTTTTTGCTTTTGAGTTGCAATTACTGATTTCAAATGTTAACAGTCTTACATTCCTAAAAATAAGCTTTTCTTGATTAGGATGCATTACTCTTTAATGTGATTATTGATATGGTTCCGTTTAAGCCTCTTCCTGTTGTGTCTTCTATTCTCAGAAATTTATTTGCTTTCAACCTCTTTTTACCTTCTTGGGGATTACTCAAATACTTCTAATTCCAATTTATTTCTTTTCTTGGATTATTAATTACAACAATTCTATGGTTGCTTTCAGGTTTATAATATACATTTTTAACTTGGTAAAGCTTATCTCCATGAGATATTACTCTATGCCACATAGAGCATCAGAATGCCACAATGGTAGGTGGCTGAGTATCACTAATCTGAAAACTTGAATATAAAATGTTCCAACAGGTAAATCTGGGAAGCTTCAAGGGAAAGCCTGCACAGACAGTTTTCTGAAAAACTATGAGATCTGAAACACTTCTAATTTCCAGTATTTCAGATAAGGAGTACTCAATCTATATTTCCATTCCTCCCCATCCTTGGCCTGTGCACTATTTTTGTTATCAAGGCCATGCCACATTTTAAAGTTTTAAAATAATTATCTTTTAGTATCAAATATGTATACTTTTCATGTTGTGTCCAACGAAAATAAATTTAAACATTAATAACCTCTAAAAATACTAAGGGACAATTTTATGTGGTCACTCATACAGCACCACATTCTTCATTCCTTTGTAGAGACCTTCGTTTCCAGAGTGCCTTATTCTTTCTGTCTGAGGCATTTCCTGTAAGGTTACTTGTCCTGTGAAGAGCCTGTTTTATATCCACGTCTGCTTCATGCTTGTTTGGAAAATGTCTTTGCTGGGCTTAGATCTAAGCTGACTGCCTGTCTTCTACACCATTGGCGATGCTCCTGCACGCACTGTCTGCACTTTCCCTGAGAGGACATCTACACCGTCATCTTTCTTCTTCTACACATCAAACCTCCTTTTTTCCATTAGGTTATTTTAGATTTTACTCTTATCGCTGGTTTAAAGCAATTTAATTATGATATGCCTTAATATTATTTAACTACAGTGTGCCTTAATAATATTTTCCTCTGTCGATTTACTGGAGTTCATTTGAGTTTCTCAGATCTATGGGTTTATAGTTTTCATCCTCTTACAGGTCTGATCTATGCTAGTGTTTCTTCTGTGTTCTCCCCTTCTATGATGAATGACCAGTGCATGCATGAGACCATGTGATATTGTCTACATATTTGTTGACACTTTAAAGTGTTTTATAATTCTTTTCTGTTACACTTTGGATAATTTCTATTGCTATAGCTTTGAGGTTGCTAAGCCTTACTCCTAAAGTGTCCAATTTGTCCCTAGTCTTATCACTGTAGGTTTTAGCCTGAGATGCTGTAGCCTTTATCTCTAGAATTTCTATTTGAGTCTTTAAAGATATTTACTATATCTAACCTTTTTCAGGTAACAATCGTTTGGATACCACAGACCGACAATCTTAATATCCATGTCTCTTCTGAATCCATTTTGATTACTAAGTTCTTTGCCCTTTCATTATGAGCTACATTTGCCTGTTCTTTGCTGCTTAGCTAATAATGATAACAAACTATGTAAAAGAAAGAGTAAGTTTGACCAGATGTGGTGAGACACATTTGGAAGCTAGAGACAGAAGGATCAGGAGTTCAAAGTCATCCTCAACTACATAGTGAGTTCAAGGACAGACACAAATGTATAATATATTGTCTCAAATAACTGGGCTGGAGAGATGGCTCACTTGTTAAGAGCACTGGTTGCTCTTCCAGATGACCTGGGTTCAATTCCCAGCACCTACATGGCAGCTCACATCAATGCACATAAAATAAAAACTAAATAAATTATAATGTGTGTATATGTATATGTGTGTGTGTGTGTGTGTGTGTGTGTGTGTGTGTGTGTGTGTGTGTGTGTGTGTATGGTAGTAAGAGAATTTAAGGCTCGTGCTTAAGTGTTTAGTAATTTATAAGATATTTTCACATGAATTATTGCATCTGATTCTCACATATCCCTGTAGGGAAAGCAGAACTAAAAAATAAAACTTGTGTGTGTGTGTGTGTGTGTGTGTGTGTGTGTGTGTGTGTGTTTCTGTGTGTGTATGATAGGAATAAATATTACTTCTATTATACTACGAAAACTACTATATTCATTCCTGTTTTGTACATAAGAAGACAACATCAAAAAGGTCAACTACAGAGCCTAGGCCAAGTGCTAGTAAATGTTAAACCTAGGACTATCTTCAGTGTGCCCAAGACTTTGTCCAGTGTTCCTTTCAATAAACCACACGACTCTTGTGTGGCCGAAAGCAATGAAGTCATGCACTAGGTTTTCAAGGGGAGCAGGGAATCGGCTTTCTTCATGATATTCAAGAGTGAGATCTGAGCCTCTTTTGTGTAAACAATGAAATGAGATGACTCAGGATAGAGGTTTACAAAACTCTTTTGTACATGGCTCTTTTTACTCTATCAATTGTAATTTAAACCTAAATTCTCCCTTTTTTCGGAGAACTAAAATACTATTTTTTATTACATACAACAAGAATTAAGTTATGAATTGGGCAAGGTGGTTACACATCTATAATCTTCTCACCATCCAGGAGACCAAGGCAAGAGGATCACAAGTTTCAGATCATCTTGGGCCACATAGTAAGTTCTAGGACAGATTTTCTTTAAAAGTAAAGATTTATTAGTACCAATAAGCCAAACATTGTCATAAGTGTGTGTGTGTGTGTGTGTGTGTGTGTGTGTGTGTGTGTGTGTGTGTATTAGAATAAAGCATGACAGAGATGGGGTATTGAATAAGAACTGTTAGTACAGCAACTATTGGATTTTCATGGTGAAGTCATGATATACTATAAGAGCTGATAACATTCCAAGAAGTGCAAATTGGGTTGGAAAGTAAAGATAAATTTAGATGCCTGTACTTTTCCCCTAGAGCACTGATTCTTAAAGTCTTCTGATTTTTAGCGTTTTTTAGTAAATTACACATTATAGATTACACAAAATTACATACTGACCTAAATTCTGCACATAATTTCAGAGAGTTTATGGACATATACCACACTCACAATTCCATTCTTGGACTTTCTGCAGGTCCAAAGGTTTTGAACTAGTAACTCCAACTTTGCATATTTGTGTGTATATATGGTTTATGTGTGTGCACATGTGTTCAGATGAGCATGCACAAGTGTGTGTACACACTTGTGTAAGCATGCACATGTAGCAGTCAGAGGTAACATTAGGTGCCTTCTTTGATCATACTCCACTTGTTTTTGGGGGGATGGGGTCTCTCACGGAACCTTGAGGTATCAGATTTGGCTTTGCTAGCTAGCCAACAATGCCTAAGAGTCCTCTGCCTCTGCCTACCCAGCAAGACTAGCCATGCCTGGCTTTTACATGGAAGTTGGTGATCTAAATTCAGGTCCTTGGGCATAGGCAGCAAGCACCTTACCCACTGAGCCACTCCTGCAGCCCCAATTCAACATCTTAAATGGAAAGGTTAATCATCAAGACTGACTAACGTAAGACATTATCAGCAAGCAGATGTGCTTTGTAAGTGGCAGATATGTTCACATACAATCATAATAACAAGTCTATTTACTAATGTACAAGTAGAATTCCACAGCAAGAAAAATGAAGAGACAAATACTTCGAACATGAGTTCTGGCAATGATTTTCCTGTGTGGGCAATATTTAAGCTGAGTGGCCATGAAGAGAGGGAAGGCTTCTACATTTCCGAGTTGGGTGTAACCAATTTCTAAAGTCTTGACTTGGAAAGAAAATCCTGGTGTGTTCATTTCTGAACATACTTATTGTTTTTTTTTTTGACTGATACCGTCTACTAACTTCCTCTCATGGCAATGCTCACTGCTTGGAAATAGATTCTATAAAGAATTAATTAGTAAATTAAACAAGTTAAACATCCTGCCTCTTCTCCCCAAACAGACGAAAAAATAGCAAACACCCGACACCCTGAAATTCATCTATGCTGACCTCTTCTTTCCACAGATAAGAATCCTGAGGCCACATTCTTGTTTCCTAAGAATACAACATGGTCATCAAGAATAGGGGTCTTTATTGGGGTGCAAGAGGTAAATATTAGAACAGCTTATGTTTATTTTTAAAACTAAGAGAGAGGAGGTACCAGTATAGCTTTACGAATATTTAAAACACGTATTTTTAACAGCTCAGTAACTTGGTGCTGGTGGTAGACAGGTCCATGACACAAACAGCTAAAGGGATACCCCAGGAGAGGAGAAGGCATTCTATAGCGAAAGGGTTAGGAGCAGGAAAAATGGCTCAGCGCTTGCTACTACTTCAGAGGACTGGAGCTCACTTTCCACTTTGGGCAGCTTACTACCTTCCATAACTAGCTCCAAAGAATCTGAAGCCCTCTTCCGGCCTCTGTGAACATCTGCATGCACACACACACACACACACACACCACACAAATTTAATTTTTTTGGAAAAAAAAAAAAAGGTTGTACATTGACCCATCATTTTTTACTTTCAGTATTTGTGATATTCTGCAGTTCATGTACTCACAGTTGCATGGGTCAAGAGACTGTGCAATCCAGTTGATACCTACTCTACCTTCACTAAATGAGCAAACGGCTTTAAAAGATGCAAAAATAAAAGTGTAACTAAAAAATTACTAACTATATAAGCATAAGAAAACAGCAAGGCTTACAACTCTAATCCCAGTATGAGCCTCTCCCTCTATTAGAAAATGAAACAAGAGCAAATGTGACTATGTATAGGCCAGCAGTTCACAATCTAAAGGTCGCAATTGTCAGAGAACACATATTTCTGATGGTCTTAGGAACTGAGACACCTCTCAGTAACAAAACTACAATTATGAACTAGCAACGACAAAACATTTTATGGTTTGGGGTCACCATAACATGAGGAACTGTATTACAGGGTCGCAGCATTAGGAAGGTTCAGAACCACAGTATGGGCAAAAATTTCAAAATTATCAAGATTATGTAAAACAGTCTATATTAAGTCATTAGCAGTTAACACTATCCTGCGCATATATGTGCCATGAAATATTAGTTAAGGATAATTTAAAGTCCTTCCAATACATTTTAATATCATATTTTTGTCACTTTTTATTTATAGTTATTTTATGGGTATGCATGTATGGTGGCAGGGGTGAGGGTGGGGGGCATCCGTGGGCCACAGCACACATATGGAGGTCAGAGGACAGCCTGCAGAAGTCAGTTCTCTCCATCCAGCATGTAGCTCCTAGGGACTGAACTCATAATCGCTGGCTTGGTGGCAAGCACTTTGCCCACTGGCCCTAAATTTATTTTTAAACATCCTGTGGTACATAAAACACATTAAATTGAACGTAAATGTAATAATAAATTTAAGATATATACAGGTTGGACATTCTATATCCTGAAGGTTTGAGTGTCTCAGATTCTGGATTGTTCTAGATCTTGAAATGTTTGCATATGTATAATGAGATATCGTAGAGTAGGCCATTTTAATAAAACCTATCTCTTAGAAGAACCATATGCCCAGTATGTTCTTACTGATGAGGAGAGCTGAGAAACTTAAAAAGTCTGGGGCTTTCTAAACTGTTTTTAAGGAAACTGTTTCCAAAAACCATAGGTTGTTTCCCCAGATGCAATGAATGGTGAAATAGTTTTAAAGTAAGAATGGTTCTTTTTAAAAACTTTTGTTAGATTTATTTATTTTTATTTTTTATGTATGTGATTGTTTTGCCTTCATATATGTATTTGCACTACATGCATGTAGTCCTCACAGCAATCAGAAAAGGAGTCTGATCCTGTGAAGTGGAGTGACAGATGTTTGTAAGCCACCATATGGGTGCTGGGAATCGAACCCAGGTCCTCTGCAAGAGCAATGAGTGTGCTTAACCACTGAGCCATCTCTCCAGTTCCTAATTCTTGTTCTTAAAAATAAATTCATTTGTGTCTCATATGTACCTTATACTCAGAGCATGAAGTCACTCCACACAACCTATTGCTAAGGAGTGATATATACCCACATGTTTTTACTGATGACCTTGGGGGCCATTAAGAGGGACTGTTGGGAGAAACAATTCAGTTTCCCACTTTGTGAATGAGGTAAAGAAAGAAGGATCTTTGCACCACTTGCCTCTTGTGGTTAGCTGGACTCCTGCCCCGTGAGGGTGAGTACTGCATCTCAAACATTCGGAAGGAGAGGAAGAGATGGAAATCTTCAGTTTCAGGAGAACATGACCAGAAGTGGCCATTATCTTTTGCCATTCTTTTAAGAACTCAGAAACACTGAGTTTGAGATACAAATCAGCACTTAAAAGGAAAAACCAGGCCAGTCCTCGGCGGAATACGTGAAGATGTGGGCATTCCCAGCGCCGGCTTGGCCCCAGTGCTGCCCCACAGGCTCCTGTTACCAGGGTCCCAGCAACAGAACCCTCTCCAGCAGCGACTGTGCATCGGCAAGGACACGGGCCTTTTCAAAAGGCTTGAGAAGGCTACACCTCAAACAACATTTGTAGCTGCACAAAGTAACCTAATAAGGGTCATCAAATATCATGCTTTGGATGGTAAGCTGATCTAAACTGAGGATCATAAAGGTACGTTATCCCCCACCTCCACAAGAACACAATTGAGCGGCTGGCTGGTTCATTATGAGAGGAGCCACACAAGGATGCAGCCTTTGTTGAAGTCTGGGCATGACATAGGAAAAGCAATTCGGGTTCTAAAGAAAGCCCCGAAGAAGGCTTGGCTTGGCTTTGTTTTGTTTTGTTTTTAAAACTATGTGACATTTAGAGAAATAGCATTCACTTTCTAGGGTTAACTGGTCAAAATGAACTTGTTTCCCTAAGAGCCAGGAAGTAACTCTACACTGTAATTCAGACAGAAATGCTTTAAATGTTCAACTGCTTCCCAAAGTGGAACAGGTGAGTCCTAACTTTATACCGAGGTGTTAAGTGTTCAAGGTCACTGCATAGAGTAACATGCTTAACTTTTGAAAGGCTCCTCTATTTTGAGAATGGACAAGTCTTTAATTCTCTGGCACTGGGACCTATTCAAATTGCCAGTTGTATCACTTTCCAAGTTTCCTTGACATGCATCATTCAAGACTGTCTCAGCTTTACGTGGGCTGGGAACTGCTCGAATTCTGCTTTAGCAAGAAAAACAGCCCAACTCACAAAGCATCTGAAATGACCAGAGTGGAAGGTGACATGATCGCACGGAAACTGCTTAGAAGGAAACTCTTTCTAAAAATCATAGAACGTTGCCCCCGAGTCAATGCAATGGTGAAATCCTTAAGCAAGAACACTATCTCCTGTCAACTCTGGCTCTTTAAGACTAGCAAGGGCAAAAATGAGAATAAAGAACTTACTGCAATTTAGACAGTCTCTCCACTGCCCAGATGCAGACACACACTGTATCACCAGCCCTGCTCTCAGATTTTACTTTTTAAATATTAACTGTAGGATCTCTTCAGGGGAAAAAAAAAAAACAAAACCCAAGGAGTTTTGCTTATCCACTATAAAACTGTAAAGCCATTTCACTGGCTTGAAAGCATCAGGCTTCAAAGCAATAGTACATAGACCTTCTGGAAGGCAATACCAAGTGATATCCATTTACTCCAGCATTTCTCAAACAGTCCATACCCATTCCTGAAAAGAAAATCCAAGTCCAATCAAGAATTATATGTAACTTTTAAATCCAATCCTGCATAAACTTCTGCATAAACAGAAGCCTTCCTTTCATATCAACTTGGAAGACACAATTAGGAATTGTGCGACCATCACACCAAAGCTGTTATTTGTACTGATTATGCAAAGTAAGCTCAGAGCAAGGAAGAGTTTAGTAAGAAATTCTATACGGCAGTTTAGCTCAACACCAGCACCCATGTCTGAGACCACTGTTACCAGCAGAGGGGAAGAGTCTGCATACCTGCTGCCACAGACCTTAGCACCTGGAGGTCCAGAGAAACAAACGCAGATGATTTAAAATCCAGTCTCTCTGTGCTGTGCCTGTCCTTGGATAGTCATCTGCAGAAGCCAGTGTTTGGCCAAAGAAAACAAGCAATTCACTCTATGCTGAAATAAATGGTCTGCCTACTACTACAGATTTTAATCGCAAAAGAATTTGGTCTAGGTAGAAAGGCCAACCTGACACACAGGTGTGGCTTAGGACCATTAAAAAAAAAAAAATCAAGAGGCAAAACTGTAGATGTCATCACCATTTCTAATCTATTATAGCTAGAGTGCTTAAAATACGTGGTGAGGCCTCACCGTCGCTTAGAGAGTGTGTTCCCACAGGCTTTGAAACAAGATTGTCTTATGGATGTCCATAGTATTTTTATAAATATTCCTTTGTCACTCTAATTATAAATGTCTATATTGTTTTCATCATGTGAAGAGTCATTAAGCAATTAGCATTAATTTGTATTTCCTAGAAAGAATTAGGAAACTGTGTTAAGACAAAAAAAAAAAAAAATCTAACTCCAGAGTCACTGGACTAATTTCAAACGAACATAAACATTGCCTTTGAAAAGTAACTGGAAACATTGTCTCATTTATACAGTGTTAAGCTGGGGAGAACCTCAAGGGTCAGAGTCCAAGTCTACTTTTGAACTGGCCCAAGGGCAGTTTCCTTATGGACTTCACAATCCATGTTTATGGAGTGGCGGCGAATTCTGAGGAGGAAATCTGAAACCTCTTTTTATGATACGTCCATTAAAAAATGGCCATTACAAAACAGCTTCACAAAGTGAAATAAAAAGTAATGTTGAAATTACAAAGCACTTTAAAACAGAAGCACCGATTGCATGTACTTTTAGAATTCCATGTATATGAATGTGAAATTCTAGACAAACTAACCTGTGGTAACGGCCGAGCAGTCGTTGTCACAACACAGGTACCACCTAGGAATAGCATGCAAAGGACATGAAGTAACTCTCAGCAGCAAGGCAAATACCGTGCATCTTTAATTGTGCTGACTTTATGGGTGTGTACACCTCTCAAAACACAGCTAACTGCCACTTAACGTGGACACAATCTATTATGCCTACATTATGTCTAGATGAAAATACACACATGCATTTAAATAAAGTGTATCTGTGTTGAAGAAGGGTTACTCCTTTCTATATGATCACAAGTTGGTTGAACTAGAAAAATTAGGCCAGAATTCCAAGGGACAAATATAAGGAAATGTATTCTGTCTGGGTTGCCCAGTACCATTCCAGGATAGCTATGGGACATAAGGTTAACTTCACCAGCCCATCTCCAACATAGGCTCAAAATACTGGGGGCAGGGGGACTGAGGATATTGTCTTTAGGAATTAATAGAAAGTTGGGTGAAGCAACCATACATGCACTAATTCATATAACATTTAGAAAAGAGACCAAGTCTGACTTTCCCTAGCACTCTCCCACAGAGAAAGAAAATCAACTCTCTGTCCTTTGTGGTTCTTCAAAAATGTATCCTAAATAGTCATTCTTTTTCAATTTTTAAAATGTAGAAAATGTATTTATAAAATAAGAAAAACTGCTCTCAAGCATATCATCTGGGGACACAGTCAATGTTAAGAATGTCCAGGCTTTTTTTCTGTGTGTGAGTATTTTTCTTAATTGGTATTTGCTATATATAGTTTACCTATCATTAAGAAATTCCTAAGGCGGGGTGGTGGTGGCTTACGCCTTTAATCTCAGCTCTCAGGAGGCAGAGGCAGGTGGATGTCTGTGAGTTTGAGGCCAGCCTGGTCTACAGAGTGAGTTCTAAAACAACCAGTTACAACAGAAAAACCCTGTCTCAAAACAAAAACAAAAAACAAAAAGAGAAAATGAAAGGAAAGAAAAGAAAAGCAAAGAAAAGAAATAAATTCCTGCTGTGTGTGGTAGTGCATACCTTTAATCCCAGCAGAGGCAGGCAGATCTCTGAGTTCTAGGCCAGCCTGATCTACAGGGTGAATGACAACCAGGGCTACACAGAAAAACCTTGTCTCAGCAAAAAAAAAAAAAAAAAAAAATCCAATTAAAGGATACAGGGAAGGAGGAGGTGTGCTTGACACGCATTGCATACTTTTATGAAAATGTCTTTATGTAACAGATATAACGATGTGCTAATGGCATTGTTTTAAATTAAAAATTGATGTCCTTGGGTTAGGAGTATATCTCAGTGGTACAGAACTTGCCTAGCATGTAGAAGTCCCTAAGTTTGGGAAACAAAAAGAAAGAAAACAGGGAGCTGGAGAGTGAATCAGCAATTAAGAGCATTTGCTGCTCTTGCAGAGGACAAGAGCACTTCAATCAAATGTAACCGTAACTCCAATCACCTGTAACTCCAGCACATACAAACACAAAGTAGCACACAGATATACACATATTTACACACATGGAAAATACAATAATGAAGTCTTTTTTTAAAGGAAAGAAAAATGCTTTGTGTTATTAAACTTTCTTGAAAACCTATCTTTCATAATAGTTCATACAGTCTGACTGTACCTGATGCTGGTAACAAGGTTGTTTCAAATGAGTTTGTTCTTAGAAACATTTTAACATTTTTAACAAGCATCTTTGAATAGAGACAGGACAGGGAATGAGGGGCAAAGCTCTTGATCTGGTCTCAAGATTTTACACATTCCATTCTGTTATAAGAAATGTCAGTGTCTGCTCTGTTGAGAAGTGTTGTAGGCAGAAAGATGTACACACTGGGACCACCACTTCTATTGGCAATGTTTTTTCTTGAATACCTACTGTGAGTCTCATCCAAATTTTCAGAGAAATTGCAATGGCCTGATCACCGTGAAAGGTACGAAGAAAAGCTGGGTATGGTGACCTGTCCCTGTTCCTGCTACTCTGAAAGCTAAGGGGGGAGGATCACTTGAGCCCAGGAGTTTGAAGCTAGCCTGGGCAATGCCATGAAACGCTATCTCAAAAGTAGCAATAACAAGCCAGGCATAGTGGCAGAGGCCAGTAATGCCAGCACATGGGAAGTGGAGGCATAAGGATCAGGAATTCAAGGTCATTCTCTGCTACACAGCAAGTTTGAGGCTAGCCCATGCTACATGACATCCTTCTCAAACAAACAAACAAAAACAAACCACTGCTGAGGGCAAAAAAAAAAAAAAAAACTGTATAGAGCAAAGTGATGCTAAGTCACTGTCAAGGCCAAGTGCACAGTGTGGCTTTAACACCTGTGACTGTTGGAGGGAACCAGAACTTCAATGATCACAGTATACATTAATTACTAGAAAATAAAACTTGTGCTAACGGCTGATGTGTGTTTGCTTCACGTTTCTGCTAAACTGGCTGGCCAGCAACCTCCTGCGCCCTCCTATCAGTACCTCTCAGCACCAGCTTTGTAGACATGCACTGTACGCCGACTTCTAACGCGGGAGCTGGAGACACCGTTCTCACTGAGCCATCGCCTCAGTCCTCCGTGTCTTAAAACTCATCTATTTCTCTAAAACTTCGAAAGCATCAAGGTAGCAAGCATTACCCACGTAAATGGCAGCAACGGGAAGGAAGCCATGAGATTTGTCAGTATTGGCAAGAACTTGGTAACAGTAGCAGTTTGTGAAGTCACCAAGCTCTATGTATTTACAAACTGCAACATTTCCTGAATGGTCTATGATAACTAAAGTTTCAAAAATGGGAAAAAAGATTCAATTTCCTTGCCCTCAATAAATATACTACGTAATATGATAGAATATGAATTAAGACAATATCCAGTAAAATATGAATTGGAAATCTCATCTTCAACAATCCTAGTCTTATTTATATTGACATTTTTAGCAATGTTCTTTTGACAAGAATGTTCTAAGGAAACAATACACATATCTTGCAGAATTTGGATATTTAAGTAACATTATTTAAAGTTATTTTAACTCAACACTTCAACTCAGTTTCAATTAGTGATTATTGAGTGTCTACTCTGTCCAGCATGCTTCAGGGACTTCTCTGATGCAGTACAGGGTGATGGGGGAAGACACCACACAAAACTCAAAATCAGCCCCTGAAAACTGGTAGATCTCAGGGATTCTTATCATCTTAATTCAGTGACTGGGCAAAACAGATGCCAGACTTTTAACATCTGGGAAAATGCTCCCTAGAATAAGTAGGCATCAAACTGTTGTGAATATAATACATATGGGTAGCTAGACGGAAGGGCAGAGCAAGCATTTGAAGGGACATGAACAAAGGTGCACTGGTGGGGGAGCCATGGCAGGCAACAGCTGAAAGCAAACACACCGGCTGCAGGGGTGCCTGTACTTCAAATCATAATGCTTTTCCTGAATCCAAATCATGTGCCGTTCCTGCACGTAGGTGAGGACTGCTGCAGCTCTGCCCGACTTCGGGTCTTGAGACAGACCTCTTAAAATCATTTGCTTTAAAAACTGGTCCAGACATTGTTTTAATTTAGAAAACTATCTTCTTAAATCACATTTCTTGTTTGTTTGCTTAAGATTTATTTATTTTTATTCTATATGTAGAATGTTTTTGCCTGTATGTATGTGCATACTGCATGCACGTCCGGTGCCCACGTAGGCAGGAGGAGTAAGAGCCCTGGAACTAGATTTACAGGTGGTTATGAGCTATCTTGAGGGTGTTGGGAACTGAACCCAGATCTCTTCAAAAGCATCAAGCACTCTTACCCACAGAGCTATCTCTCTAGTCCCACATCATTTTTTATCAACATTAATGCTCATAGCCCATTGGCAGCAATAATCACTGCTGTCTTCCTTGTCAAAGACAGGTAATATGTGGATAATAGACAAGAATACCTGAAACTAAAAATACCTCCCATAATCTGGAAATACAGAGAGACTTTGTAGCTGCTGGTGGAGGACAGGGACCTTGGGAGAGGGAAATGTACCCTGGGTTATCTCTGCAGGCTCAACCTAATCGAAAGTATCTTTCAAATCAGAGAAGGAAAGAGAGTCAAAGTGCAGAGAAGCTTGACCTATCGTCCCTAACTCTGAATATGGAGGAGAAGAGACCTGAGCAAAGAAATGCAGGTGGCCTCCAATGCTGGGGACCCTCAGGGAAGCAACTTCTGCCAACATCTGAAATGAGCCCTGAAAATGATCCTTCCCTACAACTCCAGAAAGGCATATAGTCCTGCTCAGTACCTTAACTTTTGCCCAGTAACACCTAAGCCAGACTCCTGACCTATGGTCCAGGAAAGTAATAAATTTCTGTCAGTTCAGCTGCTAGATTTGCAGCAATGGGAGAAATTGAGAGTTAAGACAGGCTCAGACAGTTTTATTGCTGAATCAGCTAATTTTATCATCTTGGCCCTGGACTGGTCACAAGAGACAGGGGCTATTATTCGGAGGATTGCGAGGTGACAGCAGAACAAGATGTCTTGGGAGAGGACAATATCTTTACAATTCTCCTTAAGAAGACTTTTTTTTTCCTCCCGTCACATTACATAAGACATACTGGAGGACTGGCTCTGGGTTAGAGCAATGCACAAGGCCCTGGGGTCTATCCTCAGCACAAAACCAACAACAAGAAACAATTTAGAGGTTAGACAAGGATTTACTTTACCACCTTAAAAAGACAAACACTATGAAATTGCAAATAATCAAGAGTCTACCAATAATGCCAAGCAAAGGCATCTTAATCTCTCCTAATGGATAAGGCCCAGAGATCATTATTGCTACCCTGCCATCAGGTGTGACCCACATTAGCAGTCCTAAAAGCAGACTCCAGAGTGATGTCAAATACAGATACCCAAACCCCAAAGATTCTCATTGAGAATTTTAAAGTGGGGCCCAGGAATCTGAACAGGAACAAAATTTGGAAATTCTGAATTTTGTCCTCTAATAAATAACTGGTAATTCTGGGGTACTCCTATATTCTCCCCCAACCACTCAAGACCATTGCTATTTGAGCAAGACTCAAAAAGCAACTCTTGTCCAAGATTAACCTGGAAGCTAGACACTGTAAAAGCAAACTAACTGGGTTAACTGTACAGCTTTGACATGAGCAGATCTGATTCTGCTTTGATCTCTTAATGTGCATCGGGCAATTTGCATTATTTTCTGTACCTCGGTGTTCTCATTTGCATAAGGGAAATCAAAACCTACCAACCAATAGGGTTGCTATGACAGCATTAGCACAGTTCTTAAAGCATTTAGGTACTATGATTACCAATACACTGTACTTCTATTTTTAGATGAAATCTGAGCAAAATAAGCATTCTGAAATCTTTAGGTTTTTTTTTTTTTATTCTTATAACAGAATCTAAAACGATGAAATATTTAGTGGTATGAAACAAGCTTCCATCCTGAACAACATAGGATTCAGAGTGTTTACCAAGTTGCATTTGGGAAAAAAAAAGAAAAGGGAAAATAAGCCATGCCATCTCATTTAAGCTATCTATACCCAGAGGGGTGTGAGTTTATTCCAAATCTCTAATAAGACAGTTGGCTGAAACAAAAAGACATTTTCCTTAATCACAAGTATCTAGAAAATCTGCCTTTTGTTTTTTAATCTTTGGATATGACAGTCATGGACTAGAGAGAGCCTCCCAGGACAGGTTATTTCATTAGCTAAGTGAGTAGGCTTCCATTCTGATTTGAAGGTGGTTGAAAGTGAAACCTGTAGAGGAATAGCCCCATGTGAAAGCTAAGGTCTACATTCCTGGGGCTACATTCAGAGGCCTGTGTAGTCTGGATGGAATGCAGACAAACTTTTAATCCAGTATTCAGAAAGCAGTGGTAGCAAACACTTTTAATCCCCATATTCAGAGGGCAGTGATGATCCATGCCTTTAATCCCTAGAAAAAAACAGTGGAAGCAGACACAGGAAGAAGAACTCAGAAGTGTCACACAGGGAGTGAGTCTGAGATGAGTCAGAGTGAATGGCAGACAAAGTGACTAATCAGAGGAAGAGTTAGCAGAGTAAAGACATGCCCAACTCTCACAAGAAAAGGCAGGCTCTTAGCTCAATTAAAGAGAGTTACAAGGAGTTAGAGTCAGTTGAAGCAGTCAATAAGAAAAGAGCCAGTTAAAGAATGAGTTGAGAAGCAGACTGTAGATTCAGATGAGGAGCAGTTAACAGAATAAATCGAAGCAGTCAGTTACAGAGACAGGATGGAGCAGTGAGAACTCAGGGAGAGACACAGAGACACAGCAGAGCTCTGCAGAAGAAGCCAGAACAGAGAGTGAGTTGAAGGAGAAGAGTCAGAGTTCAGAAGGAACTAGTCAGAGTGGCTCAGTCAGCAGTAGGTCTCAGAAGGCTAAGGCTGAAGCCTTCTAGGTCTGGGCTAGCAGTTTAAATGTTCTAGATTGTACGAAGGCTGAAGCCTTCCAGTTCAAGGATTAAGAGTAGATTGTAGAGAGGTCAAAACACTCTAGGGCTCAAGAGTTCCAGGCTAAGAACTGGTGATTTAATTAGATAAAAGAATAAATGCCTTTGCCCCACACCAATGGCTGCATCTGGATGAATTCACATCTACATCTACATCTACAGAAACCTAATGACTCACTCTTAGTTACAAAGCAAGTTAAATAATCTCAACTGCCAGGTGCATATGATGCACATATATAATTAAGTCATTAAACATACCCAAATAATATTAAAATAACAGGTATGAAAAGCAAATAGCACAGCAGATGCTAGGATATTGAACAGCATTATGGTTAAATGACATGTAGTTGAGGTCACAAGTAGAAAAGTGAATCTGCCTAAGATTTAATTAATGAAATTAAAGATAAGCGATGAATTTGTGATAAAGAATAAGAAAGTTATATAAGAGATGTTAGGTCCAAAGCAGCCCCATAGAATTGCAATGCTGGAGACCATGTCCTATATAGAAGGATTCTGGCCAGGCAAAACAGAAAGATTGTTATTGGGTAAACAGAAGCCTAAAAAGGGGGAGGCAGTTTTGTTGACCAGAAAACAGATTTCTTATGGTAGGTTTCTGTCAGCCAGGAAATTCTCTTAATTCACCCCCAAATGGCAACTATCTTAGTTAGGCAAGGACATCCAGTTCCATGTCAATCTGAATAGCCTGTGTCAGCTCAAAGACATCCCTCCACCATGATGCTTGACTAAAATTTGCTTGCTTTTCTGCCATTTTGCTTCTCTCTGCCTGGAAGTCATAGCCTTTGGCAGTTTTATCACCAATAAATCTTTCTTTCTACCCGCAGGGTGGTTTAGTTCAGTGATTTCAGTCCAACCTCACAATAGATAAGATAGTTCTTTCTGCCCCCCCCCCCCCCACTTTGTATCATTTAGCATAGTCTCCTTGCTAGTTCATCCCTGTACTGGATAGTCTTATATCAACTTGACTAAAGCTAAAGTCATCTGAGAGAAGGGAACCTCAATTAAGAAAATGCCTCATAGGATCGGGCTGTAGGCAAGCCTCTAGAGCACTTTCTTAATTAGTGATTGATGGGACTGTCCTTGGGCTGGTCATCCTAGGTTCTATAAGAAAGCAGGCTGAGCAAGCCACAGTGAACAAGCCAGTAAACAGTACCCAACCGTGGCTTCTGTATCAGTTCCTGCCTCCAGGTTCCTGCCCTCTTTGAGCTCCTGTCCTGACTTCCTTCAATGATGAACAGTGATATGGAAGCAGAAGCCAAAAAAAACACTTACCTCTTCAAGTTGCTTTGCTCATGGTGTTTCATCACAGCAATAGTAACCCTAACTAAGAAAATTCCTTCATCGATTTTTTTCTCTCCTTTATTCTTTATAGAAAAAGACAGAACACCAAGAAATGAGAAACTGAAGTTGATGTAACTGTCAGTGTTGTTTGTTGAGACAGGGTCTCACTGTGCCGCTCCAGCTGACCTGGAACTCCCATGTAACCCTCAGAACGCTGGTCTACCTTCTCATCCTCCTCAGTGATGATTACAGGCACATGCTACCATGCCAGGTTCAGTAGTACATTAAAGCACCAGAAGAGAATAACTCCAGAACATTTATGTTAAAAAAATATCCAATGAGCTAAGCTTAGTGTTAGACTCATTTTCAGAAATGGCTGCCAACAGACTTACACAGTTTTAATTACACATATATGAATCCACATTAGCTACTTTTCTCATTGCAGACAAAAGTCACATGGGGGGGGTTATTTTGGCCCGGTTTGAGGGTACAGCCCATCATGACAGGGACAGCATGGTGGCAGGAACGTAAGGTGACCGATCAATCTTCATGTACAGACAGGAAGTAGAGAAAAATAAATGTTTGTGCTCAGCTCACTTTCTCCATTTTATTCAGTCCAAAACCTCATCCCGTGGGGTGGTTATCACCTATATGCAGGGCAGAACTTCTCTCTTCAGTTAATTATTAAATGACTTAATTAATGTAAAACACTGAGCACCTGGCACATAAAGATACTAAATATAAAGCTATGCAGTTAGCCAATTAGTTTGATCATCAAGGCCATCACCTGAAGAACTGTGATGTTAAAGAAGTAAACTTTATTGTTATTTCTTAGAAGATGTAGTCATGTCTGGAAATGGAAAGCAAGTTGCTACATCGATCAACCCTGGAAACTTTATGTTTGTAGAAAAACTCATTTATAACTGTTTAGCAGGTTACTGTCACTAAATACTTCAGTTCACTTTTCTATCCTTTCAGGAGACTTGTGGCCAGAGTTACTAGTCCACAGTCTGACATGATGGAGTAGTGGCCCAGGCAAAGCTAGCTAGCTTCTCTTTGTCAGCACTCAACAGGTGTGTAGCTAACTGGACAGACTGATTTCCCTGGAACCATGACACAGAGAGAAGCTATCCCAACATCAAGATGAGGACTTTTCCTAAATCCATCAGTTCCTGCTTTAGATAAACTTCCAGAGCCTGGGGTTAAAATCTCAGATCTACTACTGACAAGCTGTGAGTCTCAGACCAAATAGCTCAACTTCTCAGCCTCAGATCCCTCCCCCTTCACAAAGCATTGCTGCAGAGTTCTAAAGCTGACATAAGATGGTGGCCCTAAATGAATGAATGGCTCTAAAAGGTAACCACTTCACTTTAAAACTTGACACAACATCGTATGTATTTGAAGCAGCACTGAAAACAGGAGAAAAACCACCTTTGTCTTGATGCTCCCCAGGGACTGTTGCAAAGATAAATTCTGTGACCTACTCTGGTCCTCTTCCAACGGAGCCAAGCCCTTGCTAGGAAAATACACTTAGAGTTCAATTTCTGCTCATCTTTCAGATGCAAGTGAATTTTTCAAATACCTGAGAATTTTCTACCAACCATACTTTTCTGATTGTGTAATTTTAAATTCTGTGTGAGTTGCTAATACTAAAAACCAATGCCACCACAATTTATTCTATTAAAACACACACACATTCTCTTTTAAAAGTCAGACAAATCCCAACAGAGGAGCATCCTGCAACCTTAGCACTCTTCCTCAAAATTCTCAAGATCATCAAAACACAAGGAGAGTCTTGAGAACTGAGACAACCAAAGAGAGTCCAAGGACACACATTTAAATGAAGGATTGGATCTTGGAAGAAAAGACCATTTGGTAAAACAAAGAAAATAATGAGCACCCTGTGCATTTTTAGTAATAATGTAACAATATGAGCTCATTAGTTATGACTTATATAGCGTGCAGTATAAGATGTTAACAATGGGGTGCTGTGCCAGCGAGGGGACACAGGGAATACTCTGTATATCTGCTTGATTTCTATGGAAATTTATCTAAAATATAAAGTGTATTAACCGTTTTTTAATATCACTACAATGAAATACCACCTCATAGATGCCAAGGTGGTCATAATTAAGGAGACAGATAACAAACAAGTATCTATATGGGGAGAAACACAAACTTCCTCACACTGCTGTTAGATGCAGCACCTTAGGAAAAGTTAGCAGTTCCTTGAAATGCAGTTACCATGTGACCTTTCACTTCTGAACACTATGAATAGCCACAAGACATCAAAGCAGGGTCTGCAGAGATAACTTAGCGGGTAAGAGCACCGGCTGCTCTTCCAGAGGACTTAGTATCATATCCCAGTGTCCACATGGTGGCTCACAACTGTCCCTAACTCCAGCCCCAGGGGGCGGGAGGGGGAGGGTCCAACACATTCCTTCTAGCCTACCGGGACTATTGGGTAAATTACAGCCAATGAAACTGAATTAGGTTGTGGATTTATTATTACTCGATTATTCAAATTCTGACATTGTAGAAAGACACAAAAGTGTCTGTTGTTCCTAACAGAGCATGCTCATGACATAAAAGACTAAAAGAGGAAATTCCGGATTGAACAAATGGATTTTTTAATGTGGTGCAGCCATACAGTGGAATATTCCAGCCATAAGTAGAGATAAATACTACAACATGGATGGATCTTAAGAGCATTATGCTATGGTAAGCCTGCCACAAAGAGTGGTGGTACAGATGGGGAGATAAAGTTGAAGATGGGAAGTGAATGCTAATAAGTATAAGGCAAAGAACCTATTAAAAAATTGACCACCTACTTTAACTATCTTGTTTTGTTTGTTTGTTTGTTGAGACAAGGTCTTTCTCTATAGCTTTACCTGGCCTCAAACTCACATTTGCCTGCCTCTGCCTCTGGAATGCTGGAATTAAAGGCACACACCACCACGTCTGGCTTGAAAATTGAACAACTACTACTTTAAATGGATGAAATATAATTCACTTTATCTAACACAGCTATTAATTTAAAACTGACACTATGATATGTCCTAACAGCACCGAAGACTATGCAAAGACTTTGACAGTAAGCAGTTAATATGAAGCCTCTAACTTCCCGGGAAAGTCCTGCTGCCTGGTTTTGCAACACTCTACTTCAGTGCCTAAGTCCATAACAGAATGGAGACGCTGTGCATTAGGAAGTTTTTGGTGTGTCTTGATGTCCTTATTTGATTAAATGAACATGAGTGGCCTACTCGTTCACATGTTTCCAGGATAGACACAGAATGCAGCGTATCTTCATTGATACTTAAATAACTCACTTGCAAAAGTGAGTATCTTTTATGTTCCCTTTGTATACTGCTTCAAAATGCAGTCATTTCCTCTTAGTTACTAGAAAATAGGGCCAGTGGGTAAATGTTTGCTGCTAAGCCTGATGACCAGAGTTTGATCCCCGGACCCTCATGGTAGAAGGAGAAAAGTGACTGCGATCGTCCTCTAAGCCAAGTGTAGGACGATGGCACAAACACATGCAGACACAAACACACAAAATAAAGAAATGTAATACAAAATAAGTAAAATAGAAAATCAGACTATTTTCCATTCTCCCTTTTTAAATCATTCTAACCACATTGGTAATATTATCTTGTAAAAAAAAAAAGATTCAATTAAAGCTCGGTCTCCTGCAGCACAATACATTTAATTAACAGAAAGACACAGAGTAAAGAAACTCCTAGTCCTCCATTCACTTGGAGCAAGAGAAATGAACTGCAGCAAACCGGAGTATTAATAAACATTACTGTAAGCATTACTGTAAGCTACTCTCCCAGTCACCTTTAATCCTGTTTCTATCAACATAATAATACATACAAACTGAGTATTCATTTATTTTAAAAATGAAATCAGTTTTATATGCAAGCATTATCTCCTACATGTCAATCACTGTTAACTACATATAACTTCATTCATATCTTGAGTTAGTTTAGAATAAATAAAAAATTGCAGTGATCCTTACTATTGTGAATTCAAGTTATTCAACTCATTCTAAGGAAATGTTAAAGTAGCTCTCAGGACTTCCTGTCAATAAAGCCCAGATCTGGGGTTACTAGTATAATTGTCACCCTTATCATGGAAGTATCAAGGTATCAAGGAAGACCCAGTGGATGCCAGAAACTGTGAGCAGCACTGAACCACCAAATCTATATTATGATTTTCCTATACAACTTTTGCTGAAAGTTTAACTAATAAAGTAGGCACAATGCAGTGGTTTGAATAAAAGGCCCCCATAGGCTCACTTGAATCCTTGGTCAATAGGAAGTGGTACTGCTTGAGAAGGATTAGGAGGTGTGGCCTTATTGGAGGAAGTGTCACCAGGCCCAGTCTCTCTGTCAGTCTCTCTCTCTCTCCCTCCCTCCCTTGTTTCTTCCCTCCCTCTTTTCTTCTCTTCCTCTCTCCCTCCCCCACATCTCCCTACAGATCAGGATGTAGAGCTATCAGCTACTTAGCCAGCATCATCATGCTCCCTGCTGTAGTAGTATGCTGCTGTGGTGGCCCACCATGGAGGACAAGGAGGCATATATCATAATTGCAAACTCTGCCAGACCTCAGCAGAGGTAACCCTCATCATGGCCAGTGCCATCTCAATAGTAGAACCCTGAGCACCTGAGCTCAGCATTTCTATTGATTCAGAACTCCTTAGGTGTTCTGATAGCATGTGCTATCAGTATCAGTGCTATTACCAATCAACATACCCACATAACCCAACACCTGCAGACAATACAAAATGCCAAGGCCTATGCATTCCTTTTTCCAACAGTGCACAAAAAGAATTATTTTAAACATACCTAAAAATAAACTTCCACAACACCTGCCATGCTGATATTGGACTAAACATCTGAAACTGTAAGCAAGCCCACAGTTAAATGCTTTCTTTTAAAAGAGTTACCTTGGTCACATTGCCTCTTCACAGCAACAGAACAGTGACTAAGACATACAATAATAAATTAACAATAATAACCAACAAAGTCAAGCAAACATGCTATAGTAAGTTCTATCAGTGATCTTAGTCATGGTGGCACACACCTTGTAATCCTAACACTGGGAACCTGGAGGCAAGGAGCCTCAGGAGTTCAAGTTCAATCTTGAAGCCTATATAGCAAGTTCAAAGTCAACCTGAGCTATAGAAGACTTTCGATGTGTTTCACTTCATACCCCATTGCCTGATGTATACTAGGCTTCTAATAAATTGATGAATGGGAGAAAAGATGAGTTAGTGAGTGGCTGAATATACACCTCCCTTATTACCACCCTACTCACATGCTGTGGCGGTGTGAATAGGAACGGCCCCTATAGGCTCATAGATTTGAATGCTTGGTCATTAGGGAGTGGTGCTACTTGACAGGGATTAGGAGGTGTGGCTTTGTTGAAGTGGGTGTGGCCTTGTTGGAGGAAGTGTGTCACTGGGGTGTGGGATTTGGGCTCAAGCTAGGCTCAGCGTCTCTCTCTCTCTCTCCCTTCTCCCTGCCGATCTAGATGTAGAACTCTCAGCTACCTCTCCAGCACCATGTCTGCCTGCATGCTGCCACATTTCCTGCCATGATGATAATGAACTGATAAACCAGCCCAATTAAATGTTTTCTTTTATAAAAGTTGCCAAGGTCATGGTGTCTCTTCATAGCAAAAGATTAAGTCACACACTTAATACTTTATTGCATCTTCCATATAAGAACAAGGTCTTTAGCACCTGTTTTTGGAATATAGTCCCCTCTCACCTGTGATTTTGCTTTCTATAGTTTTGGTTAACCATTTCAACAGTGATTCAAAAATTTGAAATGGAAAATTAAAGAAATAAGTCATAAGTTTTAAACTAAATACCACTGAACACAGTGCCGAGATACTGCAACAATCAATCAAACGGCCAAGATGACTCAGTGGCAAAGGGTGGGTAGTGTACAGAATGTGGATGTTCTGGACAAGGGCTAACTCATACTGGGCGTAGAACTCAACCACACAAGATTTTATACTATGTCTAGAATAGCTTCTTGAGCATCAGTGGAGATCCAGCAGTAGCCTAAGGCTGCACCACAATGCTGAGGCCACGCACCTAGCTTAGGCTCCTCATGGAGGCATTGTACCGACTCATATCATCAGAAAGGAGGCTGAGCTCATTAAAATATGTTACATTTTAATTGAGTTTATTAGTGTGCGTGAGAAGGAGTGGAAGTGTGGGTGCGACGGTGCGTGTGTGGAGACAGAGGACAACTTTCAAGAGTTGGTTCTCTCCTTCCACCGTGGGTTCTGGTATCAACCTCAGGTCACTGGGCGCGTACAGCAAGCATTCTTACCCATTCAGCCATTTTTCCAGTCCCACAATAAATATATTTTGAGTGACAGAAAACACATACACAATTTGTTTATTTGTGTGTCTTTTAGAATTGTAACTGATTGTCCTCTTACTGGCTTACATATTTTAAAATTCTTAGAAACATCTAGTAATGAATTTATTTGTGTAAGCCCTTAAGTTGCTTTGCATGCACATTAAAATCAAAAGTATATAAAAAAAAACAACATTTTAGGTGCTATTTCAATATGGTATTATCTACAGATGAGTGTACTTTAAGAAATAGGGTACCTCCCATTAAATACTTACAGGGCTAGGAGGAACCTCTAGTCTGGTAAACCTTGGATAAACCCATGACTAAGTTACAAGATAACCCTATGACTCAATACAAGCTACAGAATAATGTCTGAATATATAACCTCCTACTCCCACAGTTTCCGGCCCTAGAGATCTTGCCATGGCAGAACCTACCCTTCTTTGTCCTACCATCAATCTGAGGTTCATCTGCCCCTTTGGAATTCTCTCCTCATTACTATTCCCTAGTATGATTTAAATATGCTTTGAGTGTATTGCCCAAAGGGTCATGGGCTGGAAGTTTGGTCTCCAATGAGGCTAGATTGTAGTTAGGACATTTAACAGGTGGCTTAGTGCAAGATAATAAAGGTAGGGCACTGCCCCTGGGATAGGATAAATGCTGGTCACAGAGTCAATCAGTTCTCTCAAGGGTGGGTTGTTACGAAGAGAGACCATCCCATATCAGGTGCTTCTGTACACAACCATTTCTTGCATGTTCTCACAAAGTCATCAGGGGTTGCCAAATTTTAAACATTCAGCCTATAAAAATGGGATGAAAATAAACCATCTTTCCTTATCAAATACTCAGATTTGGGTATTTTCTTAAAGCAACAGTAAACAAATTAATAGGATCCACCTGCTAACCGCTCTCCAGACAATGAGCACCTAACCATCTTTTAATCCCTACATTAAATACCTCTCCTCACTGAGGATGTAGCTCAGTGGTTGAGCACTGGCCTAGCATGCAATGACCTGGGTTCAGTTCATATACTACAGAAATAAATGGCCCCTCTTCTGCTGTTTTCTTAATGTAAATATGTGTCAGGAGAGAATAAGGACTCCAGCAAGAACTGCGACAAGACCTGCTACAGAAGCCATTCAGGTTACAGAGTCAAAAAAAAGAAAGAAAGAAAAAGAAAAAATCTGTCAGAAGAACTTGAGTGAGGCTGAATTGAAAAGTAATGGACTAATGTAAAACCACACCTCTCCATTTAAAGGAAGTAAGAGATAACTAATTATGGAGCCATTTTGAGTGACTATGTCCCAGGAACACAGACTTAGGTTACCTCAAAGTCCAGGTTCCAACATGGAAGCAGTTTTCCACAGGTTTTATCGTTTTACAGAGCAGAGAAAGCTATAAATCAAGGCAAGCTTAAGATACACTGGTGGGCAGAGCAGAGAAGCAGGTACAACGAGAAGAGCAAAGGTTTTCTGTAAGCTCAAGATGCTGGTCCAGACTGCCAGAACTTAGTCCAAGATAACGTAATTAGACTCTGGACCTGTAACATTCCAATCTCTCCACAGTACTGAGGCTCTAATCAGCCAATCGGTTTCTGCAGACACAGATTCCTTTCGGGAGTTTTCATTCACATCCAGGCACAGCTTCTTTTCAGAAGTTTGTTCACATGGCAACGGAAAACTTAAAGCTGGATAGCAGTCTGTCTGTAACATTACTCACCATTTTTACCCAGGTCTACAGAGCAAAGGAACCAGTATGGCAAAAGGATTAAAAAAGTAGTTTATGGAGAAAAAGAGATTTAAAAATTTTTTAATTATATCCAGGGGTGCTGAAAACACAGTTGTGACCATTAAGAGAACCCTTCTCTCTGCACTGGGAAAACAGGAAAGAGCAAGACCCCACAGAGCAAAGACTCCAACTTCAGGAATGCACATTCATTTGACAAGAGAGAGCCGAGCTCAGAAGGCCTAAGGAATTTCCCGATCCTCAAAAGCAGCTGCCTGGGAAAGTGTTTCCCAGGGTCTGCACACAGAAGCTGCTGCAACCACAGTACAAAGGGGCCAGGTTCCACTCTGACTTGGATCGAGAGCCATAGCATCTTGTTCTATGGTTCTAGAGATCTACCAAGACTAACCAGGGAGTGGCAGACCTTCGTAATCTCTAAAAGGAAACCCTAAGAGGCCATAGTGTGAAAAGGTGAGGATGAACCCCAGGCTGCAATGAGGACCCCAGGTTATTGGAGAGAGGTCAGAACCATCGGACATCTGATAGCAAAAGCTGTGCATATACACGGTGAGTTTCCCTGGCCGACAGCCCTGAGGCTGGCTCACAAACACCTGGAGCTCTAGCTCCAAAGGATCCAACACCCACTTCTAGTCTCTGTAGCTCGAGAGTTCACATGCGTGCGCGCACATACACACACACACACCCATAAACCATGTGTATATACACATACCCAGAAATTTAAAAATAATAAATCTTTTAAATATATATATTTAAAAAATCAGACTCAGTAGGATGATGCTCAAAAGACCATTTTATTAAGAGTTTGAGAGGAAAAAACATCAGGGGAGGCAAACTATAAACACTTGCCACTCCCTTGAGGAGGGAAATGGAAACGAGAGAAAGCTATGTCCATTTGTAAGTAGCCACATGACTAAGGAAGTAGATTCAGAGAAAGCCCCAAGTGCCGGAGGAACACGCTTAGGCTGTGGTTGGTACCTGACAGAAAGAGGCAGAAAGACAAAGAAAGTTAGGATGCAGAAAAGCAGATACAGGATTTGTAACCTGAAACTTCCCCTTTTTTCCCTTCTTTTAAAAATGTACCAAAGCAATATACTCTGCTATTTAATATGCAAACTGCATCGCTAACCATAAAGTCTGGTTTCAAAATGCGGACAGACTTAACAGAGGTACAGGACAGTGGATCTGCACCTGACTACATGGAGGGTGAAGCTTCTGGGAAGGAAAAGTATATTACCTCATTAAGGGAATACTTATTCCTCCCATCTGCTTAGAAGACATCCTGCCTTAGGGGTGGTCTCTTGGCCAGGTGATTGACAGGCCCCACTGGATTAACTGTGTTGACCTGCAATTTAATATGTCAACAAGGCTGGCCTCAAATTTAGAGAGATTCATCTTGCCTCTGCCCTCTGAGTGCTGGGATTAAAGGGTACACCATCACGTGCAACCTGGATTAACCCTTAAGAGAGGAGATAACAGTATTTGATGTTCTAATCTTTGGAGTAGATCAGAATGTCATGTCTCCACCCAGAACCACAGGGTAGATTCCTTTAGAAAGGGGTCCATCATCAATGGCCTAGAAGGCTCCTGGAACAATTTCTCTTCAGAGTAGGTAGGTACCCTAAAATCATCAGGAGATGGGCTGAAATTAGAGAATAAATATAACCCATTTCCTCCATGAAAATACAGATCTAGTTCCAAAGGTTGTTCACATAAGAGATTAGTATCGGGAGTCTGAGCCACACTGTGAGGTTTAGCTTCCAAGGAGCTCATTTAGGAGGAGAGATAACAAGGAATTAGGAACCAGTCTTTCTTCAAGCATTCCAGGCCCTCAGCAAGGAAATCCCAGGAACCACTCTCAGTCCTTGCTGAAAGTTTCAAGCTTCCTAACCAGTTCATCTTCTGCCCTAGCTGTCCAGTCACTAAGTGCTTTTTCTCTGTTTGTTTGGTTTTTTGTTTGTTTGTTTTGTTTCATTGGCCTTACATTTTTTTCAGAGCACTTCCACTTTGAAGCTTTCCTTAACCTCCTGGCCAGAATTACCTGATTCCTATCAGAGTTCCCTTCCTCCCACTGTTCTTCCTGGTGGCTGATCCTCCTGTGCACAATCATGTCACAGGTAATGGGCCCTGTGGTGGTTTGAATGAGAATGGCTCCAATAGACTCACAAATCTGAATGTTTGGCTCCCATTTGATGGAACTGTTTGGTTAATATTAAGAGGTGTAGTCTTTGGCCTTGTCAGAGGAGGTGTCACTGGGAGGTGGGCTTTGAGGTTTCAAAAGTGCCCATACCAGACCCAGTTTCTCTCTCTGCCTCCTGCTTGCAGATCAGGAAGGATATAAGGTCTCAGCAACTCCTCTAGCATTGCCTGCCTGCCAGCTACCATGCTCCCAAACTATGATGACCATGGGGTCATGGAGTAACCCTCTGAAAGTGTAAGCAAGCCCACAATTAAATGCTTCTTTCTGTAAAGTGCCTTGGTCATGGTGTCTCTCAGACCAATAGAACAGTAACCAGTCCCTGTGCCTACCCCCTCCACCTGAACAATCTCAAGTGCAAGCACCATATGTCATGCGTACAACACATCCAGCCTCTCCTCTTCTCTTCTTTCATAGAGAAATTATCTCTTCTGGTCAGAGAAAAGACATAGAGTGACTAGAAAAGCACCAGATTCCGGGCTGCAAGACTGAAGTTTCTAGACAGGGTCCCTCCATATACATGTGGCTATCACCATGATTCCTGTACTAAACCCCAACATTTTTTTCAAATGTAAAATTAGAAAATAGTATAAGTTTGATCTCTGCCATTTCCAAGTTGAGTAACCCCAGGTAGGCATGTCATTCTCAAAGTCCTGGCCACTTACTAATGGAAGGCAGCAAACTAACACATTAAAAAAAAAAAAAATATATATATATATATATATGAAAGCTGTTCCTCCTCCATATCTCCAGTTTCAGATTCTTTCACATTCACTTTTACTTACTGAAGGTTTCCCTTCTCCCAGGGTTGGAAACAACCATAGACTTTGACTTCCCTTCAAAGTTTAAAGGCTCAAAGGCTCATTTTGATGGACCATTAAACAGTGAGAGGTATTTCAGACTTTTCCCACTGATAATGATCTTGGGTTTAAGTGGCTGCTTAAGAATAAGATAAGGAGGCCTTTGAGTTGAGATGGCTCAGCAGGTAAAGACACTTCCTGCCAAGCCTGAAGACCTGAGTTTGACCCCCAAGACCCACATGGTGGAAGGAGAGAACAACACAAACTCAACTCATACCCTTTGTCACATGGATGAATAACACACAAAATTAATAAAATAAAATTCATAGGTTGATTCCAATGATACACGTGTATAAAAATGCCATAGTAAATTACATTAACTAAAAAGAAGAAAAGGGATGGGCAGTGGTGGCATAAATCTTTGGATCTCTGTTAGTTCACTGCCAGCCTTGTCTACAAAAAGAAAAAAGAAAAAGAATCAGCCTGAGCCACACAATACTCTGGAAGCTGAAGCTGAAGGAGGGCTGAAGGGTCAGGAGTTCAAGGCCATCCTCAGCTACATAGCAAGTTTGAGGCCAGCCTGAATTATATGAGACCCTATCTTTAACAAAACAACACAGACACATACAGAGAGAGAGAGAGAGAGAGAGAGATGAAGAAAATCACTATTACTGTTTTCTTTCCAACATTAATTCATTTGCATTGACAACCACTGCTAAAACACATCACTGGGATTCTATGAGCTGCTTTTCACGGCTGGCACCTCACTGACCTGATAAAGCTTAAAACTGTAAGAACTGGGCCACTCTTAAAAAAACCATTCATTGGACCAAATGGGTGCCACAGTGAACTAGACCTAAGGAAGGAGGCAAGAAACAGAGCCTTTGCAAGATTTAAGGAAGGAAGGAAGGAAGGAACGAACGAACGAAGGAATCTGAGTGAGCTCTCCAGCAGAAGAGCACCAGAACCTGAGAATTTGGTTCGTTAACAAAGGTTATAAACACTAACTTGGTATCAGGCTACAGGTTCAATTATACACTAACTGGATATTGTCTTTCCACCAAATTATTGATGAGAAGCATTAAGACGCTCAGCAGACTCAGTTATCAAACCTAACTCTAGTTTGCATTGATTTTCATCTATAAGCAGTACACAGTAAGTGTATATTTATCATCAAGGACAAAAAAAAATTGAGGGAAAAAGGAATCAATATAACTATAAAAGATGGCATTTAAGAAGACAAAGGGAAATGAATACAAAAAGCCCACTCATGCTACTGGTCACTCACCATAAACGAATCAGCTCTGAACCTGCTTTTCTTTCACTTGAACCCTTTAATCTGTTTCATCTCTTGAGAACAACATGTGAATGCTGCCTGTACCTTCTACAGCATTCAAACTGCTTGACTAGTATAGGTCTTAGGCCACACACCGCAATTCTTCCACTCTGGTTCCTCCCGTTGGGGGATCTGTGCTTGTTGACTTACCTGTGGAGTACAGCATGACCCTACAGCACATCAAGTGGAGAGGCGGGGGACAGATGAGAAGATATTGGTACAAGAATAACTAACAATGATGTCTTAAACTTAAATCTAACCCAAGTTTTGTTTTGGTAATACTCCCAATGTCCTTTACTTCTTGGTTCCAAAAGGTTGAAGGGACTTTTGAACTGTCCCTTACTGTTTTTGAAACAAGGTCTCACAGATAGCTCAGGCTGGCCTCTTTAAATTAGATGTGCTGTGTAACCAATAATGATCCTGGGGTTCTGATCCTTTAGCCTCTATCTCCTGAGTGCTGAGTTTCCAGGCCAGCACCAACACACTTAGTCTATACATCACTGGAGATCAAACCCAGGATTATAAATGTAGAGCAAGCACTTTACCAACTGAGCTATATCCATAGGCTCTATCATTGAAAAAAAAAAAAAATGAAAGAAAAAAAAAGTCTTGGTGTTTTCTTTTGGGGGTGGGGGTTTCGAACTCACAGAGATCCACCTGCCTCTGCCTCCCAAGTGCTATGATTAAAGGCATGCGCCACCACTACCCAGCCTGGCTCTCTTTCTTTTAATGCCTAGGTAAGAGGACAACTTTCAGGAGTCAGTTCTCTCCTTCTACCCTGTGTTTTCTAAGAATTTGAACTCAGGTAGTGAGGCTTAACAGCAAGCAACTTTAGCTACTGAGCCATCCTGATGACCACAGATTGGATCTTTTAAAGAAAACTTGCCTATACAATGAGTTATCATCCAAACATTCTAATAGTTTTTTTTCAATTCTTGAAACTGAATTGCTCTAAAACTCAAAACAACCGCCACCACCACCACCCTCTGGTTATAAGGCCGGGATTTAAATCAGTGGTAGAAATTTGCATAGCAAGCACAAGGCCCTGAGTTCAAACCCAGCACTAGATAAAAGAAGAAAATCAGTTTATCACTTTATTATAAAAGCTACAGTCTTCTTCACAACTGGACCTCATGATCAAAATAACTACCTCTGGATCACTTCAAAAATATTTTCTAATAAAATGAATGTTCTAAATAAGAGGAATAAAACATCCTACCCATCTAACTCCTTGCCCTTTCTGTGCCCACAGTATTATTAAGACACAATTTGCTAACAAAAAAAAAAAAAATTAAATAGAAAATAACAAAAGCAATTAGCTTTCACAGAAGCCGTACACACATCAAATAGGTTCTTCCAGACCCAGGAGTACTGAACAGAAATAGGATGATCAAATTAACACAGCCTCACACCTCATGTGACCTTACACAGTAGTACAGTTCCTAGCAACTGACATCATATAATCGTTTTATAACCAATAAACGCAAGTGTAGCACAAAGACCTCTTTCTCCTCCTCCAGCTTTCATCATCACCACCATTGAATGTTAATTCCAAACCATATGATCTGATGGGCTTTTGGATGTTAAAACAACAATAGGTGGAGGCCAGAGCCTCGTCGTGGCTCATCTGGGCCTTCTTCACACCCAGATTAAATGCCCTGGAAACTCCAGAACAACTCTGGGGAATTCTAATCTGGCTTCCATTTCAAGATTCTCAGAAGAAAGCTGATGATGATCAGGAGGAAGAGAACACATTTCCTCACAGTCAACTCAGTAGATCACAGTCAAATCTTGGGCCTCACCACAGGGGCTATAAGTATCTTTCCCCCCAAACTGATACTTTCCCAGAGCTATCCGTGCCTACCCCAACTACTGCAAATTCATATCAGCACTTTTTTTTTCTTTAATGTGCATGGGTGTTTTGCCTGCATGTTATGTCTGTGTACCCTGTGAGTTGCATGCCTGAAGCCAGAGGCCAGAAGAGGGCATTCAATCCCCTGGAACTGGAATGACTGGTATTTGTGAGCTGCCATGTTGGTTCTGAGATTGGAACCAGGGTCTTCTGGAAGGGCAGCCAGTGTTCTTAACCTCTGAGCCATCTCTCCAGACCCTTCGATCTTGGGAATGCATGGAGACTCTCTTCACATAAGAGTTTTCCCTAGAGGTTTTTGAACATAGTCCTGGGCCTGAAACCAAGACATAATCCACACATAATCCAGGAGTTCAAGAAACGGATTCTGTCAGAAGAAAGAAAAACTCTTACAAACCTGGTCACCCAAAGTTGCCATGTTCTTACACAGGTGTGGCTCTCACCTGCAACTCCAGAGGCCCTGTATGGACCACCGCCCTCACCCAGCACTCACCCAGCCCTACCCAAAGACAGTCTGCTGATCAGAAACTCTTAATGTTCCATCCTGAAAAGAGATTGCTTGTCTCTTGTCTGCAGGAATGCTTCAAAGCAAAGGTGATAAAAGATTAAGTGGAAGAAAAATAAATCACAGAAAGTTCTAGTACTATTGTTTTCTTTCTCAAATTAAAAAAGCCTTGTTCATGGAATATTGAAAGCCAGAGCCTTTGGCCTTTCTAAGCACCTGTTAGAGTACCCACAGATAAAGACATTTGATTATTTGAGCTCTCAGGACCTGAAGTCAGCCAGTCCTAGGGTCAAATCTCAGCTCAGTCACATGCTGACTGTGTAACCTCACAAAGGAAATTTTTATCACTCTAAGCTTCAGTTTTCTCATATATAAAATGAGGGAAATAATTGCACCTACCTCACAGGGTGCTTTGTCGGGGTTAAATGTTACCTGGTGTTTAGAAAACACTATAAAACTAAACACTTATAAAGTATTACTATTATTTTGAGAAAGCTACATAATACAGTCATCTTACATATTACACAAAGCCATGGCAAATTCTAACATACCATGTAAAACTGCATTTGCTATTTGGGCATTTTTAAATACATGACTCATCAATTCAAACATATTGAATGACTTGTCATTTGTCTAATATGTTTTCTTTAAAAATTAAAAAGCTTCTCTTTCCCTCCCCTAGTAGGGTTTCAACCAGGCTAGCCTTAAATTCACAGTAAGCCCTCCTGCCTCTGCTTCCTGAGTGCTGGGATTACAGACTTGCAGCACCACATCCGGTTTATGGGGTGCTGGGATCAAGCTCTGAGCTTCCTGCATGCTAAGCCAACTGCTCTCCAAATTGGGTCCTCTCCTTGGCCTCTTTACCTTTACCTGCTGCTAATCACTGAAAACTCTTTTGGCCTATCCCTCAACTGCTGTGTCTCTCCTAGCCATTTTTATAAGAACACTTCCTGTCAGAAATGAAGGCAATCAGTCATACCATGAATGTCAAGGGCAAGAATATGCCTTCCAACAGTTTTCCTCGGTGTTGTGTGTAGCTCAACAGAAAGATTGTGTTTTGATTTGCAAAACATCAATTTGCAACATCTGTCCCAAATCAACAAGTATATTCCAAACACCTCTTGAACTAGAATTTAGGTTTAAAATCTCTGCCTTCTGTCTTGTTCACTTAGGGAGAATCTGATCACAACTTGTCCTTGTTATCCCATATTGCTGGGTCAAAGGGACCACTTCTCAGTATTACTCTCTCTGAGACCATGGTTCCGGCACAGTAGAGTACCCTCAGAGTAGAACACCCCACTGTCCAAAGACTCTGAGCTAGCCTGCTTTTTCTTCCACCTTAATTAAGCTAAGCTAGCAGTGACCTTTCTAGACTGTTTTCAACTTCCACATGTACAGACTGCCCCGGGGCCCCAGCCTCGCCCAACATCCGCACCCAACTCACACTCGGTACATTTGATTATGAGTTGGCCAGTTATTCTGTCTCTCATTTCTTCCAATGACATGAAGAGTTCCTCCTTTGTACAACGAGGTCATGGACTATCATGTAGCTTACCATCCTAACTACCCACCTCCCTCAAGCCAAAACACAATCTATTTATTCATGCGGTTACTGCTGAGTATCTGATGGTTCAAAGCAGTATCATCATTGTGAGGATGGAGTGCAATGACTGTCCCTCAAGGAGTTCACCTTCGGGATGAGAAGTAAGACAGCTACATCAGTAAGACACAGAAAAGAAACAATGTTCCAATGGGAAGTGCTTGTAAGACTTTAAAAAGATATTATAAACCCATTACCAACACCTTGATCCTGAGAGAGGAGTTTTCAACACCTCTCCCTTCTCTCTACTTAATCGTTTAACCACATTCTTACTTTGCATGATTTCTTTTTGTTTTTTGCTTTTGACACAGGCTTGAAACTCACTATGTAGAACAGACGGACCTTAAACTGACCAAGAGATCCTCCTGCCTCTGCCTACTAGGTGCTAAGATTAGGGAATCACACATGCATGGTCTTTACATCATTTTTTTAAATGTATTTTATGTGTATGAGTGTTCCAATTGCATGTAGTCTATGGCCCAGGTGTATGCTAGGTGCCAAGGTCAAAAGGGGCCATTGGATCCCTTAGAATTGGAGTTACAGATGGTTGTGAGCTACCACATAAGTGCTAGGAATCAAACCAAAGTCTTCTGGACGAGCAGCCAGAGCTCTTAACCAGAGCCTTCTCCTCAGTCTTGCCATTTCTTAAATCTGTGGTCTCCACTTGCTTTTTGTCTTGACTGCTCTCTTGAACTGCTCTAAGGTGACCTCCCTCATATCACAGAACATCCACACCAAAGCCCTTTAAATTACTATCCTCCCACAAACAGCAGCTGAGAACAGTTTGAACTTAGTACTGGGTGGGATCTTTAAGTCATACACTCCGGAGTTTACACACCTAACAACTTCCCGATCAGAAAATAGAATTCATGTTCTAAAATATAATTCAGGGAGCTGTATTCTAAGGGGCGAATGGCAGTGCAAAGTCATAAAACACTGTGTGTTTGGGAAGAGAGAATGCTACTTATGGCTTGCTACCAAAGGAAACTACCAAAAAGAGGCTATGCCTGAGCAATGATTTCAAACCCAGAGGGAAGCAAACAAGCACTCTAGGGTGAGAAAGGGCACAGGGTTTGGTTTCAAGCCTAGCAAACCCATAAGTGAGACTTGAGAGGTGGTGGGCCTTTGTGAAATGAGTACATGAGATATGAGCAAGGTAGAAACGACCAACTTCCTGGCTCAATCAGACTGAACCAGACTGCACAGGTGAAGGTGGAAGAGAATGCATGTTTAATCATCTAAGCAATGGGGAGAAGAGTATCAGAGAGGCGCTGTAAAAAGATCCCTGAAATCAGAAAACCAGGTTCCCAGGCCCAGCTTAGCCCAGAGGGGCTCAGGCGGGCATAGGGAGTCATCTAACCTCCCTGCTCTCAGCTTTCTCATTTGTAAACTGAAGCAGTTGAACTGGCTGACCTCAAAGGTCCCTACAGTACCAAACTAGACCAACTGTATGTTATTCTACCATTAAAACATTCATCATGGCAGGAAAGAGGGAGGGGAGATCCCTTGCAGTCTTTATCTACATTTTTTTTCCTTTCTCAACTTCAATTTTCTGTTTCCTAAACTTACTAGAATTATGTGCCTCCCACATCACAAATTTAACACTTTCCTATAGAATTTCACTAATGAATTAAATTTAAAGAGGAATTGATTACAAGAGGTGGGGGTGTAATTAAACGCCCTTGCTTCACCTTTGTGGGACCAAAACATTTGTCCCTATTCATCCTGGCATTTGCAATGGTTTTACATCCCTCCAAGAAATGCATGCATTTAGTGTCGGCCCCATAGAGTACATAACTTTGAGGTAAAATAAATGTCTGTTTAAGCCATAAGATGTAAATAACCAAGAAAGGTTATTTCCTTCTTTTTAATATTACATATTGAAGCCTGAGATGCGGGTGATAATGTTGAAAATAGTTTTTTGAGTGTTTTGTTTTGTTAATTTGTAAAACCTGTACTTGAAAATACAGCTTGCTGAACCACACAAAATTCTTGGCACTGACTCTCACTGAAGACTGACATTTCTTATGCCGCATCAAGAGGCCCCAAAGCTCCAGGAAAGACACCAAACCCAGCAAACAAGGATGCAATTTTATTTTGCCTCTATTTGAGCCTGTGCACCAGAGGGAGACGGAGCAGTCACACAACGTAGAGAAACACAATGGATCAGAAAGCCTCGGCAACAGCCAGGCAAAGTTTAAAACAGACAACTTAGTACCCTCCCCTCCTAGACGCATGGTAGCAGGATGCGCTTCCAGGGAAGTGGTTTAAGCGGCTACACTCAGGACTTCACACCTGAGCTCAAGACTCCCCCGCAGGGCAGGAGTGCGCCCGCCGGTGTAGGAGACCTGGGGCGAGGCGCCCCGAGCCACACGCCCAGCGCCGCTAAGCCAAGCTTGCCTTTCCTGCACAGCCCCCGTCTCCCGCCCGTAGCCCGCGTGCGCGTCTCGGCACCCGGTACCTGCGACGGCCGCTCCGCAGCTCCGGTCCTCGATACCCGCACCCGCTGGTCCGCTCCGCGGCAGCAGCCTCTCACCCGCCTCTGAGCCGCTGCACAGCACCACTGCGCATGCTCGGCCCGCATCCCCGCCCGCACGCTCTGAATCCACTTGCCGGGTTTTAGTTGCTGCACCCAGAGGAGAGGCCGACAGACCTTTGCGTCCAGGCGATGTGAGGCTTGAGAGCTGGAGAGGCTTAGGCGGGGTGGATCAGCGCTGCAGGGACTGCGTCCCTGCTGCCCACACTTATCCCAGCCTAAGTTCTACCAGCTGCAGCCCTGGGGTGGGTTCAGCTCGGTGATTCTCTAACGGGGGAATCACCTGGAGGCTTTGTTCAAACAGCTCGCACACCCACAGTTTCCCCGTCGTCGGTCTGCGTCCTTTAAGATGTTCTCAGGAAGCCAGTGCCACTAGTGTGCATGCCACCTTTGAAAGCCGCAGCTCAGAAAACAAGGTATTAATTAAAGTAAAACAATCATTTCTTCTCTCTTGGAGAATTCAGATAATCTTTCCTCTTCATTTAACAGCCACACCTGTTTAAAATAAATAAGCAAAGCCCACACTCAAACAAAGGTGGGATATTTTTCTACAGCATGTGAGTCAAGCAAATGGAATGCAGCTTTAAGAATTCTTGTATACTTTTCTGGTAGCATAATCCATAGCTATGCAGGGTACCACCTCTCTGCTGCCCTTTGACCTAAGGTCCTGTGTACCCCTTAGCACCTGGAGTCCAGAACTGACTCAGAATCAGGCCTACACGAATACGGCTTGAAAAGGAGACTAAAATTGTTTAAAGTCCAAAAGAATTGGATGAGTAAATAAATATGGAAGTGGGCCAAAGAGGAGTGAGATAAGGATTTCTCCCCGCCTAGAAAACCCCATAACCTAGAAAGTCCCATAAACTTAACGTTTTTATCTGAGCTCGGCTCTACATGAGGAATTATGTTCTCACAAAATATTTACTTACTAAACATGTACAACATGACCCAACCTTTCGTTCTTAGCTGTTATCCAAGAGAAATGAAAACTTTTTTGTGATCACACACAGACTTGGATACTAATGCAACAGCTCTTTCCCCATAGTCACAGTCACAGAAGGAATGGACTGTCGACAGGTGAATGAAAAGTAAACTGTGCTACATCAGTATAATGGAATACTACTTGGTACTAAAAAGAATGGCCTACTCAAACTCTTCAATATAGATTGCCAGGTCCTCCTATACCAGGAGAGAATGGAGAAAAGGCCAACACACAGAGACAGAAAAAAGCTGAGATTGGATGGTCTGGGCTCTGGGATAGAGAGGCCACAGCACCCCGGAAGCTATGCGTGTTTATTATGTACGATGAACTGGGTGGAGGTAGGGGGGCGGGGATTGGGGGGTGGAGGGGTTGGTAATCGCATACAGATGAACAAGGAAGCAGGCTTGGGGAATCTCAATAGGAGAGCAGCCTCTGAAGAGAGGCGGTCTTCAGGCAGCAAACATGAGGGAGGGGGGCAGAAAGCCATGGTGACATTTTCAACACACACTATCAACATCTGCAAATAGTCCAGAGGAAGGCTTTGCTATCCCTCTGAGCCTGCCTGAGGGAAGGCTTTGCCACCTCCATGGGGCTGAGGCCCTGAGGTCCTTAACATAGCAAAGCCCAAGTCGAAGAATACGCATTCACTGGGGACTTCATTTGCTCCCTACAATAGATAAATCTAAAAATCAGTATGTTGAACTGAAGAAACTTTAGAGAAAATATATAGTATAGAGCTTCGTTTCTGTGAAGTCAAGCCTATAATGACAAAAACAAGTCAGCCTGGGCAAGAGGAGAAAGAATGGGCTGCAATAGGACAATGGGAATCCTTCGGGGATCATAAAAAGCATGCTCTTTATTGATAATAATGATGATTTATTTCATGGATATATGTAAATACCAAAGCTAAAGTAGATACTTTAAACACACAAAATTCATTTTCTAGAAATTATTGCCCTATAGAGTTGGAAAAAAAGTAATAGCAAAATGCATTTATAGTCTATATATGTAGTGAAAATATTGACCAAGATAAATCCATAGAGAAATGCAGAACCCAAATATGGCATCACTTGATTTGGAAGGAAGGCAAAAGAAACACATTTCCTCTAGAGGAAGGTAAAATAGTCAGTTTCTAATCATTTGTAAAAGTAACTAGCCCCAAGATGCAACTTGTTAATGATAAAATGTAAAAGTATTTTCCAGAAGTTTCTCCCAAATCTAAAATAGCAGAGTATATTATTAGAAATGCACATAATTATAAATAAAATTGTTAGTGGGCCTGGTGAAGTAGGCCTATAATCCTAGCTACTTGAAAAGCTGAGGCAGGAGGATTATAAGTAGAATACTATACTGGACAACATAAGGAGACTTTACAAGAGCCTATGCTCCATTCCCAGTACAAAGAAAGGAAAGAGGAAGGGAGAAAAACTGTTGTCTGCTCAACTGACTACAACACCACCAATGAAAAGTAAGATTTTCAAACTCATGGAGAAAGCTGGGCAGGGTGGCACACATCTTTAATCCCAGCCCTGGGGAGACAGAGGCAGGTGGATCTCTGTGAGTTCAAGATCAGCCTGACTTCCAGGGCAGCCAAGGCTACATAGTGAGATTCTGTCTCAAAAACACAACAAAATTAAATTTAAAAACTTCATGGAGATTAAAAAAAAGAAGAATAGACAAGGAGGGTCCAGGTCAAAGCTCTCAGCTCAGATCTTATTTGATAAAATAACTCCATTGAGAACTCAAAGATCAATCTTTTAAAAGTAATTAAAGTCATTCCTGTAATCTCAGTACTTGGGAGGTAAGGCAAAATCAAGAGTTCTAGGCTGGTCTCTTTTATATAGCAAATTCAAGGCCTGCCTGGGTTACATGATACCCTATCTCAAATAAACACATACTAGAAAATAACAAAAGTGACTGAAGTAATAGTCTCAGTAGCAAGAATTCACAGGGAAGAGGTGCTATACTTAGAAACACAAATATGCTGTGTTTACAGTACCCATGGGATGGAAAGATAGCTCAGTGGTTAAGAGCATTTGTTGGTCCCATAAAGGACCCAGGTTTGATTCCCAGAACCCACATGGTAGTTCACAATCATCTGTAACTCCAGTTCCAGGGGATCTGATGCCCTCTTCTGACCTCCACAGAAACCAAGCCTGCACGTGGTACACAGACATTTATTCAGGTAAAACACCCATTAAGTAAAGTAAACAAATCTAATTTTAAAATGTTCTAAAATAAGGATCTGTGGTAAACATATATCAAAATTAGGATTCCCTAGAGGAATAGAACCAATAGAATGAATATATATTATCAAGAGGACTTATTAGATTGGCTTGCATAATGCCTGCTGGGTATTTCAATAGTCAGCAAAGGCTATCTACACACTGGAGACGCTAAGAGCCCCCCAGCAGATCAGTCTCTAAGGTTGGAAGCCTCAGCAGTCCCAATCTGTCACTTCAGCCCACATTAGAAAGCTGAAGAGGCTGAGTTCTGTTGTCAGGAAAGAATGGCAGCACCATGGCAGCAACAGAGTAGATACACTCACCAGCAAGTGGCAAAGTCAGGCAGGAGAAAAACAACTTTTTGCTAGGGACTCCTTATATCTGCACGCCACTCACTGGAGGAGGTGTGCTTTAGGGGAAGCTTTCCCATCTAGGTTAATCCTTCCAGGAAATACAGATCCTTACAGTTGATTCTAGTTCCAATCAAACTGACAACCAAGATTAACTACCACACCATATGCTCTAGTTTTTCTAGATAATTCCCAATTTTGAATATTTGCTATCACATGAATTGGGCTCAATCATGAATATCAGCTGTTGCTTAAAAAAGAAATATCAACTAAAACTGAAGTGGGAATATTTTCCATATCTTCTATTGCTTGTATAAAATATTAGTAACAATCGGTAAGAGTTACTGGGCTCCCATTTGGTGTAAGTCACCATTTTAAACACTTCAAAGAATTGGGTTTTTTTTTCATAGAATATCCATAACAACCCTAAGACATTATCTTCATTTATAGCTGAAATGTTTTTATGTAAAATGTTTTATTTGTATTTTAGGGGCTGAGGAAATGAGTCAGAGGGTAGAGGTGGAGGGTAGATTGTGTTTGCCACACAATCCCTGAGGTCTGGAGTTCAGATGCCCAACAGGGTAGCCTCGTAGGTGGGTGCGACAGTCACCATAATCCCAGCCTGGGGGAGGTGGGGATGGAGGAACTCTGAAGGAAGCTGACTAGCCAGACTAGATGAATTGGAAAGCTCTGTGTTCGAGTGAGATACCTTGCCTCTATATATAAAGTGGAGAGCAATCACGGAAGATGCCCAAGGTCACAAATACACACGTCCCCTCCCCAGAAAAATTCACATTTTTTTCATAACACAACTAAATAAAAACTAAAGGCAACTAAATAACTAAATTGTCTTTCATATAAAGACAGTCTTTTTTGATTCCACACTTTTCAAAGATTCATCTAAGTTTATTTTACTAGGCTCTTTGGTAAGGGGAGGGCTAACCATAAAGAGAAAACTCTAATGTTCATCACCATCACTGCTAATGTTCAGACACATTTTGTTTTTGTTTTTTTGTTTGTTTGTTTTGTTTTGTTTTATGTACTAACTTCTGTACCCAGGCTCACAAGTGGAAAAGACTAGGATTCCATCTCAAGTTCAATTCCAAAGTTGTGCTATTATCATAATACTAGTCTGTGAAAAGATATATCTTTACTCTGTAGATGTCCAGGACTTGGTAAGCCCCTGTGACTTAGAGAACTCCCTAGAGAACAAGGTTTCAAAAATACTTACAACCACAAACAGTGGCTGAAATAAGCACTAGTTTCACTTGGAATTTCAGAAAGACCAGATCCATTAAAAATGGTTTAGCTATATTAATTGCACAAAATAATGGTTTTCATTGCAACCATTTTTATTCATGTACATAATTAATATGCTTTGATCATATTTCAACCTCCCCATTATCCTCCTTGTCACATTTCTCTTCTATTTTCAAGGTACTGTTGTTTTAAATCTAGAATCCACATAGGAGAGAAAACATGTGGTATTTGTCTTTTCTGAGTCTGGCTTATTTGGTTTAATACAATGATATCAGGCCCATCCATCTTCCTGCAGATGTCATTATTTCATTTATCTTTATAACTGAATAATATTTCATTGTGTATACAGACCACACTCTCTTTATCCAGTCATTTGTTGATGGGAGCCTAGTCTCACCGTGATACATTTTGGATGAAATCAGGAAGTATATATAAACATTGCGTTTATTTGGCTATTTTTTCCAGAATAAAGTAGAGAAAATATATACATATATACAAGTGAAAAGGGCAATATTCAGGTTAACATTCAATCCAACTCTGTATTTATATGCTTTTTTTTAAAGCATCATTTAGAGGAGAAAAAGGATAACCTAAGAAATAAGACGGATGAAAACAAACCTCTGTCCCTTCTGTTCAATCCCTTTCCTCTCCTGATAGGGATGCCATGTCTGTAAAAACTAGCTAAGTCTTTGAAATTGTGACTAAAATTAAAAACTAAATAGACAGTCTAGCTTTCAAAATAGACATACACGAGTAAGTGGATATCAAACCGAACGATTACCCTGGAGTGAAGTGAGCATAATAAGCAGAGGTGGAGAAAACAAAAGCATATACATTAGCTGAAAGAGATGGCAAATTATCAAAGGAAACCAGATGTGGAGCACTGCAGGGACTATATATAGTCCCCAGACACCTTTCACCTTTTACATGTGAAATTACATACACATGAGAATGACAGCATTATAAATTCTGGACAGTTGGTAACATGAACATATTGCATGATTTGGCCCACTCCAGTACAATGCCTTCTTGGAAAGCCAAAACTTGTATTTTTCACATTTACCTATAATGTAAAATTTGAGTTTCTCTCTGACTTACCTTTATTCCAGACCTCTGGGCATGTTTTCAGGAACTGTTTCAAGTCACTCTCCCAGTTACTGTGATGCATACTCAAGTTCCAGAGCGTTTTGTGCTTTGTCAGCTTGAAGGGCCACCTGGTAGCCCTTCAAAGTATTTTGAAAACAGTAAAAAATAATCATTCCAATCATTGCCATTATATTTCATATACTCTTAGGGTCGTATCTGAGGCCTTTGCAATGCTAATGATATAATTTGTTACCTATACCAAAAGCTCCCACATGTGTGGGAAGTAGTCTTTGTCCTTTATGAATTGCTTCCAAATTCAGTGATGTCCTAGTTATATGTATACACTATATATATATATATATATATATATATATATATATATATATATATACACACACACATACACATATATATGTGTATATATACACATATATATGTGTGTGTTATAACTATATATAACTTAGTTTATATACATGCTATGTGTGAAACTGTGGCAGAGATGGAAAGACAAATGGCTTTACTAAATGACATAAAACTCAGTAGATTTGGTCTGGATTGTAGTGGGTGTTTTCAATGTCTCTACTAAGTGAAACTGGTGTACTGACACAGTCTGGCTATAGGGAATCATGTGTTTTCCTTCACAAAGTTTCAGAATGATGGTTTGTGGCTATACTGTTCATTACTTGTGAGTTCACCAAGCAGACACCAGTAGACATGTTCTCCCTTGCACCTTTAACCAATGTATGGCGATATTCAATATACAACCACCCTACTGAAGAAGGGAATGGATTAATCAGATCTGAGTTTTGAAAAGGCCTTACTCTACTGTGTGGAACAACTCCAAGTAACATTGACGCTACTTATTTAAAACATCAGCTACGTAGGACTAGTGATATAGCTTGACACCAGAGAGCTACTGAGTATGAATGAGGCCTTGTATCCTATGGCTAGCATCACAAAAATAAAAAAAACACAAAGAATCAGTTTGTGTACCAAGAACAGAAACTTTTGAAACTGTTTCCATTCCCGACTCATTTAGGATTTACTAAAATGTATACCCTTTATACTGTGCAATGGGATCCTAACATAAGACAATAAATGAAGAAAAGCAGTAATGCTAAGGATATGTTTTGATGAGACTTTCATAGCTGGCAGTTTTTGCAGGCTCTAGCTAGCAAGTCCAAGGTCTCAATGAGGTTGTACTGCCACCTAGTGGTCATTTTCATAGTATTTTATCAGGAGCTAACAATTCTATATGCATGACTAATGAAAATTTTCAGGTTGGTTGAGGTCCCTTTGTTCACACGCCCTAGGACACAAAGCTTGGCAGATACCAGGGACATGAGATATACCCACAGCAAACTTTCTGCTTCTAGAGTTTCACCCTCCTCCCCAAACTTCATCTTCCCCAAATGACATGAGACAAACATGCAAGAGGCCCTAGGATCTGTCCTCAACACCAAAAAGACACAAATTACTGAGTGAGTTTGTATACTAAGGCAGTGTCTAAGTACAGAAAGTAACTTCTAAAAAATGTTCATATTGTTTATCTCATTTAAGATTTATATTTTTACAATTTATATATATTGAATGAAAGTACTACTGAATATACGTGATTAAAACTATACATAAAGACATTTGCTTCCTGGACATAGTGGCACACAACTGTAATCTTCACACTCAGGAGACAAGTTTAGTAGAATCATTACAAGTTCAAGGCTAGCCCAGTCTGAATTGCAGACCACCCAATGGCACATACCAAGACCCTGTCTCAAACAAAACAAAAAATAAGACATATATTTTAAATTTTTCAACAATACTATTAATCTAAAAGAAGCAGAGAGGCCCCTGTATGGAGAATGGGTTGAAGAAAAAAATAAGCCTATAGAGAAAAAACAGGCTAGATAGTCTCATGTGCTCAGACTAGCCTTGAACTCCTGCTCTTCCTGCCTCCATCTCTCAGACTGGGATTACAGACTTGCATTAACACACCCTAGAATGCTTCTGAAGGAATTTAGTGGGGACTTGATGGTTGACTGAGAACAAGAGTAGGATGAGATCTGACAGGAAATAGATAGGTTTGATATTTAGGAAATGGAATTTTAGAAATACAAACCAACGTAATTACAGATAAATTGATATTATGTCTGGGATTTTATTTAAAATTTTCCAACTGGGAAAAGGGGCATAGGAGGGATGATTACAATGTAACAAAGACTGATGAAGGCTGTGGGCATGGTCCAGTAGTAGAACTTGTGTTCAGTTCTGATGCCCAACTGATGGGAATGGGAACAAAGAATTGACCAAATGAAAAAACTTCGGTTAGGTGGTAGACATAGGGAAATTCTGGATCTTTATTTACTTTTTATATTTGAAACTTCTCATTTTAAGAACAACATTACTTAAGTACAACAGGACAACAAAAATAAAGTGCCTGAGAACATTTAAGGTGGAAAAATTCAGTAAGGAGTTAGGCAGATGAAATGTAAAGCCTAGAGAGAGGGTAGGGAAGCGAGTTCTAGAGCTGTCAACTGATGAAAACTTACCTGAAGTCTTGAGAAGGAATCAGGTCACCCAAGAATAAAGAAGCCAGTCAGAGGTGGCACACGCCTTTAATCCCAGCACTCAGGAGGCAGAGGCAGGCAAATCTCTGAGTTAGAGGCCAGCCTGGTTTACAGAGTGAGTTCCAGGACAGCCAGGGCTACGCAGAGAAACTCTGTCTCGAAAAACTAAACTAAACAAACAAACAAAAAGAGCAGAAAAGACTGGCGTGTACTTGTAGTGAAAAGCTCGCTCAGCCCCTGGGATGCACTGGGTTATATGATCAATGGTAAAGGAAATATTAGTATCTCCAACAGGTTTCAATAAAGTAGTAAAGACAACTTTCTAAGATGGAAAACTTGGATGGCTCTGGCTGCCGGATATAGCAGCTGTTCACAATTCTTATTATTGCACAGAAGTGCACGTAGCTTTATAATATTTGATAATAAGTTCAAATATTCCACTATGTCGACAGGGGTGTGGACAGACACCCAAGGGAATTTCCTAAGGACACTGAAAGTTAAAGAAAATGGCAAAAGACATACTATTAAAACACAAACTAATCAGCCAAAGAAAGCATTCCAGGGAGGCAGTGATCTAAATTGCCAAACCATGTAAGAAGAAAGAAAAAAGTGACCAATGTCCTTTGGATTTAGCAATATGAAAGCCATGAGAGAAGAGGAGGTGGACTGGCACTGAGTTGAATGTCCTTAGGTGAGAGCTTTATTAAGAGAGTTATTAACTCCACAGGCAGTACAGCAGGGGGTCTGAGAGAGGAGCCTTCAGTTCCCACCACACAAAGCCGAGTCAGGTGTCCATTCTTAAAGGTTTCTAAGGGAGTGGGTAATTGTTGCATTCTGAGGAAGCAGGCTTAGTTAATATATGACCTGTGCTGCAGGGCATGCATGACAGGACTTAAGGAGACACTTGATTTGGGGAACGGAGCTGGTTAATATGTGACATTAGTCAAGCTGCGTTGGAATCCGGGCCGCAGTGGGGTGGCAAGACGAGGATTTGTTTTTTGAGTGCTGTGAGGAGAGGAGGATATAGGTTTGTGCGGCTCCTGACAGCAGCTAGGTGTGGCTGTTAGTTCCGTACAGCAGCTTTGAAACGGAGAAAGATCACAGGTGGGGGCGGCCCAGCATGTGGGGCTGCTCCCAAAAGCATCTGGAAGGTCTGTCCAGGTGTCTCTCTAGTAGGAATGAAGGCATGAGTCTTAGTTACTGTTATATTGGTGTGAAGAGACACATCACCTTGTTTATTTACAGTTTACTGGGGGCTCTCTTACAGTTTCAGAGGGTTAGAATCCATGACCATCATGGCCGGGACCACGGGAACAGACAGGCAGGAATGGCGCTGGAGCAGTAGCTGAATGCTTACATCTTGATCCACAAGCACAGGGCATAGACAGAGGACAGACAGACAGACAGACACACATACACACACACACACAGAGGCGGGGGGAGTTAACTGGGAATGGCATGGGCTTTTGAACCTCAGAGCCCACCGCCAATGACACCAAAAATCTCTCCCAAACAGTTCCACCATCTGGGGACCAAGCATTCAAATATATGAGCCTAGGGAGGGTCATTATCATTCAAACCACCATACCATGAGTTTAAGCTCCAGTACCATATAAACTGGATGTAGTGGCACATGCCTGTTATCCCAGCACCCAGAATGTGGAAGCAGGAGGGATCAGGAGTTCAAGGTCATCTTCAGCTACATAGTCAGGCCAGCTTGGGCTATGGGAGACTAACAATAGTAGCAACAGAAAAAGAGAAACTATTGGTGATTCTGGTGATAACTAAGACAGGGAGCGGAGGGACAATGGGGCAAAGTTTAATACATACTGATGTAGGACTGAACTGGAGATTCCAAATAGAATCAGCCTTATGAAAAATTCTTCCACAAAGTCTGGCAGAGAAATACAGGAGTAGTTGGACAAAGACAGGGTTTTTCTGTTGTAACTCTGGCTGTCCTAGAACTCACACTGTAGACCAGTCTGGCCTTGAACTCACAGAGATCCACCTGCCTTTTCCTCCCAGTTGCTGAGACTAAAGGCAAGAGTCGCCATCACCCGGCTAATCATTTTTTTTTTTTAATGTAGTTTGTACAGTACTGTATGTCACACCTGGAGCCTTATGTGCTAGGCTAGTGCTCTGCCATTGAGATGCACCCTCGGCTCTGTCATTATTGTAATCTTTCTCAATAGAATTTAAAAAGAACTAGCATCCCTTAATTTTTAGTTGATAAGCTGTTTTTCATATATGACTGTCCTATTTAGGTTTCTATTGCTATGATAGAACACCATGATGAAAAGAGACTTGGGGAGGAAAGGGATTTATGTCAGCTTACAGTTCCACATCACACTCCATCACTGAAGGAAATCAGGCAGGAACCTACAGGCAGGAGCTGATGCAGAGTCAATAGAGGAGTACTGCTTACTAGCTTGCTCTCTGAGGCTTTTTTTTTTTTTTTTTTAAATAGGATCCAGGGCCACCAGCCACAGGGCAGCATCACCCACAGTGAGTTGCAACCTCCCACATCAATCATCAAACCATGAAAAGTAGCTACCACAGGCTTGCCCACAGACCAGTCTGGTGGGTGCATTTTCTCAACTGAGGTAGGTTCCTTCTTCCCAGCAGACTCCAGCTTGTGTCAAGTTAACATAAAACTAGCCAGCACAATGACTCATATTTTAAACTTTAAAAAGTATGCTCATGCCATTCGTAGTGACACACACCTGTAATTTCAGCATTTCAAAGGCTGAGGAAAGGGATCCTTCATCAAGGTCAGCCAGGAATCCATAGTGAGATTCTGACTTAAAAACATACTTAAAAGGTGCAGAGGGAAGGGTGTTCGGGGAACAGCGAATGCAAATCCTGCAGTCAGGAGCACATCTGACTGCAATTCCACCACTTTTTAATTTAATTTTTGGAGGCTGTATCAGTAATTATGCTTGTGTGCCAAAAAACAAATCTAAGTATTACTGCGTGGCCTTACCTAGTTAAATACGTGGTTCTGACATAGTGAAATACATAACTTTGACTGTCGGGTCGCCAGGTCCCTTTCCAACCCAAACCCTGGAGTTCTGCTTCGCTGAGAACCCAGGTTCGAGCATCTCAAAAGCAAAAACACCCCGGAAGGTGGCGCGCTGCGGGAAGAGGGAAATTGGGCGGGCACGTCCGCCGCAGGCCCCGCCCCTGTCGCCTGTGGGATTTCCCTTGGGGTCGAACGGAAAGGAAACCAAGAGCCTGCCGGTCGCTTCCAGAAGCGACTTCCGGGAGGAGTTTTGGACCGCGCGGGCCCCCGTCGGCGCTCCGCCTTCTCACCCGGAGGTGGCTGTGGAGGAACGCGGCGCCGGCGGCGGTTGTTTTGAGAGCCGCTCGGTGTCAGCATGGGTGACCACGGGCTGGAGTTGGCGTCCATGATTCCCGCCCTGCGGGAGCTGGGCAGGTAGGGCCGCGCGCCGTCGCCAGCCTCGCGGCGCCGGGTCCCCTCAGCCCGCGCCGCGGCCTGCGGGCGCTTCTCCTCAGTGGCGGTTGGATGGAACGGGGTCGCCACCTGCGTGCCTGGGTGCCCGGGCAGCCGCTCTCCCGCGCGCCGGGGCTTGCCCACGCGGGTTACTGCTTTGCCTCTTCTGGTCATTTTACCACACTTCTTTGTTTCTCGAAAAACTTCCCTCCGTTGTGTCGCTTCTGGTTAATTATAATTAACTGATTCTTGGGGTGGGGCGTTAATGGCTTAGGTTTTGTTTCAGAATCGCGTCCCCTCCCACTTCTCAGCGACGGAAATTAGTTGCTGCATAGGCCGTCGTTTCTTCTCGAAGGCATGCTTCGGCCAGATGTGACCCTCTCCGCGTTGGTCGGTCTGTCACTTTAGTCAAAACTAGAAGGACTGGGTACAGTCTAACGGAAATACTCCGTTTGCAAATGCCTCTTTACGGCCTCGGGAAGCAGAGGCAGGCGAACCTCGAGACCAGCCAGGACTAAGTAGTGAGTCCTTGTCTCAAAAAGCAAGCAAAAAGAAAGCAAATTTCTGTCAAATGAAAGCCGGATTCCCATCTGAAGTTAGTGCTTGACACGCCCCTTCTTCGCTTACAGGCTTCGCTCTGTGGAGACCATCGCTGCAGTTATCTATTGAAATTGCCTCTTGTCTTCTTAAACTGGAAACTTTGCACGTAAAGTCAGTGCTGAGCTTAAGTCGGAGGGGGTATCTGCCTTTTATTTTTGCACCTCAGCTGTGATCATTTTCCCTGTTGGCCATACCAAAAAACAAAAACCTAAATTAGAGGATGAATGAAAAAGACCACTTTTGTCTTAACTGCATGTGAATTTTTTTTCACTTTGCATAAATATGGCAAGTATACTTTGTGGGAGCATTTAGTAATTTCTGTCTTTCTAAAAGTATTTGAGTAAAGGTGGTGATTTGGGGAAACTGTTGAGGTTGTCCCCTGACCTCAATCTGTGAACCATCGCATGAGCACCTGTATTTACACGAACATGTACATACTTGCATCATATACACTTACAGACTTTAAAAGATAGCTAAAAATTTAAAAGAGTTCAACAGCGGTTAATATATTTAAAACTTACATAACTCAACAACAATAAAAAATTTGATGAAAAATAATAGATGAGGAAATTGAACAGATTTTTCTCCAAAGAGGATATAAAAATGGCTAATCAGCAAATAAAAAGATAGATGTTCGATGTGACTAATAATAAAGGAGACAAATCAAAGCCACAAGGAAGCTGGTATGATGAATTTGGAGGCCAAGGCAAGAGGCTCACTGAGTTTGGACTTGGGCTACCAAGGAATTAAAAAGGGGCTATATAATGAGATTTTTGTCTTAATGCTCCTCAAAAACAAAACAAGGAGATACCATTTTAGACCATAACAATAACTATTGTATATGTAAAAAAAAAAAATTGGTAAGGATAGAAAAATTGGAACCTATGGTACATTGTTAGTAAGGATGTAGAATAGTAGAACTTAATCACTGTAGAAAATGGAATGAAGGTGCTCTTATAAAAGAGGAGGGGGAATAAATACAGAATTACCCTATAATCCAGGAATTCTTTTGAATATATACCCAAAAGAATATAAAGCAGGAATTTGAACAGATTTTTTTTACACTGTTGTTCACAGCAGCATTATTCACAATACCTAAATTGTGGAAGCAATGTTCACCAACAGATGATTAGACATAAAAGTCACACAACGCAGTATGAACATAGAGAATGTTATTCAAGACAACGAAAGAAATTCTAACGTTACAGTGTAGATTTTATACTAAAAGAAATAAGTCACAACTGGATGAATATGATACACCACTAGTATGAGATAGTAATGTAGTCAAGTTCATGGAGATACAATAGTGGAATGAATATTGCCAGGGAATAGAAGAGGAGGAAGTGCAGGTTACTCCTGATTGGGTGTAGAGTTGCAGTTTGGGAAGGTAAATTCTAGATGTGGGTGGTGGTAATGTTAATTAACTTACTTAATGCTATAGAAGTATACACTTTAAAATCATAAAATGGCAAGTTTATATTTTATCAAAATAAACTCAAAAGATATTTTCTAAAATTGATCTGATCCTGTTCATTGTTCCCTTTGTGAAATTCCAGCCTCCTTGGTGTTTAGAATCAACCACAGGTTTCTGTTTGTCCTTTCCATGTCTCCTTATGGCTCTTCTAACTTTAGCTTAGGTGTTTTTCTGGTGTTGTTATTAATTGCAGTTGCATTTGTATCCCAGGCGTCCACTGATATGAGCTGTGTGACCTTAGGTGATTTAACTTCTAGAACTGTCAGCTTCCTACATCCAAATTAGGTTTGGTATTCTATCTTATTGCTTGTGAGTTGGAATAGCATTGACATAATGTTTAGTCTTATTAAGAGATATTGTATGACTATATCTCTGTGCACCTTAAGATCTAGAAGTATCCGTGTATCTTGTAGATATCCCATTTAGTTATTCCCTTGGAAAACTCAAACACTATTTCAGCTGTTTTTACTTCTGTCCCAGATTTGTGCTTCTTATGTTGACTCTTTAGTAAACAGCTTCAGAACCTACCCTGACTTACCAAATCTCTACTGAACTGCTTCATTTGCTTTCTCAATGCTCTTTGTGCATTGCCTGGTGCATTATGGGTGCTCAATAAATTTTTTGTTGACTCTTAAGAATAACTGATTATCTTAATCTGTGATCTGTGATCGTAGCACAGACTTAATTTTAATTTTCTGTTTTGTGATGATTTTTATATAAAGCCACAGAGCTCAAGCTGAGTTAATTCAGGATTTTAGGGAACAATTCTATGGAATTTTTCTTTTTTTTCTAGTGCTAAATTGAACCTAGGACCTCCCACATGGTAGGCAAATGCTCTGCCACTTTGTATTTCTCTTAAATACTTTTACTTGATTAGTACTAGGAATAAGTATATATATATATATATATATATATATATATATATATATATATATATATATTCCTTAGCATTTTTGCTACCTTTTTATTATAGAAATTTTCAAATATAGCAAAAGAAGAAAAATTGTATATTGATTTCCTCATTTATAGCCATCTTCCTCTCAACATATATTATTCTGCAGTAAATCCCAGACATCATTTCATCTGTGTCAGTAATTACCAGTAAAGGATAGAGACTTATTTTTTACATTATTTATTTTATTTTGTCTATTTTAGCTGCATGTCTGCGTGTGTACCACATGTGTGCCTGGTACCTTTAGAGTCAGAAGAGGGCATCAGATCCCCTGAAACTGGATCCATGGATGATTGTAACAGTGTGAGAGTTGGGAACCAAACCAGAATCCCGATACTGAGCCGTCTGCCCAGTAGCGTGAGCAAGATAGGTGGCTCATAGTTTCACTGGTGCTTTAACCCAGGACTTTATACACATGATAGAGATACGATAACTGCTACACTATGGAAATACATTTGAGACTTTCAAAATATAATCATGGCACCATTATGAATACTAATGTCATTTGGGGAGCCTCAGGTTAGGATCACAAATTGTAATTGTTTGTTGTGGCTCTTAAGTTTTAATTATAGATTTTACTTTTTTTTCTACTCTTAGAATTTTTTTTTCTTTTTTTGGTTTTGTTTGTTTGTTTGTTTGTTTGAGACAGGATCTCTCTGTTATATATCTCTGGCTGTCCTGGAACTCACAGAGATCCACTTACCTCTTCTCAAGTGCTGGGATTAAAGATGTGTGCCACCATCCCCATACAGATTTTCTGAAGATCTAGATCAATACTATTTAATGGAACTATAGTAGAAGCTATATGTGTAATTATTTAAAATTTATAGTAACCATATTTTTAAAAATAGGAAAGAAAGAAAATTAAGTTAGTAATATGTTTTATAGGTTGTGTATTACTCATTATACCCAAATATTATCATTTCATATGTAACTGGTAAAAGATGATTAATGCAGTGTTAACTTTTTTGTGCAAGTATAAGTGATCCAATACATATACTTATAACACATTTTAATTTGGAATAACCTCATTTCAAGTATTAAGTAGTCACATGTGGCTAATGGTTACTACTTTGAGCTGTACATTTCTAAAATCTGCAGGTTGGATTCCTGTGCATTTAAGACTCCCCCCTGCCCAAATTAATAATAGCTTTAGATTCTTTCCTTTTTTTATATTATTTATTATATTTTATGTATATTTTGGTGTGAGGGTGTCAGATTCCCTGGAACTGGTTACAGACTGTTGGGAGCTGCTGTGAGGGTGCTGGAAATTGAACCTAGGTCCTCTGGAAGAGCAGTCAGTGCTCTTAACTGCTTAGCCATCTCTCCAACCCCTAGATTTTTTTTTTTTTTTTAACTTTTAAGCAGTAGAATACTGTCTATGTTAATAGACAGTAAAACTAATCACATTTGTTAAGTTCAACTTTAGAGAGTGTTCTTACAAATTAAAAGATGAGTCCTTTTACAGATTAAAAGCTTTTTGTTTGTTTAGTTTGTGAGGCAGAATCTCTTTAAGTAGCCTATGTTGACCTCCTGCCCCAGCTTCCAACAGTCTGAGATGATAGGTATGTGCCACCATGCTTCTCACAATTTTTTTTTTACATTAATATATTTATCGGGAGAGAGGGTCACACTCATCACAGTCCATGTGGAGGTCAGAGGATAACTCGCTGTTCTCTCCTTCCACCATGTTGGTCCTGGGGATGGAACTCAGAGGGTCAGGCTTGGCAGCATGTGCCTTTACCCATTAAGCCATCTTGCTAGCTCCCACCATGCCTCTTTTAATAAGCTTTTTTTTTTCTTCGTATTTTAGTGCTACTCCAGAAGAATATAATACTGTTGTACAGAAACCAAGACAAATTCTCTGCCAATTCATTGACCGAATACTTACAGATGTAAATGTTGGTAAGAAGGAATTATTTCTTACATGAACTTCAGGAATTAGATGGTTTTCCATGTAACATTGTACTATCAATTTTTTCCTCTAGGTAGTTTCAGTTATAGAGTTAGTATTTGTTATAGATGTTCAAGCAAGTTGTTACTCAGTATTGCTTGTTACTTAAAACATAGTATAATTTAGACCTTAAAACCAAATTTGTGTTTCTGTTAATGACTATGATTTTCTACTGATTTCTTAGAGTTCTTCGATGTGTTAGTTATAAAACATTTGACCAAGTCCAATTATGTGGACTTTTCTTTTATTGACAACTTGTGCCAATGGTAGCATACAACAAATTCTACCCCAACACACCTCAAAATAATAAGCCAGCAAAAAGACCTGCCACAACAAGGCTTAAGATAGAGTGGAATTTGGCAAAGGAGTTATAGTTTTCATTTCCAATTTGGTACCAACACATTTTATTATTTATCATAACCATTTAAACTTTGTTCTTTTAAATCCACAAAGTTTTAAGTTGCTAAAAAAATAACAAAGGACTATGAACACTTGCAAAATATGGTTTCATATGGTGCTCCTTCTCTTTTGACCAAATGCCTTTCCCCTCTGCCAACTCCTTACCTAGGAATTCCTTCATGGTATCTTTCTAGAATTGTTTCCTTTATCCTGGGTTACCATCTTGCATGAGTGTTTGTAATTTGACTCCTTCACAGATTATAGTTTGTTGTTGTTTTTTTAATCTTCAGATTTTAGCATCATGCCTGGCATATTGTAGGCCGATAGTACAGATTTTTGCAGAATGGGACATATGATAGATTAATGTACATGGTTATTAGACATTTAAAATTATGTGACAGGCTGGAGAGATATCTTAGACATTGAGCTTGCTGTACAAATGTAAGGACCTGCCTTTAAATCCCCAGCACAGTCTTAAAAAGCCAGTTGCAGGGATGCACACCTGTAATCTCAGTGCAGATCTGTGGAGCTTTCTAGTCCAGCCAGTATGGCTAGTGATGAAGTCTAGGTTCAGTGAGAGACCTTGTCTCAACAAATAAGTTAGAGAATGATTGACAGACACCCAATGTTGACCTCTGACCTCCACATACATATGCATCCCACACACAAACATGTACACATACCACACATATACAAAGATAATATTAGATAAGATCATAATATGTCTCCATATCATTTTAACATGAGTATTTTGCTGGATAAAAGTTTTGATTGCCAAAATCCAGATTCTTAACAAAAGCTCTATTGTTCAGCTTATTGTGACTTTTTAAAAAGAATCTTTTATTTCTTAGTTGCTCTAGAACTTGTAAAGAAAACTGATGCTCAGCCGACCTCTGTGATGTTACTTGATTTCATCCAGCACATCATGAAATCTTCTCCACTTATGTTTGTAAATGTGAATGGAAGCCAGGGACAAAATGAGGCCAATGACAGTTGTATTGGTACGTGCTGTTATTTTATATTAATCCTCAATCAGTTTTATAAGATCTCTTTTCTGCTTTTCTGAATAAATATTACATACATTATTTCGTACTCACAAAAGTCATATATGCTATACATTGAGGTGAAAGTGGTAACGTTTTGGTTTTGGGGTTTTTTTTGTTTGTTTTTTTTTTAATTTTACTGGAACATCCTCTGTAATTACTACAAGGACTGTTTAGATATTCTATTCAAAAATACTCAGGAGGCAGAGGCAGGCAGGTCTCTGAGTTCAAGCCAGCCTGATTTGCATAGTGAATTCCAGGACAGCTAGGGCTATGTAGAGAGACTGTCTCAAATAAACAAACAAACAAATAAAAACAAAAAAAAATAAGTTTGTAATAATATATAATAAGTTAATAAATAAAATGTGCATATGAATACTGGATTATTATATAAAATGTACTTCTTAGTTTCAATCAAAATTTCATGAAACAGTATATGGGATTCATGATGGCAGGACTATGATTGACTTATTCCAGTGAACCTGGGACAGTCACCACTCAATTTTTTTTTTTTTTTGAGGTATTGCGGATTGAATCTAGCACCTTGCATGTAGTAGATAAGTAATCTACCACTGACCCACACCTCCAACTCTACATTCAGTAACTTTTCATTGAAGGAAGCTGGGTATTGTAGCTTATACTTCTAATCACTAGCACTTGAGAGATGAGAGCAGGAGGATCATTAGGAGTTTAAAGTCATCCTGGGCACAGAGCAAGTTCAAGCAAGACCAGCCTAGGCTATATGAGTCCTCATCTCCAAAAAAGAAAAATACGAGTTTTGTTGAAGAATTAATAGTAGCTAGTATTTGTTGAATATTTATTATGTTTTGGGAACTATTATTCTATTTCATGTATATTATATTACTTGATCCTCACAATAGCTGATAAGATAGATATCTTTCTGTAACTTCAGAGATGCGAAATTGACATAACTAATAGATGGTAAGCTAGAACTTTTTTTTGTTTGACTCAGAAATTGATATTCTGAAGTACAGCCTTTCCATCATATAGGAAACATAGACTGTTAGTGAAATTTATACTTCAAAAATCAATCATTGGGTTGGAAAGATGGTTAAGAGCACTGGCTGCTCTTCCAGAGGCCCTGAGTTCAATTCCCAGCAACTACAAGGTGGATCACAATCATCTATAATGGGATCTGATGCCCTCTTCTGGCATTCAGGTGAACATGCATACAGAACACTTAGACATTAACAAAAGAAAAAAAAAAATCAATCATCAGGGGCTGGAGAGGAGATGGCTTAGTGATTAAGAACCCTGGCTGCTCTTCCAGAGGACCTCGGTTCAATTCACAGCACCCACATGGTAGCTCAGAACTGTCTGTAACTCCAGTTCCAGGGGATTTGACACTCTCACAATAATGCACATAAAATAAAATTAAATAAACTATAAACTGAAAAGTTAGTTGATTAAAAAAAATCAATCATCAAGCATTTAGCAAATTCACGTTTATGATATACTTGCTTATTTAATGTATTTTCTGTTTGTTTCAAAGAATTCAGTCATTGGATCATTACAAGACTTTTACGGATTGCAGCTACTCCATCCTGCCACATGTTACACAAGAAAATATGTGAAGTTATCTGCTCATTATTATTTCTTTTTAAAAGCAAGAATCCTGCTATTTTTGGGGTACTCACAAGAGAATTACTCAATCTTTTTGAAGACTTGCTTTCCCTCCACAAAAGAAATGCAGTGGGTGATGTTATGGAGTGGCCAGTAGTTGTTAGTCGATTTTTGAGCCGATTGGATGAACACATGGGATGTTTACAGACAGCTCCTTTGCAATTCATGAACATGCAAAATGTAGAATTTATTGAAGTTACTTTATTAATGGTTCTTATTCGTATTGTTCCAACTGTGTTTTTTAGACGACAAGAATTGCTACTGTGGCATATAGGTTGTGCTCTACTAGAGCATGGTAGTCCCAAAATCAGATCTTTAGCAATTAGCCTTTTAACTGAACTCTTTGAGCTTGGAGGATTACCAGCACAGCCAGCCAGCACTTTTTTCAGCTTATTTTTAGAATTACTACAACACCTTGTAGGAATGGATGCTGACCAATTGAAACTGTATGAAGAGCCCTTGTCAAAACTGGTAAAGACACTATTCCCCTTTGAAGCAGAGGCTTATAGGAATATTGAACCTGTCTACTTAAATGTGCTGCTGGAAAAACTCTGTGTCATGTTTGAAGATCGCGTGCTTATGCGGCTCAAGTCTGATTTGCTGAAAGCAGCTTTGTGTCATTTACTGCAGTATTTCCTTAAATTTGTGCCAGCTGGGTATGAATCGGCTTTACAGATCCGGAAGGTATATGTGACAAATATTTGTAGAGCTCTTGTAGATGTTCTTGGAGTTCAAGCACATATCCGGGTAAGTAATTATTAAGACTACACATTGCCTGTTTTGTTCATCTAAGTTTGTGCATATATATAAGATAGATTAATAAGAAAAGAGGACATTTCACACAATAATGCATGTCAAGAGCATGATGATTTTCATAGTTTATTTTTATTCCCTGTTTTAAACTTTTTATTTTCATTTCAGGAAAATTTGTTCATTAGATTAATGAACTGCTAATGGAATAGATTGTTTTAAAGTAGAATTTATAGAATATGTGTTTATAGCAACATTAATTGAAAGGCTGGTAGATATTTTAATTGGAGAAAACTTAATCATTGAGGTTTTTAATCTGTGAATGATTTCACTTTAGAATGAGTAATTAGTGATATCAGAGAATACTCTGTTTCCTGTTTAGACTGTGGGGAAAGACAGGCAATACAATATTCAGATGTGTAGTAACTTGATTCAGTATTTTAAACATTAAACATTTTAGCTTATTTTAGTTTATAAATCTTGCTGGATTTATAATATGACAAAGTTAATGATTACCTTATAAAAATTTCTGCATAGCATTTTGAGAAAAAGAGGGAAAAATTATAGTGTATATTTGTTATAAGCCTTTTTAAACTATAGAACCATCCTTAATAGCTAGAATGTGAAATGATATTGATTAATGTGGACATTTGGTTTCCCTTATAAGACTCAGAAATAATTTTTCTTCCTAGAAAACATGTAACTAACTTTTAATGCCCCTTTCTATAAGTAATGTAAACATGTCTTCTAAGAGGTAGTATTTGAAATTATTTTTGTTTTCTCAGTACTTGTTGGGACCATTTTATGCAGCCTTAAAAATGGAAAGTATGGAAATTATTGAGGGAATTCAGTGCCAAGCTGAACAGGAAAATCTCAGCGGTAATATTGATGGTGTGTCACCAAAAAGGCGGAAACTCAGCTCCTCTCTCAGTTCTTCCAAAAGGCCATCCAGACAGTCTGAAGAGTATGACCTCATCCAATTTTATTTTTGACAGCTCATAAAATTTATTTACCTTAAAAAAATAATTTAAGGATTCTGATTTAAGAACACAAAGGACATCTTTCTAAACAGGCAATAAGGATGCTTAAAATATTTTGTTAGTTACTGTGATTTACTCTAGTATGACACTGTATATATAGTTATTTTGAATGTTTTTGCATGCCTCTCTAATTTAGCTTTTTAATATTTGAAAAGTGTCAGGCTGTGTTTCTCTTGTATTTTAAATCTTAACAAATACACTGTTTTTTGTATGTAGCCGAAGAATTGCCATAGTACAGCCAAACTGAACATTGTTTTAAATCTGTACTGTTTATTTAAATATTATTTAATTATTATAATTAATTATATTGTAATTATATTATATTGTATTATATTATAATTATAATATAATTATAATTAATATTTAATAATGAAATATTATTTAAATACTATTTAAATCTGTAGATAAAAGTTGATGATATATTGCATTTTTTCTTATTTTATTATTATAATTACTAGTATGTGCGTGTGTGTGTGTGTGTGTCTGTCTGTCTGTCTGTCTGTCTGTCTACTTATATGTATGTACCACAACAAATGTGTAGAGGTCAGTGGGAATGAGCTCTCTCCTGTCATCATGTGGATTCCTGAGAATCAAACTTAGGTTCTTAGGCTTGGTAGCAAGTGCCTTTATCTGTGAGCCATCTTACTGATTCTTTTGTTTTAAATCAGTGATTCTCAACCTTCCTAATGCTGCAACCCTTTAATACAGTTCCTCATGTTATACTGACCCCAATCATAAAACTATTTTTGTTGCTACTTCATAATTTAATTTTGCTACTTTTATTAATTGTAATGTAAATATCTGATTCACAGATGGTCTTAGGCAACCACTGTGAAAGGGTCATTCGACCCCCAATAGGGCCTCCACCCACAGATTGGGAACTGCTGTTTTAAATGTAGGCATTTACTTATTAATTTTGTGCTGGAGTGTAAGCCCAGGGCCTTATGTATACAAAGTTAGCACCCTGTTCCTGAGCTGTCCCTCCACCCCATATTTTGTTTGAAACACATTTGTGTTATATATTAATACCTTCTACTATGATTATAATTATAGAATTAGTCATGTGGATATGGACAAAAAGAGCATTTTATGGAATGTACTGAAACAGAAAGCTGAATCCCTTCAGATTTCCTATGAATGTGGTACTCTAAAGAATTCCGTTGCTGAAACTTTAGAAGGAATCACAGTTGTACTACAGCTGACTGCTCTCTGCACTGTTCACTGTTCTCATCAAGACATGGATAGGTAAAAAAGAAAAAAAATTTTTTTTGGGTGTGTGTGATGTGTGTGTGGGTACATGGTTCCATGGAATGCATGTGGAGGTCAGAGGACAAGTTTGTGGAGTCACTTTTCTCCTTCTGCTTTTACATGTGTTCCAGGGAGGAAAATTGGGTCATCAGGCTTTCAGGACAAGTGCTTTACCTACGGATTCATCTCATTGGCCCATAAACAACTTTTATTTTCTGGGTGGACTTCCTTTAATGAATGATGTATTTACCATTTTAAGAAACTTCATTACTTGATTTCTGTGACATTAGAACACAAAAATTGTAGTGAAGTAGATAAATTTTCTATTGAGTGCCTGCGCTAAAGTCTAGGTATTGTGGTAAATGTTACTTCCATTTTACTTATCTTTACTTATCTTCCATTTTACTTAATCTTTATGTCAATCCTAGAGGTAAATGCTGTTATATCTACTTTACCAATTAGAGGTTAAAGTTCAGAAAAAGACTCCTTTTTCCTGTTAAGCTTAAATAACTTTTCCCAAAGACACATGATATGAAGATAGCAGAACATACTTAATGTACAATCAGAAACGTATGTTCTTTTGACTATATTTCTTGAAATAGAACAGAAATGTAGAATTCAAAAGAGACAGATTTTCTGATCAGTGTCCTTAGTATAAATTTTCTATCAAAGAACTAAGTGTGAATTTTTGAAGATTTACTTCTATTGCCACATTTTAGGATAGCTTGTGATCATTCTGTACTTTCTGACTGATTTGTAACTAACCAATACAGAGTTATAAAAGAGATTTTAGGAAAATTTTTATTAATTTAGATGCCACTAAATTTAGAATTTGAGGTAAGTTGCAGGAATATTAGATTCTTGTTCTTTTGTGAAGAGTGTCTGCCACATCAGTTGATAATTACACTGGCATGTCTTCTATCATTATTTAAGCCTAGTGATGCCAACATTCAAAGATTCTAGGACTATCCCCATATCACAAGACTGATTTAAGAGGCTGAGATAGGAGGATTGCCACTAGGCAAGCCTAGGCTACAAAGTGAGACCTGGTATGTCCCTGTCCACCCCTCCACTTCCCCACATATACCACAAACAGAAAAAAGGTGATTTAAACCAACAAAAAGAGAGTACATTTAAACACAACATTGATTTTCATATTGACTAAATTGACTTAAGGTTATAGGTATATATAGTATATATAGGTATATACTTACTTTTTCTTTGGTTTTATTAAAATTTTATGTTAAGCTATAACAAAATTCTTAATTTTAATGTCTTTTTTTAAATGTACTTATTGCAGTCATAATTTCAAGAATTGTCAACACAAATATAAGAAGAAATCCCCAGTAGTGATAACTTGGATGTCTTTGGATTTTTATACAAAAGTGCTTAAGAGCTGTAGGAGTTTGTTAGAATCTGTTCAGAAACTTGAACTGGAAGTAGTCATTGATAATGTTGTGAGAATTTATGATGCTTTGATGTATATGCAAGGTGAGTACAAATAAATGATAGGTTAACCTTAGTCACTGTAGAAATAGGCTTTCTGATTCTGCCTAAAGTTTAAATGTACAAGTGCTTGCAATAATCAGAAGATTTTCAGGATTTCTGGTAACTAAACTTACTGGTAATTTCTAAATTTCACATTTACTTGTGTAATATTTTGATTGATTTAGCCAGTAGACATTTATTTGAAACATTTAAATGTTTGGTTTGAGAATCTGAGGAATACTATGATCCATATAGACAGTGCATAGATGCATATGCTTTTAAGTCACATCAGATTTTGTTAGCCTCACAGACTTCAGCATGAGCCTGGAAGTATAGCTTACTAGTAGAGTACATGTTTTGTATATCCAGGGCCCTGAGTTTGCCACTTACCACCCCCCATTAAAACAGAAGATTGTTTATGGCCCTTCATTTTAAGAATCCTTATTTGTCGAATTCTGATTATAATTCTGCTTGGTGTTTTGGATGTCTGTATTACTGGAAAGAAATACAAATATGATCAAAAAATAGGTATAATTTATGTCCTCTTGTCTGTCTCTGTAGTAAAAAGTTCATTTGAGGATCATATTCTGGAAGAATTATGTGGAATGCTCTCACTTCCATGGATTTATTCCCATTCTGATGATAATTCTTTAAAGTTGACCACATTTGCTACTAATCTTCTGCCATTGAGCCAGAGAGTTTGGGATAGTTACTGTAAGTAGTTACAAAATTATCTGATGCATGTAGCTTGTTGTATGTGATTGATCTCTGTATAGAATTTATACTACTTTATCACACATTTTTCAATAGTTAAAACAATACTTTGAAGAGTACAGAAAGGAGTTTGATATATATAAACAGTAAGAGAATGGATACTTGCCCTATACCTATATCTTTTCTATCTGTACAGAGTTTGAAGTGTATGCTTAAATATCTTTATCTTGAGCTGGGTGTGGTGGCTCATGCATGCCATCTCAGCACTGAAGAGATAGAGACAGGAGGATTGCCATGAGTTCTAGGCCAGTGTGAGCTGCAGAGTGAGTTCCTGTCTTCAGAACAAATCAACAACAATAAAAATCTTCATTTAAGAGATTTATGAGATATTTCAGGACTACACGTAAAAGAATAGTATTCTAAATACTCATACCAACGTCCCACTTCCAGAAGTAAAATGTTGGTGCTAGGAATGTACCTACTCAGTAGGTAGAACTCTGACTTAGCTCTAGGTTTGATCTCCAGTGCCCACTAAAAATGGGATGGTGGAGCCCCATAGGCCTGTAATGACTCAGAACAAACAAAACAAAAAGAAAAAAATGTTAAGAATTTGGTGAGAGTCCTTTGGAATGAATGTGGTGGTATGTTGTGGAAGTTTTAGTTATATATAAAATAATTGTTTTGTGCACTATTGGGAAAAGGGCTATCTAGGTCTTGGCATTTTGTATTGTCTGCAGGTGTTGGATGTTTGATTGTTCATGATCTGCACGTGCTATCAGTAGAACACCTGAGGAGTTCTATATCAATAAAAGCACCTGAGCTCAGATGCTCAGGGTTCCACTGTCTAGGATGGTATTTGCCATGATAGTGGCTCCTTCTGCTGAGGTCTGTCAGGGCTTGCAACCTATGAAAAATGCCTCCTTGTCCTCCATGGTGAGCCGCCATAGCAGAATACTGCTTCAGTGGTCCATACTTATAGTTCCAGCACTTGGGAGGCCAAGGCAACAATTGCATTACAAGTTCAAGGCCAGCCTGGGCTACGTAGTGAGACCCTGTCTCAAACCATGAAAGATAAGTAAACAAATAAACAAGCCCTTTCATTGTTGTTGTCCAGTTTTAGTCTCCTCCATTTCACAACTTGCATTTTGTTAGTCAATATTGTCTTTGTTTTTTGGATAGGCTTTTCTGCTGTACAGGCTAGCCTCAAACTTGTTTGCATAGCTGAGACTGGCTTTGAATTTCTGATCTTCCTAAGTACTGGTGCTACAGACATGTGCTATGATGTCTGACTGGGTTAGCATTGTATTTAAGGGATTTATTTATGATGTTTCTTGTAAGCTTTGGTGTTTTATTTATTAGTAACCAACTATAAGATAAGTATTGAAATTAATCACAACGATTCTTGTAAGCTCTAGTATTTTATTTATTAGTAACTAACTATAAGATAAACAGTATACAAGCTGGAGAGATGGCTTAGTGGTTAAGAGCGTGAGCTGCTTGCTTTCCTAGAATACCTGAGTTTGGTTCTCAGCACCTATATCAGGCAGCTTACAACTGTAACTCCAGATCCAGGAGAATCCGATGTTCTTAGCCTTTTCAGGCACCTGTATTCACATGCACAGTCCCACTCCTCCACTCAATTCATAATTTAAAATAATAAAATTAAATCTTTAAAAAAGATAAACATTATCATGGTATTGATGGACAATTAAGTTGCTTATGATTGTTAACAATTATGTCTGTGAATATTTTTAAGTAACTCTAAATCTTTCCAAGGCCTTGATCTTTGAAGTATTGTTCATAGACCAATAGTGCAAGCTTGTGAGAACTTCTTAGAAATAGAGTATCTTCTGCCTGTAACTGCTGTTCCAGAGGATCTGATTCCTTCTTCTGACCTCCACAGAGACCAGAAACACACATGCCAAACAGCATACACATAAGACAAAACATTCATAAAAGTAAATAAAGAATAAGATTTTTAAAAAAGAAAGAAATAGAGTATCTTATGTTATGCTGGGATATATTGATTGAGAATATGAATTTTAAAAAAGATCAGAATATGCATATGCTTGTTAGTTAAAGCACTATTTGAAGATAATACCTAGGAATGTAATTGCTAGATGGTATAGGATTCCCATATCTTGTTCTATTGTATTGGTCTGCAAAGATGCACCAGTTTACATTCTTGCTGCAGAATATGAGAATTGTGTTCAATTCTTGATGTGACTAGGTTTAAACTAGGTTTAAATTGCTATTTAGAACAATACAAATTTAGGGAGATAACTGTCTTAATGCTTTTCTATCTGATAACATGTGATTTTCAATTTGCATTTCCCTAATTATATAATAAAGTTGTATGTAAACATTTTTCAGTGTTCTTGCTTTATCTTCTGAAAAGATTTAATTATATTAGATATTATATGTACTTTAAATGCTAATTTTACAGCATAATATATGGGCACACACATATGTAAAATTAACATCTTAGAAAATTTGCTTAGGGACTGACAAGGTCTCAGTGGGTGAAGGCTCATGATGTCCTGAGTTTGATCCTTGGGAACCATATTATGGAAGGAAAGAACTGATTCCCACAAGTTCTTCTTTGACTTCTACACAAGAAGCTTGGTACTTGTGCCCCCCAAATAATAAGCAAAAAATTTTAAAGAAATATTGTTTAATTAAGTTAATTCTTTTTAGCTCCACAGGCACAGTCACAATGTGTGTTTCTTCTGACTCTGTTTCCAAGAAGAATATTCCTTGAATGGAGAACAGCGGTTTATAATTGGGCCCTGAAAAGCTCCCATGAAGTAATCCGAGCTAGTTGTGTTAAAGGATTTTTTATCTTACTGCAGCAGCAGAATTCTTGTAACCAGATTCCCACAATTCTTATGTATGTATTAAGAATTTAATTTGAATATTTTTCTTGATTATAAAAATCTTAATCTGAGTGTCTGAGTTATTATTATTGCAGAGTATATACAGCAAGTACTGCTTTTAGCTTGAAAATAATATTTTTCCCTTCTAAGTTTTTTCTTTCCCATTGTCTGAAATCAAGAAAATCTAATCTAGAATACTTGCTAGGAAGATTTAGTTATTTTTCTTTTCTTTTCCCCAGAGATAGAGTCAAAGATGATTCTGACATTGTCAAGAAAGAATTTGCTTCTATTCTTGGTGAACTTGTCTGTACTCTTCATGGCATGTTTTATTTGGGGAGTTCCTCAGTAGAGCCTTGCTTTGAACATGTAGACCTGTTCTGTAAGAACCTGAAGGCTACTTCTCAGCATGAATGTTCATCTTCTCAAGTAAAAGCTTCTATCTGCAAACCATTCCTTTTCTTGCTGACAAAAAAGACACCTAGTCCAGTAAAACTTGGTGAGTGATTACTTAGGATTTAAAAAACTTTCCAGTGATATTAGAGTATGAGTTTGGAGAGTTGAGATTTACACATAATCTTAGAAGACACATGTGTTTAAGTAGTAAGTTGCAGTGTATTCACAGCTTTCAGATATTTGGTAAGTGGTTCTAGGAACACCTAAGTTCTGTAAAATTGACAGTAAGACTTAAGATCCCTCTTAGTTGAGGGTTTGTGAATTAGTTCATTTTTAAGTCTAGTAGATAATGATCTACAAAGCCTAAAAGTGATTATTTGATAACTTAGATTCTGAAATTTATTTTAATTAAGTCATTTATAACTTAAGTATAACTTAATTTAAGTGATACATTTGCGAGCTATAGTGGCACATGCTTTTTTAATTCCAGCTCTCAGGAGGCAGAGGTAGGTGGATCTCTATGAGTTCAAGACCAGTCTGGTCTACAAAGTGAGATCCAGCCAGCCAGTCAGATTTCCACTGTGAGACCTGTCTCAAGACAAGCAAACAGCAAAACAAGCAAAAAGCTAAACAAAAATAAATTAGTTAATTCTAATTTCCTTAAAATTATGTGTGTTATGTATTTCCAAATACTGACATATAAGGTAACATGGGATTGTTTGCTGTATACTATTTGCTGACAATATTTTTAATTATGACTTTTGATATATGATGTATCAAATTAGAAAATATATACTGTCTCATTTTAGCTTTCATAAACAATTTGCATCATCTTTGTAAACATCTTGACTTTCAAGAAGATGAAACAGAGGTAAAAGCAGTTCTTGGGACGTTATTAAATTTGATGGAAGATCCAGACAAAGATGTTAGAGTTGCTTTTAGTGGAAATATCAAGTATATATTGGAATCCCTGGACTCTGAAGATGGATTTATAAAAGAGGTTAGAAATTTTAAATTTAAACATACAGATTTATATAAACCTAGCTCTTAGAACTTTTCTTACCAATGAGTTTTGCTTTTCCAGCTTTTTGTCTTAAGAATGAAGGAAGCATATACACAGGCCCAAATATCAAGAAATAACGAGCTAAAAGATACCTTGATTCTTACAACAGGAGATATTGGAAGGTATGTTTGACAGCATTTGAATTCAAACTTACATATTTTTGCCTCTGTCTTACTTGCCTAGTATCAGAGATGGTAAGGGCTGGATATGTAGTTCAGTGGTAGAATTCTTGCTTGCTATGTACAAAGACCTGGATTTGTACCTCAGCACTGGGGTGGAGGGTGGGGGACGATGAGAAGAAAAGAATAAATGGTGATATGAGATGGACATATCTCACCATTTTGTGGATCTGCATTAGTTTTTGAGACACTGACTTTATATATACCTGTGTTCGTTTTTATTTTCAGGGCAGCAAAAGGAGATTTAATACCCTTTGCACTCTTGCACTTACTTCACTGCCTGTTATCTAAGTCAGCGTCTGTCTCTGGAGCGGCATACACAGAGATTCGAGCACTAGTTGCAGCTAAAAGTGTTAAGCTGCAAAATTTTTTCAGTCAATATAAGAAACCCATCTGTCAGGTGAGAACCAGCATTCAGCCTTTCAATAGATAAAGCAACATTTTACAGGAGTTTAAAAAGAAGTAGAAGGCAAGCAAAGTTTTGTGTAATTTCAGTTACTTCACTTAGAAGACATAGGTGGTGTGGTCTCTTAAATACAAGATTTCGAGACCAGACTGGGCTTAAGGAAAACAGAACATGTATTAGTGACTTCTTTGTTTGTTTTAAAGGATTATTTTAAAATTATATTTACTAGAAATGAAATGTTGTCATTTGTGTTTTAGTATATTGTTCTGAAGATATGGGTTATAAATGAAAAGGAATATCATTTTATAATAATTTGTTAATTATATTGTTCAGCTTTAGAGAGTCATCTCTTTTTTTTGCCTTTTTAGTGATGATAAACTCTTTTATATCTTGATATTGTAAGTATGGCACTTTGTTTTCAGAAAGATATATTCATCAATGACTGAAAAGTTAGACCATGTTAAAATAATTGTCTTACTACATATTTGTGTTATAATTTTTAGCATGATAGTAAAGTTTCTTAACTAAGTCTGGTTGCTTTTCTGTAAAATGGAGATTATGACACAATCTACCTCATTATATTATAAAAATTAAATGGGTCCAATTCTGACAGTGTAGAAGTTGATACTATCCTTTATGCTAACTTAAAAAGTATTAGTTAACAGGTTAGTTAGGTTAGTTAGTTAGGATTCCTTGTGTGAAAACTAAGAAAATGTTTTTGCTTTAGTTTTTGGTAGAATCTCTCCACTCCAGTCAGATGACAGCACTTCCAGGTACTCCTTGCCAGACTGCTGAGATGCGAAAACAAGATGTAGCTCACCACAGAGAAATGGCTTTAAACACCTTGTCAGAAATTGCCAATGTTTTTGACTTTCCTGATCTTAATCGCTTCCTGACTGTAAGTTACAATATGTGTGTAGTTGACTTATTTGAAGTTTTTAATTTAATATTTCATTTGTTCCATTCTGTTCTTTTGTTTGTTTTTAAAGAAAACCTTGCAAGTACATTTAGGACCAGATGGACCCTAGATTTTCAAAATTACATGGTGTGTGTGAGTGTGTGTGTGTGTGTGTGTTTCAGAAGACAATGTATTGCTTCTTAGGCACTGTCCATCAACTTGGTGGGGAGAGACATGTGGAGGAACAGGATCTATCACAATGCCCTGGAGTTTGCCAAGTAAGCTTGAATTGCTAGGCAGTAAGCCTTTGAGATCTTCCTGTCTCTGGTTCCCTGACACTGGGATTATAAGCATGTGTCATTATGCCCTGCAAGATCTTTACCACCTGAGCTATCTCCCCAGCCCCTAAATTGCATATTTATTTTTACTTTGACATAGATTATTGCTCATATTGTAAAATTTAAACTTATATATATCTTTATTTCTGTATATTCTATATATCATATTTAGTGATACCATATTCATGGTTAGCTGTTTGAGCCTTTATATTTTTAGTACTGCCCTAGGTTCCATTGGTCATTGAAAAACTAATATTTACCCTTAAGGAGTTGAATTATAAGATACAGAATTAATAGAAGTGATCTCCTATGAATTCAAATGTCAGACTTTGTAGCATGGAATGGTTTAGGAAGCCTGTGAAATTCATTAGGGCTAAAGTTTAAAGGATAATGGAGCATATTATCTTCTCATCTTTGCCCCAAAGTCAAGTTTATTGTTATTCTTAATAAATTGTGATAACAGTTCCTAGAGAAGTTTCCTGTATGGTATTATTTTAACAAACTTAAATTGCTTGTAGATTGGTTATATATACAAAGGAAATAGGATAGTATAAGAACAACAAAATATGTTATTATTCATTAGTTCCATTAGAAACCACAGATGTTTATTGCACTATTACCATTGGCAAAATAAAACTGTGAGAAGAAACTAAATGTCTAAATTTAAATCATATTATGTAATCACCTTAACCTAAGAATGACTAATTTAAAAGGCATAACACAAGGAGTGTCTATAAAGGCATACCTACAAATCTACTTATTTGTTGTTTAGTTTATTTTCTTTCATTCTCTCTTTTTATGTAGTATTCATTAGGTACATGTAGAATAAATAAAATCATAACTATTTTACTTTGGATTTTGTGTGAATTTAATGTGTGAGATCTTAAAAGAAATTGGCCCAAAATGAAGGTAGATTTGTTGCAGTGTTGGGACTTTGGATGTGCTTAACTGTTTTCTCTAATGTTGCAGCATCAATTCTATAATCTACTAATTCTCTAAGTTTGCATTTATGGTTATTCTCTAAATGCAAGAAGAAATGTGTCTAATTTAAAACTTTTACTTTGGAGCATGTGTATGATTTAACATATACTCATGAGAAATTCGCTTCTTTTAAGTTAGCGTACAATATAATACAAATGAAGAATGAATCCAATCTTCATTACTTTTACATTTTCTTATTGTTCACTCTCTCTTAATGCATGATAAAAACTCTATGCCATTGGTACCTTGCCTCTTTTGTTGATTGCTGTATATACAGTGCCTGAATCATAGTAATATTGGTATATTATAGTCAAGTGAATTAATGGCAAAAAAGAATACAAATATGAATCCATACATGACTTGATTAAAGAATATTTTTTGGAAAGCTTATTTGAACAATTTATAACCCAGATAAATGTGTTTTTTCATAATTTTGTGTTCTTTCTTAGAGGACATTACAAGTTCTACTGCCTGATCTTGCTGCCAAAGCAAGCCCTGCAGCATCTGCTCTCATTCGAACTTTAGGAAAACAATTAAATGTCAGTCGTCGAGAGATTTTAATAAATAACTTCAAATACATTTTTTCTCATTTGGTTTGTTCTTGTACCAAAGATGAATTGGAACGTGCCCTTCATTATCTGAAGGTATTTGAATATTTGTATGTATTTTATTCTTTTATTTAAGTTAACATTATTGGAAAACTATTGTAATATTGTAATGAAGGAATGTAAGTAATGTAAGGAAGGGCAGTGAGTAATTTATGACATACTATAAGAATATGTACAGTATTGTTATGTTAAATAATCACTGTCCTGGGAGGATTCTAAATAGAATTGTTCTTTTGATATTTTCTCTGATCATTTATCATAATGGAGTAGAATAGTCATCCTTTTGTGGGTGAGATTGTTATATAAGCTTTAGTAATTTTGTGCTAACTACAGTTGTAAGTTAGCTGATAATGTACAAGTAATTATAGGAAGAGACAACTACCTTTAACCATATGTTTGGTTTAGGTACTTGCTGCTATGATTATAATTTGATTATAATTCTTCCTAATTTAAATTATTAAAATTTTTTAGGGGCTAGAGATGATCAGTGGTTAACAGCACTTGTTCTAACAGAAGACCCAGGTTCAGTTCCCAGCACCTAAATGGCCAATCATATCTTCCTGTTACTCCATGTGCAGGAGATCTGATGCTTTCTTCTGACCTCTGTGGCACCAAGCACCCATGGACACATACATACATTCATACACATAAAGATTCATACACATAAAAAGAAAATAAATTTGAAATTTTTAGTGTGGGAGGGGGTATGCATGCTTATGGGCCACTGTACATGTGTGGAGGTCAGAGAACAACTTTTGGGACTTTATTCTCATTTCATATGGGTTTAGGCTGTTAGGTTTGTGTGCCTTGCTAGTTTTTTAAGTTTAAAATTACAGCTTTGACTTCTTGGTTTTACATTAACAGTGTCTTTAAGAAATATAAGACTGTGGGAACAGAAAACCTTAATTTCATTTTTCTGTAAGAAGACAACAGATCTTTTTTCTCTTGAAGACTAGTAACTATTGTTTTCATTCATCTCAAGAGCATTAACCTGTGTTATAGAAACAGAATAATACTATTAATAGAATACAAATTACATGTCAGAAACTTCTCTGTCCATATACTATCTGGGTTATTTCAGTTCTTTGGCAAGAAACAGGTAATACAGCTCATCTCTTATACAAAATGCTTGAGACTAGATTTCAGATTTTTTTTTTTGCATTTTGGAATATTTGCATATATATAATGAGAATGAGACAAAGTCTGAACACAGAATTCGTTCATGTTTCACATACATCTTAAATGTATATCTCAAAGCTAATTTTATACAATATTTTCAGTGTACCCACATTTTTACTACATCCTGTCATTTAAAACCAAGTATGGAATTTTCTGCTTCTGTTATCAAAAGAATTGGTATTTGGTTTTTCAATTAGGAATATTTAACTAGTGTTTTGTTTTACAGGTGATGAAACTAAGGCACTGAGAGGTTAGCTTAGGTAACTTGTCCAAGTTACAGGACAATTTATAAGTGACAGCTAGAATATAAATGCTAGGATTCTGACCAAAAAATCTGCTGTGTAGCACTTTCCTTTGTCTGCACATATGTAAATACTATGTTGCTGATGTAAAAAAACCTTAGGCAAACATAGGACTTTTTCTTTGTCAAATTTTATTTTAAAACTAAGTCTGATCACTGTTTTTCATTGCATACGGCCCATGGGAGACCTATCGAGACAACAAAATTAGAATCATTTGCCAGTGTCTTTTCTTAGTACAATTAGTAAGCTATGCCACCTGACTCAGAGCTCTTGGTTTATAAATAACATGTTAAGAATCAATGTACTTATTCCTGGATGCTAATATGAGGAAAATAATTTTAAAAATATTTTTAGAATGAAACAGAAATTGAGCTGGGGAGTCTGTTAAGACAGGATTTCCAAGGTTTACACAACGAATTATTGCTACGTATTGGAGAACATTATCAACAAGTTTTCAATGGTTTGTCAATACTTGCCTCATTTGCATCTAGTGATGATCCATATCAGGGACCACGAGATATCACATCACCTGAACTAATGGTAAGGAATATGGTATTTGGTTTGTTTTTTTTCTCCTTTTCTGTAGCTTGCTTATAAAGCTGAGGAAACTCCTTTCCCTCATTTTCTAAATATAGGTATTTCTTTAAAATTATAATTGAGATAGAAAAGGATAAAGTTGCCTGGCCATGCTGGCACATGCCTTTAATTCCAGCACTCAGTTGGATCTCTGTTCAAGGCCAAAATAATCTACAGGGTGAGTTCCAGAACAGCCAGAGCTATACTGAAAAACCCTGCGTGAAAAAGAGAGAGAGAGAAAGAAAGAGAGAAAGAAAAGGGGGAGGGAGGGAGGGAAAGAGGAAGGATGGAACAAAGAAAGAAAAGGTTAAAATTGTATAGTCACAGATGTTAGCTACATATGGTATCTTTGATAATGTGGATTTTCAGGTGAATTTTATGATTTCATTTTTTCCCTAGGTTTCCCCAACTCCCACCCCCAGCCCCCTTAACACCTGGCTGACTTAGAACTCACTTTATAGACCTGGCTCTTAGAGATCTTTCTATTAGTCCTGGGATTAAAGGTGTGCAGCACTACCCCTGACATAATTTTATTTCTTCACTAAGCGATCAACAAGATTATTTCTCTTCTCTAATTCATAACTATGTGTTAGAATATATTTAGAGCTTTCCCTTCATCTTGTTTTCTCTTACAACTAATCCTTGACAAGGCAAGCTAAGTTAAATCCATTGTTGGAGTATAGGAAAGATGTGTTTCCTTTTTTATATCTTCTACTTTTGTTGTTTGCTTGCTCCTTAGTTCTGAGACAGGGCCTCATGAAACCCAGGCTAGCCCTCAAAGTCCCTGTGTAATTGAGAATGGCTTTGAACTCTGATCTTTTGACTTTGTTTCTGAGTTCTGGGATTATAGATAGGTCTGTGCCAACATATCCATCTTTCACTTTACTCTTTATTTTTCAGCTGTATTTTTTTCATGTTGGAGATATTTGTGATAGTGTAACTGGCTTTGCCCTATTATCATTATCTCATTTGATCTCTTGCTTTGATAATGATTTTAATGATCCCATTGTTTACATTCTTTTTTCTTTTTTTGTTGTTGTTTTTTGGGGTTTTTATTTGTTGTAGTTTTTGTCTTTTCGAGTCAAGATTTCTCTTTGTGTAGCCCTGGTTGTCCAGGAACTTGCCCTGTAAACCAGACTAGCCTCGAACTCAAGAGATCCAGCTGAGTGCTAGAACTAAAGGCATGCACCACACCATGCAGCTCATTGTTTAAGTTTCAGTTCATACTTTTAAATTTTGAGCTTTGAACCTATGGGTTTATATAGGTTAGATCCTAGGAGGAAATAGATGGCATGTACACAAATGTTTATCTGAAAATATATTCAGTGAATAGTGTTATTTCTGATGTAACAGACCAGACTAAAGTAGCCAAAAGGGAATGTTAAGGGACCCAGTTTGCAATGCTGAGGACCAAACCTAGAGCTTTGTACTTGCTAGGCAAGTGTCTTAGTTAGAGTTTCTATTGCTGTGATGAAACATCATGATCAAAGAAACTGAGAGGGAAGGATTTATTTGGCTAACACTTTCATGTCACATAAAGTCAGGACAGGAACTCAAGCAGGGCTGGGACCTGGAGCTAGGAGCTGACTTAGAGAACAGAGGAGTGATGCTTGTTGGCTTGCTCCCAATGGCTTGCTCAGCCTGCTTTCTTGTAGAACCCAGGACCCCCAGCCCAGGGATGGCATCAACTCACAAGGGTCTGGGCTCTCCCCCATCAATCACTAATTAAGAAAATGCCCTACAGGCTTCTTTACAGCCCTATCTTATGGAAATATTTCTTTCATTCTTTCTTTTAATTGGTTTTTTGAGCAGGGTTTCTCTGATATAACTCTGGCTGACCTGGAACTTATTTTGTAGACTAGGCTGGCCTCAAACTCAGATCTGCCTGCCTCTGCCTCCTGAGTGCTGGGATTAAGGGCAGGTGCCACCACCGCCAGGTAAAGGAAGTATTTTCTTAATTGAGATTCCCTCCTCTCAGATGACTTTGGCCCATGTCAAGTTGATATCCAGCACAGCAAGTGCCTTACCATTGAGCTATCTATGTGTAAGCCTCAGCCTCCAAAGAAATCTTGATCATTCTTCCCTGACTTTGTTTCCCCTAATCTTCTCCACTTTGGGCAGTGGTACTTTGTACCATTATCTATCTATCCATTTGCTTCAACCAAAACCTGAGAAGAATGTATTAACTCTTCAAATTGAATCTGTAAAACTTTATGCCACAATGTTCTATTCCACTCTCTTGTTCAGCTCTTCTTTTTAATCTACTTTAGTTTTATTTTCTTTGTCTCTTAAACATAGCAAACTTCCTGACTTGAAATTGTTGGCTTTAGTTTGTTTCTGTACTTATAACAATAATTTCCTGGATGTTTTTCACTCTTCAGATTTCAAAGTTTCCTTATTTCTTCCCAGCTAAATTCATTAATCCATTTTCTATCACATGCTCATGTTTATTTGCTTGTAGCCCGTATCACAACCATATTTATGTGTGGTTTTATTTAATGCCTCCTGCTAATTTGCTTATTTTTATACACCTGTACCTAGCATGATGGTTTAGAAACTCATGTATTTGGTGAATGGCAGATATACATACTCAAAGCATTGTTTGTCTGAATGCCAAGAATTTTAAAATTAAAATATTTATGTAGAATTGAGTTCTACCCTTATCTACATTTTATTTAAGAACATAGACTAGAACTATATAATTAGTGAATTGTATTTTTTTATGCCAAAGTTTAATATCAATCTAAATCAGAAGGTTACAAAATACATATTATGGAGATGCTGTGATGAAACCCAATACTTTGCTAATCTAAAAAAAATTAATGATAATTTTTTTTTTTTTTAAAGTACACAAGCCAGAAGGTAAATTGGGGCCTGAAAAACAGATGATTTCTTTGCTTGGCAAGAATTTCTGTATGCTAGAGAGACATGTGGAATAGATACCTAACTCCTCTTCACTGTATACTAGTACAAACTCTTCCTCTTTTGCCTTTATTACCGTATGTAACCCTAAGGTAACCTGACCCAGGTGTCTCAACATTAAGCCATTCTACCCTGGAACATATTTCAATTATCATTCATCAGTAGCTCTTTTTCTTGCCATTTTTCCTGCCTGATAAAGTTTACTGGTAGAAGTGAACTTCTGCCTATTAGAAGTTCTGTAATAAATCACCAGTTCAGAGGGAAAGAAAAGAAACACTTGGCTATATATAAAATATAGTATTTTTTTCTTAAAATCCATAGGCTGATTATTTGCAACCGAAATTGTTGGGCATTCTGGCCTTTTTCAATATGCAGTTACTGAGCTCCAGTGTTGGCATTGAAGATAAGAAAATGGTAAGTAGTGATATTATTTGAATTCCAAGGGGTTAAAATAAAATTCATATTGAATATTCGGGGAACATGAGTTCTGCTTCTAGCTATAAACATTCAAATATAAAAAAATCATTAAACAAGTTGTGCGTGGTAGTTCACACTTGTAATTTCAACCTGTGGAAGACTGAGGCTGAAGGGCAGCTGAGAGTTTGATGCCAACCTAGGCTACATAATGAGTTCCAAGCAAGCCTTAGCTAAGTGAGATTGTCTGAAAACAAACAAAAACAACCAAAGTTGCAGCTCTTTCACTAATAAGAAATAGTAAACCCATCTCAAACTGGCCTAAAAATTTTGTTGGCTCTTTTAACTAAATATGCAAAGATAATGTAACTTCTGCCACAACTTGATTATAGATTCAAAGAACATTTCAGAATCAGTATCTTTGGTAAGATTCACTCAAGTTAACTCTATCCCTTTGTTGTTATAGCTCAGGGTGTCTTTGAACTTATGGTAGTCTTCCTGCCTCACTTCTTTGTATTAGGATTATAACAGCCACCTCGTTCAGCTAGCTTTATACTTGTCAGGTAATAATACCTATGGCTGCAGGCCCATGCCATCATAACATCCAACCCAGTGGAGGACATAAGCCAGCAGTAACTGAGAACTTGAATATCAGTTGCATAATTGAATTTTATTTGTTTACCTGGGCTTGATATTGGCATTTCTTTTTTTAGTGTGTATGTATGGTTAGCATGGTTGTGCAACAGTGCTCAAATAGAGGTCAGAGGACAACATGCAAGAGATAGAACTAGGTTGTTAGGCTTAGCAGCAAACATCTTTATCTTGAGAGCCATCTTGCTGGCCCAGTGGCAGCTTTTATTTCAGTATGCATGCCCCTTCTGATAACTCTTAAGGATACAAGTAAGATATACAGTAAAATTTAGCTACAAATTCAAATAGTCAGTGCCTGTTATTTCAGTGTTAACTAGTAAATTTTCAACAACTTCTATTCCCCTTCCCAAACATTTATGCCAAATGAGAGAATTAATCACTTTAAGTCTAAGGAAAGTACAATTTATGTTATGAGCCATAAAGAGCTTCCATGTTTTAGTACATGTATTGATTAGTTTTATGTCAACTTGACAGAAGATAGAGTTGTTGGAGAGGAGGTGGTCTCAGTTGAAAAATGCTTCTATAAAATCAGACTGTAGGCAAGCCTGTAGGTCATTTTCTTAACTAGTTATCCATGGGTGAGGACCCAGCCCATTGTGGGTGGGGCCATCCCTGGGTTTAGTGGTCCTGGGTTCTATAAGAAAGCAGGCTGAGCAAGCCATAAGGAACATGTCAGGAAGCAACACTCCTCCATGGCCTCTGAGTCAGCTCCTGCTTCCTGCCCTGTTTGAGTTAATGTCCTGACCTCCTTCAGTGATGAATAGTGATGTGGAGGCATAAGCCAAATAAACCCTTTCCTGTCCAAGTTGCTTTTGGCATGGTGTTTTAATACAGCAATAGTAACCCTAACTAAGACAGTACATGCATAAGATTAAACAGAGACTTTCTTTACCTATTTATTAGAAACTATAACTGTAGATGAAATCCTTATTCTGTTTCTATTCTAAGTATATCCATCAGTTGTTTGTTGTATTAAATTCATAACATCTTGAATTTACTATCATTAAGACCATTATTGACCATTATGAGGCATTCTATTTAAATTATTTTATAAGTAACTTAAAGTTCAATTTATATCTGAATTTATATTAGTGGTATGAGATATATTTGAAGAAAGTAAATTATAGATCATATCCTTAAGATTTATTGTTTTAGAGGGCCACTGAACCAAAATAGCAGAACACCTTCAAGGGCAACAAAAATAAGAACTCAACTGTGCTTTTCAGATTCTTAGTTCCTATGTAAGTTGACAAAAAAACTGGCCACAATTTGTTAGACCTTTTGTGTCATGCCCATTGATACCTTACATTTGGCTTGGAAGTACTTGTTTCTACCACTTGTCTGCTTCTGCCATCTTGTTTATAAGTTCTGTTTTTAACCACTACTTTCTTTATAGGCCTTGAATAGTTTGATGTCTTTGATGAAGTTGATGGGACCTAAACATGTCAGTTCTGTGAGAGTCAAAATGATGACCACACTGAGAACTGGCCTTAGATTCAAGGATGATTTTCCTGAGTTATGCTGCAGGTAAATTCTGACTTAGTTGATATGTTTTCTTGTATTTCTGGGTAACACTAGCCAGCACAATTGATCCCTTTTCAACTTGGCTCACAAATCACATATTATCATAACCTTTCTTGTTCATCCCCAAGATGTCATGTTAATGTCATATATAAAGCATTCTAACTTTTAAAAGTCCCAGTCTTTAAAATTCCTAAAAGTTCAATTTCTTTAAAACATTTAAGTCTCTTTAGAATTCCAAAGTCTCTTAACTGTGACCTCCTATAAATTCAAAACACACTTTCTTACTCTAAGAAGGAAGAACCAAGACACAGTCACAATCTGAACAAAGAAAAGCCAAATTCCCCACAGTATCAATAACTCAGTGTACAATGTCTGGGATTTACTCATGCTCTTCTAGGCTCCAAAGGGTTTGGGCAGTCATATTCCTCTGGCTCTGTCATTCACAGCACATGCAGCTCGTCATCTAGACTCAGGCTGGCTCCACTTCACAGCTGCTGTTGTCTTGATAGTTGTCCCATGGTACTGACATTTCTAAAATGCTGGAGTCACTGCTTGACTGGGCTGTACCTTCACCAGTAGCCTCTCCTGGGCTCTCTTTAGGGAACCTAACCCTGCCACATGGCACCAGGCCTCAGCTACTCTACCATGACCCTTTCATTCCTTCAACATCAGTACCTCTTGGATGACTCTTTCACTACCAAGTTCAGCTGCCAACATGCAGCCTTAGCTCATTTGGAGAACTCACAGGTTCTGTGTGCTGGCCCTGAGGAAATATTCCCAGGTTTATGATCGTCAGTGGTGCTAATCTTTTTTTAATCAATGCTAATTCCTCAGCTTCAGCTAACCAGAATCAGTTGTACCTGTTTAAACAAAGGTATTACTTCAGTAATGCTGGTCTCTTGTTAATTATAGTTGATCTTCAGCTTCAGCTGACCAGAACTACAGATTCTTAATTCAAAATATCAAACAGCCTCAGAGTTTTTAATTCTATCTGAAGCTTAGTGTGGAGGGAACCAGCCTTTCCCACAAATGGGTTCACAGAAACCACGCAGGCGGGAGTACGAGCAGGAAAATGAGGAATGACAAACGAACAGGGTAGTTCGTTCTTTTATGGGACCCGAGGAAATGACATGCACAATCGCGCTTTAAAATGACACGGGGAACGTGCTTTAGAAGTAAACCGCAGGAGCGTTTTTAATAGGAGAATTAACAGTATACATATTAAGGAAAGAGAGGGGCAAGAGAGAGAGACTGACAATGCAATGTGCTTTGTCAGTGGAAAAACCACACCAAGAAGAGAAGGAGGGAGAGACTTACAATATACATTACCAGGGAAAGGGCCACACCAGAAAGAGAGAGAATTGCTTTGGGAAGAGGTTTAAAAAGCCAAATAGTTTTTTGATATGCAGATGTTGCTCAGGCCTTCAGAGGTTTCATAGGTAGATGTAGTCACGCCCAGGATGGGAGTTGGGAGTCCTTCCTCCTGCGACTTATCATGTTGGCTAAGAAATAACATTTGAGTTAATACTGTTAGCTGAATAATATCTCCATCTGCCCCAGAACAGAGTGCCATGTAGGCCAAGAAGGTTTTTATTTTACAGTTTTTAGCTGTTTGGTGCATATTTATTTTTTCTCTATCTAGGCCCCTTTTGCTTCTATCTGTTACTATCAATATGAATGGGTAGCTTTACACATGCCAGGACTTAGAAGCCTGCAAGATATTTTACAAAGACAATTACTTTTGAGTAAAAAATGGCTGCTTTTCCTTCTCTGCTAACACCGGCCAGCTAAGGTATTACTAGGCCATGCAGACATAATGAAAGACTTTTGTCGCCATATCAGCAAAGGGGAGGAAGGGGCAGAATGGCTGGTAAACCGAAGTTCCCCGCTAGGGAGTCTGGAACCTTGTCGACAGACTTCAACCTCATTGCCAGGGTTTTAGGGCTCCAGCATATTCCCCCTTTCCTTTTACTTTAGCTGCATGGTTCGGACATCCACCATCAAAGAATTCATGGCCTTTCGGAGCTGGACGATGATTACTGGAAGAGAAAATGCCAATAATAAGAATAATGATACAGCGATGGCTGTATTAATTGCAAGGCTATGAAATTTAGTGGATGATAAAATATTTTGTACCGTCCCAGCAAATGGGAAGCTACCTTATCCATGGAGGCTGAGCCTATTCTGGAGGAGCTAATACTAGTCACTGTTAAATAATTATTTCAAAATAGGCAATTATATATTGAACTGTATACACCTGTTGAACAAAAGCAGCTTTATAAACTAGGCATTCTTCATCTGCACTGCACTTTATATACTTATCTTCCAAGCTCCCGCAGAATAGCCCATTGCACTCTGAGCACTCAATTACCTTTCCAGCTCAAAGTTCAAATGCCACCAGTCCTTCCCAAAACACAATGGTCACATCTGTCACAGCAATAACCCATTATTCTGGTACCATTTTATATCTTCATTAGGATTTCTATTGATGTAATAAAACAACAAGAGTTTATTTCAGCTTATAACTCTCAGGTTACAGTCCATCACTCAGTGAAGTCAGGGCAGGAACTCAAGCAAGGTGGAACCTAGGGGTGGGAACTGAAAGAGAGGTGATTGAAGAGTCCTACTTATTGGATTACTTCTCACAGCTTTCTTAGTCTACTTTCTTATACCACCCCAAACCACTCTCTGAGGGGTCGTACCATCCCCTTTGGGCTGGGCCCCCCAAATCAATCATTAATCTAGAAAATATACTAAAGGCTTGTCCACAGGCCAATTTCCTAGGAGCATTTTCTCAATTGTGATTCCCTCTTCCCAGGTGACTCTAGCTTGCATCATGTTGACATAAAATTACTTTATACTTCTGCATCTTTCTTCACCCACCTCTTTCATCTTCCATAGTTCCTAGGCTGGCCTGGAACTTTCTGTGTGGTCAGAGCTAAAACAGAGATTGGTATGTGCCACCACGTCTGCCTTTTCATTTTCATGTGCCATACTGTTACCTCAGGTTCCTGGTTTCTGGAATTACAGGCCTGTACCAATATGCCTGTCTTTGATTTCTCTTTTCTTTTTTTAAAGCAGGGTATCATATAACCCAGACTGGCCTTAAATTCAACTAATTTAAGCTAGTGATGATCTTGAACTCCTGATAAACCTCTCAAGTGGAATGACAGGCATGCACCACTAGGCCCAATTAGCCCTCTTTTTAAAAGCAGTTAGTCCTTCATTTTCAGGGTTGGGGAGAAATTGTGACATCCTGATAAACACATGTAAGTTGAAAAATATCACAAATTGGAACTTTTCTGTATTTTGTTAAGACACTGTCTTGCAATAGCAAATATATTTTATAGCTCAGGGTGTCCCAGAACTCAACAGTCTTCCTACCTCAGCCTTCCAAGTATTGAAATTATACTCATTAACCACCACGCCTGGACTGAAAATGCGTTTTTATAATGAACCTAACGTACTATATACAATAGCTTAATGTAGCCTGACATAAAATGAGCTCAGAACACTTACAATAGCTTTCAGTAGGCCAAAATCATATAACACAAAACCTATTTATAATAAAGTATTGAGTATCTCATGTAGTCTGTTGAATACAGTAATATGCTGTTAAGAATTATATCCATTGATTACCTAGTTACATGAATCCTATGACTAGAAACTATGGCTTGTTGTCACTGCCCAGCATCACAAGGGAAAATTGTGCTATATTATTAGTTCATGAAAAGATGAAATTCAGTTTTATTTTAAAATTTTGTTGAGAGTCTTACATAGTTAAGACTGAACTCTGTGCAGTTACTAGACAAGTGCTGAGATAAGAGATATGCATTACCACATCCAACTTCAAAGTACAATTTATTCTGAATGTGTATATACTTACAGCATTGTAAAGTTAAAATTGTTTTTAAGTTGTTCTATCTTTATGGATTATCTGTGTAAGCAAATGCTTAAATAAGTAACATTTAAATTTTCTTTTGTCTTGATCCTGTCCCAAAATACTGTTTTCACCTGGTATTCATTTGTTTGGTGTTCTTAAGTTTTGTTTGATTTAGTATAACTTAGAGATCACGATAGATAGATAGATAAATAGGTATAGATAGATATAATCTTTATATCAAAAGCTACTTTAATCTCTTGTATGTATATATCATTCAGCTAACAACTAATTGATTGTACTTTAGCAATATAAAAATACTTTGAATCAATTTTTGTTTTTTACTTAGAGCCTGGGACTGCTTTGTTCGTTGCCTGGATCATGCTTACCTAGGCCCCCTGCTCAGTCATGTCATAGTAGCTTTGTTACCTCTCATACAGATACAGCCTAAAGAAACTGCTGCTATCTTTCACTATCTCATCATTGAAAACAGGTATTGTAACTGAAATTAATCATAAAATAGTAACTTTCTGTGTGTGTGTGTGTGTGCGCGCGCGCGCGCGCACACGTGCACACATATCTTCCTCAGTCATTCTCCATCTTGTTTGTTGTTATTATTTTGTTTGTTTGAGATAAGGTCTCACTATGCAGCTCTGACTGTCCTGGAACTCATATAGACAAAGGCTGGCCTCGAACTAAAGAGATCCACCTGCCTCTGCCTCCCAAGTACTGGGATTAGATGGCACCATCTTATTTTTTGAGACAAAGTATTTTAAAACCTGACTGATTCTTCTAGTCTAACTAGCCAGCAAATCCCCAAGGATCCTCCTGTCTTTGCTTCTTTGGCACTGGGGTTACAGGCATATGCTTTCCTATGGTTTCTGGAGATCCAACTCAGGTCCTCATGCTTACACATGTATTTTTAAAATACATGTCACAAATATGTTGCAAAGGATTAGGATTACTTTGAAAATGTGGGGTTATTATTTAAAATATAGGATCATTGAGTAAATTAAAATTATTGGTATATAATTACTTATTGAATAGATAGATTTTTCAGTGGGAATTGTTTCTATTATAAATATATTTGAAATACATCAATTAAAAGATCAGCAATTATTTTTTTAATTTTTTTTTCTGATTTTTCAGTTGGTAAAGGCAATTTTACCTTTCTTCTCAATTAAATAAGGTACCCTGAGGAAGGTTAGGAGGAATATTCATCACTTTCTGCATCATAGTTTAGTTACTTGAAATTCTTTATTATTTCATTGCATTAACCTTTGAACCACTCTACTTTAGACTTTTATAGCATTTCCAATACTTTAAAACACATCTCTTTAAATGTATTATTTCACCATAGAAAGTTGTTCTCTGGTTTCTTTGTTTTCTAACTACTGAATTGTAGATTGGTTAACTTCACCTTTAAATCTAGACATTTCTTACCTATTGAATTTCTTCTCTCCTGATTACTATAGCAAGTAGCTGTAGTAGCTGTGGACCAGTGATAGAACAGACCACACTTTATCCCCTATTAAATTTTCATTCAGTCTGCTTCTTAACCTAAAATATCTTCTAACGCATTTTAAGCTTTTTTTCCTATTATTTAACTAGCTGCATATCATAACTCTTTTCTTCTGAAAAGTTAAAATGTAAGTACTACACATCTGCCCACCCATATGCTATTGCCATTCCTTTAAATTATTCCGATAACCATTCAGGCATGAAAACACAGAAGGAACAATTAATGTCTTTTTATTCATTGAAAATATGTTAAAAAAATTTTTAATTTTCTACATGCTAGGACAATAAAAATCACTAATATCTCTTCTCAGTTGTTTTTCAAATATTCCTATCCTTGTTGTTTGTTATAGAATAATTTTTCTGACTTTTTCATAAGAAACATTTTCTTTCACTTGGTGCTAGGTAGACCTTCTACCCTCCTGAGTAGATGAATTATTTTAGGTTTGTTTATTGGTTCATCCTTTGTCTAGCACAGGACTTAGGATTTAACAGCATACATGGTAGGTGCTTCTACTTTTTTATGTGATAATAAAGACTAGAATTAAAAATATGTTTAAACCTAGAAAGATTATTTATTATAATTTAAGCAACTAAAAAGTTATAGGATTTTTTGTATATTTTTCTCTAAAAATTCTTTATGAAAATTTGTATTTGGGGATTGATTTTCACTACTTCTTGCTATTATAAATCACTCCAAATGTGGTGTCTTGGAAATAGTATACCTTTATTTGCCTTGACTTGCTCATAATTTTGTAGGTTAGGCTGAACTCAGTTTATTATTTCTTCTGTTGGTCTCACTGGAAGTCACTGGTATAGCCACATTTGGCTAGCAAGTAGACTGAAGTGAACTCTTCCTCTCCATGTAGTGTCAGAGCCCTTCTCTCTGTGTGTCCTGTTCATTTTAATAACCAGATTTCTTGCATGGTGATTCAGTATTCTCCTGAGCACAAAAATGGAAACTTCCAGACCTAAGCCCTTTTTTATCCATGGTATATCTTCTACCACATGTATTTAGCAAACACATGAAAAGGAATTCTTATACCCGATCTGGGTTAAAGACAAGGGGAGATTGTGTGTGTGTGTATGTGTGTGTCTATATACTCACACACATATATGTTTATATATGTACACACACATATATCTACATACATATACATATATGTACACTTATATGTGTGTGTAAGTGTACATACTGAGAAACATGATTTATTGTGGGCCACTGTAAGACAGACTATCAAGGTTAATTTTCTTAGCTGTGGTTATTTGCCATTATTAGATATTTTAATTTATTTGTTTATTTTTACTTAATTTATGATACTAGGGATTGAGCCCAGGCCTCATACATGCTAAGCAATCACTCTACCACTGAATTATTGCTAGCACAATTACTAGTATTAATTTAGCTGTGACCTTAGACATGGCCAGGAAGATTACTTTGCATTTGAATAATTATTTTACATATGAATTATATTAACTTTACCTTCAACTTTTGCTTTACATTAATATTCTTGCAAATAATTCTTTTTAACTACTAGGGATGCTGTACAAGATTTTCTTCATGAAATATATTTTTTGCCTGATCATCCAGATTTAGAAAAGATAAAAGCAGTTCTCCAGGAATATAGAAAGGTATTTGATTTCTTTACTTATGGTATGAACAATCTTAATTACAAAATTGCTCCTCAATTCCAGTACACTGAAAAAAGATCTTTTACATTCAAAGCTGGGTGTGGTGGCTCATGCCTATAATACCAGCACTATGAAAGCAGAGGCAGGAGGATCTCCCTAAGTTTGAGGCCAGTCTGTTCTTAGTGAGTTCCAGACAAGGCTACATAGAGAAACCCCCATCTTAAAAAAGAAAAATTCTTTCAAATCATTGGAGATAATATAATCATGGTGATTAGATGATAGTACTATGAATCTATGGCTTGGGAAGGAAGTGTCATTTAAATTTTGTTTTGCTTTGTTTTGGAACAGTTTCTTATAGCTGAAGCTGTCTTCAAATACACTTATGTAGCTAAGCCTGGTCTTGAATACCTCATCTACCTGTCTAGCATTCCAAGTGTTGGAATTATGGTCATGCACTGCTACCACATCCTATTTAGTTTTAGCATTTAGGTGAGAGACACATTAGCATTAAATAGAAGCCATCCTCTGTACATTCCTGAAGGGAAAATGTGGGATGATTCCAGTTATATCATGCTATAAATCATAATATCACTGTGTCAGATCTAAATGTCAAATCTAAATTACAGACTCTCTGAAATTATGAAAATGCTGTGATTTCATAAAATTTCAGGACAGAAACTAGAATATTTTGAGTAATAAAAGGATTGAGTAGCATTATCTACAGAGTCCACAGACCTGGTTCAAACTCATTATGTAGCCTCTGTAAATTAGGGAAAGCTTATACTTCTTTCAAGAAGCACTTATTTTAGATAAATAATTTTTTATTCAGTTAGAAGAAAGGCTCTAGTTCTAAAGATTTTAGAAAAAATGGTTTCTTAAAAATACTGATGAGACAGACTTTGTGAAGAAAGTGATGGAAATTTTTTAATTGGGTTATAGTTTTCCTATTTTAACAGTATCTGGTTATATAGAGAATACAGGCCTTTCAAAGGTTGTTGGGATTGTTAATAAGGCATGTCTCTCTGTTCTTTGTATAGGAGACCTCTGAGAGTACTGACCTTCAAACCACTCTCCAGCTATCCATGAAAGCAATTCAACATGAAAATGTAGATGTTCGTATTCATGCTCTGACTAGCTTGAAGGAAACCTTGTATAAAAATCAGGTACACTAAAGTGATAGAATTCATATTATAGCAAAATAAAATAAAGTAAGATAAAAAAGTGTTGAGTCTAAAGAAAAATGATAGATTGCATTTTTGCTTGAGAACTCTGAAGATTTTATTTTATCCAAATTATCAGATCTGACTGGATAATCATTCCATGATATAAATGCTCTTTAGTTCATTCTCAAAAATTTGCAGAATTTTCTGTTGTTTTGAAGAGTCCTGATTTCATAGTTACATTTTGTACTACTGCATCTTCTTTGAATTTTTTATTTTTGGTGTGTGGTATTTATGTGGTGCATTCTTGTGTGTGCAGGAGTCTTCCTCTCTCACTGTCTGCCTTTAAGATGGTCTTGCTGTTTAGGTTAGGTTGGCTGACCAAGTGAGCTTCTGAAATCCTATCTTTGCCTCCCAAACTGGATTTCTAGCCATGTGCAACTGTGTCTCACTTTTTAAAGTTAGTGTTAGATGTTTGAACTCAGGTCCTCATGCTTGCACAGCAAACAGTCTTAACCTACTGAGCCATCTCCCCAGCTGTTATGATTTCATGATTTGAGTGTTTGTATATCAGCAGTTTATGTGAATCTTCTGACATAACTACCACATTGATTTCTGTCATATATCAGTGATTTTACTATTTTATAATTGGATTGGGCTAACTTTTTTAGATTTTGTTTATTTGATTTTGAGTAGCTCCAGCTAGCCTCAGAATTTGAGTAGAGCCTAAGATGGCCTTGAACTCATGGTTTTCTTCCCTCAGCTTTTGAGAGATAGAACTTATACCACCACATCCACATCTCTCTTTCCTTTTCCCCTTCTTCCATCCTTTCCTCTGTTCCTTTTTTCCATCCTTCTAGTTGTGCTGCTCATAGTAAAGTAATCTTTTTGGGCAAATTCCAGAAGGATAAGAAGATTGTAAGAAGCACAAATTAATTTTGATGGGAATGCAGAATTCTATTTAAAAGTCATATTTACTAATTATTACAACGCAGAGAAGAATTCATTGAAAATAAAACAGTAGACTTCTAGATTGTCCTGGACTAAAGATGAATGCCTGAATCAACTCCAATCTTTGCAACATCAAAAATAGCAACAAGGAGATTGCGTAAACCCAAACATAATCCACACTTTCAATATCATTAGAAGACAGAATCCTGAGAACTACAGGTTCTGGACACTCTGTATAAAGAGAAGGAGGACCAGAACTAGAAATCAACAGAAGAACATTTCACTCCCAGTATAACAACACTGGAAATGTTTTCTGGGTACTGGCTGCAGAAGAGAATGGAAAGTATATAGATGCTAAGGTCTCTGACAGTCATTGTCTCTAGAAGTAAAAGAATAGAAAGGAAGAGAAAGCACACTTTGGAGGCCTTGCTGTAAACAGAAGAAAGACAGGGGGAGACTTTAAAGGCCTTGTAATGCTAGTAAGAAAAAATAAAATGATGCTTTATTTTTAAACAATTAACTTCACTATAGGTATTTGTTTATAGGTTTTTATCTATAGGTATTTATTTATGAAATGTAAATCTTAAAGCCATTATACAATGCTTACTGTTGGAACCCATATGGAGGATTTACAATATGAATAGAAAAATTACATATAAGAAAGCTGGGTGTGGTGGTGCACGCCTTTAATCTCAGCACCGAGGAGGCAGAGGCAGGTGGTTCTCTATGACTGCAAGGCCAGCTTGGTCTGCATAGAGAGTTCCAGGCCATTCAAGGCTATGTAGTAAGTCTCTGTCTCAAAAAACAAAGAACAAAATAAAGACAATAAAAAAGAAATCCAATCATGGTGCTTTAATCCCAGCACTTGAAAGGCTGACTGAGGTAGGAAAGATTGCTTAAAACCAGCCTCAGGTATAGTGTGAGAACCTGTCTCAAAGAAAAAAAGTCTTTCAGTTTGTGAAAATTCTTTCTTAAAAGCAAACAAAAAGTAAAAGAAAACTAGATTTAGCACTGTAACCTAAATTAAGAATTTCAAATATTTGCAAGTTTGAAAAAATTTGAATGAGAATTTTTATTTTAATCAAAGAATGTGGGACAGATGGCTAACTAGCTAATAGTACTTGCTCTCAGTCATGAGGACCAAAGTTTAGATCCCAACAGCCACATAAAAGTCATGCATCCTCTGTATTCCTATAATTTCAGCTCTGGTTGGAGGAAAAAGAAGGATTGCTGGAGTTTTCTGGGTTTCAGCCAACCCTAGAAAACTCAAGACCCAGAGACAGGGAGACCTTGCCTCAAAGGAGTAGGTAGAAAGTAATTGAGGAGAGTACCCAGTACCCTCTTCTGGCCTCAGCATGCTACATATGCATACATTAAAGCATTAAAAATAATTAGTAGCTTAAGAATATACCAAAGCAATAGGACATTAAAATTTAAAAAGATTGAAGATAGAAGAATTTAATTTAATATATTGATATTTTTAAGCTCTCTAGTTTAGAAAACATGCTATAAGACTTCTGTATAAACTTTCTACTTTATTTTAGGAAAAACTGATAAAATATGCAACTGATAGTGAAACAGTAGAGCCTGTTATCTCACAGCTGGTGACCGTAATTTTGAAAGGCTGCCAAGATGCAAACTCTCAAGCTCGCTTACTGTGTGGGGAATGTTTAGGAGAATTGGGGGCAATAGATCCAGGACGACTAGATTTTTCAACAACAGAAACTCAAGGAAAAGATTTTACATTTGTGGTAAGTAATGGTAATTTGAGTGATACTATTTCTCTGTTTAGGGTTTTTTGTTTGTTTGTTTTGATTTTTTTTTTCCTGTATATGAGGGCTTTACTCCATGTGTGTCTGTACACCACATGCATGCCTGCTATCCACAGATGCCACAAGAGGGCATTAAATTCCCCTGGAATTAGAATTGCAAACAGTTGTGAGCTACCACGTAGGTGCTAGAAACTGAACCCAGATCCTCAGCAGGAACAGCCAGTGGTCTTAACTCTTGAGCAATCTCTCTTGCCCTTGAATTGAGTTTTATATATCCTATCTATACAATCTGAAATTTTAAGTAGATAGCATTAGCAAAAACAATAGTTTGAGCCCAATATAATGTATTCTAGTCTTGGAAACAAAGTTTACTAATCTAATTGTAATAATAATTAAGGCCTAATTAACTATCTAAAGATTAACATTTAAACATAATTAATTGCTAGTGTTTCAATAGAAAACTAGTTTCTCAGTGTATTGTAGTGATGTGTATATTTTAAGGAAATCAATGTATAACAATCAGTTTGTACTTTTTGCTGGTGTGTGTGTGTGTGTGTGTGTGTGTGTGTGTGTTTGTGTGTGCTAGGGCTTGAACTCAGGGCCTTGCTCCTAGGCAAATGCTCTCCCACTGAGATTATCAATGAAAAATGAAATTTTTGATGTGTTAGTGTACTTGGTGAATCTGAGTGGAAAGAATGCTGAAATTACCTTGGAGTGACTACATTCTGTAAAGCAATTCTCAGGCTTTACAGAATGTAGTTTAGAAACTGCTTTGAATACAATTTGCTTTTCAAATTTTATTATCATTATTAGTGTGTGTGAGAGAGAGAGAAAGTAAAAGGGAGAGAAAAGGAGGGAGATATATGGGCACATGTGTCATTGGACACAGGTAGAGGTCAGAGAACAACTTTGAGAAATTAGTTCACTTCTACCTTTAGGTGAGTTTTGAGGATTGAACTCAGGTCACCAGGTGTGCAGTATCTTTATCACCGAGCCATCTTGGTAGCCCTACAGTTTCCTTTCTGCCCGTTAAAACCAAATAGTACAAACTGTCCTAACTATTCTAAAATTGAATGATTTTGATAGCTTCATAATGTCCTAAGAAGATAAAGCATTTGACTTCTTAGCTGTGGATTATATTTTAGCCATGATACCAACTCAGTTTGAGCTTCACTCTCCTTTCCTCTTTCTCAATTAACCATGGATAGCACAGTAACATCTGAAGAACATTTATATGTCCATTATTAAATTATTATTATTGTGCTTTTGTTAAGACTGGAGTAGAAGATTTAAGTTTTGCCTATGGATTGCTGATGGAGCTAACAAGAGCTTACCTTGCATATGCAGATAACAGCCGAGCACAAGATTCAGCTGCTTATGCTATTCAGGTAAGCATGCTCAATGTAATAGCTGTTACTGACTTTATTTACTTATTTATTTGTTGCTAGTAAGAAAGTTACAAATTCCATACTTGAAAAATACTTAACTATCACCTTTTCACCTAAGTGATACAGATTCATAATAAATATTTTAGAGAACACAGAAGTATATTTTCTTGAATAAATAAGAACAAAGCATAATGACACATACATATGATAATGCCATAATGAAACCCATTATACTGTATGCTAGCCTACAAAATATTTGAAAGTATTTAATAGACTATAAATACTTTAATTTTTATTTATTTATTTATTTTTTCTGAGACAGGGTTTCTCTGTTGTAACTGTGGCTATCCTGGAACTCACTCTATAGACCAGGCTGTCCTCAAACTCACAGAGATCCTCCTGCCTCTGCCTCTCAAATGCTGGGATTAAAGGCATGCACCACCACCGTCTGGCTACTTTAAAAATTTTAATATATATACAAATACAAAATGTCCTTTATGCTAAATAATGTAAATATTATTTATGAGCTTCAATTTGTTTTTCCTGTGTTTAATGACCTATTTTGAGCAGTTTTCTGTGTCAGTAACATATCTAGTTCATTCTTTGCAGTGACTAAATGTTATTCAATATGAATGTAACTACAGTATATTTAAGAAATTGCTTAAAACATCTAGGTTGTTCCACTACCTTTATAGAACATGACTCATGACTCAGGAGCTAGGAGTGATTGTTCACATCAGTAATTTGAGTACAGACACAGAAGCAGAAGGAGCTCCACAAATCTTAAGTCTAGCCTAGTTTCAAGGCAGCCTGGTTTACATAATAAGGCTTTGTCTTGGAATATCCCACAAATTTTAAATTTTAAATAAAATAAATACTTTTAATTCCAGTACCCAGGAGACAGGCAGGTAGATCTCTATGAGTTCAAGATTTGCCTGAAGTGAGTTCAGGCCAGCCAGGGCTACATAGTGAGACTCTGTCTCAAAAAATAAATTCTAAAAAAGATTCAGAGAACATGTATTTTATACATATGTTAATATATTAGTTGTATAACTATCTAGACATTAAAATAAATCTTAGACCAAGTAATATAGTTTGCACTCATAGATTTTATTTTTATAGATTCACCAATTTGACAGCCCTGCCTTTTGTAAGAATTTTAAGTTAATTTTTGTGTGTGTTTGTTATAGCTATTCTCCCCCCCTTTTTTTGGGGGAGGGTGTTGGTTGTTACACAATTAAATCTGAAATTTACATGGAAATGTCTAGGTTATAGATATACATTTGGATGTTTTTGTTATGAGATGGCATTTTAAAATGCATCTAGATGAGATAGTCAAGATAAGAAGTACTAATTAAAAGATTCTATAGTTAATAGTGGTGCTTGCTTATGATCCCAGCTGCTCAGGATGCATAGGAGGGTTGCTTTAGCTAAGGTGTTTGAGGCCACCTTATTCAAGACTTACCTTGGAAAAGGAGAGGGGGTATTCTAGTCTTTGGTCCTGGGATGAGAAATTACAGAATAGACAAAGATGCAACAAACAAACCTCCAAAACAGAGCTGTTAGTGATGGTGGGAGAATATGGTGCTCTAAAAGATAAAAGTTAGGAGAAGTCTTCATCTTTGTGATCTGTATGAAATGCTGATCATAGCTATAATAATTTAAGAATTGAAAACTGTCCATTGACTGCATAGAGACAGAGGCAGTACTTGACCTTGACAAGGTCAGTTTCAAACATTTATCAAGAATTTATAGGAAGAGAGAAATGAAAAAAAAAAGCAAAAACCCAGCTCTTGAGGAACTTTGCTATCAAGCACAAGAGGAGAATGAGAGAGAAACTGAAGCATAAAGAACAATAAAGCTAGAAAAAAATAACAGTATTTCTATATTGCTTGGGAACAGGACATCAGAAAGGAGACGAAGTGAATTGAAGTGTTTTATCTTTTTTTTTTTTTTTGGTGTGGGATGTGAATGCTAAGTCTACCAACCAACTGAGCTATACAATGAGTTCTGATGCACTATTGTAAACAGACATTGTAAAGAGACATGGAATGCAGTGTAGAAGTAGGTTTAGCCTTCATTAAAAATAAGGACAGGAGCTGAGGATATAGCTCTGTTGTCAGAGTGCTTGCCTAACATGCATGAAACTAGGTTTGGATTTACAATATGCCTTGGCTAATATCTGTGATCCTAGTACTGAGGAGACAAAGGCAAGATGATGATAACAAGTTCAAGGTCATCATCACATAGTATATTTGAGGTCAGCCTCATAGAACAGATACATGAAACCCAATTTCAAAAGAACAACACAACCTCTTAAGAATAATCTATTGAGGCTGGAGAAATGGCCCACCTTACTCTTTTAGATGACTTTGAGTTTGATTCTCAGCACCCACATAGCAGCTCACAAGTATCTGTAATTCCAGTTCCAGTGCCTTTCCCTAGCCACCATGAATACTAAGCATGCATGTGACATGCAACCAAACACCTATACACATAAAATAATAAAATTTAATAAAGAAGAAGGAGCAATTCATTGTGATAACAATAAAGAAAATAGGTCATCGCTTCTCAGCCTTTTGGCTAAGATCAAGTGTAAAGAAAGCAGGTCATATGCACATAAGTAACTGGTATTGCCAGGCTCACATAGATTCTAGGAATGGAAGTTTGGGAGGTCTCCTAACTACTTCTGTTTTCTCTATGAAATTTGAAAAGCATCTGTATCTATAAGCACATTATTGGTTTGTTGGGGTTTTGTTTATTTTGAGATAAGGAACTCACTATGGAGCCCTGGCTAGACTGGAACTCACTATATAGACTTGGTTAGCATCAAACTCATAGAAAGCAGCCTATCTCTGCCCCCCAAGTGGTAGGATCAAAGTTGGTACCACCACACCCACACCCATATTGATGTCAACTTGGTGAATCTATAAAAATAAAATCTATCAGTGCAAACTATATTACTTGGTCTAAGATTTATTTTAATGTCTAGATATTTATACAACTAATATATCGTGCTAAAAGAAGAGGCCTTCTTTATTTTTTCTCATATTTTTAAGGTATTTGTGTGTGTGTGTGTGTGTGTGTGTGTGTGTGTGTGTATACACATGCACACGTACACTCATGTGCATGAACTTAGAAACTGGAGGTCAGAGAACAACTTGAGTCAGTGCTCTCTTTCTACCATGTGGGTTCTGGGTTTCTAACTCAGGTTGGCTGGCTTAGTAGCAAGTGTCTTTGCCCACTGAGCCATCTCACCAGCCCTAAGAAAGCTTCTTTTAAAGGGACTCTGCCAAACTAGAAAAAGCTGGATTCAAACAAAATTTTAATAACATTCTAAAGTTAAAAATTTAAGTACTTTGAGTTTTTTTTAATGCTGCCCTAGTTTTAACTTTAAAAAACTAAATATAAGATACATGATTTGCCTGATATTGCTTATTTCTTAAAATTATCAAAAAAACAAATATTTATCTATTGCACATGATTATTTTCAGTAGAACAGGAAAGAGTGCTATGTACTACAAGATATAATATCTTAAAATATTTGTCCAATTTTAAATATGGGTATTAATGACAGGGAGTTTATATCATAAAATCCTTCCCCCATACCTTGTTTTAAAAAATTAAAATCAGCCAGATGGTAGTGGTGCATGCCTTTAATCCCAGCACTCAGGAGGCAGAGGCAGGCTGATCACTGTAAATTGAAGGCCAGCCTGGTCTGCAGAATGAGTTCCAGGACAGCCAGAGCTACAACAGAATGAGTTCCAGGAACCCCATCTTGAAAAAACAAAAACAAAACAAACACACACAAAATTTAAATCTCTTTCTTCTCCCTTCCTTCTCCCTCCCCTTTTCCCCGTCTTTCTCTTTCTGTCTCACCTCCTCCCTCTCAGCTTTTTAAGACAGGTCCAAATTATGTATGTCTTTGTAGCCTCAAATTCTAAAGCCTGTTTCAGCCTCCTGAGTGCTGAGATTACAGGCATGTACCACAATGCCCGCCTTATTTGTTTTGTTTTTTTCTTTATGGGAACAAAAGTAGAATCAATCAATCTCTGGGCTTAGATAATAAGTTGGTGGTTAGGAGTCTTTTAATGTTTTGCTTGTTTGTTTGTTTCAAGATAGTACTTTGTGATGTAGACCAGGTTGGCCTAGAATTCCCTCTGTAGGCCATGGTCTCAAGTGTATAGCCTAGAATTTGTGGAGATCCTTGTATCTCACTCTCCCTAACCCTGGGGTTATAGATGTGCTCTCCCACACCTAGCTATGAACTGGTCTTTAAAATTTGCATACTGTTTAGGGGGTTTTAAGCTCAGTATTTTATATCTAGAAGTTAAGGTGTCTTGAGTTTATACACTCTTTTGGACTTCTAGCTGCTTTCATTTGAATTTCAAAGAAATCAGATTCTCAGGGTCAGGACCTGAGTTTATATCTAAATTGCAGAGTGAATGCTTAGATGTGTGTGGGGGATCAGTTCTTGGCTCCAAAAGAAAAAGTCTAAGGACTCTAATTTTATGAATATAGAAAGTTCTTTGTGTCACAAAATAGTTCTTAATTTCATGTTTTTATTATACATGCACTTCATAATCAAATATTGCCATAGTTTGTGACCCCAAGTAAGATACCTTAATGGTTTGGAGTATTGAAATAAATGTCCTAAGGAAGTTTAGAGTTTTAAAAGTTTTCATTTATCTGTTTCACTGTGGACTTACAAATGTAAAATATGTGTTTGTAGGAATTACTTTCTATTTATGACTGTAGAGAGATACAGAACAATGGCCCAGGTTTCCAGTTGTGGAAGAGATTTCCTGAACATGTCCGGGAAATATTAGAACCTCATCTCAATACTAGGTATGTATATTCATTTAAAGTATTTTTATAAAACTTTTTAATTTTGTAAATTTAATAATACCTTCATAGAATTTTTAACATCAAAAATATTTTTAGAGGCTGGGTCTCTCAATTAGTAAAGTGCCTGCCATGTAAGCAAGAGGATCAGTGTTCAGATCCTTTAACTCATGTAAACATAAAAAGCCAGACTTAGCAAGCAGCATGTACCTGAAACCCCATCAACAGGGGGAAGTGAGACCAGAGACAGGCAGGTCCCTGAAACCCATTTGTCAACCATCCCAGCCAAATAGAATTTGTCTCAAAAAATAAAAGTTGGAGAGTGATAAAAGAAAACACCCTTAGTGGTGGTACATGCCTTTAATCCCAGCACTCAGGAGGCAGAAGCAAGGAAGATCTCTGTGATTTCAAGACCAGCCTGGTCTACAGAACTTCAAGACAGCCAGAGTTACAACAGGTAAACCCTGTCTCAAAAAAACAAAAAAAAGAAAGAAACAAAGAAAAAAGAAAATACCCAACATTGACCTCTGTCTTCCCTCTGTTCCACACATACCTGCATACACTGCATTCACCATACAAATATAAAACAACAAAAGTATTTTAATTATGTTCTAGTATGTGTTTTCTATTGTGATTTATACACTTATTTATACTCGTTTCAAATGTGAAGTAAAGCCTGCTCCATTTGGTTATTAAATATTTAAGAATAACTCATTGAAGTTAAAGGAATTTTATTTCAGTTCAGCTGTCAGTAGTGCTTTGAAGCATCTACATTGAGTATGAGTTGATAGTTTTGTGTTCATTGCTTGCATGTGTGTATGAGGATGTACTTGTGCTTGTATGTGTGGAGGCTAGAGGCTGGTGTCAGGTGTCTTCCTGAACAACTCTCCCTTTCAAGACAGGATCTCTTCCTAAACGTGTAGCTTACCAATTAGGCTGGCCAGCAGACCCCAGGGATCTATTCATTTCTGTTTCCCCTCTCTGAGACTGCAGTTGCACAATTTTATATGGAAGGCAGACATCCAAACTCAAGTCCTCATAAACTAGCATTTGTAAATATTTTACCAGCTTAGTCATCTCTCTAGCCTTTAGATGTTACTTTTTCAAACTTTTATACAGCAATTTAAGTGTTTAGAACTAATGCAGAAACCCAATTAGAGATTTTCATCTTTCCTGATTTTTCATCATGAATATATTTGCTTCCTCTACTTTAAAAATGTGTCTTCAATTTAAGTAACTTTGAGATGAACAATTACTAATAATAAATTTTGGATTTTCTTTTAGACTGGAGGCTTTAATTTTAGGTACTTTGGGTCACATGATTATTAGATATGTGACCTTAAAGAAATTACTTCTTTGAACCCTAGTCAAGTACCTAAATGTCTATCTACTAAAATTCCTTATAAGAAGCCTAAATTTGCTTTTCTATTTTCTGGATAACTTTTTTTTATTATTGCCCTTTTTGGAAGCATTGTATTTTTTGTGACCGGTACTATTAAAGTCATAAGACATCAAAATGAAAAAAAAGATAGAATATATCAATATGGAGTCTAAAACTAAAATTTGGTTTTTCTTTTTTGGGGATTCCGAACTTTCTTCATTTCTTCTCTCTACCTCCCTTACTTTCATTTTTAACAGGGTCTCTACATGTTCTCCAAGTTGTCCAGGAACATGCTTTGTTACCCATCCTGGCCAGATTCACAATCTTATCTCCTTAGCCTTCTCAGTGCTAGTATTACAGGTGTGTGCTACCATACTCCGCTTCTCCATTTCTTTATTCTATATTCTAGCACATCCGTTTATTTAAGACTTCTTACAATCTACTAGAAAGTTTGAGGTCATGGATACCTAAGTCTGAGTCTTGGCCCTGTGTTTGCTAGTTTCAAAGTCTTGATTAAATTATTTAACAAATCTAAGTTCTAAGTTTCTTGTTTTTGTTTTCTGTTTTCTTCTGTTTGGTTGGTTGCTTTGAGACAGTCTCGCTATATAATTAAGGCTGACCTAGAACTCATTTTGTACCCTAGGCTGATCTTGAATTTGTGACAGTTTTTCTGTTAGCCCCTCCAGTGTTGGGATTACAGGTGCGAGCCACCTTGCTAGCTGTTTGATTTTTGATATAACCCAGACTAGCCTGAAACTTGAACTCCTCCTGCATCTGCCTCTAAAGTGCTAGAATTACAGGCATGTACCAGCATGCTTGGCTGCATGGTTTTCATTTTTGAAAATGGATAATTTTACTCATTTAATATTGATTACTAAGAATACAGAAGATAATAAAACATGAACAGAGTGGCTGACATTTAGCTGATATTCAGTAATGAATGTCTAATTTTAGTCTCAACTTGTTGAATAAATTCCTTGGGTTTGAGGAAGACAGTTTGTGGGAGTGTCTATTTTTACTTACAGGAAGTAAAAGTCAGGCTGGGAAATAGCTCGATTGGTAAATTACTTGCCTTGGATTATAAGATATAAGATTAAACCCCAGAATCCATGTGAAAAAAACCAATTGTGGTATAATCTAGCACTTGGAAGGCAGACATGGGGACCCTGGGACTTGCCAGATAACCTAGCATACTTGGCACTGCATCTGAGAAGACACTCAAGGTTATCCACTGTCCTCCTTATGCATGTACACATTTGCACCAGAATACACTCATAGGTACACACTAAAAGTAGAAGCCCACATTTCTGCCCACTTTTAGTCATGTACAAGAGTGACCTTAGGACAGTAATGAGAATTTGTATATGATACTTGCTTTTGTTAGTTTGGGGTTTTTTTGTTTGTTTGTTTGTTTGTTTGTTTTGGTTTGGTTTTTTACATATTTTACATTGTGTATGTGTGTGTGCACGTGTGCATGCACACGTGCATGCGCATGGATGCATGCACATGCTATGACGCATGTGGAAGTCAGAAGACAATTTGTGGGAGTTAACTTTCTCTTTCCCAACCTGTTGGTTCCAGGGAACAAGCTCAAGTCATCAAACTTGGCAGCAAGAACCTTTATCTGTTGAGCCATCACAGTAGCCCATGATATGATACATTTGTAACTCTGAGATTAGAAGAGCTTCCCAGACAGTAACATTGAGTTTCTTATATCTCAAAACCTAGATTACAGGTGTAATGCCTTTATTTGGAAGATTTAATTTTTAGAACCAGATAAATCAAACGCAGTTCAAAGTTGCCACAGAAATAATTTGTGAAGAAAACATGAGAATATGATTAGGCAGAACCTGGCTTATAGCTCAAACTCATTAATTTTTTAAATTAAATTCACATAATCATTTTAATCTTATAAAAATGTTTTCCTATAAAAGTTTTCTGTTTTAGTGTTATATTTGAGACTGTAGGATTTCTTGTTTTCTAAAACATGGAATATAAAAGAGCCTTGCCTTTCAAAAAACCCTACAGAAATGTAGTCAGTTGTGAAATGAGAGCTGTTTGAACATGTTTAACAAAATAGTGCTGAGAACAAAAAGGAAAGTCATATTGAACTAATGAGAAAGAATTTTATTTTATCTTATTCTAATAAAGGAGAGCTAAAGACACCAGCTGGGTTTACAGATTAGATTTTGAGAAAGAGTGATGGCTGTTTTTTCCTATGTGAAGTCAGAGGTACAGGAGATGAGGTCATTGGGCAAAAGTAACAGTAGACATGGTGTAGATAATTTAAAGAACCCTTATAATTTGAGTGAAGGAGAAAATTTTTTAGAAATTTAGTATTTGATTAAGTGGTCCAGCCAGACATTTATGTCAGTCATGATTATGAAATTTGAGGAAGAAAGCATACAGCAGTGCACTGAAATTGTCAATTAATGTGATAATCAATGAATTTGGTAGATGCCCAAAATGCAGAATAGTAGAGAATAATGTAACTGAGCAGCTTGGACTTGGCTGTAAGTTGGAAGGATTTGAGGGAGAGACATATTCAGATCCTAAGGTGTACCTGAATAGTATGTAAGAAAGATCTCCTACTCCATTCTTAAGACCCTTAAGTAACCAGGCAGTGGTGGCCCACGCCTTTAATCCCAGTGTTCGGGAGGCAGAGACAGGCCAATCATGTGAGTTCAAGGCCAACCTTGTCTACAGAATGAGTTTCAGGACAGCCAGAGTTACAACAGAGAAACCCTATCTCAAAACCAATAATAATAATAATACCCTTAAGTAATGGAAAAGTACTGTCTTTCACCAGAATTCAGCATGTATAAAACAGTACCTCTTCTCTGTGAAGAGGTGCTTATAACTTCTTATGCCTTCTTTACAATATTTTGAAAAACATATTTTTTAACAAATAAATTTTCAAAATTACAGATATAAGAGTTCTCAGAAGTCAACAGATTGGTCTGGAGTAAAGAAGCCAATTTACTTAAGTAAATTAGGTAATAACTTTGCAGAATGGTCATCATCTTGGGCAGGTTATCTTATAACAAAGGTAAGAAAACCTAGTTTAGAGTTTATTAAATGAATAGAACATCTGGAGGAATCTAGAACATATACCTGAATGAGTTGCACATACAACAGAAACAATATTTTGATACGATGAAAAATTTTGAAGAAAATGTTTACTAATAGTAACAAGTTTTTTAATTGTTTAATTAAAAATTATGCTAATTGCATTTTTGAGTAAAAAGGAAATTCTTTTATCAAATATACTATAGAATTAATTTATTGTAAAGCATCCGTTACATCTGTACATTTTACATTGTAAAATAATACCATTTAAGAGGATATTTAGGCTGACAGAAGTAGAAGTTAATATTTTTATTTTTGGGTTTACATATTTTTATGTAAACAAGATACATTACCAATTAATGAAACTTTTGAAAGAAGGCACACCTTCTATATTCTTATCTAAAAGTTATTTTAAAATGAAATTTCATGGAAAAATAACGGTATATTTGTAAAGTTTCCCTAATAATGAAATTAGTATGAGCTTAACTAACAAAATATACTGTACATTCTAAGAAAATGCTTAAAGCATGTTTAAAATTTACAACTTTTGCTTTAAATTTACATTTCTATTAATTAGTATTTTTAAATACCATAAATATTAAATGGCAATTTTAAAGCATTTTCTTTCACTTTTTAATAACACACAAAAATGTGTGTGAAATGTTGAATATTATTAAATTAACTATTTCTAGATCCAAGTATTTTATTTAGTTCTTTTTAAGTCAAAATTTTATTTCAAATAAAAAACCTTTAAAACATAATTGCAGATTAGATCATGCTGGTAACATTTGACTTTAAATTGAAAGCTGAAAATTGTATAGATTAAAGTATACATGTTTTGAACTATTTATGCCCAACTATCTAACTTTTCTATTTCCTTTATTTTTATCCTATAGTGTGTCATTGCATACTGCTTAAAGTACCAGCCACATACCTAATGTGTTGAGTCAGCATACTTTGATACTTCACTTAAGGAATTAGCACACTAAATTTAATAATAACTAACTAAGGTATAATTAGGAAAATTAGTCTATAGCAAAACATGGCACATTGAAAAAGAACTATAAAAGAGGTGAAGCCATTTATGCTAATGTAGCTAGCAGCTAACACTGCTTGCATGTAAAGTTTCAGTAGTTCTGGCATTTGGGATCAGTTAGAATAGAATTGTAAAACTAATCTTTCTTAAACCATTTGGGTTTACAGGTTCGCCATGATCTTGCCAGTAAAATCTTCACATGTTGTAGCATAATGATGAAGCATGATTTCAAGGTCACCATCTATCTTCTTCCACATATTCTAGTGTATGTCTTGTTGGGTTGTAATCAAGAAGATCAGCAAGAGGTGAGAGTTATTTTGTTTTCCAGACATGTGACACAAGTTCTGAACATGTGAAACTTAATTTCCCTAATATATTAGTATTAGAAGCTACAGAGTAGGGGCCAGCAAGATGGCTCAGTGGATAAAATGCTTACTGCGCAAGACCGACCTGAGTTTAATCTCCTGACTCCACAACAGAAAGAGAGAACTGAGCTCTGAAAGTTATCACCCTGACTTTCACGTGCACACCATGGAACACGTGTACCCACACTCACTTTCACACACATACATAAACAATAAATTCCAGCACTTAAGAGGCAGAGTGTCAGGAGCTTCAGGAGTTAGAGGTCATCCTTATCTACATAAACAGTTTGAGTCTAACCTGTACATGAGATCTGTCTCAAAAACAAACAAACAAAAAATCTATCTTCTGGCTTTAAAGAAATGTCCAATAAAATACAAAAAGCCTAATTATCTGTACATTTAGCTGTTTGCTTTGAAATTAATTATAATCACTCTTTTTTTTTTTTGTTTTGTTTTATCAAGAGTTTCCCTGTTTAACTCAGGCTGTCCTGGAACTCACTCTGTCGACCAGGCTGGCCTCAAACTCAAAGAGATCCTCCTGCCTCTGCCTCCCAGGTGCTGGGATTAATCACTCTTCTTAAAGCATTCTGCTTATTTGTCTGTGGGTGGGTGTCACATATGTTTGAAAGTGCCCAGGGAAACCAGGAAAGAGTATTAGGGTCCTTGGAGCTTGAGTTATAGGCAGTTGTGAGCTGCCTCCTGTATCTTCTGAACTTCTGTCCTCTCAATGAGCAGCAAGCACTTTTAACCACTAGCTCTTTTTAGTCAATTTTACCAGTTTTTCTTTCTCATTGATAAGCTGTATTGTTTGTTTTAATTATTAGTGTTTAATCTTATATCTAATATTAATAAAATGATACTATATGGATACATTACTAACTATAAATGAATTATTCAGGTTTATGCTGAAATTATGGCAGTGCTAAAGCATGATGATCAGCATGCTATCAGTACCCAAGACAGTGCATCTGATCTGTGCCAGTTGAGTACACAGACTGTGTTCTCTATGCTTGACCATCTCACCCAATGGGCAAGGCACAAATTTCAGGCATTGAATGCTGAGAAACTTCCACAAACCAAACCAAAAGGAGGTAAGGTTCATGTGTGAATATTTTCTTGTAATACCCACCAATTAACTCATCCTTGTATTCTAAAATTTAAGCATTAGTTAAATTAAATTTAAATTAGTTAAATTTTTTGTTTGTTTTTTTTAAGGCAGTGTCTCAATATGTACCCAGCTGTCCTAGATCTTGGTATGTAGACCAAGCTGGTCTCAAACTGAGAAATCCGCTTGCGTCTGCCTCATGAGTGCTAGGATTAGTTATATGCTCTATCATGCCTAATTAAACATTAGTTTTAGAGACTTTTATGCATTTGTTTGTTTTTGCAATACTGGGGCTGGAACCCAAGGCCTTATTAAACATTCTTATACAGGCCTTATACAGGCAGACATTCTACTACTGAGCCACAGCTCCAGCCAATGCACTTTTTTTTTTTTTTTCTGAGACAGGGTTTCCCTGTTGTAACTCTGGCTGTCCTGGACCTCACTCTGTAGACCAGGCTGGCCTTGAACACACAGAGACCTGCCTGCCTCTGCCTGTGCTGGGATTAAAGGCATGCACCACCACTGTCCAGCCCATAATATACACTTTTCACTAAGAAAAAACGATTAATGTATGTAAAATTGATCTTTTAAGTTCTTACTCTTATATCTGTGGACAAGACACATACCTAATTTTTCTTTAAATAAAGAAAATCCTTTAGGAGATTTTTGTGAGGATTTGATGAGATAATAATATATGAGATGTGAGCTGAGAACTAAATGATAGCGTGATACTGATTATGCTTCGCCTTACTGTTAACTCATTTGCTCCTTGTACCTCAGTGTATTGTGTTTGTGTATGTCATTTTCACATTTTTAAGTTTTAAATGTTACAAATGATTTTTATTTCACTTGGTTTATTTTCCTTGGCTCCAGTAGTATTTGTTACCCAGCAGAATCTGCGGACACCTTGAGCACACACTGTTATACTATACACAATATTAGAGCTACTATTCTGTAATTTTGTTTCTGTGTTATTACACCTTTTACTAACAAGATTAAAGAATCTTTTAGAGTTAAATGAATCTCATTAGAATTACCCTACCAGTTGCCCCTGTGATATAATCATTTGGTAGCAAGAATTACATTGATCACACAGTAATGAATACTCTTCATGTTTTGAACCACTTTTTTATTGCTCTTGCAGAACATAAATGGTTACAATCCTAGTGCTGCTGTTTATCCCTTAGCCATTCACAGAATTATCACATTTTTCTTGCTAGGTTTTGGGACTAATTTTTAAAATTGCCAATCTGATAATTACCACAGATACTTTCACTTAACAAAACTGTCAGTCTGTGAGCCCCTTCCTCTTTTTATCCATGTGTCTGTTAAGTACAATAGGTTATTGTTTTTTCTATATTTCTATATTTATATTTATATTACATTTTTATATATTTGCAAATAGCTACCTGTTTGCAGGAATGTTTCCTGTGGAGTATGATTAAGTAGCAATTAAATGTTCTTAGTACTGATTATAAAAATCTTACTGTTAAAAACAAGCACTAACTTTGCTATTATTTTCATTAACACTGCATTTAAAATTCTATATTAAGACTAACACTTAGAGGCAATGCTTATCAATAGCTCAGAGAACTTTTGCTTAGCATGAACAAAAGCCAAGACTCAATCCTCAGCACTGGGGTGGGGAAGAAAAAAACTTCTAAACTTTAAAATAAAAAGAAATCCTATTCCCTAATCCTGCATTTTCCTTACTAAATAATTGCATCTTATGAGTATTTTGTAGTCCTCAGTAATAAATAACTAATTTTTTAAAGCTAGTCTTCATATCTTTTTTAACATTTAATCATAGTTTTGCATTTACTCCTTACAGTAACCTATAAGGAAGGCAAGTATCAATATTTCTCTTTAACAGATGAGAAACAGGTTCAATGAGTAGAATTATGTCCACAGTTAAGTTAATACTAATGGTAGAATTGGAGCAGGACACTTTGAGCAGTCATCTTGTTCTTTGTTAAGGCCATAATATTAACCCTTAATGCATTGTGGGAGTCAAGTCCAGCTCTAGTCCACACGAGGGTTCTTCAGTCTCCGCGAAGGAGGACAAACCATGAAAGTTAAGACAAGTGAACGCAGTACTTCACTCTTCTATGGGAATCAATATGTCACGCCTTTTGCACCTTAAATGACATGCATAGACACACTTTTGTATGCTGATGCACTTCTTTTAATAATAAAAATAGAGAAATGAGAAGTTGGAAAAGTTAAGAGAGTAAAATTTAAACAATGTACACATTGGGGAAAAATTATAAGACTCCCCTACAGTCAGAGACCTGTCCTCACTGAAATAGCAAGACTGCTAACTCCTTATATAACAGAATGCAGGTGTTCAGGCATACATCAAAAGGGAACCAATGTGAAAGTATCTTTCCTCCTTACAGCTGCAGGCTTCAAGATTTCTCAATTATCATCAAAGAGTAAATGATACAATGACCAATTAGTGGTTGATGGGGATGTCACTGCTGATTTTAGGTCTGTATACTTTCTACAATAAAGGATGGCAGGCATTCAGGGGTGAATTATCTATTTGCTTTTTTAAGCTTGCTGACATACTATCTAGACTTCATTTCTGATCTTGACTATGGCTTTGTCTCTATGGGAAGGTCAGTTTTACCAAGAATAATTTTTGTATATCTACAGAAAGCGTGAATAGTTTTCACAAATGCCAAAAACTTGAAGGCCAGTAAGACTGTTACAATTACTTAGAGTTGAGATGGTAGTGTTCTTCTCCCAGCCAGCCCAGGAATTGATTTGAGTTTTCACTATTAGGCCAAATAGACAGTATTATTGATGAGAGGCTTTTGTCACCATACAGTAAAGATGAGAAACCGGCAAAGCAGTTGGTGGGCTTCAGACTCCCTAACAAAGGGAAAAACCAAGATCTTTGTCAAGCTGGTTATGTTCACAGCCTGGGTATCATTGGCCCTCAACAATGCATTTGTATTATTTCATGAAAAAATTAAATACTTCATCTTTTAATTTGTCTTTAACTACTCAATTTTTTTTAAATCTAGTATCAACTGTGAATTTTGAAGACTATCAGAGTGTAACTCGTTTTCTAGACCTCATACCTCAGGATACTCTGGCTGTTGCTTCCTTCCGCTCCAAAGCGTATACACGAGCTGTAATGCACTTTGAATCCTTTATTACAGAAAAGAAGCAAAATATTCAAAAGCATCTTGGATTTCTACAGGTTTGAGATTAATATAGTGAATTTAATGCTAAAAATAACATTGGAAGTCATTTACGGTGACATTCATTTTATTGACTTTTTCAGACCTGTTAAGTACTAAATATTTGTAATACTTTAGATACTTAAAGATAGTGGGAAGAGATTGAAACAAATTTGGTATAATATCTAAGTGTGATGATGCATGTATCCTGAAGAAGGAGCGCTCATACTTGATTAAAGTAGGAAAATGAAGGTTCCAGGTCATGACTATGATGTCTAATATAATGATAGTTACTAGAGGCATCTCCATTGAGTTTGGAAAGAGTGTCATGTATACATTGAAATGTCAGTTTTAGAATGACATTTAGAAATGATAAAGGAAAGATCTTATGTCAGTGGTTTTCAACCTTTCTAATGCTGCAACCATTTAATATAGTTCCTCATGTGTGGTGACCCCCAACCATAAAGTCATTTTGTTCCTACTTCATAACTGTAATTTTACTACTGTTATGAATCATAATGTGAATATCTGATATGTAGATGATCTTAAGCTTACCCTGTGAAAGGGTCATTCAACCAACAAAAGGGTCACAACTCACAGGTTGAGAACCACTGTCCTGTCATATAGAACCTTAGAGGGTGTGTACTGGAGTGCCACTATTAACTGAATGTTATTGTAATGGATTCCTAACTTGTAACTCTAGCATCTCTCTGAGAGCACTGAACTTATGTACCCTCTTCTATCCCACTGACTCTACCATCCCACCAACTCATCCCCAAACATAAACTGGAACCTGCCTGCTCTCCCATCAACTGTCAACTGGCCACTGCCTCTTTTATACCCTAAGCTGTTCCCAGAAGTCCAAGTGGCATCCAGTCATAAGAAAGGCTGCATAGGATACTTCAAAATGTCCTGCTATAAAAATTGTACAGTTAGAACACATGCCCACTATCTGAATTCATCTTTCTATCCATCTATCCATTAATTTCATGCTCCCGAATTCAGTTTGCCCTTTGCTTTTTGTTGAATTTCAAAATAAGTTGTTGGCATTTGTATATTAGGTCTGTTTTATTCCTAGTTTTCCCCTTCCCACATAATAAACCCTAAACGCAGATCCAGTATCTTAAAAGTAGTAAGTGGCATTTATCAGCATGTGGTACACTTTAAATACAAATAATGAGCTTCCAGGCCAAAGGAGCAAGATCTCTAGCATTGCCCAACATTCATGTTTGCTCAGTTATCTGAACTCCATAGTAGTGATGGTGCTGAGTATCATTTGTTCTGTCATAATTGGTTGCAGAAAGTGTAGTAGTCAGGATAAAAGATTTTTCCAGATGCTCCAGCTATAGATGTGGGCTTATTCTTGACTATACCTTTTTTTAGTTCTATATCAAATTTGTCTACATATCCTGCAGTTCTACCTGGTTCCACATTTCCTTCTTATAGTCCATTCTCAATATAATAAGCAACTTATCTTGAAATTGTAAGCTATTCAATTTTTATGCTCAAACTGTGATTGGGTAACAGTTTTTGTTGAGTTAAAAGCCAGAAGTTCAATACCTGCCATCTTGAAAATGTACATGATGATCAGTAAGATACTACTTCACATTCACTAGGGTAGAGTTCTGGAAACAGCCATGACAAGTTCAGTTGTCTAGTGACAACTGTACTTCTTTGCCTCTAAGGTGAAGGAAGCCCTACAGTTGTACATGAAGCTTCTTACGAGTGTGATCTGTTTCAGCAACCTATGCACAAGAAGATTCTCAAGCATCTGTCTTTAACTTCCTTTTTTCTGTTTATTTCTAGTATTTTTTCTCTGCCTCTAAAGAATGTCTTGTGCTAACTGTTCTGCAAATTTTTATCTTTAAGCCTAAATATGCTCTTTAAGCCAGGGTGGTTTATTGGTTTTGGTAGTCATTTGTGAGTGTTTTCTTTTTCAGTTGGTTGGTTGTTGTGGGGATTTTGCTTGTCTTGAACTCAAGACATAGCCTATTATTTCTTATGCTCCTGTCTCTACCTTACAAACGCTAGGATTAAGGTGTGTACCCTCATACCTATCCATGCCCAAATTATGAATTACTTAGATTTGTTGAAACTTTCTCAATATTGGTGTTTTTAAATGTTTATTTAAAAATTTAAAACCTTTGAAATATAATAAGACACTTATAATTTATACTGCAAAGAAACTTTTTATTTGGACTCAAAGAGAATTTCAGGATATGAGGTTCTCTGCAGTCCTCAGGATCAATAATAATTACTAACATCAATTTGTATTTAAGTGGAATAAAAGTGTCAAGGTAACAAGATGCCTGAAAATTGTAATTTTACTGTGATTCTGCCTGAAAACAAATACTTAAGTCTTATTTCCAGTAAAGATTTCTCATATACTGTTTTCATATGGTTTAGACTTTACTTTTTATTATATTCCTCCCTTCCCTTATTTGATTGGGTCTGTTTTTCTTTTTTTTTTTTTAATGGATGAACAAAGAAATTATATGCTGCTATGCATGAGCCAGATGGAGTGGCTGGAGTAAGTGCAATTAGAAAAGCAGAGCCATCCCTGAAGGAACAGATCCTTGAACACGAAAGTATTGGTTTGCTAAGAGATGCCACTGCCTGTTATGACAGGGCTATTCAGCTAGAACCAGATCAGGTAAGAAGATATTCAAAGCTGCTGAATAGGAACAGTGGAAATCTTGGTTTCAAAACCTTGTAAATTGTCACAGTGTATCTGGAAAATGTTTAATACTAAGCTTTAATTTCTAGACCAGTTAAACTGAGACTTGTGCTTTATGGTTGCAGAAATTCTTTCCAATGCCTAACTCCTATGACTTTAGAAATCTCTCAAATTAGGGCTATGGAGATGGCTCAGTCAGTGGTGATTGCCATACCTGAACATCTGAGTTCAGTTCCCAGAACTCAACATAAAAACATCATGTGTGGTGGCATGCACATGTAATACCATAGCACTGCAAAGGCTGAAACAGGCATCTTGGGCATCCCTAGCTAACCAGCCTAGCAGACTTGGAGAGCAGCAAGGTCATGAGGAACTGATCTTAAGGGGTAGGAGGAGGCTATAGAGAACTTGAGGAACAGTACCCAAGATTGACCTCTGGCTTCCACACACATGCACAAACATAAACACACATAAAAGAACTCTCCCAAATTAATTATAGAATATATTTATGTATATAAATGTATTGATATGTACATTTAGTAGCCCTCTCTCTCTCTCTCTCTCTCTCTCTCTCTCTCTCTCTCTCTCTCTCTCTCTCTCTCTCGTGTGTGATGTAGCTGAGTCTGGCCTCAAACTATCTTGTCAATAATGTTTGATGTTATCATCTTGACAGAATCTAGAATCACCTGGGACATGAGCCTTTAGATATGCCTGTGGGGGATTATCTTGATTACTTCAGTTGATGTGGTAGACCTATCTTGGCTGTGAGTAGGGTTTTTGAACTGTATAATGTGAAGAAAATGAGCTGAATAAGTGCCCCAAAACGTGGTTCCAGATTCCATTAAGTTGGTAATTAACATCAACCATGATAATATTAAAGCCCTAAACCTATATTAACATTATACCTGTTGACTTATGAAACATAATCGAAACAAGATGTTAAAAATATTGAATACTTTTACATTCTATATTTGATCTGAACCAAAAATTGGAACAAATATGGAAAAATATAATAAATTCAATATGAAATTATTTTTAGAATTTCTTTTTTTTTTCTGATACTTTCAATGTTAGGGCATTGGTAATGGGTGCTACTACATAGCCAAGCCAGATAGTTGCTAAACTAGGAAAAGTACACACAAGCAGGAATATAGCTGTTCTTATGAAGCTATTCTTACTCTCTTGGCTATATTTGAAATGAAATTACTATGTTAAAAATTTTTTTTCATTTCTAGATCATTCATTATCATGGTGTAGTGAAGTCCATGTTAGGTCTTGGTCAGCTTTCTACTGTAATCACTCAGGTGAATGGAGTGCATGCTAACAGGTAATATTATATTTTCTTTCCTCTCATTCCGGATAGGGACTTTTTGATTTGCAAATTGCATGGGTTTATGTTCACTAAAGTAATGAAATATTTTATGTGCTTTTATGATGTTGGAGATAGCACCAAAATTATTATTGTAGGGACAGGGTTGATGAGAGAGGCATGTAGGTGTGGAGGTCAGAGAACAATTTTTCGGAGTCACTTCCCTCCTTCCACTATTATGTTAGTTCTGGGATCAAACTCAGGTGTCAGGCTAACTCAGCAAATGCTTCTCTCCACTGAGCATTTTTGCTAGCCCTTTTCCTACTTTTTAATTTTTTCAGTCTCCCACTCAATAGCTTATGTTTTATCCATAGTCTATAGTCATTCTTGAATTAGATTGTTCATTTTGTTTCTTTTTCAAGACATGGTTTCTCTGTGTATCCTTGGCTATCTTACAACTCACTCTGTAGACCAGTCTGACAAACTAAGATCCATCTGCCTCTCTCTCCTGAGTGCTGGGATCAAAGGTGTGTGTTTCCACGCCCAGCTAAATTATATCATTCTTTAAGGCAGGAACTTTTCAGAGTTCAACCATCACTGGTATGACTCAAGGATAGTTCCCTGACTCCTCAGAGCTTAGGCAACAGTATTAATACCAGTTGTTTTCTAGGCTGGAGGTAGAGGGACATGAGAAAACTTTGAGGCATTTTTGAAATACCACCATGGAATTGATTTTATCTAAAAGATCCATAATTATGAAAGCAATCTTCTTGTCCTAAAGAAAATGGATTTATTGTAGTAAATTGTACCATGCCGCCACAACCAAAAAAAAAAAAAAAAAGTTTGCTCATGGCAAATTTGAAGGTTGAACAGTTCTTCTAGTTGAAAAATTAATTGAGGAAGCTATCTCTGCTTTTGAAGCTGCTTTCCCTGAGAGCCAAAATCCTTGTTTTGTTATATATCCCATACCCCAGCTACTCTAGGCAAGCAGATTTGGTCCACAAGGAATGGATCTCAGTTAATTAGAGAACACAGATTGTATTTGTGTCAGTAAGTTAAAATCTGTGACTAATAAGGACTTTGAATAAGGAATTCTACTTTGTCTGAGACAGAAACACTTGAGTTTGATAGTTATCACAGTAGAACTGATAAAGCAATGGGGAAAGTTGTGCAGATGTGGGGAGATTACTACATGCTATAAGAATATTTCTGCAAATTGAGAGACTTCATGACTAAGGGATTATAGGAGCTTGACAAGGAACTGTGTCATGGCACAAATGTGTGTGTCAAGTTCTTCAAAATATATAACGTACACTTAGACTCCCTGTTTTCTGTCTAGGTCCTAATACATGTCAGTCTTTGGGCTGTCAAAAGGCTTTGGTCACTTCAATTAAAGGATATTATATCATATTAAAGCAAAATAGTCAACCAGGGTACATATTTTCCTTGGGGAGAATCTGTATTTGTATTTTGTCAGTTCTTTTTCTGTGCTTAACATATACATAATTCTTTTAATTTATTTATACTAATAAATTCTTACAGCCTAATCCTCATCATTTGGTACTTTGGATATAAGGCTTGTGATGACACATCTCTAATAATAATTATATTTTTACCTGAATTTTTGATATTTTGGCATCTGGTGCTAAACTTTTGAAGTTATTTTCAGGTAGACTTTTAAATTTTAAATGTTTGTTACCTTGCTCTTCTCCTTGTTCTGCAGTAGTTTTTGGTAACATTAATATTATGAAACTGAAGTATGCTCAGTGTGGGTCTCTGTTTCCTGGTCCCCTCCCCAGGATAGCCAAGCCATTGTACCAGCCGAGCCTTGAGGAGAGAGACACAGACAGGAACATTCAGGGTCTGAGGGGATCTTGGGCGGAGGCTCAAGGGCTGTGAGAAACAGACTTCTCGGGAGGCAGTGTCAGTGAACAGCTCAGTTTATTGAAGCAAGGGGTGTGATATAAGGTAGAGGGAGAGGGGGAAATGACTTATGTGATGCTATGTTATTGACTAGGGCAGTGATACTAGGAGAGCTCCATTTGCATGTGGGCGGCTCACAGTCAGATATGGGTGGTCAAGTGTTATTGGCCAGGTCCAAAGTCTTAAGGAAACTTTCTTTACATGCATGGAGTTTAAAAGAGCTGAGAGGTGAAGAGTCTGTATCATTAGGAGGAAGGGGGATGTCCAGCCCAAGGTACTCCAGTTGCAGAAGTTAGGTAAACAGCAACCAGGCCTCATGCCTTGGAGAAGCAGGATCTTATCAGGGATTACGTGGTGTCAGTACCCAGGGGAACTTTGCTAGCTGTTAATGCTAGCTGAGGTCTGTCAGAGTACGAAAAGGGGAGTACCCGAAGGCTTTCTATTCTCTGGGTGAGAACTCTAGGGTTCAAAGCTTGCTTCAACCCCCTCTTAGCCCTAGGCCAACCCCACAGCTCAGTATACTGCTAATTTAGACTTTTGGGAGTGGGTGTTTTTCATCAGGATTTCATGTGGCCCAGGCTGGTCTCAAGTTGAGTGTATAGCCAAGGATGACCTGAACATGTGATCCTTCTGTGTTCATTTCCCAAGTTCTGGGATTATGGCTATGCAGAACCACAATGGGTTTATATGAACTAGGGTCGGGTGCATGCTAGGCAAGCACTTTACCAATTGAACTAAATCCGAGTCCTATTTGTAGAACCTCGATTGAGGTTCCCTGTTATTAGGTGTGTCAAATTGACAACAAAAGAAACAAAGACAGTGGCACATACCTGCTTTACAGTTCCCCAGGAAGTTGAGACAAAAGGATGGCATAATAAGCCCAGGAGTTTGGGGCCAGCTTTGCTAACATAGTAAGACCACCTTTTAAGAGACAGAGAACGAATTATTACTGGTTTTGCAAACCAAAAGTTTCTAAATAAGTTAAGCACATGGATAATTTTATAAAGAACTGTGTTATTATTGAGGAATTAACTCTCTTTTCTCATATATGCCACAATTCATTTTGTCAGAAAGGGTCAGTTTTAAACATTTCTATCAGAAATAATTAGTGGAGAGCTGGCAAAATGCTCCCTGGGATAAAGGCACCTGCTGCCAAATCTAACTAGGCTGGGTTCGGTCTCAGTGACCTACATGGTAGAAGGAGAGAACCAGGAACTTTGTTTTTTTACCTTCATGGTTGCTCTGTGACACATATGCATGTGCTTATGCACACAAAATAAATAAATAAATAAATAAATAAATAAATAAATAAATAAATAAATAAATAAATAAATAGGTTTGTTTGGGGAATTCTTGGTTGTTTGGTTTTTGTTTTGTTTTGTTTTGTTTTTTGAGACAGAGTCTCACTATGTAACTTTGTCTGGCCTCAAACTCAAACTCAACACTTGTCCCTAACTCCCTGAGTTCTTGGATTAAAGATATGTACCATTAGTAGAAAATGTTCTTTAGCAACAAAAACTAAAATTTTTTGATTATTTTGGGTAGTTATTTTGCATCAAACTATGAAATACAAAATCAATAGAGTAGTGAATGAATAAAATATCTAAACCTATAATAATGTAAATGCTGCTTTTAAATGTAAATAGATTAAAATGTAGGTGATATCCATTCTCTTAATAGGTCTGAATGGACAGATGAATTAAACACATACAGAGTAGAAGCAGCTTGGAAACTGTCACAGTGGGATTTGGTGGAAAACTATTTGGCAGCAGGTAAAGTTACTTCTTTAATTTCATGTAAATATTCCAATTCAGATAGTTTAGCAACATTCACAATTAATCTTGCCTATTTTATGATTGCTTGTTTAGTTGTTTGAAGTAGAACAATCTGTTCTCTATTTCTGCTAACAGTCTTATAAAATGCCACCTGACAAGTGGCTCCTGGACCCACTTGTCACAGCATTTCTTGACTTGGTTTTCAGATGGGAAATCCACAACATGGAGTGTCAGGCTGGGACAGCTCCTGTTATCAGCTAAAAAAAGAGATGCCACAGCTTTCTATGACACATTGAAACTAGTGAGAGCAGAACAAATTGTACCCCTTTCAGCTGCAAGCTTCGAAAGAGGTTCCTACCAGCGAGGATATGAATTTATTGTAAGGTATTTTGGGGATACCACTTTTATATTCCTCATTTATATGTCACCTGATACAATTTTTTTTATGTGTAAATAGTTCTGATAGTATTTTTGGTATATTGCTTAACAACACAAATTGGCTTTCTTGTTCTTTCAAAGTATCCTAATATAGTCTCCTTTAAGTCTACATGAGGAAAAAATGGTAAAAACAAAACTTTAAAAGCCAAATACAGTTTTTCTTAGTATTTACTATATTTTATATAATCTTCTTCAGTAATGTCTTAGCGAAACCAGATATTGGACCACTGAGTTTAATTTCATTTGGTAGCTAGCTACTCAGCTTTATTTTTGTGCCTTTACCACTGAGTCATAAACACTGACTATTATAAAAATGCAGAAATAGTATGACCATATCATGGCTTCTGTCACCTAGGAAAAACTTAGCTATTGCTTCACAGATTTGCTTTTTTACTATATGAGACCCTCTTACATTAGTAACAGTACTAAATAAATATTTCATATTCATTAACGATTAATCCATATTTTATTTTCATGTTGGCAATAAAGTTTGATTCTCATATGTTTGAATTTAGTTCTTATGTATCCTTCAGTTTAATTCACAAGAATTCAAGGATGACATCATGTTTTAACATGAATAAATTGGTGTTTATACTTAATTTTCAACCATTTAAAAATTGTTGATTATAAAGCAAGAAAGTTTTGTTTTTTCATAGCTGATCTAAAGTACATACTTCATATATAAGATTAATAAAACTGAATATGATAAGATTTTAACATGTTCTGTCTGTTTTCAGATTGCACATGTTGTGTGAGTTGGAGCATAGCATCAAACCACTTTTTCATGAGTCTCCAGGTGACAGTTGTAATGAAGACTCTCTCAACTGGGCAGCTCGACTAGAAATGACCCAGAATTCCTATAGAGCCAAGGAACCTATCCTGGCCCTCCGCAGGGCTTTATTAAGCCTCAACAAAAGGTTGTTCTACCACTTTAAAAAAAAAAAAAAAGTCAGTTGTGTTGAATTTAGTATCATGTTCATACTTTCTTGGGCAATATTTTCTTTCTACATCTGTATTTCCTATTTTCATTTCTTATGAATTCATTACATTAGTTGAAACAAGCATAGACCATAATAATCAATTTTACCAAGGGCTGGAGAGATGACTCAATGGTTAAGAACACTTGCTGCAAGATCTTTGGGCAGTGGTGGTGCAAAACGAGGGGGAGTGGACAACCAATGACTGGTTTGAGACTCACTCCATGAGAAGTAACCCAAGCCTAACACTGCCTGGATGGCCAGGATCCAGAGGCTGGCTAGCCCTGAGACCTAGAGTAGAACTAAACACAATTGGGAAAAAAAATTATTGAAATGATTCCCTAATGATATTCTGCTATACTCATAGATTGGTGTCTACCCCAATCATCACCAGACAGGCTCCCAACAGCAACTAATGGGAACAGATGCAGAGATCCACAGCTGAAAATTAAGCGGAGATAGAGTCCAAATTGGAGATCTCCATGGGATTCCTCTCTACAAAGCCTGGAGAACTCCACAGATAAGGAGGATTATAAAAAGCAGAGGGTCGGGGCTGGAGAGATGGCTCAGCGGTTAAGAAAGAGCACTTGACTGCTCTTCCAGAGGTCCTGAGTTCAATTCCCAGCAACCATCTATAATGGGATAAGATGCCTTCTTCTGGTATACAGGTGTGCATGCAGATAGAGCACTCATATAAATAAAATCTTTTTTTCTGTTTCTTTTTTTCTTTTTTTTGGCATGTGCCACCATCGCCCAACACTTAAATAAATCTTTAAAAAAAAAAAAAATGCGAGGTCAGCACTATCTGAGGAACATGGCCCAAAGAATCAACCAGGCAGGGCTCACAGGGGCTCACAGAGACTGAGTCAGTAATCACAGACCCTGCATATATGCTACAGTTGATAGCTGAGTGTTTTTATAGGACTTCTAACAGTAGGAGTAAATGTGCCTCTGACCTGTTTACTTGCTCTTGGGACCCTTTCCTTCCTACTGAGTTACTATGTCCAGCCTTGATATGAGGGTTGGTCCCTAGCCTGATTGCATCCTGTTGTGCCCTGTGTGGCTGATATCCTTGGGAGGCCTGCTCCTTTCTAAAAGGAAGCAGAGGAGTGGGGAGGAAAGGGAAAGTAGGGGAGAGGGACCTAGGTGGAACACAGAGAGGGGAAACAGGTCCAGGTGTGTTGTATAAGAGGAGAATAAATTAAAACAACAACAACAAAACCTGTTGCTCTCACAGAAGACCAGGATTAGGTTCCAGGCACCTATATGGTGGCTCACCACCATCTGTAATACCAGTTTCAGGGGATCTGATCCCCTCCTCTAGCCCCTGTGGGCATCGGGCACACATATATACATGCAGGCAAAAACACTTATACACACACAAAAATAAGTAAAACATTTTAAAATAAATTGAAAATTTTAAACGTTTGACAGAATTTTTAAAGAATTAATTTTATATAATTTCATACCTATAATCTCAGTATTCAGATAGCCGACATAGGAGGGTCTTCTTAAATGTTCAGTGAATGAAGCCTCATAGAAGGCCTAGTCCCAAAAAATATATGTATGGTTTTTATCTTTAAATTTTTTAAATGTAACTTACATACCTTAGTAGGTGAACACCAATACAAGTCAAGAATAAAGTCTTATGCTGGGATATATTTAAATAGCAGAGTACCTGCCTATCAAGTTTGATTCTCTGTATCCAAAAAAGCAACAACAACAACAAAAATAAAGCCTAGATAGACTTATAGGACACAAATGGAATGGTATAAAGAAACAAAACCAGTGTTTGTTGTTGCTTTACAAAGTAAGCATTGAAATAATATAATGAGAAGGTTCTGTGTTAGGAAGAGCTGTTTAAGTTATTAAATATGCTCACATATGTTCTTTTTCTCCTATGTTTTGCTACATTTTTTTAGGCCAGATTACAACGAAATGGTTGGAGAATGCTGGCTACAGAGTGCCAGAGTAGCTAGAAAGGCTGGGCACCATCAGACAGCCTATAATGCTCTTCTTAACGCAGGAGAATCACGACTTGCCGAACTGTATGTGGAAAGGGCAAAGTGGCTGTGGTCCAAGGTACTGGCCCAGGGAACCTGAGCAGAAAATGTTCTGTAGGAATTGCACATTTCTACCAACATCCAGCTGGAAAAACCCTTAATCCAAATTCAGAATTCTTTTTTTCTGTCACTTTTCTTCATTCTCTACTGTAGTCTAGAAGAAGAAGACTAGAAGACTGCTTCTTCTATTCTGCAGTCCTCAAATACTTTCTTATTTTAAGTTTTGTGGTAAAGTTCTGAGTTTTCATCTGTTGTACACATTTCTGAGGAAAATGACCAATTCTTACTTTATTTTGCTTTCTGTAGGTATATAGGCCATATATAGTAGGTCCTCAGTATATACTTCATAAATGATTGCAACACTCTCTTAATGGCTTTGGGAAATACTTCTGTATGGACTTGCCAGTGTTACTGCCAAATGTACTTTTGTTATCACCTGGAGGAAAGGCTTAGCATAAGAACAGGCACTCGCAGCAGTCCCAGATTACAGCAATAGAAATAGGAACTTTTTAAATGTAAGAACTACTTATTAATTTTATGTCACATATTTAAGTAATAGTCACTAGTTTAGAATTAATAGTGTTTTTGCAGTTGACATTTTGTAGCTATAGCTGATGCCATATGTAGTTGTAGAAACTTGGTAGTGACTAAGAGAGGACAGGAGAGATGTTGCCTGAACCAATGGGCAAAGTGGTAATTGAGCCTATGTTAGATGATACCAGTTCATTTTATGAGCTAGTGTTAGTCTTTGTATTGCTGAAGCTCAATATGGTCGAAATACAATTCATTATCTAAAAATATGTTTCTTTTCTCATGTTGCTCATTTTTCTGAACAGGCCTCAATTCCACCCCTTTGTCTAACAATGCTGGGCTTCATCTTAAAACTCTTCTTCACCCTCACTTTCCACAACAAATTGTAGGCTAAAACTTTGCTCTTTAACTTTAGAAATGTTTGCTGAATCATCTCTTTTTCCTCCTATTTTAATTCATGCCATTATTTACAGCCTCTAACAATATTCACAGTCTTCTTAAGGATCTCACAATTTCTCTGTTTATAATACTGTAGTCTGTGACCTTTCCAAAATGCACTTTGAAACATATGGCTTCTTCAAAAGATTAAATCCTTTATACATTTGGGATTAAGCGCGAACTCTGGAAAGTACAAAAGGCCATTTTTGGCCTATCCTTTCAGCTTCATTTGTCCCTATCTCACAAATGCTTTATTAGGTTTCATCTAAAATGAAGCTGCTGGTGCTACTCAACTTCTATTGGGGTTTTATCCCAATAAGAAATAATTTATGAATTTTAAATAACTCTTACTACAGTGACTTGTTTAATTGTTGTTTTATTACTAGTGATTGTTACTAATCTCTTATTGTACCTTATTCATAAATTCAACTTATGAGTATATATGTTTGAGAAAAACTTAGTATCTGTAGGGTTTTTATTGTTCACAGTTTAATGCATCCACTGGAAGTCTTGGAACACACCTCTTGCAGATAATGGAGATGTGCATACTGTTAAGTATCACTTGTTTACTTTTATCAGTATGTGTTCTGGAACCTGTGGCTCACTACCACTGATCAGCACCTGATTGGTCATAGATCATGATTTAAAGTATTCTTTCTGCCTGGAGTGGTCATATAGGTCTATACTCAGGAGATGGAGAGTCAAGAGAATCATCACAAGACAAGGGCAGCCTGGTCTAGATGAGGAGTTCCATGCTAGCCAGAACCCTGTAGTGACCCTATCCCAAACTCTCAAGCTCCAGAATTAAAAATTAGTGTTTTTAGGGCTGGCTGGAAAGATGGCTAGTCATTAAGAGTATTTGTTCCTCTTATAAAGGGCCTGGGTTCTAGTCCTAGCATACACATCAAGCGGCTCACAACCACCTGTAACTCCAGATCCAGGGGATCTGCTAACCTTTGAGTACATACACCTGCACATAATGTTGTGCTTATACACACACTCAGGCCCACACCCATACACATAGAATAAAATCCAAGTAAAATCCCATCCACTAAATTCTGTACCAGAAAAACATTCTATTCATTGTTTAAGACTGACTTCAGATTTTTTCTTCTATATTTAAGATCAAAATCAGATTTTCTTTCTATTTTACCTGACTACTAATCTCTTTTATTTTTCTGTGTCTTTAGATGGATTTAAGAGACTCTGTAAATGTTTTCTTTTCTTTCTTCTTTTTTTTTGTTTTTTGTTTTTGTTTTTTGTTTGTTTGTTTGAGACAAGGTGTCTCTGTTGTAACTCTAACTCTGTAGCTACACTCTGTAGACCAGGCTGGCCTCAAACTCACAGAGATTCACCTGCCTCTGCCTCCTGAGTGCTGGGGTTAAAGGTATATGCCACCACCACCCAGCTGTAAATGTTTTCTTAAGGGCTGTAAATGTTTCTAAGCTTGAAGCCTTTTATAACTGTTACTTTTTCATACTCCTAACAGAACCCCTACCCCACCCTCACCCTTGTTTCTTTTTCCCCTGAATGTTTGCTGTTACTGAGAAAGATTCCTAACTTGTAACTTTTCAAAAACCCCTTTAACTCTAAAAGGTTAGAAAAGAAAGGAAGGAAGGATTCTTCGCAGCCCTTTCTGGCTGTCTTTATCTGTCTAAACCTGGAGAACTGGATTAACATCTAACATCTTCTGTCCCATTAACAGTTTTCCCAGTTATCTCACTAACAACTCTTCTTTGTCTGAGGCTTCCTAGCATCTGTCTGCCTTCTTTCTTATTCTCTGGAACTAACCATCTTTATCTGATCCTTGTTTCTGCCTGCCTCCCCTGTCACCAACTTCTCATGCTCACTTTCTCCCCTGGTACCAACTGACTTTTCCAACTGAACACTATCTTAAATAGCTCCTCCTAAGCTGTTCCCAGAAGTCCAAGCAGACGTAACCATAAGGAAGGCTGCACAGTACAAAAAACTTATTGGCAAAGTATCTCAATGCATTTCCCCCTTTTCATTCTCCTTTCTGTTCTTCACGAGTTTATCTTTTGCATTCATGCTTAATGCATTACTAACAGTAAAAATTCAGGGGATGTGAGGTTGCTGGTATCAGTTCTTTCTTTCTCTGAAGTTTTTTACTTTCAGGTGGATGACAAATGTGTTTGTCAGATTCTGTCTTATGACTCTTTGCACTAATCCATTTTCTATAGAAATGCTATAGAAAACTATATGTTTCAAGGAAATGTGATGTTCACTGATCTTACTATAGGCAACAGTCTATTTCAATGTTGTCTACTGACTCGTTTTCATAGAGATAGCTTATTATCTTGAATGTTTGGAACTTTGGATTCCTTCTCTATCCCCTAAAACACCCATCTGTGTTTATATGTTACAGCACTTAAACATGTTGGTGCTTTACATAGTTTGTTTCTTCGGTTGATTGTGAACTTCTTTTATTGTTTCTTTTTGTTTGATTACTTGTTTTGGTTTTGTTGAGACAAGATCTAACTAACCAAGGCTGACCCTGAACTTGTGATCCTCCTGCCTTCATCTTCTGAGTGGCAGAAATAGACATACAAAACCACATCCAGTAAACTGTGAACTTTTAAGCCAAAGATTTTAATTTATGGATCATTGTTATTCCAAATCATTTACTTATATCTTCAGTTCTTTGCACTTTAATTTTAAAATTAGCAAGTAAACAGATGAATAATTATGAATAATTAAATAATTAAATGAATGATGAATAATTAAAGAGTTCTACATAAAATGAGTCAATGCTTCCTTAGAACTTTAATAAGGAATGAGACATGAACATGAATTTACAAATGAATTTGTACTTAAATAAATTTAATGAAATTTAAATGCAAATACTTTTGCTTTTCACAAAATAAGAATATATTCTTGGGGGAGTTGTTTTGTTTTTTAGGCAGTGTTTCTTTGTGTAGTCCAGCTAAGAATACATTCTTAAAGACTTGTTAATTACTTTTTCCTTTTAGGGTGATGTTCACCAGGCACTTATTGTTCTTCAAAAGGGTGTTGAATTATGTTTTCCTGAAAATAAATCCCCAGCTGAGAGTAAACACATGTTAATCCATGGTCGAGCCACACTGCTTGTTGGCCGGTTTATGGAAGAAACAGCCAACTTTGAAAGCAATGCCGTTATGAAGAAATATAAGGTAAGTATATGTATAATGTAAGCACTTTTGTTTTTAATGGATGAAATGATTTTTTTAAAGTCTATATTGAAAAGCATATTTGTAATCGTAGTCAGGAAAACTGACTTTTTCAAAAGTAAAGATCATAAGTGTATGGAATTATCAGAAATAAATACATGCATGAAACTACCATCCCAGGTTAGAAATTGTTACACAGTGAATACACTGCTTATTCCATCTACCAAATCATGAGATCATAAAATTAACATTCTACAACCCCCTCCTTATACCATCATAATATTCTTATCTTTCTATACAAAGTTAACTATATCTGAGCCTAAATTTGTTTAGGTAGGTTTCATGGTTTAGAACTTGCTATGTAGTCAAAGATGACCTTGGAATTCTGATCCTCCTGCCTGCCTCTCCTATGTGCTAGGGTTAGAGGTGTGTACCAGCACACCCAGTTTAATTCACTACTGAGACATGAACTCAAAAACTTGTCCATGTTAGGGAAGCACTCTACCAACTGAGTGACATCTCCAGCCAATGGAATTTCTTCATAAAAAATAATATAACTTCTTACCATGTATTAAATTTTACAAGATGACATTATAAAAGACAAACCTTCAAATAATGTATGGAAAAAAAAAAACTAAAATGGAAATTTAAAAATACCTAGGATTTTTATTATAAAAGTTCATAAAAATTGATAAACTAGAATTATTCAGAAAGTAGATGAGTGGTTTTCACAGCTGGGGTCAGATAGGTAATGATAACCAGTCAGTACAGGGTTTTGTGGGGTTTTGTTTTTGAAGTGATGATGACAGTGTTTTAGTATTCAATAATGGTGATGATATGATAAATTTTTTTAAAAAACACTTTAATAAAAAGTATGAGTTTGAGGTTAGGGATGTTGCTCAAGCATTAGATATTTGTCATACAAGCATAAGGACTTGAGTTAAATCCCAACTCACACTTTAAAAAGCCAGGTGTTGAGTGAGTGCTGACTTAACATGCAGGAGACCCTGAGTTATATCCCTAGCACCGTGTCAACTAGAGTGGTGGCAATCAGGCCTGTAATGCCAGCTCTATAGGAGGAAATGAAACGATCAAGAATTCAAGATCATCCTCAGTCTCACCTACTTGCTCACTAACCTGAACTATTTAAGGCCTGTTTGAAAAAGCTGGGTGCCACAGCATGCACCTGTATTCTAAGAGGTGAAGAGATAAGTGGACCCCGTAGGACTAGCTGGCCTGCCAGTGCAGCTTAATCAGAGGTTCAGTAAGAAACAATGTCTCCCAAAATAAGGTTGTGAGCAATCAAAGAAGAAACTCAACCTCTACCTCTAGCATCCACGTGCACATGCACACATATGCATTTGAACATGTATACTCATATCCACGCACAGAAAATGAAGTATGCGCTTTATAGCATATGAATTATAGTTAGGCTTATTTCTTTTTAATTTACCTAAATGTAATTTAAGTCGGGGTGTGGAGGCACACATCTTTAATCCCAGCACCATTCTAGAGACAGTGTAATAATGGATCTCTGAGTCCAAGGCCAGCCTGATCTACATAGAGAGTTCTAGAACAATCAGGACTACATTGTGAGACTCTGTCTCAAGAAACAAAAATAAATTGAAAAATGTAACTTTAAAATGTTTTATTATATTTGCTTATTTGTGTACATGTTTGTGTGCACTTGACATACATGCACACAATAAATTTGTATTTCTAAATTATGCATATATGTATGTGGGATATAATATGCATGTGAGTGAATGTACCTAAAGACAACAGATAGGGTGTTGGAGCCCCTAGAGCTGAGGTTAGAGGTGGTTGTGAGCCACCTGTGGGTGCTGGGAACCAAACTCTACAAGAGCACCAAATGCTCTTAACCTTCAACCATCTCTCCACCACTACCACCCCTTTTTTTGTTGTTGTTTGTTTGTTTTTCATTGTTTATTTTGTTTTTTCAAGACAGAGTTTCTCTGTGTAACCCTGGCTGTCCTGTAGACCAAGTTCATCTCAAACTCAGAAATCCCTGCCATTTCCACCCAATTGCTGGGATTAAAGGCATGCACCACCACTACCCAGCTCATCTCCTTTTTAGTAATTTTTTAAAATATAAAATGAAAAAAAAAAGCATAATCTACAAGTAACTAATGCTTGAGCAGCTAGAAATCTGTGTGAGGAAAAAAAAAATCTCTGACTATCTCATTAGTTAAATTTACTTCAAAATGGTTTTAATATGCCTAACCTGAAAAGCTAAAGTTATAAACTTAAAGAGAAATAAAAGGAAATATTACCTTAGTTTAGGCAAAAGTTTCTAAGCTTAAAAAAAAAAAAAGCCTTAACTATAAAAGAAAGCCTTACAGTGAAAGTTCCAAGCATACTATAGAAAAAATACTGTCAAGAAAGTAAAGGGGGCCAGGTGGTGGCAGTGCATGCCTTTAATTCCAGCACTTGGGAGGCAGAAGCAGGTAGATGGATCTCTTGTGAGTTCAAGGCCAGCCTAGTCTGAAAAAAGAAAAGAAAGTAAAAGGGTATGCCCTTGACTGGGGGAAAATATGTTGTGTATCTACCAGCAAACTTATATGCAAATAATAAAGAACTCAGGACAAATAATTCTATATGTACTTACAGAGTACATACAAATGATGAAAGGCATATATAAAGATGTTTGATGCCATTAATTAGTAGTAAAGTGCAAATTAAAATGACAGCGAGGTAACCACTTGAGAGCTTAGAATGACTAAAGTCTAAAAGACTAACAAACCTTTTATTATGACAGCTGGATCTCAACTCATGGCTACAAGCAGTATAAATTAACATACACTCAGGATATGACCAGCCATTCTACTTCTAGGTATATATCCAAAAATAAATAATTATGTGAGTCCATAAACCAAATTACATAAAATGATAATTGTAATTTTATTCCCCAAAACAAAATAGGCCATCTGATCTACCACAGAAAAATGGATAAGCAAAAACTATGATGTAGTCATATGATGAGATGGTACGCCACAATATTTAAGAATGAATTCTTGGGTGTGAGGAATAGTGGTATACATCTGTAATACCCACACCCAGGAAGTAGACGCAGAAGAATCATGAGTTCACGGTCAGCCTGGACTACATAAGAAAGAAAAATGAGCTTTTAACATTCAGTGTACATATATGTCACATACATATTTAATGAAAGAAGAGGGTTGTGATACATGCATTTATTATGTCATATTAAACCAGAGTAATAAATAGTAATACATATTGAGAAAAACATATCACTTCAAAATCAGAAGGAACAAGATGGAAAAGTATTTACTATACTGTGTAAACCTTACACAGTATTTACACTGTAAAGTCCTTTACAATTTCCTTTACACTGTAAAGGATTATTATTGTAGAAAGGAGTCATTGGACCATACCTTGAACTTAGGACCAGAAACAGAGCTACAGCTCAGTAAGAAGAAAACTAGAGAGTATAACAACCTTGACCTCTCTCTTACTCTCTAATCTCCTAGACCTGATTAGAAGCTAGAGGGTAAATGGGCTCAGTGATAGAAATAATCAGTGCCAGTCGTTTATATCCCTAAGCAGGATAGAAAGCTATAGGGTTTAATTAAATGTATTTGTTGGGAAAACCAGAGACTAACCAACACACATACATATCAAGACCTATAAAGATTTTATAATCAAAATCATATACACTTAGATTAACCAATAGTACAGAACAGAGCCCAGACAGGTTATAAATCTAATAGAGTACTAAAAATAATCTTCAAGATATGGTGCTGTGTAATTCAGATGTTTTACACGGGGTGAGAGGATTGATTTCCTTCACATCATAAACAAATCAACTTGTTAGTCTAAGCCAGGACATCCTTTTTGAGGGGTGGGGTAGGTAGATGAAATCAAGTCTTGCCTTGTGTCGCTAGCTGGAGTGGTACTCAGTTATGCAGCTCATACTATTTTCAAACTCATGGCACTTTTACCTTAGCAACCTCAGTGCAACATGATGAGACATGTTTATAAACAAACCATAAACACTAGCTCTAGGAGGAACTGTAACTTCATAAGAGGCTTATATCATAAATGTAATCTGACCTAGCATGCCCCCATAGGTTTTGTGCAAAAATGTTTTGTTTGAGCTGGGTTTGGTTTCTAGTTGTTTGGGGGTTTAGGTATCTGTGTGTTGTTTGAGACAGGGTTTTACTCTGTATCCCATATTGCCCTGGAACTCGCTATGGATATGTATCCCAGGTTTGTCTCAAACTTTGTGAAATCCTGCTGCCTCAGCTTCCTGAGTGTTTTAGGTAGCATTACAGGTATTGTCTGCCACACCTGGCAAGAATGTTTATCAACATCATACATTTAAGCTTATTGTTCTGATGAAATACTATGTATCCAGCCAAAGTTGGATACAACTTGAATTTGCTGTGTGGTGCATACTTTTGATGTTTAATCATCTATTAGTATTTTATGCCCCAGCCCAGTATGAGATTTGCTTAGATATATATCCTATGTCTTTTTCATAGGATGTGACCTTGTTCCTGCCAGAGTGGGAGGATGGGCATTTCTACCTTGCCAAGTACTATGATAAATTGATGCCCATGGTAACAGACAACAAAATGGAAAAGCAAGGTGATCTCATCCGGTATATAGTCCTGCATTTTGGAAGGTGAGTATGAGAACTGCATATTTGAGATTAAAAATAGATGAATGTTATCACATACCATTGCATATTCAGAGTGTTTTCTGTTTTATCATGCTTGGCTTCATTCTACCTTTTTTTTTTTTTTCTGTTTAATTTACCTTTAAAATTTTACGTGTATGAGTGTTTGCCTACTTGCCTACGTATGTTTACCGTGTGTATGCGTAGTGTTCTTGGAAGCCAGAAGAGGGCATCAGATCCCCTGGAACTTGAGTCACAGATGGTTATGAGCTACCTTTGGGTGCTGAGAACTGAACCCAGATTCTCTGTAAGAGCAGCCAGAGCTGAACCATCTCTCCAATCCCAGAATAATTTTCTTCATATGTTTTTTTGCCATAGTCATAAAAAGGGGGTGGGGTTTAAGTAAAAGCAAATGTAGATACAGTTTTAGAAAATCAGCAGTATTGGGCTGTAGATATACCTCAATAGTAAGAACACTTGCCCAGCATGTTAGCAACAGCAATAGAATTTTAATATGCCTTTTTGGACATGGTGACCCATGCCTGTAATCTCAATAATCAGAGGCTGTGACAGTCATCCCTCAACTCACCGTATATAGTATTTCAGAAGACCTTAAACCTAATATGTTTAATCATTATATTTAATAGTAAATGAGTATTTTCTCCTAGTCAACTCCTGTAAAAAATAGCAAATAGGGATAAAGACCTTGTTTTTTCTTATTTGGCTGTTTCATTTTAGAGATAGAGTCTTGCCCTGTAGCTCAGGCCATTCTTGAACTCATATTCTTGCCTCAGCATCCTCAGTGCTGGGATTACAGGAGTGTACCATCAAACCTGTCAGGAGCCTATTCTTGAACTAGGCAGAGGATGAAATACAAATATTTGTTTTGGTTTTTGAAGTAGGGTCTTATGTAGCTTAGGCTAGCCTCAAACTCATTATGTAGCTAAGTTTGAACTTGACCTTCTTGATCCTCCTGCTATGGTTAGAATAGAACTTTAAATTTCAGATTTCATATACACCTACATATATATCTGCATGTATATCTGATTGTGTATGTGTGTGTGTTTTCATGCTTAGTATTTATATTTGGAAAATTATTAATTCATGAGTAATGACATTTCGTAGTTCTTATATTCATGTGCTACTATTTTCTACTGAAGGATTCTGGTTTAACAGCAATAAATTTATTAAAATTCTTTATTTTCAGGTTTTATCATTTTTCTGTTAAGTATTTATTTTCAGTAATTAAAGCAGTATTTAATCTATCTGAAAGTTGTATTAGACTGGCAGCATTTAGGCAAATTCATTTTCCTGAGGAAATTTCATTTAAGATCTAAATTTAATTTTATTAATTTGTTTCTATAGTTATAATTACTAATAATTATGAATATTATTGGTTTTCTTAATGGGTGTTTATTAAAGGAGAATTCCTGGCTTGTTGACATTTTGAAATGGAATCAGAAACAAGACAATTACTATTTGAATTTTCTTTTCTAGAATAAACAATCTTTAAAATTTTTTTCTTTGTTCCTAATACAGCAGTTCTCAACTTACAGGATGCATGTGACCTCTTTGGGGGATGAATGACCCTTTCACAGGGGTTGCTTAAGATCATCTGCCTATCAGATATTTATGTTATGATTCATAACAGTAGCAAAATTACAGTTACGAAGTATGGTTAGTCACCACAACATGATGAACTGTATTAAAGGGTCTCAGCATTAGGAAGGTTGAGAACTAATGTTTTAGTATATATCAGGCCACTTTGTATATAAAACATATTCAGTACATTTCTTAAATCACACTTCAAAGAAGGAAGTCTACTTTGCATCCATTTCTGTCTGTCCTTTGTCATTTGTTATTGTTTTTGTTGTTGATTGTGACTGTGTATTTGTGTGGGGGTCTTGCCTTATAGCCAGCCCAAGCTGGCCTCTCAGTATGCCTGTTTTAGGATTATTAAATGTGTAGCACCACTCTTATAGCTGTGCTACTGAAATTTTTGCTATTTTTTATAATGATATTTAAAGTTTTTTTAAAATTAGATTTCCTCATTGTATTTTATGTATGTTTTGCCTACATGTACATATATGCACCATGTGTGTGTTTGGTTCCTCTGAAGGTCAGGAGAGAACATTAGATCCTCTTGTAACTGGAGTTATGAATAATAATAAACTACTATGTGCTTGCTAGAAATTAATCCTGGGTCCTCTGCAACAGCAACAGATGGCTCTGAACCACTGTCTCTCCAGCCCCTGTATTTATTTTTTCAAAGGTGGAAGAATTAGCTATTGCGATATATTCATTTGAATAACTGAATTAATTTGAGTAATTATGTTATTACTGCGTTCGTATGAATGTTTGTCCTCAGACAGTTTAATTAGGGAACGAAACCTTAAATATGTAAAGCATTTAGATAATAGTATATAATAGAACCTTTGTGCAAATATAAAATAAATGATACAAAAAAAAATTGCCTGGCAGGGGAATTACCATGATTACAAAGATCATGAGGATCAGGAAGATATTTTTCCCGAGAATGCATGGTGGACATGCTGTCCCTGTGATTTCTCTAAATGTAAGAAACCCACTGTATAATTTGTGGTACTAGGGGTTTGCATTCACACTTTTCCCTAGGAATGGAATGGAGATATATATGCAGCATACCAGAAGTGAAGCAGATGCATCTAAACGTTATATACTTTGGGCAAGTCTGTGGTAAAAAACTCAAGCTACTGGCTTCATGATTATAAAAAATATCTCTTTCTGCATCAGCTGTAAAGAAAAATAAATGAAGGCAAAATGTAGAAATGTAATTTCCCAGAAAAGTGATTAGACCTGACAAAAGCTTATGGCCATGGAATGCAAATGAAGGTACAGATCCTAAGGACCATTTGAAGGAAGTATGAAAAAGACTTGACTAACTCAGATCATATAGTTTTTGATACAGGCTACCTGAATACTTTAGCAAGAAAAGATGAAAGGAGAGAAAGTAACCCACTAGGAAAAAATATCAGTACCATTGTTTCAGGGACTAAAGATACATCTCGGTAGGTACGATGCTTGCCTAGCATACATGAAGCCCCAGGTTTGATACACCCATGCCTGTAGACTCTATCTTAGGAGCTAGAAACAGGACTCAGGGTCTTGTCTTCAGCTACATACTGAATTCAAGGCCAGGTAGATGGATAGGTAAATGATACCATTGTTTGTCAGAAGGGTATACATAACTGAAATGGTAGTTTAAGCTTTTAGATCTGGTTCATATAACCTAAAAAAGAGCTCTGTACTAATTGTATTTTTTGTTTATATAATTGCAGATCTCTTCAATATGGAAATCAGTTCATATATCAATCAATGCCACGAATGTTATCACTATGGCTAGATTTTGGTGCTAAGGCATACGAATGGGAAAAAGGTATAACTCTGTAAAAAATTTAAGGAACTAGGGAAAATTATAACTTTAGTATAAAATATTGTTTGACATCATAATCTCACTGAAAACTAGTAATTAATTTGATAGTTAAAGTGTTATAATGTTGTAAGAAACTTAAGTGTGGGGGCTGGAGAGATGATAGCTCAGCAGTTAAGAGCACATATGCTCCTGCAATAGACCTGAGTTTAATTCCCAGCACCCATATCAAGCAGTTTATAACTACTTGCAGCTCCAGCTTCAGAGAGAGCCAAAGCTCTGTCCTTCATAAGTACCTGCATTCATTTGCATATGTGCATGCTACAAAATAATAAAAATCTTACAAAAAGAAATTAAGTGTGAAAAGAAAGGGAAAGATAAGCCATATATTTTTACAGTGGCTGTAATTCAGGAATGGAAAATAATAGTCTTTTTATTTCTTGATAACCCTAACACTTTGAAAAATGTAGATTTAAATGTATAATTTACCCTAAATCTTACAACAGAGGACAAAAAAAAAATGCCTCTTAGAACTAAATGCTTTTCTTATTTTCACAGACTTATCTTTTGACAGAGCTAGCTGTGCTCATGCAGATAATGTATTTTAGAAGTTGATTTTATTACATTTTTTTCTATGAAATGAATTACTATTCTGATGTTTGCTTTTCCTTTCTTAAACTGATTTTTTTTTTTCTAGGTGGCCGTTCTGATCGTGTACAAATGAGAAATGATTTGGCTAAAATAAATAGTGTTCTCACAGAGCACACAAATCGGCTAGCTCCATATCAGTTTTTGACTGCTTTTTCGCAGTTGATCTCTCGAATTTGTCATTCTCATGATGAAGTTTTTGTTGTCTTGATGGAAATAATAGCCAAGGTGTTTCTTGCCTATCCTCAGCAAGCAATGTGGATGATGACAGCTGTGTCAAAGGTAATACATTAGTTACCACAGTATCTTCTACCACCTATTATGATGCATAGATTTTTAAAGCAAATATATAAATACAAGTCCCAGGATTCTGGATTATATTAAGTTAGTAATTTTTAAATACTTTCTAAAATGAGAAAAGTTTTACTCTATTTAAATATTTTGAGAAACATATATAAAATGAAATGACCAGTATGTTAAGATTAAAGACTTGAACATGTGTTTTCCTTTTGAAGTTTTTAGTAAATAGTTATGACAACCAGTTTTTTAAAGATTTGTTTTACGTGTATGAGTGTTTTGCTTAGATGTATGTCTGTGCACCACTTGAGTGCCTGGTGTCCACAGAGGTCGGAAGAAGGTGTTGGATCTGCTGGAATTGGAGTTATGAACAGTTTCAAGTTGCCATGTGGGTGCTGGGAATTGTACCCACGTCCTCTGTGAAAACAGTCTCCATCTCTCCAGTCCTATGACAAATTATTTTTCCTGAGTGTTTTAATTCAAAATACCTGAAAATCTAGTACTAAAACAGGAACTACATTATTAGTGGGCATATGTAAGTTGATTAGTATATTTACTAGGTGAATATTATAGAAAAGTTAGTAATACAGATAAAAAGAAAATTAAAATTTAAACTATTCATTAGTATTCTCTTGTAATTTTTTAATGTTTTATTTATTTATTTATTTATTTGATATGAGTGTTCTGTCTGCATGTACACCTGCAAGACAGAAGAAGGCGTTAGATCCCTCTTCTGGGATCTAAAGGTTGTGAGCCACCATGTAGTTGCTAGGAATTGAATTCAGGACCTCTGGAAGAGCAGCCAGTGCTTTTAATCACTGAGCCATCTCTCTGGCCCTTTTCCTGTAATTTTTAACATGTATTTTCTAATCATATGTTAACAGTAAATTTTGCAAATTGACAATTTTATATATTCACTTTAATATTAGATAATTAAATAATTTTAACACTAGATAATTGTATTACTTTCTTTGAAGGCATATTTTAGTAATTGCATAATATTGTAAAATAGCTTTAACTATTCATTAGATCAGCAGTTCTCAACGTGTGGGCCACGACCCCTTTGAGACCGTTGGAAAACACATATATTTACATTATGATTGATAATAGTATAATTACAGTTATGAAGTAGAAACAAAAATAGTTTATGGTTGGGGGTCACCATAATATAAGGATCACAGATTTAGGAAGGTTGAGAATCACTACATTAAATCATTAAGACTTTTGTTTTATTTTCCTTTTTTCTGCTGTGCTACATCTTGAAATATCTGATTGTTTCTTCTGTCTAGAGCCCATCAACAGAATTTTATGGCTCTTGATGGTGCTATCAAATTGATTTCCTGGATGGTAATCATTATAAACTCATATCCTGCGAATTCTTTAAATTGATTCTTGCTAATCAGATTTCATATATAATCGCATTTACCACCACCACCCTTCCTTTTTTTTTTGACAGTCTTCTTATCCCATGCGTGTGAACAGATGCAAGGAAATTCTCAACAAAGCTATCTATATGAAAAAGTCTTTAGAAAAGTTTGTTGGAGATGCAACTCGCCTAACAGACAAGCTTCTAGAATTGTGCAACAAATCGGTACTATCACAGATCATTGTGCTTATTGGCCATTGCTAAATGTTATATAAAAATTTATATGTGATTTTAGCTGATGTTTTCATTAAATTAAAATTTTTAAGTATATCAGTATACACAAATCAAAATGTATCATATGGTATATTTTAAATATGTATCTTTTCTCCCCCCCTCTCCTGCTTTTTCTTCATATTGCTAGATATTGAACCAAAAACCTTATCTTGCTAAGCAAGGGCCTTACCACTAAGCTATACCTCTAACTTCTATAGGCTTTATCTTTTTTTTTTCCCCCTCGTTTTTTTGAGATAGGATTTTCCTGTTGTCACTCTGTCTGTCCTGAAACTAATTTTGTAGATTAGGCTGGCCTTGAACTCACATAGATCTGTCCGCCTCTGCCTCCTAGTGCTGGGATTAAAGGTGTACACCACCACTGCCTGGTATGAGCTACATTTTTTTTTTATGTATTTATGTTGGGTTTTTTGAGATAGGGTTTCTCATTTGTAACTCTGGCTGTCCTGGTTTTTTAAATTTGTAACGTATGTCCCTCTCCAGATCTTCTCTAGGTTTCTGAATTTTTCTGAAAATATATTTTTAATAATTAGCAATAGTTTTAAGTGAAAGATATTAAATGAACCATAAAATATATGTAAAATGCCTGAAAGCAGTCTCTGATTATATTGCCATATCCTTTAACTTTGAAAACTTGTATGATATGAAAGAGAATGGAGGGCTTTTTGTTAGTTGTTTGCCTTTTTGTAGTGTTGGATATCATACTGAAGGTCTTATGCATAGTAGGCAAGCACTTTACACATGAGCTGTATTTCAGTGCACAGGCACTGTGCTTAGGGAACACAGATGACTAACAAAGTCTGTCTTGAATTGCTGATAGATCTGTGCGGGGGTCCTAGAGGTCCAGCTCTGGCCCCCGCGAAAATGGGGGTTCTTTCTTCCACGAAGGATGGGTAAACCCCAAAGAAACACGAGACAGTCTTGGTGGCTGTTGAAACCGCAAGAGGCCTTTTTATTAAATGAACTTGGCGCACGCGGCGGCTTGGGACAGGTGCGGCGGCTTGGGGCGGCCGCGCACGGGCGGGAGATGTGGGCAAGAGGCGAGAGGGCAAGAGAGAGAGCAACCCCCACCCAGGGCTTTTATTGGGGTCCCCCGGAGCCCTGGTCTTGGGCTATTTTGATTGGTTCGTCAACCTCGTCGGTCAGGTGTGGGGGTAGCCGCCTGCACCTGAGACGCAATGGTGCCTGGGTATTCTGGGGAAGAAAGAATCCCTGCTGAGTGGTGGGGAGAAGCTGCTAATAACTACTAACTTAGGGGAATTTTCTGGGTTTTATATTTCTTAAATCTTTGCAATAAACCTGGGTTGCTTTATTGCAATTTACTTCTGGATAGCATGGCTGTGTTCCATTCCAGCCCACAGTAGCCAGCTCAGGGATTGATTTTGCTATTACTATTGGCTTATACAGATCTTATTATTGATGAGAGAACATATGCCACCGTACAGTGAGGACAACAAGGGAGCAAGGCAGTTAGGGAGTTCCAGTTCCCAGCAGTGAATTCGCTTCAGGAACCTTGTCAAGCTAAAGCATTTCATAGCCTGGGAAACCTGGGCCCCAACAGATCTGTAGGGAACTAAGCAGGTGGCTATCACCTGCAATAATAAGTATTACTTTGAGTATACTTGTGACTGTAAATATTATTATAGTAAAAAGTAGGAAGGTGGTTATAGGAGTGAATCACTTGACATTAGGAAAAACTGTTATTTATTGAGTACTGGCCTAGTAAGTGCTTTATATGTGCAAGTGCTTGGTTCTTCATCTGAAACTTTCATGGCAAACAACACTTATGAATTCAATTTTTTTTCTGACTTTAAAGGCTCATACTTTACGTTGGATATTGTAACTGATGATAATCTGTTGGAATATCCTATAATCAAACACATATTACATTAATCTTTACACTAAGAAAATAAGGTATCATTTTGTTGTCAATTGAGATTTTATAACCAAAAAAAGTTATTTACAGAATTTCTTGTGTCTATAATAGCTCATTGGTTTCTACTATCTCCTTTAGTCATAAAACACTCCTGTGGTGGAAGGACTATTATTTATCAGGTAAAGAGGTTTAAATTGGAAGGCTAAAAATACTTACTCTCAATTGCTGAGCAATTGAGATTGTAAAAGTAAAATACTCACTGTTATTAAAGTTTTATAATTCAAGGTAAACTTAGAAAAATTGAAATACACTATTTTTCGTTTGTTTTTTTTTTCCAGGTTGATGGAAGTAATTCCACATTAAGCATGAGCACTCACTTTAAAATGCTTAAAAAGCTGGTAGAAGACCCGACATTTAGTGAAATCCTCATTCCTTTGCAGTCAGTCATGATACCTACTCTTCCATCGATTCTGGGTACCCATGCTAATCATGACCCATTTCCGGGGCATTGGGCATATCTTGCAGGCTTCGATGACGTGGTAAACTTCAGTTTTACATAACTATAATTTTTAAAGGTAGTTAAGTTTGCAACTTCAAATTAACAGAAAATTTTGAGTTCATTTGCAGAGGAAACCCTAGGAATGTAGAGAAGTGAAACTTCTGTCTTGTAGTATGGTACAAAGTTAAGGATAAAGAATCATATCCAGCCTAAAATTTTAACTTCACATGCTCATATTTCACCATGAAAATGCTCATATTTCACCATTTTTGTCATAATTTTATTTTCCTATATTTTCTTTTGTCTTAAAAAATAGAGAGCAGATGGAACAAAATATGTTTTATTTGTTTATTATGAGGAAAAGATACTCCAATAATTTTATTGTCCATGTGTGTATAAGTCAATATGTGTGTGAATATGCCACAGCACATAGGTGGTCAAAAGATAACTTCAAGTGTCAGTCCTTACTTTCCACTTGCTGGCCCAAGAACTTCCCACAATTCTCTTGTTCCTGCCTCCCGTCTGATTACAGACATGCTCCAAACTCAGGTCCTCACACTTGTACAAAAACTGCTCCACTCGCTGAACATTTTGTCAGCCCCATCTCCCTTCTGTACATCTCTTCTAGGAATGAGCCTGTGGCCTTTTCCCCACTAGGTATACCCTTCTCCTCTGTTCCACACCTGCCCAAGAAATGCGGCCATAATATGTACGTAGTTTAAGGAAATAGTACTAGAGTACTTCTAGGGAACAGTTTTGAAAATTCCATATGTCTTCCAAAATTTCTGTGGATTAGGACATTTTAAAACTGTTTTTAGAACCATTTCCATTGTACATCATTATAATCATTTTTTGTTTTTTACTTATTTTTTAGCTTACTTAAGGTAGGCTTCATTTTAGAGAAGTTTCTTTTTTCAAAAGCAAATTACTTTCAATTAATAAGCTTATTCTTTCACATTTTTATACATTTATATGATATATTTTGTTCCTTCCAACATTATGGTATACATTTTTTTTGTGTACAAAATGTGACTGTTTTGGAAGGACTACCTGAATATGCATGTATAAGTACTTGTTTTGCTGGTAAAGTCAGATTTGCTTTCATTTTTGTTTTTGTTTCGTTTTGTTTTACTTCATATCCATTCCTAATGTTTGAGAAAGTATGTCCCTATTCATAGATAACCTTCTTTTTTAGCTTCTAGGTAACTAAGGTAAAAGAAAATTTTGAAATACAAATTTGCTACATACTACTATTTATTCTTTTCATATATTATATCATATTATATAGTATTTATTATAAATACTTAGTATTTATAATATTTAAATTTAACAAAGAATGTCAGCCTTGTCTTAAATATAACACTCATTATTTTTTAGGTAGAAATTCTTTCTTCTCTTCAGAAACCAAAGAAAATCTCTTTAAAGGGCTCAGATGGAAAATTCTACATCATGATGTGTAAACCAAAAGATGACTTAAGAAAAGACTGTAGACTAATGGAATTCAATTCTTTGATTAACAAGGTTGGAAATAGTTTGCTTTTTTTAAGTTTTATTTTTATTATTTTCAATATGTGTATGTGTCTGTCTGCATATGAGTACAGGTGCCTGTTAAGACCAGAGGCATGAGAGTCCTTGGAGCTGAAGTTACAGCAGCTGTGAGCCACCTGAAATGGGTATTGAGAACTGAATTTGGGTCCTGAAGAAGAGCAGCAAGTGCTCTTACCCACTAAGCGATCTGTCTAGCCACATTGCTTATATTTTAGAATTAGGAAAATAACTGTCACAGTAATATAAACTTCTTAGTAGCAAGTTAGACCACTCATGAAATGAAATATTTTCATTTTCTCATTTTTGTAATAAAATGTACATATCATTTAAATTAAGTACATATTTTAATGCCATTGAGTGTATTGCACATTATTGTGCTACCACCCTCACCATACCTTTTAAAGATTTTATATTAATATTTCAAATTAACTCATAGTTCTCCATTTCTTCTCCTCAAAAGTCTTTTGTTTTGTTTGTTTCTTGAGACAGGGTTTCTCTATTGTAACTCTGGCTGTCCTAGACTAGGCTAGCCTCGAACTCAGAGATCCATCTGCCTGCCCTGCATACATGCTCACGTGCACACACACACACACACACACACACAGTGCTGGAATTAAAGGTGTGTGCCACCACTGCCCAGCTTTTTTTTTTTTTTTAAGTCCTTCTTACCAGATTTTTTGATAAATACATAGATTTAAATTTTCTGGTTCAGTTTTAACAATTATGATTTTTTTTATAGAAAAGAATATAAGAGATTAATGAAGAGAAATATTTTCTGCTAATGGTTTTGTATAAAACACTGTTTCTACCTCTATAAACTTTAGGTTTTCTGTTTCAGTGCTAAAAAAAAATTAGGTTCTGTTTTTATGACTTTGCCGTTCAAAGGTAATCATTGTTAATTTTTCTATTATCCCTTTGTCACACTTTCCCATCCCATCCCCATATTTCATTATCTCTATAACTGGCAGGATAAATGTTGGTCATTTGTATAGAAAAGATAGAATAGCAGATAAGAGTTTTTCTTATTTTTTTCTCTTCCTTTCTTCTTTCCCTTCTTTCTCTCTTTTTTTGTAGCCTCGGCTGGCCTTGAGCTCATTATATGGCCAAGGACAACCTTGAACTCCTGATCCTCTTGCCTCCATCTTCTAAATGCTGGATCATAAGTCTGTACCATCACACTTGTATGTTGTGTTTTGTTTTATGAACAGTTATGCGGATGGTAGACAAGAATGCTGAGGTCTGAGCTCAATCTCCAGCTTCCCCTGCCCCTCTTCCCAAAAGATAATATGATCTATACTTGTTTTAACCAAATATAATTTAAAAGCTAATACTAAAGTTCATTTCAAAAGCAATATGTTGAGAATTAGTTTTCAGTTAAATAGTGAATAAAATACTTGAATAAATGTTACTTCATAGATGATCAAACCATTGATACATCAATACCAAAGTTCCTTCAATTTTTTTCTGATTTAAATCTCAGATGGGCTGGCATTTTTGTTAACTTAGTTGTAATAAGTTTTATTACTGTTAAGGTATTTAGCTTCTCATTAGCATGATCAAATAAAATATCCTGGTTGTGAAAACTGTCTTATAATAAACTGTCTTATGATGTTGGCTGTAGAGGTTAGACACCGATTTGTATAGGATATTCTGTCATACTATTTCCTAGCACTGGTGAAAACTACTTAGTCTTAAAGGTTTTTTTGTTTATTTGTTTGAGAGGTCTTTTGTTTTTGTTCTTGTTCTCTTTTATTTTTATTTTTTAGTTGAGATAAGCTCTCATATATCCCAGACTGTCCTTGAACTGGCTTATGCTAAGGATGACCTTAAAGTCCTGATTCTCCTGCCTTCACATCTAAGTGCCAGGATTTCAGGTATATACTACAAGTCTTGGCTTAAATGGCTCATTTTCTGTTTTCTTTTTGGTCAGTTGATCATGTTTCTGAAAGGAACGGGTTATTATTAGAGAAATGTATTTAGTTTCATTCAAACAGTTCCAGAATTAAACATTCTACTGTTTGTCTGTACCGGGGTAATATCTGGAGTCATCGAATGAGACAGAAAGCTTTCTCCTACTATATGATAACTTTGAAATAAAATTGTTATAATCAAATTAAATAAAAAACTTGATATACAAGTCGTGCTTTTTTTGTATTTTATTATAATTATTTCTTTTAGTTTTGATATAATATTCCTTATTTATATATCCATATAATCCCATCATTTCCCTTTTCTTCCCTCCAAACCCTCCCGTATACACCTCCTTCCTCTCTTTCAAATTCATGACAATGCATTTCACAATATGTGTGTGTGTGTTTATATATTTATGTATATATATATTCATTCCTAAATACATAAATATTATCTGCTCAGTATATATGTTACTTATATGTATGTTTTCGGGGCTGACCATTTGGTACTGGATAACTAACTAGTGTGCTCTTCCTGGGGGAAACTTATTTTCTCCTGCTTTCAGCATCTTTAGTTACCTGTAGTTCTTTGTGTAGGGTTAAAGCCTATTAATCTTTTTCCTATCCACATTACCATGTCTACTGCTGTTAACCTTGTTCAGCTCATGTTTAGGCAGTCGTGTTAATGCGACTTTATGTTATAACTTGTGACATTCCTAGGAAACACAATCTTGTTGCAAACTCTCTAATCCTCTGACTTAAAGTTTTTGTGCTCTCCTCTTTCACAATGATGCCTGATAGAAGTTGGTTTGTAGATGTGTCCACTGGGACTAGGCTTCACTACTGTGCATCTTGACTGATTTTGTTTTCCGTAACTCTTCATCTGTTGCAAAGAGAAGTCTCCTTGATGAGGGGTAGAGGCGACGCTTATCTGTGAGAATAAGAATAAATATTTAGAATGTAGTTAGGGATCATGCTTGTTTAATATAGTCATGCTTATAGGTTCACCTCCAAAATCCATGACTTCACTAGCCCAGGATTGTTGGCTATGTTTCCAATATCAGGCATAAATTCCCTCTGGATGAGCAGGTCTTAAGTCCAATTAGAGAGTTGGTTACTACCAGGGTATGCTTGCTGTGGAGAGCTCCCCTGACCTTGAGCTCAAATTCTGCTCTGTGCCTTCGGCCAAATGCCTCTATCTCATTTGGGACAGCTGTTGAGCAAGGCTAAGTCATAAAAAAGACAGGCCTAGAGACAGCTCATTTCAGGGAAGTCAAAGATTATTTAAAGAGACCTTCCTTCTTAGTCTCACAAGGCAGGATGACAGTTTTGTGGTTAATTAACCTTGATTGATTGTAACCACGTGACTATACCTATGCCTTCTACCTCATTATCATTTACCTCATGCTTGGAAGCACACCTGGTTTGCCCCTTGTGATCATTGCCTTGGAAACTGCATGTATACCTCTGGTGAGGAAGGGTATAAGAAACTGAGAATAAACGATTTGGGTACTTTGGCCCCTGTGAACTCAAGATACAGTGTGTGTGTGTTCGTTCCGGTTTTCAGCCTAACTCCTGATCCAGCACCAACCGAACTGGTAAGCTGGCTTTATCAGCTTGCCACTAGTGTACTCTTAGAGTCACTGTGTCCTGCTGGCTGTTGTGATTCATAGATTTAATAGCTTGGTAGTACTGTTGGTTCCTTATCTCTTTTAGAAGCTTGCATAGAACCCTCTGGTACCACAAAAGCTAGTCCTCAGAGAGGTTTTTAGATCAGATTCAGTTTAGGGATCTCTGGCCCTGTGTCTGACATGCATGATGTTTTCAGCAGTAGGGCTCAGCTTCCACCTCTGGGGGAAAAGCAAGGGGGACTGCAATAGCCTATAGTGTTTTGGGAATCTCTTAGACAACCCTGACCAGCAACTCAAAAGAGGGCTTCTTATACCTGGTGTTGGGGGTTTTGTTAAATGGTCTTGACCTTCAGAGGGAGCATTGTCAGCCTAGGCAAGAGAATTTAAATTAAATTGTGTATTATAGGTTTTTTTTCTTTTTAGGTAGATAGTATGATTCCTTTTGACTGACTTTTCCAGAGAGGAAGGTAAAATAACAGTTAGGATTTCTTGTAGATTTTTAGATAAAATTAAACATCAGTCTCCGTGCTTAAATAATTAACATTAATGATATCTGTAATGCAGTAGAAAATAAAATAATAGTACTTTGTTGTTGATATGATTCCAAATACTTTACTTTCAAATATGGTATTAGTTACACTCATTGTGAAGAATTAAAAAGGGATTCCACAAGGCATTGGGTTTAGCTAAGAACATCGCCCATAGCTTCCTTCTCTAACTTTCAGAATTATTAATTATAGGCGTCCATCATCACTTTTCCTAGGAAGTAGACATTAGACACAATCAGAATTTGGGCTCTATTTTTTTCATTTCTGTCTTTTTTTTCATAGAGCTTAAGAAAAGATGCAGAATCACGTCGAAGAGAACTTCATATCCGAACATATGCTGTTATTCCACTGAATGATGAATGTGGAATTATTGAATGGGTGAACAACACTGCTGGCTTGAGACCTATTCTGACCAAAATATATAAGGAAAAGGGTATTGTATTCATTCTTATGGTAGAAGTGTATACTATGGGGTTGTTATCTGAAAAAACGAGAAATATGAATATAATAGTTTTTTATTGCATTAGTTTACATATTTTACTTAAGCCTAGTAAAATTTATATTCTGTATACAGATGCATGTAAGGTCTTCTTTCTTCCTTTGAATTCTTGTTTGTTTGTCAAGACAGTGTTTCTTTGTCCAGTTGTCTTGGAACTCACTCTGTAGAACAGGCTTGCCTCAAACTCACAGAGATCCCCCTGCCTCTGCCTCCCATGTGTTGAGATTAAAGGTGCATGCCACCACTGCCAGGCTTCCTTTCTTTTTAAAAAAAAAAGTTTTGTGGTTTTTTTTTTTTTTTTAAAAAGTAGCTTTTTTGAGGTAGCTTATCAAAATATATCAACATTTATTTTTCGGAAATACTTGTTAGCAATTCTGAAATTACTTCATGTGCCTTTAGCAAATAAGTAAATACTCTATGAATAATGAAAGTTAGTTTTCTCACTATCAGAGAAAAGAAAGTATTTTGTTAGAAGGTTTTCCTGACTAGGGATAATTTTGCAAAAATTATATTGATAGTAATTAATTATAACACATGAAATAAAATAAATATACCTAAATTCTGATGCAAACAAGTACTTGCTTGAATAAGTAAGTTGGAAAAGCTCATTATTATAGTGAAACTAGAATGAATAAATGCAGGATTGAGGAAATAGAATTATTACTAACTAGCAAACACCATAGGAATTGTTGTTGGCAATGATTGTTAAGTGGCTTCTAATATTAATAGGCAAAGGTAGCTGAATGTGGTGGTGCTTGCCTATAATCCCAGCACTCAGGAAAGCCAAGGCAGGAGGATCATATATTCAGTGCCAGCTGTGGGTAGAGTGATACCATGTCTCAAATTTTTAAAAAGAAAAAAAATTAAGGCAAAAGTATGTTAAGAAACATTTATGGTCTCAAATCTTTTCTCATAAGATACTTGTTAATTGTGAAGAGGAAAAAAACCCATAGTAACTTTATAATAGAGAAAAATAACTGATCAGATTTCTGTGTTGTTACACAGCTATTTGTTGTTGTATGTTTGTTTTTGATATAGGCTCTTACTATGTAGACTGGATGGCTTCAAAATCACAGAGATCTATCTGCCTGCCTCTGGCTCCCAAAGTACTTGGACTAAAGAAGTGCCCTTCATCTTATTTTAATCTTTATCTTTTTAATATCTGTGTACACATGTTCATATGTGCAAGTATGGTAAAGCTGCAGCGTGCATGTGGAGCTCAGAGATGACCTGGGGTGTCAATCCTCATCTTCTGCCTTATTTGGGACAGGGTCTCTTGTTGTCATTTTGTAGGCCAGGCTAGGTGGCCTTGAGCTTCCAGAGATTCTCCAGTCTTTGCCTCCTATCCTGCTCTGAGAACATTGGGATAATAAATATGCAGTTCTGCACCCAACTGTACATGAATTCTAGAGATCTGAAATCAGATCTTCATGCTTATATGGATCTCTGAGTTCAAGGCCAGCCTGATCTACAGAGTGAGTTCCAGGTCAGCTCGAGTTACAACAGAAAAATACTGTCTTGGAAAAACAATACCAGTTGTTGGATTACTGAATCATAATTCAACCTTAATGAGTTCTTCTGATCAAGAGAGGTTACTATAATTTTAGTAAGAGTGGCAGCATTTTCACAGATCACTCACACCTGAATTTTTCTGAATCTTATATTCTGGAGCTAGTTGATCATACAGTGTTTTTTTGTTTGTTTGTTTGTTTACATTAATTTTTACCAATAAGAGGCTATACTTTTGATAAGTATTAAGGAAAAATAGTAGGGTTATTAATTTCATTATGCTATCAAGTTATAACCATTTATATGCATAATTCATATTTTTCCATTCTTGCTTTTCAGTTGAAGCAAGAGTTGACACTTCATATCATACTTTAACAAAAATTATTTACTTCTTTTCTCATTTGGCTATGTGATCAATTAAAATCATTCTGCTTTATAGGCGTATATATGACAGGAAAGGAGCTTCGCCAATGTATGCTACCAAAGTCAGCAGCTTTATCTGAAAAACTCAAAGTATTTCAAGATTTACTCTTGCCCAGACATCCTCCTGTTTTTCATGAGTGGTTTCTAAGAACATTCCCTGATCCTACATCATGGCAAGTTACTAAGACTATAATACATTTTTATAGTTGAGTGCTTATTTTTAAATTTTTATCTTTTTGTACTAACCTGGCACAAAGTATTTGACAGGCATTATATTTCTTCAGGTACAGTAGTAGATCCGCTTATTGCCGTTCTACTGCAGTCATGTCAATGGTTGGCTATATCCTGGGGCTTGGAGACCGTCATGGTGAAAACATTCTTTTTGATTCTTTTACTGGTGAATGTGTACATGTAGACTTCAACTGTCTTTTTAATAAGGTATGATGTGACTTCAGTTAATTGGATATATTTCTTTGAATTTTCTTTTCTCAGCAATTACTCCCTAGCTATACCTATTAGTCACAGCTGCATAACTCTGAGAGTCTCTTGACTGGTTTTTATTAGTGGACCCCTTAGGAAAGCTATTTAGGATGCAGAGAAGCTAGAAGAATGATATATGAAATGAAAGCTAAAATGAACTTTTAAGTTGTGACTAAATTACTAGTTACGTGAACATGGGACAATCAGTTCATTTTACAGAGACTTTGTTCCATTAAGTCAAGAGTTATTGCCAAATCTGACAGTATATAAGAATGATCTAGGCTAAAGAAAAAGTGTCAGGCTAGGATGTAGTTCAGTGGTAGAGCACTTACCCAGAATGTGCTAGCCCCTGAATTTCAGGATCTAGCAACTAAGTAATAGTAACAAGTACCGCAAATAGTACCAGAGTGCGGGTCAATTGAGAGTAAATTAAGGCTATTGGATATATCTCTAAGAACTTCCATAATTTTCTACAATTATAATTCTGGAAGTTCATAGACTCATCTGAAAAGAAATCAAAGATAAATAAGTGGTATGGATCAAACTATACAAAAAGAGAATTTAGGATAACTGTTTAGAGGGATAAAAGAATTAGCTGGGCGTGATGGTACGCTATTTTTATCCCAGCACTTGGGACAGAGGCAGGCAGATCTCTGAGTTTGAGGCTAGCCTGGTCTACAAAGTGAGTTCCAGGAAAAGCCAGGGCTGTTATACAGAGATATACTCTGTTATGTGTGGTGGTAGGGTAGGGGGGGGTTCGTGGGGGGGTATAGAATAGGCATGAGAGTGTCAGAAAATAAACAGGTGGACTAAATTGTTTCTTTCCTGTCTCAGGAAAAAAAAAAATGTGTAGCTATTTCTATTTTACAGTGATAGTTGTAAAAAGAAAATGAGGACGAAAGAGAGGTGCAAGAATAATTGTACATTATGTTATTGAGACTAAATATCAAATGTGTAAATATTCTCTATAGTAATATTCAGTATACTAAATTGGAGAGGATGAATCCATTCATCTTCTTGATTTTATCTAAGATCAAGTCATGGTTTCAAAGTGCCTAAAAGCAAAGGCAGATTTATATGGCTCTTTCAAGAGATGCCTCTAATGTAATTACATAAATATTTGGAGGATATTTTTTTTCCCTAAAAGAGTCTAGACATGAAGTTCTAAACTCTTTGAGCAAAAGTTTTATTATTAAAAGTTTATTATTATCATTATTATTAAAAGTTTATTATTACTATATAATAAAATTATTTGTTTCTAAGGGAGAAACTTTTGAAGTTCCAGAAATTGTACCATTTCGCCTGACTCATAATATGGTTAATGGAATGGGTCCTATGGGAACAGAGGGTCTGTTTCGAAGAGCATGTGAAGTTACACTGAGGCTGATGAGGGATCAGAGAGAACCTTTAATGAGGTAATCATCTGTGCTTTGTAAATCATCTACTAGTGACCTTGAATGTAAATACTGGTCCTTAATATATTTTCTTTATATTGAAACCATTCTGTTAGCTAAAGTATATTTTTAAAAATAATAATTTAAGGCTTGGTATAATGGTCAGTGCTTATCATCCCAGCAGTTAGGAGACAGAGGCAGAAGAATCATGCAAGTTCTAGGCCATCCTGGTCTACATGCTGAGTTTGAGGCCAGTAGGTGCTACATAGTGAGATCTGTCCCCTATCCCCCCACCCCCAACACCACCAACTTGTCAGTGTGTTTTGGTATAGTCCCGTAATTTTTTATTCATTAGCATCCTCTAATTTTAAGATATGTTCAACGCCTGACATAAAACACTTCTGTGGACATTAACAATCATTGTCAACTTCTTCCTCCGTTCCACTTTCTCTAATCCACTCCGTGTCTCCGGGTTTTCCTAAAGTGGACGTTTAATGTCAGTTTGATCATATAATTTGTGACTTTTGTGTCTGTCTTCTTTTGTGTAGTATATTGGTTTCAAGGTTCATGATCTATAAGTCCTTCATTCTTCTTAATTACCAGATAGCATTCTCTTATATGAATGACACTGTTTTATTTATTCAACCATCAGCTAATAGACATTTTTATTGGTTCCATCTTTTGGCTATTATGGATAGCATAGCTGTGAACTCTCTGCACAGCTCTATGTGAATGTATATTTTCAGTTATTTTGTGTATGCCTAGGAGTAGAATTGTTGAGTCATGGTACTTTGAATGATCTTCAAACTATTTTCCAAAGCATTTATAAAAACTCTAATTCCTTTAGTGATGTTTATGGCTTTCCATTTCTTCACATATATACCAACACTGAAAATGTCATTACTTTAACCATCCTATTGAGTATGAAGTAATATTTCATTGTAGTTTTAATCTTCATTTTCCTAATGACCAGGAATGTTAAGCATTGGGTTTTTGTTCCCTTATTAGCATTTTTATATCTTCTTTGTGTAAATGTCTACTAAAATCATTAGCATATTATTTTTGGTGTGGGTGTGCTTGCTGTGTTACCTAGTCTGGCCTTAAACTGGACTCAATCTATCTTCCTTGCTTCCGCATCTCTAGTATATAAATGCATGGCATTCTTCATGTCTCCTTTACCTGTTTTGTTTTTTTTTTTTTTATTAGATCGTCTTTTATCCTTGAATTACAAGAATGCTTTATTCTGAATACAAGAACCTTCTGACAGATATATAATAAACAAATATTTTCTATTTTTTTTTAATTTTTAGAATTTTTTATGTATGGGTGCTTGACTGAATATATGTCTATGCACCTCATGTGTGTCTGGTACCTGTGAAGGCCAAAAGAGTATGTTTGATCCCTTTGAACTGGATTTATAGTTATGAATTGCCATGAATATACTGGGAGTTGTTCTCTGGAAAAGTGTCTTAACCACTGAGCTATCTCTCCAGCCCCTATTTTCTGTCACCTTGACAATTCCCTTTTAGTCATGAGTTTGTTTAGATGCTGGAATTGAACCCCGGGACCTTTAGCATGTTAAATACACATTCAAACACACACTACCACCAATCTATATCCTAGCCAAAGTTTTTAATTTTGATAAAGTCATAATTAATCTACATTTTCATTTTGGTTATTTTTGGTATCCCATGTAATTAAAAAAAATAGCTGTCTCATTCAAACTTGTGAGGCTTCCCCCTCTCCCAGTGATTTTAATGACTTAGCTCCTTTTTATCTTTGATCTCCTTTAGGTTACTTTGTGTGTATGGTATGAAATAGGAGTCCACATTCATTCTTTTGCCTATACAAATTCACCTGTCTTGGCAAGTTTTGTTTTGTTTAAGTGTTAGTTAGTATGTAGCCCTGACTAAACTGGAACTTACTACCAGGCTTGTCTCGAACTTACAGAGATCTTCTGACTCCCTAACTAAGTGCTGCAGTGCGATTATAGGAATTGATCACTCACACTTAACTGCCATTTGTTGATAAGATTTTTTTGTACATTTAATTGTGTTAACTTTTTTGTTGAAATGGTCAGTTGATTTTTAGTAATTCTAATGAGCTATGTTAATGTGCCCACTACCCACTGTCTTAATAACTCTAGTTTTATAAAAAATTTTGAAATCATGAAGAATATTCTAATTTCTCCTTTATCAAGATTGCTTTATTTTTAACCAGATTGTCCCTTGCATTTCCTTGTGAATTTTATTTATTTTATTATTATTATTAGTTTGGTTTTTTTTGTTTTTCAAGACTGGGTTTCTCGTTGTAACTCTGGCTGTCCTGGAACTCACTCTGTAGATCAGGCTGGCCTCAAACTCACAGAGATCCTCCTGCCTCTGCCTCCTGGTGCTGGGATTAAAGGCACGCACCACCCCTGCCCAGCACAAGTCTTAATTTTTAAAGGCTGCTTTCCTAAGGGTAGATGCTGGCTCAGTAGTTAAGAACACATACTGCTCTTGTATGTAGAGGGCCCAAATTGAATTCATATCCTCAAGTCAGGCAGCTCCCAACATCCTTTAACTCAGGCTCTAGGGGAGGGGATCAGATACCTCTGGCCTCAATGGGCATCTGTACTCAAGTGTACACACATAATTTTTTTCAAAAGTTGTATTCCTTCCCTGGGAGATGGTTCAGTCCATGAAGCCTCACAAGTGTGAGGATCTCTAGAATCCATGTAAAAAGCTGGGTGTTGTGGCAGGAGCCTGTAATCCCATTGATGGAGAGATGGGAAGTAGAGACAGGCAGGTGACTGGAGCTTGCTAGCTAGCAAGTTTGGCCTACATGACTAATGAGATAACCTATCTCAGACAAAAGGTAGAAGGCACCTTATGGCCAAGCACTGAGGTCCTCTGCCCTCAACATACATGCCATGAATGATTTGTCTGTCAATTTTCTTTCTGGTGTTGATTCTTAGTTAATAGAAATACAGCTGCTCTTGTCCTGAAGCCTACTGGTCTTCATTTGCTCTAAGTAGTAGGTATCCCAAAGTAGGTATACTCTAAGTAGGATGGATACCTAAAGGTTTTCACTCTACAATAGCAACTCAGCTACAAATAAGGTTTTATTACTTCTTTTTATTGCTGGGTTTAATCAATGAGTACTACATGGAGCCAGGAAAGTTTTGTTGATCTTAGAGATAAGGCAAGCAGTCTTTCACATTTAATTTAGTATTGTGCATTTGGAGGCCAAAGGTCACTATCAACTGTCTTCATTAATTGCTTCCCACTTAGTTTTTGAGATAAGGTTGCTCACTGAACATGGAATTCACTAAATTGGCTAGACTGGCTGGCCACTGGGCTCCAGTTACCACCTGTCTCCACTTCCCCAGTGGCTGAATTACAAACATGTACAGCTGTTCCTACCTTTTCACATGGGTGTTGCTGATCTGAATTCAGGTCGTGAGGCTTGCACAGCAAGCATTTTATTGATTGAGTCACCTCCCCAGTCCAGAAAAGCAGATTTTTTTTTAAAGGACTTTTAAAGTTCTCTTTTATTTTTATAAGCAGAGTTCTACACTTTTATGGTAGAATACTCTGTTAAATGTATGTAAAGGGACATTCCACTCGGAGAAAATCATCATGTTATGAGTCATTAAGAGAGCCGACACACACACGCTTTTCTAGAAAAGTCAGAAAATACTTTTTGAAGTAACTGAAATCTTGATTAACCAAGGACAGGAGAAAAGTGTTCTGAGAAGTAAAAGGTAAGCGAGTTTTAAGAAGGAAATTTTTAAAAAGAAGTGGAGTAAGAGGAAATGACAGCATCCATTCTGCACTTCAGAGAAAGCAGAGTTCCAGATTAGGCTAAGGTCCAGAAAAGTAACTGAATAGTGTAGTGGTAGTAGAGATGGGGAAGTAAGGAGATTCACAGGTGAACAAGAGTTGAGGTTGATAGCTTTTTTTTTTTTTTTTTTTTTTTTTTTTGTCCAGTGCAAGAGTGCAAATGATGTTCGTTACTGCTTTAGGAATATAGAAAAAATAGGAAAAGACAGTGAATTTTGTTTTCAAAATAATTTGAGATATCTTTAATACTTCCAAACAAGTTTTCCACAAGTAGTTGGAGTTGATGTCTAGAGCACAGAATAAAGGTGTGGACTTAATCTGTATGGTAACTGAAGATCTTGCATATTCATTGAACATGGTAGAGAGTAAGTAAATACTTAACAGTTGATAGTGTACATCTTGAGATGTCACACAGAATTCATATTATTTCCCAAAAACACTTAATAACTCCTTACCTACTTTTCCCTTACCCTTATGCCCTCTATATCCCCCAAAATAATTTCACATAAGCTTACTGAAAATGTAGTATAGTCCTATATCTTGTAATACTACCTTTATCTTCCTATTCTTCATATATTCTATGTTTAAATATTGATTTTATTTTTGTAATGGATGTATCACTACTATATTATATGTTTCAATTTTAGTGTCTTAAAGACTTTTCTGCATGATCCTCTCGTGGAATGGAGTAAACCACTAAAAGGACATTCCAAAGCACCACTGAATGAAACTGGGGAAGTTGTCAATGAAAAGGTTAATAAAACTGCAGCTTGGCATAGCTAATAGTTTTCTCTCTTTAAATGAGATCTTATTGCAAATAATATTGGTGACCTAAATATTGATTGCTCTGAAATCTAAAATTAACTAAAATCTCAAAGCTGACAGATGTACACTGAAGATTCTTTTTTCTCCCCACCCCCTTTGCTGCTTGGGATTGACCCAAGGCCTGTGTGTGCAGAGTACATGCTCTAATTAACATTAACAAAACTGGCTTCATCTGCAGCCTGAGAATTATTTTTCTAATAATATCGATCTCAATTTTGCCTTAGGATATGTTTTTTCTTGAAGTGTAAAGGATTTTAAGTAGTTGACTTAAAATTCTATTTGCATGCACTTATATAAATTGATTATCCATTAAAGCATTGCCATCATCATTAGAATCTTCACTCAAATATTTAAGTACTAACATTTAAGAACAGGTTGCTTTTTTGTTTGCTTTAATTTATTTCTGATGATCAGGTGACAGTCTCCTGTCTACAAAACATGAATTACACCACTGAACCCTCAAAACAGATGTTTTAAATTATTGCTTTTCTGGAATTGTTATGTACAGAGTTACCTGGTGATTTTTATAGTACAGAAACACATCCAGTTAGTAGATGTTGAGTCATTGTAAACATTAAAGTCAAGTTAATTTGTTTTATTGCTGACAATGAAATATTGTTTAGTAAAACAGTATGAACATTAATAAGTAATGTGACAAGCAGAAACTCCAAATTACAGCATTACATATTAGGGGGGTCTATAGCCTTAATGACTTTTCTATATCTTTTTAGGCCAAGACCCATGTTCTTGACATTGAACAACGACTAAAAGGTGTAATCAAGACCCGAAATAGAGTAACAGGGCTGCCATTATCTATTGAAGGACATGTGCATTACCTCATACAAGAAGCTACTGATGAAAACTTACTATGCCAGATGTACCTGGGTTGGACCCCATATATGTAAAATAAAATTATTTCAAAGAATATATTAATAATCTAAAATTTATGTGTTATTAAACATTGCTGTGTCTATAATTATAAAGCACAACATACATTTACTTATATTCTCAGAGAAATTAGTATTTGTAATTTTTAACAGTATTTAAAATAATGGGTTCAATTCTTAAACGCTTTTTTCTTAGTACATACTATGTATTCCAACTAGAGAGAATACACAGAACAGTGTATTCTCATGATAAAATAATTGCAAGGAACCAGCCAACCTAATTTCATTTTATAGTTTTTATCGATTTCCTTTTCATAGTGTCAAGCGTAAGGTTTCATGTGAACAACAACAAATTTATATCAAATTTATGTTGTGGTCAGTCACTGAATTTGACCTGTATACAGAGCTAACTCTTCTGCCCTGTAGGAAATAATAGCACGTCATTAAATTTACTTCATATAGCTCTGTAGCATATATGAGAATGTGATCAAGGGGGAGAAACTCAAGAAACACGAATGTGAAAACTAAACCAGCTATGTAATTACTCATTTATTTATCTTGGTGATACTAAAGATTGAACCATGCTAGGTATGTGTTCTACCATTGAGCTACATTGTAACCCCAACATTCTATAATTTTGAAGACACTACCATGCTTTTGGTGTGCCACACTACACAGTACAGTGGTCATGAAACACACCAATATTTGAAATTCTCTAAGATTTTAAAATCTAAAGTTTTTAATGTGTTTGGTTGTTTTCTGCACATTTTCTTACAGATTAAAATGATAGGAATTGCAAAGTAATGCATTTATTACAGTATTACACTTATTACTGTTAGATAGAACTCTGCCTTTTTTCCCCCATGAGTAAAAGTATAATGAAGTAAAGCATAATAAGCCAGAAGGCATGATTGTGAAAACTGAACATACAAGTTCCTACTCAGACCTTGATGCTAACAGTTAAGGACAGGGTAATTATAATTAGGAAATCTTTTTTCCAATACTCTGTTGGGGAGGGGGTGGTACATGTGCAAGCTTTTTATCTATTCTAAATTGATTTTGGCATTGTATTCATATAAACATGTTTAAACTAATTATTTAATTTGCACTGATGTATATTTGTTGTACTTAGTACTGAATTACATAATTATCATTCCACAGAACTATATAATTTGAACAAATTCCTCCCACACCTCCTGCTGCTCCCCTGCCTCAGTCCCTTTTGTTGCCTTTGACAGTTTTGTTTCTGCTTTCATGTCACGTACATACATGATTTTAAGTAACTATGTAAAATCTAGGATCCATCAATGAAAGAAAATGTTATCTGAGACTGAATTCACTTAATATGCTCATCTCCACTTGAATCCATTTTCCTGCAAATGATATATAACTTCATTACTGAAAAAAATATACGTATTATATTTTCTATATCCATTCCCCATATATATTTTTTTAAGAATCATTTTATAATACAATGCCAATCTAATCATTTACATTCAGGTCAATAATGAATGCTTTATAATCTAAATATTTCAACCTGGTTTTTATTTCCTAAAGTGAAGCCATATTTTTTGTAAGTCTAATCTGTATAAAGACAATGAGATTTGGAGACATTTTAGGAATAAAACAAGCTGGGCATAGAATTGCGCACCTTTGATTCCAGAACTTGGTAGTCAGAGACTAACCTGTTCTACATAGAGAGTTCCAGGACAGCCAGGGCTACATAGAGAGACCATCTCAGAAAAAAAAAAAAGAATAATAAAACAATGTTCTGTAGTGTGAGTTTGCAGACATTAAGAGGAGAAAGTGCATGGAAATGAGTCTTCTCTATACAACCACTGCATGTAGACTGAAGTCATATCTATGGAAAGTTCCCTTGACTAAAGATGCTGTCCAAGTCCTAATCATGGAAGAGAGGCAGTACCAAAGGGAAAAATACAGTACCTTCTGAAGTATTTATTGTGAGGAAAATCACATAATGATAGAGACCGGTACAGAGATGTACATGGTGGCTTTTTTCCTGTTTTGTTGAGGCAGGTTCTCATGTAGGACAGACCAGGCTGGAACTGTAGTCTAGTAGGTATAGGTAAGGATGAACTTGAACTCCTGATCCTCCTGCCTCCATCCTTCAAATGCTGAGATTAAGACTTGCATGCCACACCAGCCAGGCTTTCCTATCGCCCAGGATCTCCCTGAACTTGATATGTACCTGAGGATGGCCTTCAACTCCTGATCCTCTTATACCTATATGCTGGGATTTAAAGGCATGCAGGGCCACACCGGGTGTTTTGGGTTTTACTGAGGGGATAGTATCTTTGTTCTGAAACAAGGTATCAAAAATTGGGGTTGAGGGGAGTAAGTCAGAATCTTGAAATGCTGGGAATTTAAAAGAAATTCTTGCCAGGCGGTGGCGCAAGCCACTAATCCCAGCACTCAGGAGGCAGAGGCAGGTGGATCTCTGTGAGTGCACTACACTTGGCACTACAGCGTGAGTGCCAAGACAGCCAAGTTACAAACAGAGAAACCCTGTCTCAAAAATAGAGAAGGAAAGAAACTCTTGTGCTCTTGTGTAGGTTTACATTACTTAGAGAAAATAACTCCCATCACAAAGTAACCGATGTATCCTAGACCTTTTTAAATCCATGTTGAAAAATAGTGAGTTTAGCAATCCAGGAGGGCAAGGCTGCAGTACTTGATAATAAACACCATGACCAAAAGCAACTTGGGAAAGAAAGGGCTTTATTTGGTTTACGCTTCCCACATCACAGTCCACCATCAAAGGAACTTGCCGCAAGAACTGAACAAGCCACGGAGGAACGCTGCTTTGTGGCTAGCTCACTCAACCTGCTTTCTTATATACCCAGAACCACCTGCACAGGGGGGACACCAGTCCACAGTAAGCTGGGCCCTCTCACATCGATCATTAATCAAAATCTCACAGGCCAAGCTGGAGGCAGCATTTCTCTCCATTGAGGTTCCTCTTCCCAGTGACTGCCATGTGTCAAGTTGACATAAAATTAACCAACACACCCTCCCAACTGTCCCTCAACTGTTTTCATACCGTCTGCAAATCCACACCGTTACCAACTGCATTTTCAAAACTAAGCTTACCTATCACAGCAATCGCACCTCTTGCGCCGCGACCAGCGAGTGCGGAAGAGCAGCGCGGCAGCAAGGAAAATAGGACGCCCCGCCCACCGGCACCGTCCTGCCTCTCTAGGCCGGCGGGTTGCTCTATGGTCTGGCGGACCTTGTGTTGTCATCCTCCGAGCGACGGCCGGAGGCGGCGGCATAGGCCCGGGCGGGGCGTTTGGTTTCGTTTCTGCGCGGACTGGAATTAGTGTCGACGGTCAAAATGGGAGTCCCCAAGTTCTACCGATGGATCTCGGAGCGGTATCCCTGCCTCAGCGAAGTGGTGAAGGAGCATCAGGTGGGTGAGCAGAGGCCGCGGCGCAAAAGGCGGGCCCGCAGGCCTCTTTGCTCTGTGGGACCGGGCCTTCCAGCTGCCCGCGGTGCTGGTCAGCGGCCGGACGGGCGGAGGAGAGGAGGGGACACAAGGTTGGCGGCCTCCGGGTGAGCCGCGCGGGGTAGAGGCAGGTCGGATCCTTGCGGCCGGCCGGGCGCCTGCGGCAGGTCTGAGCCTCCCCGGGGAGAGCCTTCCGCGACTTCCAAAGAAGCCCTTGGTGGGAAGGCTTTCAGTGAGCACCCTCTGTCCTCTCGGGAGCTGCAACTGGCGCTCCGCCTTAGGCTGTGAAGCTAACTAAGGTGGGGGGATGCCTTCCCTGCTCCCTCGTCCCACGCACAGCAACACACCAGGGTACAAGCAATCACAGCAACACACCAGGGTACAAGCAATAACAAACGGCCCTGCGGTGGGATCGCCGAGTAGTACGGCTGGGAAGAGCTGCATTTAACCCCGACGCCCTGACGGGTTGATGTAGCCTGCGACTCATATTTGTGGTACCTTTTTGATACTCTTGCTAGCCCTCAAACAGTACCCTCCCCCCTTTGTCTAAACGAACAAAACGTTTAGATGAAGCTCAGGGATAGGATGGTGCTTAGCGGCGTGGTATGGCAGAAAGAGCCCGAAACATTTTTACTAATAGCTCGTGTATAATGATCCACAGGAGCGTTTATGTGAGTTCTAAATGTGTATTCGTATATCTATATATTGCGATATATTTGCATGTTTAAATAGCGGAGGAGAAAAAACCAACTATTCTAATAGGTAAACTGGAGTTTGATGGTAATTTAGTATGTCACACTGAATGGCTCTGATAATGACTTTTTCTGGTTTATAGGGAGAAAAAAATCTCGTTTTTTAAGATTATATAGCTAATTGAATTACTTGTGATAAGTAGCACTGTACTAATACTGGGAGCTGGTAAATTTTATGGGTTTTTATTTTGTTTTGTATTTATTTTGTTTTAAGGTATTTATAAGGATTAAAATAGAGTCCAGTCTCTGGAAAGAATTCCTTTGATGTTAAGTTCTTCGATACTTAGCATATGAAAAAAAAAAAAAGCATATAAAAAGTTCCAAAATGCTAACTTGTCTTTCATTTATTTGAAACATAGGATGAATTAGATTTAGGGGGTATTTATTTCCAAAGAGAATGAAAATGGAGACAATTACAATTTGCTTTTCCCTTTCTGGATCTTTGATCAGTAAATATTTGATAGCACCTAATGTGTTCAATAAATATTTTTATTCTGTGCTCTTTGACACAGACATGTGTTTGGTTAAAATATCTTGGATTATCTATCCTGGGGAATTTTATTATAAAAACAATCTTTTAAAACAACATTATGACATTGACAGATTTTGTGAAATTTTTACAGTAGAGTGAAATTGAAAGTAAGGGTCGCTTTAAAATTACACTGTAAGTAAACTTAAAAACCTGATGCATCAGCAGGGCATGGTGCCCTACACCTTTAATTCCAGCACTCAGCAGGCAGAGGCTTGCAGATAGATCTCTGAGTTTGAGGCCAGCCAGCCAGAGTTATATAGTGAGACCCTGTTTCAAGTAAATAAATAAAGGGGCAGAGAGAGGACTCAGTGGTTAAGAGCCCTAATTAGAGTACCTGGGTTTGATTGTAGCATTTACAGCTGTTTGTAACCCCAGTCCTGAAGCATCTGATGCCCTCTTCTAGCCTCCCAAGGCGCTGAATGGTACACAGACATACATGCAGGCGAAACACTCATACATGTAAAATAAATAAGTAAAAACTTGGTATATCAGGGTAATGGCTTCCACAAATATTTTATTAGGAGACCAAAAATGGGATCTAAGAAAGGAAGGCCAAGTTTGGGTCTCCAGCACCCACATAAAAGCTGTGAACGGCATAGAGCCCCTGTAACACCAGCACTGAGAGCTGGGGCAGGTGGATCTTAAGGGCTCGCTGGCCAACTAGCCCAACTGAATTAGAGAGTTTCAGGTTCACAGAGAGGCCTTGTCTCAAAAAATAAAGTGAAGAAGCAATTAAGGAAGAGACCCAGAGTTGACCTCTGACCTCCTTTGTGGCTGAGCATACCTGAAGGTACAGGATGGGGAGGAATATATTTGGAGACAAGAGAGAGGATGGTTTTAGCTCAATTATTCAATCTTTGAACCCTCACATGAAAACAGAAAGGGAAACTAGATAACAAAATTTAAAGTCCATAAAGCAATTATAACAAGTCATGTGATACAGTATCTCCATGTTTACTGGGTCAGAATAATTCTAGATGATGACAAACTATCAATAGTCTCTAGACAGGTCTATAACAGGAAACAGGAAGAAATCTCTGATGAACTTGTGAACAGAAGTCCAGAATACCCAGTAAGTTTCAATAAAGACTATGCTAGCTAATTAGATAACAGTATCTAAAACTCTGAGAGGTTTTGTTCTTTTTAATACTAACTTAGTGAAGAGTCTGTCACAGCTGTTCTCAACCTGTGGGTCATGACCCCTTTGGGGGGTCAAACAACCCTTTCACAGGGGTCGCCTAATACCATCTGCATATCAGATATTTACATTATGATTCACAAAGTTGCAAAATTGCAATTTTGAAATAGCAACAAACATAATTTTATGGTTGGGGGGATCACACCATGAAGAACTGTATTAAAGGGCCATTGAATTAGAAAGGTTGAGAGCCACTGGTCTATCAGAAGAAAGAGCCTTATCCCACCTGTATACTCAAAGCTGATCTACCAAGTGACCGCTATAGGGCACTGTACACCCTGAGGAGAAACAACTGAGAATAAGATACATGTTATCATGGAAGGGATGGTGGAAATAGAAGAGAGTCCAGATGAAAGTTGGGAGAACTAGAGTCAATAAATCTTTAAAAACAAGCTACCATGTTTTAAAACATTATTCAAAAACTGCAAAAGTAAGAGCTTTGAGAAGTTAAAGCTTTTCTGAACCCCTACTCATTCTAATGCTCAAGAAAATTCAGCTCATATAAAAAATGAAAAACAGAAAAGTATTGAGGTCAAATGGCATACAGCTTTATTATTTATTTGTTTAGATCTCTTTTGTTTATATGTGTATGAGTGTGTTGCCTGCATGCCTGGTGCCCTTAGAGGTCAGAAGAGGGCCATGGATCCTTGGAACTGGAGAGACAGATGATTGTGAACCACCATATAGGTGCTAGGAACCAAACCTATACTCTACAAGAATAACAAGTGCTGTTAACATTGACCCATCCCTCATGAATACAAAGCTTTCGTTTCCCTCCCCAGCCAAGCTGTGGTGGTACACATGTGCAATTCTAACCCCAGCACTGGGGCAGCTGAGGCAGAAGGATGGCCTTTTCAAAGCTAGTATAAACTACACAGTATGACCCTATCTTAAAAAAAGCAAAGACTGGGTGTCTTGTCATGTGTGTCACCCCGCCCCAACTCCCACCCCAAGGCCTAGGTCTGAAATTCCAGCTACTCGAAAGGCTGGGTAGCAACATGTGTTCAAGAACAGTTTGGGTAACTTCGTGAGACTGTCTCAGAGTAAAAACTTTTGAAAATAGTGTTGGGGGTATAGCTAGATCAGTGGTAGAACACTTGCCTAGCCTACATGAAGCTCTAAGTTTAATCCCCAGTACCACAGAAAAGGGGGAGAGAGGCAGAGGCTGGAATTGTGGCTCAATCATACAGAACTTGCATAGCTTGAATAAGGTTCAGAGCTTAATGTCCCAAAACTGCAGGGTGGGGGAACTAACTTTTTATTAGTGTGTGTCTGTTATGTTACATGTGTGAGGATGTGGGAGCATGTCATAGTGTATTTTGTAGAGATTAGAGAACAATGTTCAGGAGTCATATTTTCTTCTGCTGTTGCTTCTAAGGATCCAACTTAGGTTGCCCGCTATGAGCCCTCTTACAGGCCAAATTATTTGGATTTTGAGTTTTTGTTTCCCTTCCTCTCCCTTTTTATTTTGATTTATTTATTTTGTCAGCCACTATTTATTTTTACCTGACTTCAGTGGAAAGAAAACAGCCTCAGTCTTATAGGCAGTACAAGTTGGTCCTCCGTATGGTGTGATAGCACTTAGCTGGGAAACCTCTGGGAGGCATTCAGGTAGCAGTACTACCCTTCCTCAGATTGAAAGGATTTAAGAAATGTAAAATGACTCCTAGGAATTCAGTGCCTCCCCAGGGCCTCATCACCAGAGTGCTAACAGTCATGTACCAGGGAGATGTCTCCCAAGAACTTCCAACTGCCATTGACAGTCTCCTCCCCACCCACAGGGAATGACCATTAAGTTTAACATCTATCAGCAGGAATCTCCCCTCCCCAGGTATCCCAGGCGCCATTCTGTCCAAACTTTGGACATTCTGTCCAAAGGTCACTCACTGACTGACTGCCCCCCTTCCTGTGCGCATGAATTCCTAACCAATTAGTTTGAGAGACGCAGGACTTGAGGAGCTCTGAGCCAATCAAAGCTGCACAAGTCCTGTACACGGACTCCTTCCCCTGCATCCCATGAAATGCCAAGGGACAAAGGGATTGGGGTCCGCTTTCCCTGCTCCCTGCATGGAGACTTGCTGAAGGTGGAACCTGATGCGCACCGGACAATAAAGCCTCTTGCGTTTTGCATCAATCTGGAATTGCCCCTTGATTCCTTGGGAGTAGTCGCTCTTTGCTCAGAAACCCCAGGCAGGCTTCAGCCCGGCCCGCCCTTTCAAGATGAGGCACCTGGGCACAGTTCTGAACCCTGCCTAATTTGTGTCCTCATGCACAATGAAGATTCGGGTACTTTTTTCTTTTCTTACATCCTCATAGTAGATTAAGTGTTAAGAGAAACGACCCAAAGTCACTCAAGCAATTAAATATGAATTCTAAGCTCCAGGGAGGTAAACAGATTGTATCTCATGAATTTTGGTGACAATTGGTGAACCCAAAGACTTTGCTCAGCAGTTGTCTGTTTTTCCCCTCTGCTCTCCAGGCCTCAGAACTTTACTCCCAAATGATCCGTTTCAGGAGTTCACATTACTACCCATGCACGTGGGCAGAACATTGTGGCAGTTGGGAATGTGTGGAAGGAGAGAGTCAGAAGTGTCAGTCTGTTTTGGCAGATCAAAGCAGAGAAAAAATCAAAATTATAATAGAAAAAAAAAAAAAAGAAGCAGTACAAACCTTTCCTAAATACATTTAAAACTTGTAAATGTATGCACTAAGAAATTTACATAAACCATGAAAGAACTATACTTATCAGCTATGAAAACAGAACCTAGAGATTAATTAAAAATAAATTAAAAAAAAAACACTTCATAAAAGATGCCTAAGATAGAAAAAGGCAAGAACAGATGGTGCTATGAGAATTTTAAGGAAGAGATGGAGATGGCTCAGTGGTTAAGAGCACTATTACATACGACCCTGGTTTGGTCCCCAGCACCAGCATAGTGCTAAGATCCATGTGTAATTATAGTTTCTAAGATTTGGTGCGCGCTTCTGACCTCCATGAGCACCAAGTAGTACGTATGTACATATGTACATACATACATACATACATATGTACGTACATGCAAACACTCATGAAAAAATTTTTAAGAGGTATGTGATGGCTAATTTTAGTTGTAACTAATTCTCCTGTTCTCTTGCCCCACATTTTGGATTGCCACTTGTAACTGAATTCTGAAGCCCATTCTCTTGCCCTAACTGCTACTGAGGCAGATTCCTAACTTGTAACAGATTCCCACTGTGCCTTATTTTATCCTCTAGCTCTAAAAAGAGGCAGGAAAGAGAGAGATCTTCACCATTCTTGCAGGTGGCCTTCAAAGATAGAAAGAGAGAAAGAAGGAAATATCACTACCCTTTTTGGCTGTCCTTATCTGTCTGAAGCTTGGAGAACAGCTCATAGGGAACTAAACTATCATCTCTATAGCCATCCCACCACCTGCACCATCCCACACACTGTCACTGTCAACTGCCACCGCCTCCTTTATATCCTAAGCTGTCCCCAGAAGTCCAAGTGGTATACAATTATAAGGAAGGCTGCACAGGACAGAAAACTTCTTGCCAAAGTTCCTGCTACACTTCTCCCCTTTACTAAGCTATAAGTTGTGTGATATTGATTATTTTTTCTCTGAGGCCTTCTGGTAGGCCATCTCTTTTCCTTTCTGGTCTTCAGAAGTTTATTCTTAGCATTCATACATGCATAGTACCATGTTAAGTTTTCTGAATGTTAATGAGACAAGAACTGTTGAGAGACAACTGACAGCTGAGAGACATTGGACAATAGAAGAAATTGCAGTTAAATCAACCCATACATTATAAAGATATATTAATATGAGTGGAAATCAGGATAAGTGTTGCACTGGGGCAGAAGATATACCTATATTTCCAGTGGAAATGAAAAGTTGTGGATACCATTAAAACAGATAAAGATTAGATTTCAGCCAGGAAGACCTCCTGAATACCCTAACCACTGATCTGAAAAATGTGACTATAGGAAGAAAAGTTCTTTTAAAAAGATAGATCCTTCTAATGATTGTATTAAAATACAAAAAACTAAAAGCAACAAAGAAGCAGCCCTGGGTCATGGATTAAAGTTTCTGAATCCTAAATTTCCATCTGACTCCAACATCAGTGATAGTTAAGTGAGTACGAGGAAGATGAAGAATATGAAGCTTTGATGAAAAACTGTCTGCATGTGAATCTCACTTTGACTGATTTGGGACAGTTGGCTGGCAGTCATCAGAAAGTTCCAGGAAAAGATGATGAGAGTGATGACCCACAAAATGCCAATCACTGCAAATCTGACACAACCTCCAAGAGTCCTAAGACTTCCCATGACTTTACAGTGGCTGATAGTACATTAGTCCTGAGGAGATTGTGATGTCCCTTTTAGAGGAAGAGAACACTTACAGGAAATACACACACACACACACACACACACACACACACACACACACACACATCCCTTAAAGCCAAAGTTCCAGGCATTTCAAAGGAATACACTGTCTCTATGCAAAGGAGTCAATGGACAGAACGTTGAAACAGACTGTTGCCTTAATAATATCAGTGAACATCAGAGTTCCTTGAAACATGAAGATCCCTATAGCTTTTTCATAGAAAAATGAATCCACGTATGTTAGTGGCTCATCAAGTAAACTAATGTCATGCCAACCTGCAAAGAAGGTGGAACAGCCAAACCACATTCAACCTCCAAAGAAACAGTATACTTTTGAGAGCCAGAACCATAACAGTAATGTCTTCTACTAGTTTTGACAAGGGAAAACAAAAGCTTTCTATTAGTAATGCATCATGTATGAATGCTAAGAATAAATTACTAAAGACCAGAAAGGAGAAGAGATGGCCTAACAGAAGGCCGAAGAGAAAAAGTAGTCAATATCACACAACTTATAGCTTAGTAAAGGGGAGAAGTGTAGCAGGAACTTTGGCAAGAAGTTTTCTGTCCTGTGCAGCCTTCCTTATAATTGTATACCACTTGGACTTCTGGGGACAGCTTAGGATATAAAGGAGGCGGTGGCAGTTGACAGTGACAGTGGGTGGGATGGTGCAGGTGGTGGGATAGCTATAGAGATGATAGTTCAGTTCCCTATGAGCTGTTCTCCAAGCTTCAGGCAGATAAGGACAGCCAAAAAAGGTAGTGAATATTTCTTTCTGTCTTTGAAGGCCACTTGCAAGAGTGGTGAAGATTTCTCTCTTTCCTGTCTCTTTTTAGAGCTAAAGGATTTAAAAAAAAAAAAAAAAAAAGGCACAATGGGAATCTGTTACAAGTTAGGAATTAGTTACAAGTTAGGAACCTGCCTCAGTAGCAGTTGGGGCAAGAGAACGGGCTTCAGAATTCAATTACATTTGGTTGTTGTCAACTTGACCACATCTGGAATCAAAATCCAAGCAACTGAGCATACCTGTGAGGCATGTTTGTCTGCATCACTTGAGGTAGGAAGACTCTTTCTGGTAACAAGCTATATAAAGGACATGGAAGAAGAAAGGTCATGCATTTTGCCTGCCTACCCTCACTCTGGCTGGCAAATTCATCTAACCTGCTGCTGCAGCATTCCTTCTCTAGGATTAGAACAGTGGATGTCAACCTCCCTAATGCTGTAACCCACTAATACAATTCCTCATGGTATGTTGACCCCCAACCATAAAATTATTTCTGTTACTACTTCATAACTAATTTTGCTACTGTTATGAATTGTAACGTAAATATCTGATATGTACATGGCCTTAGGTTACCTCTGTAAAAGGGTTCAACCCACAATGGGGTCGTGACCCACAGGTTGAAAACCACTGGTTTACCGCCTACTTCAGGATTCCAGTGTAGATGAAGATCAACTGAGATACTCAGCTTGGTGGACTGAACAACAGGCAGATTCTTGGACTTTCTGTCAAGAGATAATCACTATTGACTAGCCAGACCACAGCCTTTAAGCCATTCTAATAAATCCCTTTATATATATATAGGTGTTATATATATATATATATATATATATATATATATATATATATAAAGATGAAAATGATTCAACAGCTGGGAATGCAGCTCAACAGTGAAGCACTTATCTACATGCTTGGAGGCATCCCAAGGATAAAAACATCCTGTTTTTATCCCCAGCATGCGGGGAGGTGGATATTTTCAGGAGAAAGTAGCAAATAGGAGAGGTAAGGTATTATAAGGGCAAATAAGGTAAATAACAGATATTCCTGAAAAAGAAAAAGCAGCAGAACAAATAGTAAAACCATGATTAAAACTTCCTATATATTAAAAAGGTTGAAAACTCATTAAAAGAATATACCATGTACCTGAGAATATTGATTCACTTGAACAATATGAAATACAGTCTAGTTAAAGTCTAGACTTTATTATGAAGTCTAGACTTCATAGAAAAAGAAAAGGCCCAGTAGTTTTAGGTTGAGTGTTCCTAAATGGGAAGTGGCAATTTTGTTCCTGTTAGTGTCTCTCCAATAGCTGAAGAGCAGGAGGAGACAAAACAGAAATAGTTTTATAAATTAGAAATAGCTTCTACCCATGTTGTTCTGACTCAGGATAGCAAGTTAGGAAGTAAAGGAGATGAACAGAAGGGTTCTCCTCAGTCTTCTGGCTCTAATTTTATCTTTGCTGTTGACACCCAGGAATTTTGACATAACTAATCAGATCATATACAAAAGCTATACTCCTCTAAGAAACATCATTACTGGGATTGTTAAAATGGCTAATGAACTATGCCTTAAGTCCAGCCTTGTTGTGACCTTATGGTTAAGTAAGGATCATTTTGATCAATGTTTTCTCTCTGGTTGTACTCCCTTCACCAGCAAGCCTGTACAGTATACTAAAAAAGCATCTCCTCAAGGACAAAATTCTACAAGTGAGAAATATTTGCCATTACACACTTTCTCTTAATATCTATATATAGTTACATAATAAGTAGCTTCAAGCCTCCAGCCACATACATTGCCTCTGTGTAGGCCCTATATAGATTCTTCTCACAGTGCCAATACTTGACTGTCTTCCAGTACCAATTGTCTTTCTGACTGTTAAATTAATTTGCTAACTTTGCTTCAGTCTCACTCATGAAATTCTCTTCTGCGGTGAACAGCAAGGACCCAGTTGTCCCCAAGATTCTAAGAACTCAGCTGCCCTACTTACAGAGGCTATATTGCTGATCTGTCCTGCTGCCATCGACATCCCATTTCATTGTAGATGAGCTGCTGGTGTGGTTTTTAGAGTCAGTAGCACCACCACTGAGAAGGAAGAAGATAGTAGTTGTGATCAGGGTGTAGTTCAGTGGCACAGCACTTAACTACCCAGGCATGAAGCTCTGGGTAGAGCCTTTGTCTAATGTGCAGGAAGTCTTCCTTTTTAAAATCCATTAGCACAAGCCTATTCACTCCTTCCTACAAAACCATGCTTGTCTGAGACTTCCAATAGGATGTTCAGAAAGGAAAGAAGGTAAATCCATATTTTTGACCCGTATTCTTTACAAAAAGCTTACAGTTAGCATCATAAATTCTTAGAGCTGTATGGCTCCTTGATTATTAAAATAGCTAAAAGTTTGGAGCTAGAGAGATGATTCTGTAATTAAAAATGCTTGCTGTTCTTGCAGAGCCCTGGGAACTAAATGCCAGTGCCCAGGTTCTCTGGAGGCTCACCAACTGTTGCTCCAGATGATATGACACCCTCTTCTGGCTTCCATGGGTACTTACACACACACACACACACACACACACACACACACACACACACAACTTTAAATTATTTTTAAATCTTAAAAATAATAGCTAAATTTTATTAAGTACTTACTACAAACCAAAAAAAAATTAAATCTATTACATGCATGCATTCACTTACTTAACATAGCAATCATAGTATTTTTAAGTTTTTGAGACAGGGTCTCATGCAGCCTGGCCTTGAAATTGCTATATAGCAAAGGATACCTTAAATCTTAATCCTCCCTCCACCTCCCAAATGCTGGAAATACTGACATGGACCACCAGCCACACCATGCCCAGCCCCATAGTCTTGTCTACTTGGTTTTTTTTTTTTTTTTTAACTGAAACCTGGGAAAATTGAGTCACAAAGACATTGTCAGCTAAAATTGTTGCAGAACCAATAATGTGTTAGAGATGTATCTGACACAGCTTTTCTTGTTGGACCTCCTGTGTGAAACTTCTTAGGCATTTTCTCTACTGGAACTTTCTGTGCAGACCATCTGTCTCTGTCTCCCAAATGTTAGGATTACAGGCATGGCAACCATGCTCAGCCATCCTGTAGACTTATTGTAGGCATTTTAGTTTTTGTTCATGATTTGGGGGGCTTTCCTTGCACTAGATCATCAAAATACTTATATATACACACAAACACAACACACAGACACTTTTCTCCACCTTTGAACAGCTCAGACCGACCTTGAACTACTGGGCTTACGCGGCCCTCCTGCTTCTATGTTCTGCGTAGTTAAGAAAATAAGATTTATGTATCATGGTGCCTGTGCCTTTGGAGATTTCGTTGGTCTTTTGTTTTCAGATGGTTGGGCAAGTACCCTGTACTCTTCTTCCAGTGATTAGAAATGCTTCTTCTATACTGAAATTTCATATGCACTTGCACTGTTCCAACTGTTTGCTTCAGTCCACTGTTTGAAGTCACTGAGGGCCAATTTCCCTTCATTACTCCACCTTTTAATACTGTTCTTTATTCTTTAACACATTTGTTCTCCTAAAGAAATCAAACCATTTTGTATAAATCATTTCACTCTCAAGAACTTAGAAGTGGGATTTCAGTTGTAGTTTTCAGATTCTTGAAACAGTAAGTCTTGAATGCCTTTAAAATCTCATGATTGCAGCTGTTAATTTCAGCTGAGCCTATTTGTCACTCAATAAGAACATTTAAGGAGTTTTTATGTGGCACTTATATAATGCTGTAAAGTAGGTGTTTTAGATAAATGTTTGGCAGTGATTAATGATTTAAGACTTGCCATCCTCAAACCTCATGGGGCATGCCATTTTTCAGTAATGAGAAAATAAATTGTTACCTGCACATGTTTACTAATTAAATCCAATGTTCTTTAATTTTCTTTCACTAATGTTTAAAGGAGACTACTCAAAAATTATTTGATATACTAGATAGCGCTGCATTATTACAGCTGTTGCAGTTCTCTGTTAGTGTACATTTGTTTCAATAGTGTTCCCCTTATTTGCTTAGAACGAAAATAAATGAAAAACAGAATCCTGAAGATCTTCTATAAAAGTAGATAGAACATGCCCTACCCCTACCGACCCCCCACAGTGACAGCTAGAGTCTGACTTTCCGTAATATCAGGTCAGCTGTTTTGCTTCCATTTTCTGATAATCTAAGCTTTTAAGAACTAATGTAACTAAGTAAGTGGCTTTGTTTGAGTGAACCAAATGTAAACGGCATGAAATCGCTTGTAAAACCTTTTAATACTTTTATAAAACATTTTGATGTAAATGGGCATTATTTTCCTATTTATTGAGGAAATTGAGACTTTGAGATGCCAAGTACCAAAAAAGGAGGAAACCTAATATTTTGAGTACCATATTAACTAAGTGCTTAGATGTGGTGTTTTCCTGAGGCTCTTACTTTGAATATATAAATTATTTCCTCATAGTAAATTAGGTCAAGCAGTTGGTACATTATATAACTACATAGTTTGTCCCTGAATTAGCAACTGCTCCTGTTTGTTTTTCTTCTCTTTATTCGACTGTGATTGTTTATTCGAGTTTTTTAAGATATATTTTTTATTTTGTAGGTATGTTTATGGTATGTGTGTCTGCATGTTTGTGCATATGCACAAGGAGGCCAAGAGAGGGCATGGGTCCCCTAAGGGTGGAGATACAGGTGGTTGTGCACAGCCTTCTGTAGGTGATAGGATCCACACTTGGGTCGTCCTTTGGAAGAGCACCCTCTCGAGTTTTTATATAATCAGAATATATTACATCCTGTTTTGTTTTGTTTTTTGTTTTGAACCATTGAAGAACCACTTTTTCTGGGCATTAAAATAGTTATAATTAATAATCTGAAACTTTTTTTTCTTTTTAGATTCCAGAATTTGATAACTTGTACCTGGATATGAATGGAATTATACATCAATGTTCCCATCCTAATGATGATGATGTTCACTTCAGAATTTCAGATGACAAAATCTTTACTGACATTTTTCACTACTTGGAGGTGTTGTTTCGAATTATTAAACCTAGGAAAGTGTTTTTTATGGCTGTTGATGGTGTGGCTCCTAGAGCAAAAATGAACCAGCAACGTGGGAGGCGCTTTAGGTAAATCATAAAACAGTTGACATAATACAGTATATCTTCTGTTCGTATGTCTTTTCTATTTAAATCCTCAAAGTAATTGAAATGTTATGTACTTAATATTATATTTGACTAGTAATTCTGTACTAAGCTAGTATTCTGTAGTAAGCTAGTAATTCTGATGAAGTATTGTGTCTCATAGCTTGTGTTAGGTTTCATATAAGTGAGTCTTCTCAGTTATGAGCTTTCAAACTTGAGTTTGATAATCTGAAAATAGAAGAAGTGGAGCGGAACTCCTGTGGTGGTCCACCCTGGTTTAGTCAGTACAGAGTGTACCAAGATGTTATTCTAACGACAGCATTACTGACATTTCATTTAATTCAACAAGCCTTTATTGAATGACCAGATCTTAGTCTAGCTGCTGATTTTGAATAAATATGGGCCCTGATTGAGCAGTAAAGATTGGTGATTGATGGACTATGGAAAGAGAGTTCAGTTAGGAGCTTGACATTATCAGAACGTCTGTGTAAAAGTAAAAGGCAAGGATAAAAAGAGTCTTAATAGAAAATCTTGAATGTGAATATATATAGAATATTATTATTCTATATTCTGTAGAATACTGTTCTATGTTCTATAGAATATATATAAATAACAGTGAAATCAGACTGTATACCTATCTGGAGGTACCCTTAGTCCAATGTTTGATAAGTTGTTAGCATAATGAAAGACACCTTTAACCATAACCATAATGGCAGGATAAAGAATGACAAATATTCATCCATCAAAAGTGGGAGTTGTCATGAAAGTTTGGACAGTGTCTTAAAGAAACTTTCCAGTGAGACTAAGAGGATGGCAAAGACTATTGATTTAACTATTTAAAAAAAAAAAAGTCCAAAAATGTTGAAAATACTGAAATTCAAAAGCTTTTTTTTTTTAACCAAAATTTAGATTCCTGAAGATTACCTAAAGATTTCACTTAATCAAAATCTCAAGGCATTAGAAACTATACTAGCCTAAAAACTCATATTAAGATGATGCTGCTGCAGGCTTTTATCCCAATATTTGTGAGCGTGAGTATACAGATCTCCATGAGTTCAAGGCCTTCCTGGTCTACATAAAGAGTTCAGCCACCAAGAAGGGATCAGTATATCAGCTCTGTCTACTAGATCTACATCAGAAAAAAACAGATTCCCTAGTCCTTGCTTCTTAGTACCTGCAATGTTACTAAGTACTGGGATCTCCTCTTGTCATTCCTCTACCAAGGCTGAACCATCATCAGCAACAGACCAAGCCTCTACTGTCATGTAGGTATCACCAGACTTCCTGTCCAACTTTTATGGAAGCATCTAAGTAAGAAAAATCAACTCATTTCCAGAAATTTAACTGCCTGGCAGCTTCATAACTTTTTCAATATGAGAAGTATAGAAGAATACTGGCTCAGGGTTGAGGGCCAATCCATTGTAACTACCACAAATACATACTAAATGCTAGGTAGTCTGCGAGAGTCCCATATTTCCTAGAAAGTCCCCTGGCAGCTTCATGATGTTTACTGCTTGATGTCTTAGCTTTGAATCTGCCTTCTGGCTTTTATCCATACTGTGCCACTAATATTTCCTCAGGAGAACACAGGCTTATGTCCTACTCCAAAGAGTAAGTGTGCATTGCTTTCTTCCCCACAGCGAGTACAGATGTTCAGAACTGAATTCATCTTCCCCAAAGCTGCCTTTTTCTCTTTCTTGTTTCTCTACTGTGTGATTAGCTGCCCCACCCAAAGTCCAAAAATAATTTGAACTCCTTCTGTGTGTTTATTCTGCACATCTACAACCTGTTTATACTTTATTTCATTATCTTTTAAAAATCTAGTATCTCAGCATAGACTGTCATTATCTTTACTCTATTACTTTAGTAGTCTTGTCTGTATTGCAGCTAAATGAAACATGGCTAGTCAGTATTCCCACCCCTGGAGAGTGGAATCTTTAAGGCCTGGAATCATTTTTTTGTTACTATACTTTTATATACTCAGATCATTGATCATTAATAAAATTGTTAAAAATCATTAAATGTAAACATAATTAACACCTAAAGCATCTGACATTGTTTCTATAATAGTATTAAAAATAATATAAATAAATAAATAATATTAATTAATTGGTTAATTTACTATATATTCATGTTAGAATTACTTAAGTGTTTGTAATGATTTGTGTGCTTTTTACTGTTTTAATGGCCAGCTTCTATAGTCTTCATATTTAAAAAAAAGAAAAAGAAAAAAATCCATTTCTGTAAATAAAAGCAAAGAATATCCAGGCTTGATCATTTCTATTATACTTATATTAAAATTTTTTATAGTTTTGAATCTTAAGGTTGACAAATTTATGTTTTATATATAAAATAGGTTATTTATAGAAATATAAATATATATAAATTTTATAAATATAAAGTATTTATAAAATATATAAGCAATAGTTTGTATAAAAGGGCTCAGCTTATGTTCTAGAAAATATAAGATATTTTTTCTCTTTGACTTTTAAGGTCAGCCAAGGAAGCAGAAGACAAAATTAAAAAAGCACTAGAAAAGGGAGAAACTCTTCCTACAGAAGCCAGATTCGATTCCAACTGTATAACGCCAGGTGAACTAACTGAGAGATATTCTGAAAGACTTAATTTTTCTCTGATGTGTTTTTGTTTTTATAATATTTGTCCTTAGGTTTTCGTTAGCCATACTTTCCCATTTGTGTCTATCATGAGATGATCTTTTCATGTTGGTTACCAGTGTTCCTATAAAGATCCACTGTAAGGTTTTCAGATGTTGATGAGCAGATATGGAGAGGACTTTGCCAGCTACAGTTCCTGACCTGGGAGGAACTTATAAGGGCTTTCAGTTGACTCCAGTCAGTTATTGGAATCAAGCAGACTCATTGATTTGTGACTTAAAAGTTTCTCTATCTACCTTGTGGTTTCAGGATGAGAAATCCATTCCTTTAGTCCAGAGAGTTTACTCCTTGTCTTCCCTAAGGTAACTGGGATTTCTGTGACTTTAAGAAAAATAGAACCAGTGGAATGGCCTAGCAGATAAAGGCACTTACTACCAGCTTGATGACCTGAATTCAGTCAATTCCCAGGACCTACATGCTGGAGGAGAGAACCAAGTCCTACAAGTTGTCTTCTTACCTCCACACACATAAGTAAAATAAATATGTAAATGTAAAAAGTATATAGTTTAAGATAGCATTGCCTTTGACTATTGATCATTTGAGATTTTCTATGGCATAATCATTGTATACTCACTTTCCAGATTAAAAATAACTGTCATGTTAAGGATAGTAGTTAATGGCACTACAGAGATGGCTCAATGGTTAAAGGCACTGATTGCAGTTGTGAGTACCTAGATTCAATTCCCAACACCCACATGGTGACTCACAACCTTCTTTAAGTCAAGTTCTAGAGGATCAGATCCCCTCTACTGTTTGCCAGGGGTACTGCATACACATAGTGCAAATAAATATGTACAGACAAAACTCTATATACATAAAATAAGTGTAAGAAATGTTTTAAAGCAAAGCAGTTATTGGGAACATAATCAGTAGAGCGCTTGCCACACACAAACATAAGGACCTGAGTTCAATTCCTAGCACCCACATAAGAAGCTGGGTATGGTGCTGCACACTTGTAATCTTAGTGCTAGGGAGGTGAGTAGAGAATCCTTGGGGCTCTCTAGTCAACCTGTTTCCCCTACTTAATGAGTCCCAGGTTCCATTGAAAATCTGTGTCTCAAAAGACAAGGTGGCTGGCCATGGTGGTACATGGCCTTAATTCCAGCACTTGGGAGGCAGAGACAAGAGGATCTTTGTGAGTTTGATGCCAGTCTGATCTACATAGCAAATTGCAGGGTAGCCAGGGCCACATAGAGATCCTGACCAAAAAACAAAAACAAACACAAAAACAAGGTGGATGGAATCTAATGAAGAACCTACCACAGGTTGTCCTTAGACTCAACATACACACTTGCTTTTACATGAACCTGTACATACACACAAGTAATTGTTGGAGTGAGAATTTAGTTATTTGATAGAGTCCATGTTTGTATGCATGAGACCATGGGTTCAATCCCCAGCATAGCATACATGGGATGTGGTTGTATATGCCTGTAATCCCAGGACTCAGGAAATAGAGGCAGAAGATCACAAGTTTAGGGTTATCTTTGCCTTGTAGTGAGTTCAAAACTAACTCGGACTATAGTCCCTATCTTAAAAAAAAAAAAAAAAAAGAAAGAATGAAAACAATATTAGTTCTTAATAATACACATTAGCAATAATAGTTATTGGCAATTTGATTAAAACTACATGTCTTATAAAAATACTTCAGGATCTAGAAACAATTCAGTGGGTGAAAGCACTTGCCACAAAAGTTGACTTGAGTTCAAAGCCCAGAACCTATGACTGAAGAATAGAATGGACTACAAAAAAGTGTCCTCTGGCCTCCACATATGTGCCATAACATGCATATGCTTGCCCTCACACATTACACATCATACATAGACATAATACTAATTAATGAGATTAATAATGTGCTTAGGAATTCAGAAAAAAAAAATGTACAAAATTGAGTTTATTAGAGTTCAGACATTTCTTAGGTAAAATGCTTAAAAGCACAGTCTATAGATAGCGTAGTAAAATAAATGATTTTACCTTTGTGGCACTGACTTCATTTGAAATTGCTAGTGACATTTGAAACAATGGAGATATTTGCTAGGGGATACACTACATTACTTGCTTGCAGGATAAGCAAGAGAGCTTTGGACTTTGTTTGAAGATACTAATTATGTATTGTTACTGGAAATTTAACTGTTTCTGCTATTTTATTCCATCTCTTTCTCAGGTTAACCTTTTTAAAACTTTTTATTTCTAGGGACTGAATTCATGGCCAGGTTGCATGAACATCTGAAGTATTTTGTAAATATGAAAATATCCACAGACAAATCATGGCAAGGCGTTACCATCTACTTCTCAGGCCATGAGGTTATCATCTTTTTACTAAGGAATTTTTTTAAAGTTTATTTAATACTTTGAAGCATAGCATATTACCACCTTCTTTTTGAACATTATGTTTAGACTCCTGGGGAAGGAGAGCATAAAATCATGGAATTTATCAGATCCGAGAAAGCAAAGCCAGATCATGATCCAAACACCAGACACTGTCTTTATGGCTTAGATGCTGACTTGGTAAGTGTAACACTTACTGTCATTATAAGCTTGTGTCATAGAACTAAATACCTAGGAGATACTGTAGTACAGGAAGCTTACTGGCTGTACCAACAAATACAGAAGGCAGTGGTTGCTATATTTGCCATTATCTAAGCTCTAAAAGAATTGGGAAAATAAACTTGTTTGTATGTTTGCCATAAATTATGAATAACTAATCCCTTATAGTCTACAGACTTGAGTAACCCTTGTCTATGAGTATGCTACTGAAAAAAAATGCTGAAGGCATTACCTGAGGTCATGAATACCTCCTAATTCACAGCTCCATGCCTCAAATACCTTTATATGTATAGTTTGCCTGCATGTATGTATGTGTAGCACATGCATGCCTGGTGCCTGAGAAGGGCATGGGATCCCCTGGAACTGGAGTTAGGGATGGTCATGAGCTGTCCTGTGGGTGCTTAGAATGGAAACTAGGTCCTCGGCCAGAGAAGTAAGCTCTTTAACTGCTGAGCCCTATCTCCAGCCCCTATCAGAGAAGTTTTCATGTAAACCAAAAACTAGACTAGCAAGCTACTATAATCTTACCTTTTCCCTTAAGTTTCCTTAAGTATTAATTTTTTAAACTTAACGTAGTCGTCTGTCTCTTTTCTACCAGGCTGGGTTATTGAAGCAAATCCCATAGACTGTTACCATTTAATAAATAACATGTTTTCATAATGGTTTTTTGTTTGTTTGCTTGTTTTTTGGGTTTTGTTTTGTTTTTTGGGTTTTTTTGTTTTGTTTTGTTTTGTTTTGTTTTTTCGAGACAGGGTTTCTCTGTTGTAACTCTGGCTGTCCTGGAACTCACTCTGTAGACCAGGCTAGCCTCAAACTCACAGAGATCCACCTGCTTCTTCTTGATTAAAGGTGTGTACCACCACCACCCGGCCATAATGTTTTTATACTCAAATTTTTAAGGCACAAAACCATAATGCCATTATCACACATATGAAAATAATTGCTAACATGTAAATAACCACATCTTCTGATTGCCTTATAAATATTTCACTTTGTTTTGTTGTTTGAATAAGAATTTAAATAAAATAAACACTATGTATTGCCATTGGCTCACATGTTTCACTATACTTTTGAATTCATTTGAGGATGTAGGATATATGACAAAATTAAAGTGTCCTTTTTGTTTTGGAATAAATTCTCATATTAATGTTACCCTGGCCACTAAGCATCCTCTGTAATTTTTTAGCATGGGAAAGGGAAAAGCTGCTGCTTCTAATTTTTAATCTTTGTAGGGATTATAGGGATATGTGAAAATCCAGAGAAGGTTTTATGATTTAGGGGAGCAGGGGTGGAGGATATGATGTCAAAGAACATAGTTCTCCTAGAAAAGTATACTTGCTTGATTCCACCCATATCCTGCAATTAGATCATTTTTGATATCTGCATTTTGATTTTAATTTTCACATTTTGGCTTTTAAATTGTTCTTTGTGTAAAAATTTTATTAAATTGCTTTTGTAAACCTAATGGTATAAAGAAAGCTAGAATAAAGATATTTTATAATCTTTTTCAACAGATCATGCTTGGATTAACAAGTCACGAGGCACATTTTTCTCTCTTAAGAGAAGAAGTTCGGTTTGGTGGAAAAAAAACACAAAGGTAAATCAGGTGTTGGAAGAAAGAACAAAAATGAAGCATGGCTGCTAATCTCTTAACAGATGGGCTCTGCAAATATTTTCTCTTAATCTATAGATGCCCATTTTGGTGTAGTACAGTTTATCCTTTTCTTTTATTGCCTATGCTTTTAGTGTCTGTAGTATTCAACAAAACATTACCACATCTAACGTCATAAAGATTACCCCTATGTTTTATTCTACAAGTTTTGCGGAGGATTTGTTTTTGCTCTTTGGGGCTTTGGTTATTTTTGCAGTGCTGGGCTCAAAGCCAGTGGTAAGCACTCAGCTGCTGAGCTATGCTCCTCTCTGGGTATATAGTTTAACTTACCATAGTCACATTGTTGACCCATTTTGAATTCGTTTTTTTATACAGTGTAAGGTAAAATTCCAGCTCCATTCTTTATGTGTGGAAACTCAATTTTCCAAGTACTATTTATTGAGATAGCTGCCCTTTCCCTATTTAAAGTCTTGGTTCTTTGTTGAAAATCATTTCTTCATGAATGCAAACTTATTACTTGTGTTTTCTACTTTATTCTTTGGTATAATGTGCCTGTCTTTATACCATTGCTGGTATATTCATGTAGATTTTAATGTGGTTAACACTGAAATCAAGAAGAATGAAACTCTAGCTTTATTCTGTTTTCAATATTATTTTGCATATTTAGGGTCTCTTGAAAGCATGACTTTTTTCAGGATAGATTTTCCTATTTTTGTGAAAAAACATTGGAATTTTGATAGAGATAGCTTTAAGAAAGATTTAAGAAATCTGTAAATCTTTAAAAACATCTTGATATTGAGTCTTATAATCATGAGCACATGTTTTGTATCTCCTTTTAATTTCTTTCAGCAATATTTATAGTTTTCCTGGTATAGCTCCTTGGTTAAGTTTATTCCTAGATATTTAACTCTTCTGGATGCCATTTGTATATGGAATCATGTTCTTCAGATTTATTTATTTTATTTTATGTGCATGAGTGTTTTGCTTGCATATATGTGTATGCACCACGTGCATGTGTGGTGCCCACCAAGGCTAGAAGAGTGTGTTAGATCCCGTGATCTAGAGTTACAGACAGCTGTGAGCTGCCATGTGGGTTCTGGGAACTGAACCCAGGTCCTCTAGAAGAATAACCAGTGCTCTTAATCTCTGAGCCATCTCTCCAGCACCTGGAATAATTTTATTAATTTCTTTTTGGTTTGTCCTTTGATGGTGTACAGAAATATTACCTATCTTGTTTCCTGTAGATAGATACATTATTTGTTTATTAGCATTAATATGCTTTTATATATTCTATGGAGCTTTCTGTAAGTAGAATCACACCATCTGAAAACAGATAAAGTTGAACTTATCCCTTTCCAATTTTAATTCCATTTCTTTATCTTTTCTGCCTCATTGCCCTGGCTAGGAGTTAAAGAACAGTGTTGAATAGCTATGGTGTGTTGAATAGCTGTGGTAAAGTAGGTATCCTTGTCTTATTCCTGGTCTTAGGAGTAATGTTTTCACTCTGTAATGTTAATTATGTGTTTTCATTAATGTCCTTTGTCATATTAAGGAAATTATCTCTATGAGCCCTTTTTCTTTTTTCTTTGAGAGTGTTTTACAATGTGTGTGTGTCTGTGTGTGTGTGTGTGTCTGTGTGTGTGAGAGAGAGAGTAAGAGAGAGAATGAGAATGAATATGTGTATGCACACACGCAGTGCCATGGCATGTGTGGAGGTCAGAGGACAGCCTGCAGAAGTAGGCTCTCTCCTTCTACCATGTGCGCTCTGGAGATCAAACTCAGGTCATCAGACCGAACGGCAAGCATCTTTGCCCACTGAGTCTCTTACTGGCCCGATTTCTCTAATTTTGACACAGTTTCTTTCTATAGGCCAAGCTAGCCTAGAACTAGACTAGGCTGGCCTCAAACTCATTATCCTTCTGCCTCTGCCTCCTGAGTACCTGCATTTCAGCTGTTATCATGGGAGAGTTTAATATTACTAAATGCTTTTTCTTCAAAATCATCATGGAAAATCTCTCCCTTAATTCTATTCATGTTCTATATGATGTTGGTTTTCTTATTTTGAACTGCCCTTGCATTCATGTCATAAATCTTGCATATTTATTATCTATTTAAATATGTTACTGTCCCTAATATTCTTCTTTATAGCTAAACTTAGAGTGATAGCCAAAAACTGGTATTACAGAATTCTATACAATGAAGGAGATAAACTGTATTGCATAAATTGAAAAGTATGTGTTTGTGCGCGTGCACACACACACATACACACATATACCCTCTCTAATTTGTACACTTCTTACAATGACCAGTAGTAAGTCAGCCAGATCACACTAATTTCTTATGTGTGTTTTGTATTTAGACCTTATAAATTCTTAAGAGTCCTTCCACCAAAAGTATAATGCAAATTAATTATTGTGAACTTTATCATCGTGTTTCATCCATTATGATGGCATTATATAATTATATATAAACTATTTGCTTTAAATTAAGAATTATCTTTTAATGATAATTTTTACTTAGCCATTGCTGCATTTTTGAAGTTTGACCACTCTGTTTTGATCACTTGACTAACTTTAGGGTATGTGCACCAGAAGAAACGACATTTCACCTCCTACACTTGTCTTTAATGAGAGAGTATATTGATTATGAATTTTCAGCATTAAAAGTAAGTATCAATATAGCCGGGGACCACAGTTTTTACATACAGAGATTTCTATAGGATTTTACTTTGTTTTTCGTTTTGCCTTAGGAAAAGATCACATTTCAATATGATATTGAAAAAATTATAGATGATTGGATTTTGATGGGATTTCTTGTTGGCAATGATTTTATCCCTCATCTACCTCATTTACATATTAATCATGATGCACTGCCTCTTCTTTATGGAACATATATTGCCATCCTGCCAGAACTTGGAGGTAAGACCACTTCACTGCTAATTTAGTACCAACTCACCCTAAAGAAGTCCTTTGTTTTAGATTATTGCATGGGTGACTAAATTAGGAAAGGATTGGGGGCTTCTTTTAAGCCTAAGGTGGCAAGCACTGGGGTTGGCATTTTCAGTGGTCACTAAAGAAACTGAAAACAAGTAAGCAGCCTCATTTATTAAGTAGCTAATGTCACCTTCAATTCCTTAGGAAAGCCAGCAGACATCATTGGTTTCATTTAACTCTGTTTGTATTTCATTATTGAAATCCAGTTGTTCTAAATATACATGAAGGTATTTAATATAAACCAAAAAAAAATTCAGTAAAAATGAGAAATTGGCAAACAACATGACTCTAAATTATAGGAAATTATTCTTTTTCTTTTTTTTTCTTTTTTTTTCTTTTTTTGAGGTAGTCTTACTATGCATTCCCAGGCTGACCTCAAACTCAAAATGGTCCTGCTACAGCCTCCCAACAGTTAGGATACAGATGTGTGTCCCTAGAGCCGGTTATACCTTTTCTTACATTAACAAGTCAAATTGAATGATCTGGAGAGACTGTAATACATTCGCCATTGTTGTCAGATATGATTGGAAATGTAGAAGCATTATTATTATGTCACCTGGAATTTTCAATATTTTACTTAAGTGCCTAAAATAGACTAATATAAAGGTTATAGTAACTAAAGCTGATTTATAGTTAGCAAAACAATTAGTTTTCTTCATTAGTAGAATTATTCAGCAGTTTGTGGAAAAAATAAATTTTATACAGCTGTTTAGAAAATAATGTCAGTTTATACCACAAGTTTAGATTTTGTTCATTTTAGGTTATATTAATGAAAGTGGACATCTCAACTTACCTCGATTTGAGAAATATCTTGTGAAACTATCAGATGTAAGTAGCTACAAGGTTTTTTCCCTATCCTAGGGTAGGTGTAAATGGTCATTAACCATAGAGTTAATACCAGGGGGGAAAAATGTTTTTTGTAACTTTGTTCTGATTGTTCACTCTGTATAATTTCACTTGAATTATTTCATTTTTAGTTACTTATGCTTTATGTTCAGAGTTGATGATGATGATGATGATGATGATGATGTGTGTGTATACATTCTCCGATTTTTTATACCCCAGAAATAGTTTCTGTTAGAAATTTAGTTGTTTCTTTCTGACATGTTTAAGTCATTGTAAATTTTGTTTCTGTTCAGTTTGATCGAGAGCACTTCAGTGAAGTTTTTGTGGACCTCAAGTGGTTTGAAAGCAAAGTCGGTAACAAGTATCTCAATGAAGCAGCAGGTGTGGCAGCAGAAGAAGCCAAGAACTACAAGGAAAAGAGAAAATCAAAGGTGGGCAGTTTCTAGTGTTCTTTCTTTTTCTTTTCTTTTCAACTATAACAGTATAAGTAATATTCCTTGTTCCTCTTTTTCCTTAGGTTTTAGGGAGTTGTTTGATTTTCATTTCTTCTCCACGAGCATCTAAAATTGTTTTGGTTTCTGGCTCTGTGTTTCTATCATATCATAAATATGTATTTAAAGAAAAATGAAAATTCTTATTTTCACCTCTAAGGAATAGCATTATGTTTGCTCTATTGAGAGGCCAATAAATAAGGCTAGAGAGGGGCTCAGCCATCAAGAGCACTTGAAGAGGACCCCTGGTTCAGTTCCCAGCCCCTACATGACAGTTTACAATTCAAACTCCAGTTTCAGGGGATCTGCCACCCTCTCCTGGGCTCTGTGGAAACCAGGAATGCATGTTGTGCACATATATACATTAAAACAAACACTGGCGTACATATAAGATAAAAAAAAAAATTTTAACAAGCCAATAAGTTAACTTCTAGAAATCAGTTATTTAAGTTGTGTTATTTTAAAACAGCAGACTATTGGACCAGTTTATATTTATTTGGAGCCTTTGGGGTTTTTTATTTGTTTGTTTGCTTGTTTATTTATATAAGACTAGGTCTCATGTGGCCATGAACTCCTGATCTCCTGCCTCCATCTTCTAAATGATTGAATTTACAAGTGTGTTACATGGTAGCCTTTTACTAGTTTTTGTTGTTTTTTGTTTTGTTTTTTTGAGGGGGTTGGTAAGACAGAGTTTTTCTTTTGTAACTCTGGCTGTCCTGGAACTCACTCTATAGCCAGGCTGGCCTCGAACTCACAGAGATCCACCCGGCTCTGCCTCCTGAGTGCTGGAATTAGAAGCATGCACTGCCAGGCTTTAACTACTTTTTTAAATGTGAATATTCATACATTTAATTGTATGACACTAGGTCAGCAGAAGCAGATTCAGAATAATTAAGAGTACAATATCTGGGGAGATGGTTCAGTGGTTAAGAGCACTTGTTAAGAGCACATGACCCAGGTTTGGTTCCCAACACGCATGTGACAACTTACAATAGAAAGAAAAGGAAAGGGGAAGAGGGGAGGAAGGAAGAGGAAGGAAAGGGGAAAGGAAAGGAAAGGAGGAAGGAAAGAAGGGGAAAGAAAGAAGAAACTTTGCAATCTGGGAGGGAACCTGTATTCACAAAATGTACATGTTAATAACTCCTAGCTCTTCTACCTTAGACCAGTCCTTAAACTTCACCAGTCTTCCAGGAATGTGTGAGTTATATTAGAGTACATGCAGACCTGGCTCATTGGATCCAAGCTTAAACAAATAAACTGTATTAGTAGTAGCTCAACATTTGGTGTCTTAACAATGCTAAAGTGATAAGTGGTGAAATACTTTCATTATTGATTGTAACAATATTGATTGTTATAATTTGTAGATACTCTCAGTCTTGGTACATATAATTAAATATTCTTTTACTTTTTAGTAAGAATCATTTATTAGATATCTGAGTTCTTTATAATAAAAATGTATAGCTTTAGAAAACAATTGATAACCAAGAACATATACTGTTTCAGTTCATTTAATTTTATTTTTAAAGTAAATTGTTACAGAGTATTCTTTAAAGATCATTTCAGTTATATTTAGTGTTTTTCTAATTTCCCTTTTACTTACTTATCTGACTTGGAAACTTATCTTACTGATGTTTTATAATTTTTATAGGGCCAAGAAAATTCTTTAAGTTGGGCTGCTTTAGACAGAAGTGAAGGTGAAGTAGTGGCTGCTAAGGGTGAGTATAAACTATATGTCTGAATGTTATTTCTCTGACATAATAGTTCTTACATCTTTCCTTTACTAATACTAATATAGCAATATTGAATTGGATAAATTATTATGCTAGTTTATAAGTTAGTTTTGATATGCATCAATCACAGAATTAGTTGGAAAACAATGTTCATAATAATCAGTCACATCTTTCTGGTTTTTCTCACAGATAATTTTGAAGATGAGACTGAAGATGATGATCTGTTTGAAACAGAATTTAGGCAATATAAAAGAACATACTACATGACGAAGATGGGAGTCGATGTAGTGTCTGAGTATGCTTTTGCTGATTGTTTTATTTGCAGTAGAAAAAGATTTTGCAGTTCTTCATAAAACAGCATGATTTGATGAAGTAGTGGGAGAGTTATTGGTTTCATAAATTGTGCATTTTGTGATAGTAATTCTGGCATATTTTCTGTTTCTATGATAAAAATTGATGAATAAGATTGAACTAGGGAAGTGGCTTAGTGCAATGGTTCTCAACCTTCCTAACGCTGTGACCTTCTAATACAGTTCCTTGTGCTATGGTGACTCCCAACCATAAAATTATTTTCACTGTTACTTCATAACTGGAATTTTGCTACTGTTATGAATCAATATAAATATCTGACATAGCATGTTTAACTATATTGATAGTTGGCTTAGGAAAACTGTAAAGCAAACTTTCATGTGACAAGATAGAATTGTAAAATATTTTGGAATTTTTCTGTTTTTAATTTTTAGGTATTAAAAATGCACTTAAGACATTGACCTGTCTTCAGAAAACAACGTTATAATGAAAATATTCTTTTCTGTTTCAGTGAATTTCTGGCTGATCAAGCTGCTTGTTATGTTCAGGCTATACAGTGGATCTTACACTATTACTATCATGGAGTCCAATCCTGGAGCTGGTAAAGCATCACATTTTATAATGGTTCCTACTACATCTCTTTTCCTTTTATTTCTACTTACAAGAGTTTCTCATATATTTATATAGTCAAGTTTAAATTAAATATAGTCTCTTTTTAAATGAAAATATTTTAAAGACTTTGTACTAAGAAAATATTTATAGCCCTAGCCTTTTTAAATCTAAACTTGCAACATTGTTGATCTGAATCAACATGGGCTGGGGATATAACTTGGCAATAAAGCACTTGGATGAAGGTCTAGGTTCAATCTCCAGCACCAGAGAGAAAGAATCAAGGTAATAGTACCATTATAGAGTACTTATCTAGCATGGATAAAGTCCAGGGTTTGATTCCTAGCACCACCAATAAATAATGAAAGAATCCCTTTTGAATGACAGTGTCATAACAATTGTTTTGAGTCTGAGTGATAGTCACAATAGGGTGTTTGTAATATTCTCTACATTTTTGTGTGCTCAAAAGCAGTTCTCTTTAACAGGAATTTCTGAAGAATGAACTACTTTTATGTGTTGCTGAAAGAGTGAAGGAAAGGCTTTGCTTATATTACTAAAAAATAATAATTCACCATTTCTCTATTATTTCCTGTATTGGTCAGATTTTGTCACTGACAGAACAACTTTAAAAAAGAAAGATCATTTGACTTGTGGTTTCAGTCTTCAATTTATGCTCAGCCAGCTCCATTCTCTTTAGGCTGTGGCACAACAAAGCATCGTGGCATGGTGGACATAGAGGAGCAAAGTTGATACTTCATTGTGACCAGGAAGTAGAAAGGAAGATAGAGGAAAGCCTGCGACAGATATAGCCCCTCAGTGTCCCAGTGTGTCCCAGTGACCCAAATCCTCCAACTAGTCCCACCTCCTAAGATTCCCAGAACCTCCCAAATAATATACCAGGTGGGAACCATGAGTATTGTGGGGGTGGTACTTCAAACCATAATACTTCCAATCCTAGGAAATTACACCTACACATTCACTATAATAGAAAAGTAACATCCAGCCATGGCAGCTCATGTCTATAATCCCACCCATTTGAGAGGCTAAGACAGAAGGATCTCCAAAACTTCAAGGCCATCTATACTGCATTGGAAGATTTTGCCTCAAAAAAACACAAAAAAGGAAAAAAGAAGGAAGAAAAAAATAAGCCCAAATTGTAATGCAGCAGAAATAAAAACTGTTGTGATGACAGCTGTTTCGTTTGTCTTCAGAGCACTTGAAGTGCTTCAGAGCACCATCAAGAAGCTCAAAACGATGCAAAATAATGTGGTATTAGACATTAATTCTCTTATTAATCAGCTCTGAAAAGAAATTCTTATAGTGTAACATCCTCAGAGCCTCTCTTAAAAACAATCGAAATTTAAAGATCCTTATTTGTTATTTTTGAAGAAGGCTAAATGCCGGGGGTAAAATCAGGCACTTTGGAGTCATATTTTCATCTACTCAAAGTAAACATTGTTTTCTACTTGCTACAGATGAAATTAAAGCTCAGAAAACATAAGTAATCGTTCCAAGATTGTACAAAAGTCAAATCAGGCCTATCTGTTTAGAACATCAATATATTTTACACTGTTCCATATGCCATTCTGCCTTCTACACTTCCGATCCATTGGAGCCTTAATTAGGGAATATGAAAGTCTCTCAGGCAGGCAAGTTGGCTAAGCAGACAGAGGCACTTGTCACCAAGCCTGACGACCTGAGTTCAGTCACTGGTACCCACATAGTATAGTTGACTCCTGCAAGTTGTCCTCTGACCACTTGTCCACATGCACATTCCCACTCACAAAATAAATAAAAAGTCATTTAAAACAATTTAGTCTCTTCTCTCTTTTCTCTCTATTTTTCTCTCTATATCCTGACTCCTTTTCTCCCTGTGTTCAGTGATTTAAACACCTAGAGCATATCGGAATGTTTTTAATTGTATGTTCAAAGCCTTATTAAAACATGCCTATAGTTAAAGATAGGAAAGCATTATAAACAAATGTGTGTGTTTGATATATGATTTAATCCTCATCACAAATACAGTGGTGTGTATGTACAATGATTCAAAGATAAAAGTTCTTAGAGTTGATTGACAGTAGCTGTATGAGCCCAGACCCACTGTTCTTTTTAGGAACTAACTCGAGCTTTGATCTCAGTATTCAGTTGTGCCCAGTCTTTGCTGAGAGGTCCCAGATTCAAGTGACTAGACTGAAGCTCCGTACTTACTTCATTACTATCCAGTATATTGATTGAGAAATTTATAATCCACATTTGGGAATTAAAAAGAAACATCCCTGGTGTGTGGTGGCACTGGGGAGACAATCAAGAAAGTTGTGATGTTGAGGCCCGTCCCGGCTAACGGGGTCTATCTGGAAATCCCATCTCTAAGTTCCTACCTTTCACAAGAGAAAAACAAAAGAAAATATTATAATTATTGCTATCATGTAAGCTAAACTTTACTAAGGTACGAATTTCTTACACCCAAGTCATAGAATTATGGATTTGTTTTTAATTATTCCTATGTATTATTAAATAAATGTAGGAAAGTGTTTAATATTGATCATTTTGTATAAAGTTTTCAGTTTAAAACTCATTTTGTTTCACAGGTATTATCCCTATCATTATGCACCATTCCTATCGGATATCCGCAACATCAGTACACTCAAAATCCATTTTGAACTAGGGAAACCTTTCAAGCCATTCGAGCAGCTTCTTGCTGTACTTCCATCAGCTAGCAAAAACTTGCTTCCTACATGCTACCAGGTAGGTTTTGGATGTGAATGATTTTTCTTAACATTCTTTTTTTAAGAATTTATTTATTCATATTATGTGTATGGGTGTATTGCCAGCATGTATGTATGTATGTATGTATGTATCTATGTACTACATGCATCCCAGGTGCCTATAGAAGCCAGATAAGGACATCAGATTACCTGGAACTGGAGTTATGTACAGTTGTGAGCTGCCATGTAGGTCCTAGGAAGAGCATTAGGGTTTTTAACCACTGAGCCATGTCTCCAATTCCTTATATACTTTTTCTATATTTAATTCTTCATATAAACCTGGAAACATTGCTACCCAAATTAATTTAATTAAAAAATTTATTTATCTTAGACAATTTTATTTTCAGAGGTTTTGTTGTTTGGTTTGGTTTCTTTATTTTCTGAGACAGAGTTTCCCTGTTTTATCTTTGGCCGTCTTGGAACTCTCTCTGTAGACCAGGCTGGCCTTGAACTCACAGAAATCTGTCTGCCTCTGCCTCCTGAGTACTAAAATTGAAAATGTGCACCACCACTGCCCAGCTTTATTGTTAGTTAAATGCAACATTTTTAGCAAGTCTTTAAAGTAATTCCTTCACTTTTGACTGACTTATTTTTTTAATGCAGGCTCTATAAACTTATAAACCTAATTTCTTCATCTTCACTGCTTTAAGCACATCTGAAGAAATTAACCTAAAACAAGTGAATCAGATGCCATCTCCTTTTCTACTCATTTAAACATTAAATCCTGTTCTCTTTCATCTCTACTATTAGAATGAAGGCAATTCTATTGAGTCACTGTCTTAGCACCAGTATTACCTCAGTATATATTTAGATTTTTAAACATTCTGTTTATCAAATTGAGGGACCATATTTCATATATTAGTAAGAGGAAGATGGCGTCTTCAAAATTATGCCAAGCATAGTAAGCATAAAAGTAATCTTCATTTAGCTATTCTAGGGTTGTACCTCTAATTCCACGCCTGGTCTCATGACTCAGGGTAGACACACACACATACACCATTGTTGTACTCCCTTCTGCCTCTTTCTGTGCCCTCTCTTGGACTTGATCCTGGCCTCAGCCTCCCTTTCTTAAATATCTTTGATGTCTCCTTTTATTTTTCCTGTCAGCTTCATTAAACTTTGTTAGCCTGCCACTGTTAGCCAGTATGTATGTTATCATCACATTTGTTTCATTTACTTAGTGTTCATACAATAGCAATTAAATTTTAGATTATCACCTTAGGAATATGCTGCTTCGTTCTTTAATTTTATACTCTTCCCTTTTTGTTTCCTATTGCTTTTTTGCATGAGATTGGTAGGCTTTCTTTGTCTACCTCTCTTATAAAATGTAATAAAAATCTATGGTATCAGACTCTGTTAATAATGGTATTACAGTTCTTGGACTTTACTTTTTTCTTTTTAGATTATCCTTGATGCTAGTAATTAGAATCAGTTGGTTAGGACATGAAAGCAAAATTTTAATTTGGGGTTGGAATGGAGAACTGTTGGAAGTGTGTGAAAGGAACTGAACTGAATTTGTAAGTAAGAAAACAGAATTTAGGTAGCTCTTATAGAATGTATATAGACAGTAGAAAAATAAAAATGGTGCTGGCACGAAGCTCAGCAAATAAAGGTACTTGCTGCTATGCCTGATGACTTGACTTCAATCCTCAGTATCCACATGGTGCAAGGAGAGAACTGACTCTCATGTCCTCTGACCTCCATACACACACCAGAAACATGTGTGCACACACAACTACAAAAATGTAATATAAATTTTAAAGTAAAATTGACAGAATTAAGCTAATAGTAGCTGGGATGTGGTGTTGCATGCCTATAATTCCAATGTTCTTGAAGCTGAGGCAGGAGGATCTTGAGTTCAAGGCCATCCTGGATTACTTAGATTCTGTCTCAAGAAAGGCGGTGGGGTGCTAATGCATAGTAAAGGTAGTTTGCTATATAACTAAGTTAATAAATCAGGAAAGAAATGAGTAGCAGTACAATTGAAATTCTTACAGTTTGCTGAACAAGCTGACACAGGCTTGTAATCCCATCACTGGGGAGGCTGAGACAAGGTAACTCTTAATTTCAAGATCGGAGGATGCTGTCTTAGAAAAAAGGAAAACAAAGAGGATTCTTTTAGTCGGAAACTATAATATACCAAATACATATTGCAGCCTACTAAGATAAATGTTGTAAGCGCATTAATGAAAATTATATTATCTCAGTTTTCCTGTTTATATTTTCACAGCATTTAATGACCAGCGAAGACTCGCCAATTATAGAATATTATCCGCCTGATTTTAAAACTGATCTAAATGGGAAACAACAGGAATGGGAAGCTGTGGTATTAATACCTTTTATTGATGAGGTCAGTATATGAATTAATTACAACACATAGTCTGTTTTAGAGATGGTTCCATGGGCTGCCAAGAAGAATATATATTTGCTATCTCTTGTAGCTACGTACCTCACAAGTCTATTTGGTCTATGGTATAGTTTAATTCTGAAGTTTCTGTTAATTTTTATGTGGATGAGAGTACAGTACTAAAGAAATGATTATTCTATCAAGACCTGTGACACCTTTTATGCCTATTGGTGACTATTTTATGAAGTTTAGAGCTGCAACATTTAGTGCATGTATTTCAATCACCGTATTATCTTGATTAATTTTTCCTTAATATGTAATGGCCTTCTTGTCTTGTCTGACTAATTTTGGTTTGAAGTCTACCCTTTCAGATATGAAATTAGCTACGTCAGTTTTTTTTCCGTTCTATTCACTTGATAGACCGACTTGATAGTCCTGTGAATCTTGTGGGTACCTTTGTGGTGAGCTGTTTCTTGAAGATAAAAAATAGTTAGGTCCTGCTTTTCAGTCTGGTCAGCTACAGTCTGCATCTTCTTTCTTTCTTTTTTTTTTTTTCCTGTTTTGTGAGTTGAGACCATTTATAGTTAAGGTTATTACTAAGAGAGACTTGATAATTTCTATAGTTTTCTCATTTTTGTTTTTATAATAATCTAATCCAGGTTGGATGGATCAGATTTTTGTTTTTGTTTTTGCTTTTTTCTCCTTTATTAATATTAGAGGTTTGCTGGTTTTCTGTGTTGCATCATGGATTCTTTCCTGCTTTCACCTGACCTCCACACATGTGCCATGACATGTATGCATCCATGTACTTGTGTACACACACACACACACATATTAAATAATTTAATTTAAAAAAAATTAAAATGGGACTGGAGACATGGGATAGCAGTAAAGAGCACTGATTGCTCTTCCAAGAGATGTGGGTTTGATTCCAGCACCCACATAGCTGCTTACAACCATCTGTAACTCCAGTTTCAGGGGATCCTATGCCTTCCTCTGGCCTCCGCAAGCAACAGGCGCGTACATAGTCAACAAGCTTACAATAGGCAGAACACCTGTTCCTGTAAAAGAAGTAATAATAGAGGAGAGAGCGATAGTGGAAGACGCTCTAGGTTCCCTCTCACACAGGCGAGCACACTACATGTGCGCACACCCGTCAGTAAATCTGTGGATAAATAAATTAAATGCCTCTTACGTTTAGATGCCCTTTTTTTTCCCTCTAGAATTGGGAAATACTCTGGCATAATTTCATTAACTAAATGGTCTAGCTTTTAGTTTTTATATCAGTTTCTTATCCCATGGATTCTTAGTTTGGTAGCTTTGTGCTCTTGATTGCACCACATTGCCATCTGGGCATTCTCCTTTTAGTACATACCCTGAATCTTAAGTTCTCCTTTCTTTCTGTCTTTGGAACTGAGTCTACTGCTTCATTTCCTGAGTCTTCTCTACCAGGTCACACTAAGGCACACAAGCTTCTAGTTTGCCTTCTTATTCAGTAGTTTCTTCTCTCTGGACTTTTAGTTGTTTTGTTTTGTCTTTTGTGCTTTAAGACAGGCTGGTGTAGAACTTGATAATGTGCCTGAGAATGGTTTTTGCTTTAATTTTACTTTCTATGTGTGTGTTGTGTGTATATGTGTGGTCATGCATGTGTGTACACACACTCATTCATGGCATGTAACACAGGTAGAGGTAAGAGGACAACCTATAAGAGTCAGTTATCTCCCCCCATCATGTGTGTCCCAGAGATTGAACTCAGGTTATCAGAATTGGCAACAAATGCCCTTAATTACTGAGCCACCCCATCCGTCCAAGATTTTGTTTTGTTTTGTTTTCAGGTTATACAAAGGGAAAAATACTTTTCTGTATGTTGAGATTATGGGATATTTTTAAAAAAATCTTTTACTGTTATTTACATCAGAAACGATTGTTGGAAGCTATGGAGACATGTAACCACTCCCTCAAAAAGGAAGAGAGGAAAAGAAACCAACACAGTGAATGTCTAATGTGCTGGTATGATAGAGACACAGAGTTCACCTACTCCTCTCCATGGCCAGAAAAGTTTCCTGCCATAGAACGGTGTTGTACAAGGTAATGTTATTCAGTAATTTTTCCCAACAATAAAAGAATTCACACACACACACACACACACACACACACACACACGCTCGAATATCAGAAGAATTAATATTTTGTGGCAGTTAATTGATATCCAATAAGCTGAATGTGGTGGTTCAAGCCTATAGACCCAGCTACTTAGGAAGCTGAGGTTCATTGATCTTGTTCGAATCCCAGGAGTTCAAGACTAGTAACATATCAAATACCAGTCTCAAAATAAAATTAATAATTAAAGATTAACACTCCACTCAGCAAGTGTCAGAGCAACTCTTTCACAACTGCATGATGGATGTCCAACATATCATCCCCACTCTGACCAGACACTACTACTGATTCCTTCTACTAATTTTGTGTTTTTTCTTTCTAGTACATCTCTGTGCTTTACTTCCTGACAATTTTTGTGAATTTTTTTATCAGCCATGACTCTATCCCCATTTTTTGATAAAGTATAACTTGGTCTCTTACAGCCATCAGCTACCCAGCCCAGAGTTTAAATAAATTAATTAATTAACCCCCTCCCCATTTTCCTACCTTAAATCTATTTTTTCATTCTCTTCCCATTAAAATGCCATTCCCATTTTTTCTCTTTTCTTACCTTCCCTCAAAATAATGTATGTATATGACAACTGTGTAAACAGTTTTCAGTTGTGGTACTTCTTTTTGTAAAAAGTACAAAGAAAAATAAAATAGACTATGAAATGTTAATCTTTTAGAACATGAAATACAGATCTATGTTTGCTTTATATTTCCCTTGTGTTTATGTATGAGTATAGGCCAGAGGTTGATGTCTCTCTTCCTCAATCATTCTGTACCTAATTTTTTTTGGAGATAGGTTCTCTCACTGAACCTGCAACTCACCAATTTGGCTAGACTGCCATGTAAGCAAGCACAGGGACCCCCCCAGTCCTGGCCCCCAATGCTGGGACCACAGAGGCGCCACACCTGCCTCCTTAAGTGGATGCTGGGGATCAAACTCAGGTCTTCAAGCTCTGAAGGCCAGCACTTTACTACCTGAGCCATCTCCTTGCCCTTCCATTTTTTTAAAAAAAATAAATTATATGTAGTCTGTTTTAAGTTAAGATAAAAACCTTTACTTAGTAATCTACAGGCCTAACTTTGTATACACTAGTAACAACAATGAAGCTGATTGCTCTGTATTTTCTCTTTGTTTGTTTTACTTTCGGTTTGTTTGTCATATTTTAGAATTTTGTTTTGTTGGGGTTTTAATACATTTGTGGTGTGTGTTTGTATGGACCAGTGTGCTACAAGTGTATGGAGATAGAGGACAACTTTTGGGAGGCATTCTCTCTTTTTACCGTGTGGACCTTGGGGATTAAACACAAAATGTTAAGCTTGGCAACAAGCGCCTTTACCCACTTCATTGGCTCCTGATTTGTTTTTTGTTTTATTTTTAGTTTTGTTTTGTTTTGTTCGTTTTTTTGGGTTTTTGGTTTTTTTTTGTGAGACAAGATTTCATTCTATTGCCCAAAATAGTTTTGAACTCAGAGCAATCATTGTCCTGCCTCAGCCTTCCTGGTTTGGAATTATAGGTATGAACCACAATGCCTAAATTTTCTCTAAGGAATAATTCACCTCTTCCACTGGGTGTGTGTGTGTGTGTGTGTGTGTGTTGTTGTTGTTGTTGTTGTTGTTGTGTGTGTGTTGTTGTTGTGTGTGGTGTTGTTGTTGTGTGTGTGTTGTTGTGTGTGTTGTTGTGTGTGTGTGTGTGTTGTTGTTGTGTGTGTGTGTTGTTGTTGTGTGTGTGTTGTTGTTGTGTGTGTGTTGTTGTGTGTGTGTTGTTGTGTGTGTGTGTTGTTGTTGTGTGTGTGTTGTTGTGTGTGTGTGTGTGTGTTGTTGTGTGTGTGTGTTGTTGTTGTTGTTGTGTGTGTGTTATTGTTGTGTGTGTGTGTTGTGTGTGTGTTGTTGTTGTGTGTGTGTGTTGTTGTGTGTGTGTGTTGTTGTGTGTGTGTTGTTGTGTGTGTGTTGTTGTTGTGTGTGTGTGTGTTGTTGTGTGTGTGTTGTTGTTGTGTGTGTGTGTGTGTGTTGTTGTGTGTGTGTTGTTGTTGTTGTTGTGTGTGTGTGTGTTGTTGTTGTTGTTGTGTGTGTGTGTGTTGTTGTTGTTGTTTGTTTAGGTAGGGTCTCACTATCATGCATAGGCTGGCGTAGAACTCATTATATAATTTAGGCTGACCTTGAACGTGTACTCTCCTGCCTCTGCTTCTCAAGTTCTGGAATTACAGACATGTGACCATGCCCATGTCTCTTTTTTAAAGCAATGATGATTCTTATGAAATAGTCAAGAGAAAGTTGACTGCTATAGTTGTTTGTAATTTTAATTTTAAATTAAATACCTTGATTTGTTTTCTAGGTATAAAATAATATCATTAGATGCTTGGCGCGTAGACATAAACAAGAACAAAATAACCAGGGTTGACCAGAAGGCATTATATTTCTGTGGATTCCCTACTCTGAAACACATCAAACATAAAGTCAGTGGCTATTTAATTCAGATTTTTTCCACTTTATTAAAAGTGAAGTGATTATAAAGAATTAAAATTAAATTCTCTGAATTCTTTTAAAGTTTTTTTTGAAGAAAAGTGGTGTTCAAGTATTCCAGCAAAGTAGTCGTGGTGAGAACATGATGTTGGAAATCTCAGTGACTGCAGAATCAGATGAACTTGTAAGTACTTTATTCATCATCCATTTCTGGAATATTTGTCATGCATAAAATTGCTTATACCTGCCAAGGTATTTACCAAAGAGATTTAATATGCCATAACTCAGATTCAGCTTCTAAGAATAATGCCCAGAAGCACAAGTTAGATGGCACTAAGAGGCTTTATAGTAGCACCATGAACAAGATGTGAAGAGGACGTAAGCTATGCTGCCCAACAGTGTGAATGAACAGAGGCCTAGATACTGAGAGATGTTAGGACAGGGAGGGGAAAGGCATTCTTGTTGAAGGATAAATAAATAGTTATGAGGCATTCTCTTATTTTTTTACCTTTAGGTCTGAAATATTTCTTAATACGTTTTCTCCTTGAACAATTATGATATATTTGAGGAGAAGGAATAGATAAAATTGACTTAAGCAGAGGGCTTGTGGTGAGAAGTATTGGCATATCAGACTGAAAGACAAACAGACAGATTATGGAGGATCTTGAATACCAGGCTAAGCAGTTTGAATTTTCCCTCCTGTGACTGATATTTTAAAATTGATATTTTCATAAAGGTTACTAATGGAAATACCCTAGACTAAATTTAAAAAGGGTAGAAAAAACAGTAAAACCTACAAGTTCAGATTTTGTAATCTTAAATGGTAAGGATATAAATGAAGTAGCAATAGATTTAAAAGGAAACAGTAGCCATGACTGACCTGTCCAGGCTAAAGAACTAGAAAATAATAGTAGTTTCCTGGACAAGAAAAGTTAAAATGGAAAGTTGTTGGTTTGGACGATTATGGATAAATTATGATGAAATCTTAAGGTGGTTACTAAGATGTTTAACTGGAGCTATCCTGGTAGCCTTTCTTAACTGGTGTTTCTCAAAAATAGAAGCCCTAGTATCCTAGTGTTCATTGTGTATAGTAAATCTACTGTGCATTTAGAGTGACACTAGCAATGTACTGTCTTAGAAAACCTGAGAAGATAGCCCAGTCATTACGTACTGTGGTTCAAATGAAGAAACTTAATTTAAAAAGCTGCTGATAAACAGTTAAATTCCTAAAGCTAGAGATTGGAGACAGATTTTGTTAGTGTAAGTTCCCAGCAGAGAACTGACAGCTAAGGCCTTGAGATTTATTTCCTTGAACTTACATTTAATGTTCACGGACTCAACATTAAAAAAATAGAGCTGAAGAGATGGCTTGAGTTATCACGCTCACAGAAGACCTGGATTTGGTTCCTAGTCCCCACACTGGCTTACAATGGTCTATCAGTCCAGTTTAGGGTATCCAGTGCCCTCTTCTGACCTCTGTGGACACCAGGCATGCTTCTGATGTACTTACATACATGTAAGCAAAACACTCATACACATAAATAAATCTTTAAAAAAAAAAAAATGAAAGAGCCAGGCAATGGTGGGGCACACCTTTAATCCCTCCTTTAATCAGGAGGCAGAGACAGGCAGATCTCTGTGAGTTCAAGGCCAGCCTGGTCTACAGAGTGAGTTCCAGGACAGCCAGATTTACAAAAAAAAAAAAAAAAAAAAAAAAAAGAAGGAAGAAAGGGAAAGAAAGAAAAGAAATAGCCACAATTATAAAGACTGCAAAAAGAGCCATTTAAAGTGACATTGGTGACGTGGTCAAAAGCATACATCTGCAATCCCAACACTTTCTAAGTGGAAGCAGGAAGACCAGGGAGTTCAAGATAATCCTTGGATACATAGCAAGTTCCAGGCCAGCCTAGGCTACGTGAGACGTTTCTTGTCTCAAAACAAACAGTGAACAAAAATAAATAAATAAATATAATTTAAAAGATAAGTAAAATTTATATTTAAACTTCAATTTCTATTACAAAGTTGTTCTCTAACCTATACAAGTAAGTTGAATAATAGCTTCTTTGTAAAGCTAGAATTTTTACTTAAGATATTACTTTTTGCAGAATATTTTATAGCATTTCACAGTAACAAAGGTTTTACATGCGTTATTTTCCTTTATCCTCAACATTGCAAGGAAGACATTATTTTTTCTGCTCATAAAGGAAAACATTATTTGGTCAGAGGGAGTAAAGCCAAAATTTTACTTGAAATCTGATGTTCTTTTTTGTTAACAAGCCACATAATGAAATGAGATGCTTCGTTCTCTTATGAGATATTTCTTATATTCTGCTTTAAGTATCAACCAAAATGAAACTAAACAGACATCACTACTGTTCTTTTATGCTTGCTTTGTTATCAGAGAAGTAAAAATGATAAATACAAATCCAACCAGTAAAACTCAGAATTTGCTTAGTGGAGGAAATTTTGTAATACCACTAATCCACCTCATTCATTTTACAAATTAAAACTTAAATGGAATGGGGGGAATTTTGCCTCTGGAAAATTTTCTCTTGAATGAACTTTTCTGTTTTTGCTTCTAAGAGTATAGAAAACGTAGCTTCATCAGTTCTTGGAAAATCGGTCTTTGTTAACTGGCCTCATCTTGAAGAAGCTAGAGTCGTGGCAGTATCAGATGGCGAAACTAAGTAAGATACAATTCATGGTTTCTCTAACATGTTTGCTTTGCTGTTTGCTAACGTTCATTTATTTTGAGTGATAAAATTATTGTAAGAACATTTAAACTCTAGTACAAAACTTCTCATGCCACTTGAAAGCTAACCAGTATTGATAATTTATTAAATATACCCCTAGGAATATTTTAGATGCTTTACATTGTATTAGTTCCTTTTGTTCTTTTTCTTAAGATTCATTTTTATAATTTTAAGTTATGTGTTTATGTCTATGAGTGTATAAGTGCACATGAGTGCATATGCCAACTGAGACCATTGCCGAGTTACAGGTAGTTGTGAGCCAGATGTGGGTACTGGGAATTGATCTTGGGTCCTTTGGAAGAATGGTACATGCTCTTAATTACTGAGCCATCTCTAGTTCTTCTGTTCTTAATAGCTTGGAAGTTTTATAACCTAATTCTTTTCTGAGTGATAATCACTCAGAATATATTTAAATAAATAATTATATATATATATTTAGCAAATATATTTCTCTTTCTGATAATAATAACATATATAACCTTTTTCTATTCATATGTGTATATGTGTGTGTATAAAATATATATACTTTTTCCATATTCTTACCAGATTTTATTTTAAAAATACTTTGATTTATTTTAGTGTGTGTGTGTATGATGAGTGTGTGTGTGGTGTGTGTGTGTGATGAGTGTGAGTGTGTGTGTGTCTGTGTCTGTGTGTGATGAATATGAATGTAGGCATGAAGTGAAAGTCAGAGAAAACGTTTATAAGTCTATTCTCTCTTTCCACTATAGATTCTGGGAATTGTCAGACTTGTATAGTAAGTGCTTCTACCTGCTAAAATAGATAACGCATTAATTTTTAAAACAATGAGACAGGATCTTGCTGTGTAGCAACATCTTTTTACTCTTCCCTGTGCCCCCAGATGCTTGTCCTTTTTTTTTTTTTGACTCATTTATTTTATGTATGTGTATGGGTGTTTTGCTTGTATATATGTCTATGTACCATGTGTATGACTGTTGCCTGTGGAGACCAGAAGAGAATAGAGGGTATTGGTCTCTAGTTATCAATGATTGTTAGCTGTCATGTGGGTGCTGGAAATCAAACTTGGGTCCTCTGGAAGAGCAGTCAGTGCTCTTAAGCACTGAGCTATCTCTCCAACCTCTTTCTCATATATACATAATACATATACATACACACACACACATATATATATATTGCTTTGTCTTTCTTGAGACAGGGTTTCTCTGCTATAACTTTAGCTGTTCTTGAACTCACTCTGTAGACCAGGCTGGCCTTGAACTCACAGACATCTGCCTGCCTCTGCCTCGCAAGCACTGGAATTAAAGGTGTACGCCACAACCCAGTACATATCTTTTAAGAACAACTTTTTGCCATTTTATTTAAGTTCATACTTTTAATCAATGAATAATTAGATAAGTCTTTCTTAGTCATTTTAAACTCTTATTTCATATAAAGCTTGTCTTCTTTTTCACTTGCTAGTAGCTAAACTTAAGTTGTTGTATTTTCTGAATTTTTACCTGCCAAAAAATATGTTTGTTTTCTTCATACGTGCTTTATAACTTTAGAAGACCAGTTTTGTATCTGTTCTTGTTTTCCTTTAGCCCTGCATACATCTCCCACTTGTGTTCTTTCATAAATGTTATTGATAAAAAATAACTACCATTGTGAATTTTCACTCTTGGCTGGCATTAGCCTTTCTGTGAAAAATCCTAAGAATTCCTTTTGGGTCAGTAAAATATAGTTCTCCCTTTTTGATGTAGTCAGAGTCCTGATATTTTCTTTGAAATATTTTATGGTTTTACCACCTTACATTAAGTCAGTCACCCATATTAAATGAATTTTTGCATAATTTTACAGATTTAGATTGTGTAATGTATTTGCCGCTGAATCATTCAGTTGCTTCGTCATTTGTTAGAGATTATCTTTTCTTCATTGGGTTGCTTTTGTCAAAAGTTAGTTACAGCGGCCTGGAAAGATACCTCAACAGTTAAGAACACTTGCTGCTCTTGCAGAGGACCTGGGTTTGTTTCCCAGCACCAGCAGAGCAGCTCACCACCATTTGTAACTCTAGTTCCAGGACATCCAAAGTCATGACTGGTATGGCCTACTCAGCCACTAGGCGTACACTTATAGCACATATATGCATGCAGACTTTCACACTTATACATATAAAAGTAAATCTTTAAAAGTTAAAGGGAAAAAAATTAGCTACAGCTGAGCACCTCAATCAAGGGTAGAGTGCCTAAGAGCTCTTATCTACTGTGCACAAAGCCTGGCATGACAATAACAAACATTTTTTAAAAGCTGAATGTATTTTCATGGATGTTTTTCTGGTTCTCTAGTCTGTTCATGTTTGTGAGCTTTTTTTATGCCCATTTCTTGGTTGCTATAATTGCATGCCAAATCTTAACATCAAAGTGATACATTTGACTTTTCTTCTTAAAAATAGTTATAGCTGTCCTAATTTGTTGCATTCTTAAGAGAGGTTGTTCTATATCTATTGTTGAAGGAATTTTTATAGAACTTTTATTAAACTTAAAGGACACAATTGCTCACACTCATAATACCAGCACCCTGGACTGAGGCATGATGATCTCTACAAATTCAAGTCTAGCCCAAGCTACATAGAGGTTCAAGGCCAACCTGGACAAATAGCCAGCCCCTGTCTTGAAAGAGAGGCATGGGGAAGAGAAGGAAGAAAAGAGAGGGAGGAAAAGAAAAAGAAAAAGAAACATTTTTATTCCTACAGACCAATTTGGGGAAATTTGATGGTTTTACTATATTGAGTTGTATAACCCATGACTTCAGTCTACCTCTCCATTATTTAAATCTTTGATTTCTTTTTTTAATGTTTTATCTTTTCATTATACAGATGATATATTCCTCTTGGTTTTTTTTTTTGTTTTGTTTTGTTTTGTTTTGAGGTGAGACAGTCTTACTGTGGTGTGTAGACTGGTTTCAATCTCATGGACTCAAGGCATCCTCTTCCCTTAGGTCTTCAAGTAGCTGGGCTTCCAGGGACATGCTAGTGTGCCCAACATAGAAAATTCCACACATCTTTATTCTCCAAGTTTATATTTTATATTAAATAAAGGTTTGGGTTGGAGGTTTTTGTTTTTTTGCAATTGTACCATGTAAAACTTTTTTACTATGAACACTGACACTGCAAAAGCTCTACATTAAAGCACAAGTTAGACTTACATGATTTTTACTGTTTTCATTCCTAAGGTTTTACTTGGAAGAACCTCCAGGAACACAGAAGGTTTATTTGGGAAAAACTGCTCCACCATCCAAAGTGATCCAACTTGCAGATAAAGAACAGTCAACCTGGACTAAAGAAATTCAAGGAATTTCAGAACAGTAAGTGTCATAGAAAATTTGGTTGAGGGCTGGAGAAATGGCTCAGAGGTTAAGAGCACTGGCTTCTCTTAACCAGAGTTAAGATCCAGGCTTGATTATCAGCATCCATGTAAGGCTCACTTACTCTTTAATTCCAGTTTCAGGTCATCGACACCTCTTTTTCGGGTCCCCACAGGCACCAGGCACACACATGGTCCACAGACAAACATGCAGGCAAAACACCCATACATGTTAAATAAACACATTTTAAAAAAATAATTTAGTTGAGCATGATGGCAACAATTTTAATTATACACACAAGAAACTGAGACAAGAGGATTGAGAGACTGACTCTTTCTTAGCAGTGTCAAATATATGCCTAGGAAATGCAGATAAAAAGGGCACAAGGGACTGGGGATGTAGCTCAGTATATTCAAGGCCCAAATTCAGTTCGTAAAGCTATTAAAAAAAGATTGGAGTGTTAAAAATTATGCAAATTTTAATTGAAAGCCAAAAGACTCAATAAGGAAAAGTTAATTATTTATGTAAAGTTTGTACCACATGTAAAGGAAACAAATGCGCCTTTGCAATGAATATCATTCTTAAGGTGCGCCTCTATTTCATGAGTTCCACAGTGCCTTTTTTTCACTTTCTTTTAAATTTAAAATTTGTCTAATGCTTATTTGTGTGTGTGTGTGTAGCCTTCCTCAGATGTGAAGTTCTGGAGGTTTTACTGACCGATTTCTCAGTCACATAGACAGTGGAGAAGTGGCCCACAGACTAAAATCAATACTATGAAAGGTTTTATTGGGTTTATTTGCATTTATTTGCAGTGTATGTAGGTGTTTGATTGTGAGTGGTTGGTTTGATTAATAATTATCACCTTCACTGCATACATACGTCGACATATATATCTTTCTTTTTTATTTTTCCTTTAGATACTTAAGAAGAAAGGGAATAATAATAAATGAAACATCTGCTGTTGTATATGCTCAGTTGCTCACAGGCCGTAAATATCAAATCAATCAGAATGGTGAAGTTCGTCTAGAGAAACAGTGGTCAAAACAAATCCTTCCTTTTGTTTATCAAACTGTTGTTAAGGTAAAGTTCCCCAAGTCTCAGTTCTGTCTTAATGTGTACACTATTGCACACTGTATAAAGAGTACTGCCAGCAAGATCTGGTGGCACAGGCCTGTAATCCCAGCTGCCTGGGGGGTGAAGCAGGAAGATTTCATGTTCAAGGTCTATCTAAGCCAAATGGTGAGTTCAAGGCCATCCCAGGCAGCTGGGCAACTTAACAAGAACATATCTCAAAAGAAAAAATTTTAAAGGACTAGAGATACAGCTCAGTGATAGAGTAGTGTAGTTGCCTAGCGTTCATGAAGGCCTAGATTGAAGAATTAGTAATGAAAGAAAAAAAAAGAGCAAGAAAAAGAATACTTAATATTTATGTATGAATAGAATCATAATTTAGTAATGTAAAATAGAGAGTTTTTAAAATATAATTCAAAAAATATATTACTTGGGGGCTGCCCAGGTAGCTCCACAGGTAAGAGTGCTTGCAGCCACGCCTGAAAATCTGAGTTCAGTCTCCAGGACAGCCATGAGGACCTGAGTTCAGTCCCGGAACCCAGAAGGTGGAAGGAGAGAACCAGCTCCTGCAAGTCATCCTCCGACACACACACTACATAAATAGTTCTGGGGTTTTTTTGTTTGTTTGATTGATTTTTAATTTTATTATTCTGTATAAGGACTGTTTCTTGTTCACTCTGCAAGTACAGGTAGGGAACATGGTTTTGATTTTGTAGTAGTTTTTGTTTGGTTGGTTGGTTTTGGGTTTGTTTTGTTTTTGTTTTTGTTTTTGTTTTTTAAGACAGCATCTCTCAGTTGCATAACTCTGGGTGTCCTGAGACTCAGTATATAGAATGGGCTGGTCGTGAACTCACAGAGATCCACCCGCCTTTTCAATACTGGGATTATTGGTGTTTACCACCATGCTTGGCCAATTTTGTGGTAGTTTTTAAGAACTTATTTTCTAGACTAAATTTTGTAGCACACACCCCTTGCATTCTTAACATGTTGACATCTTTTTATCCTTCAAAAATATTGGCCTTAGCCAAATATGATGATGAATACCTGTAGTCCTAGCACTTGGAAAGTTAGAGCAAGATGATTGTTCATTTGCAACATGTCAAGACCCTTTCTTAAGAAAATCTTTTTTCTTTTTGCCAGAAGTAAACTAATGAATATTAAAGGCTTTGCCTTTGTGGGCGTAATCTCCAGTACTGTAAGGAGACAATAGGTACTCTTTACCCAAGCTTTTGTGTTTTACAGCTTCAGTTACTTACATTCAACCAAGGTCTAAAAGTATTACCTGGAAAGTGCTAAAATTAAGTAATGCATACAGTTTAAGTTGATCACCATTCTGAATATTGAGGTGAATCTTACGCTGTCTCTCAGAATTCATCTTTGTCCAGTGCATCCATGCCAGGTGGGCTACCTATTGAATAGTACCAGATCTCAGTCTCATTACCATATCAACTTTCACAGTATCACAGGGCATGGTAACATTTATTTTACTAAATGACTCCAAAGTGCGGGGTAGTGGCGTCAGCAATATATAGAATATGCTTCCTTTAAACGGAAAGATGATACTTCCTCATATGCTGAGGATAATCCAATTACAGATAGTAAGAATGAATATTCCATCCATGAATTTGTGAAGGAAAGTGCTAGTTTTACTATTGCTACTGTACTTCAAGCTTGGAGCATAGGTTCACCACATTTCATCATGAAGGCATTATATAGTCACATGATCACATGAAGGGGAAAAAGTGAATACAGTGCAAAACACTTTGAAAGTAAGAGACCACATTCACATAGTCTTCTAATTCCGTTGTCTTTCACTATTTTCTAGTATATAAAGTAAACTCTGTCATAGATATGTATGTATAAAAAAGTATCTACAGGTTTTGATACTGACTCTGGTTTCAGACATACACAGTGTGAAAGGGACTTGAAATCTAATCTCATCCATGGATAAAGAGGATAGTGCTGTATATAATCCTGTAATCTGGAAAATATACTATAGTATGGTAATTAAGAGACAGACCCACAGACCTCCTAAGATGGCATGTTTGTTATGTGACCTTGGATAAGACTCATCCCCTTTTGGGCCAATCTGCATTTGATAAATGTCTACCAGCAATGGTTGTGTTAAAAGTAAAAGAACTAGATAAATATATGAAATGCCTAGAAGAGAGCATGATGTAACAAGACAAGATATTCTAGATTTTCGTATTATTGGATAGAAAATCTTCATATTTGACATTTACAGACAAAACAAATATAGTATCATAAAAAAGATGATGTGCAGCCTTTAGAAATTGTGATAATTGACTATGATAATTGACTCATATTTTTCATTTTATGTAGGACATCCGAGCTTTTGACTCTCGTTTCTCCAATATCAAGACACTGGATGATTTGTTTCCTCCCAGAAGTATGGTGTTTATGCTGGGAACTCCTTATTATGGCTGCACTGGAGAAGTTAGTTTCAAATTTGTTTATTAATTAACTTTTTCCTTCTTTCAAGTTAATACATTTATTCATCTTAAATGTAAAATTAAATGTGACACCAAAAGGGAAATATAAGAAAGGGTTCACCCATGTAACTTAAGAGCACAGTATTTAGCTATAGTGCTGAGCAGGTGACCAGGAGGTGGAGAAAGTAATTCAAGATCTGGGGTGTTTTTAATGCACTTGTTTATTGGGTTAAAGATGAAGCAATTATAAAATTATTTTAAGTAGATTTTAGGTATAAGGTTAATGAATTTTTAAATGTATTGATATTTTCAACAATTCCACTTCTCACACAGAAAAAAGTACATACAGATACAGGATAGGAGAAAAAACGAGTATGAGGGACAGATTGGAGGAACTGTTAGGAATTCTGAAACATAAGGCACATGTTTGATGGGTATATATGCATATTTTTCTAGCTCTATTTTTCAAAAGTAAAAGAAGCAAATACACTCTGGTAGCAGTGAACACACATAATATCCAGATCTTGACCTCTAAGACCATAGCACTTTAATAAAAGCAACAGTCCTCCATAAAGTATCTGATTCTAGGTCTGGAACAGGTAAGACACAAAATAAGCTTGATACATCTGATGCCAGAGGCTAAGAAGTGCTCAATAGAATGGAAGGCCCAGGCCACTAAGCACAGGAACCAGGAAAGGGCTCCTGCTGGCCAAATCTTAATAGTGGAGGAGCAGGATAAAGTACAGTAACAAATTAGAAGTTACTAAGGGAAAAACAAGAATTCATCATTGCATAGTAGTAATAAAAAGATAAAATGCTGGATGTGGGTCAGTGGTGAAGCGCCTACCTGGCTTGCACAAGCTCCTATCTTTGATCCCTAGATCGCAGACATGAAAGTACATATAGAGAGAATGCTGGTGTTGGATAACCATTTTGCAGATGCAGTGATTGAATCAGGGAAGAATGGATCAAACTGGAGCAGATTTTTCATGCTTAAGACGTTGTCTTTCCACAGATTGTTGATTAGTTACAAGGAGAAGAAAACCATGATTGTACAATAAAGAAGTTGAGCAACATATTGACACTGTGATCAGTTAGTAGTAGTTAAGAATTGATTGATGCTGTATACCTCCAGATAGGATGCCCTAATGGACATATTACATAGATACCCTAGTAGACAGTGTCTAACTTCACTATAAAAAGCAAAATAAGGAATTTGAAGGGGAATAGTGCTGCAGCTCAGTGGTAGAATGCTTGCGTAGCATACCAGGTTCAGTCTCCAACATTACACAAAGGAGAAAGGCAAAATGACAAGGGAGGGACAGCTTGCATTCTTCAGAATACTAAATGTTGTTTTTAAAACACATCAAGAAGTGATCTGGATAGAGTATATTTTAAAGGATGCTAAATATGTACTAGGGGCTAGAAACATAGCTTAGGGAAACCCTGTTTCAACAGAGCAAATAGTGGGCCGGAGGGTGCCTACAATTATAGTGTTTGAGAGCTAAGGCAGGAGGATCGTTTTGAAGCCTGCCTGACTACATAGCATTACCCTGCCTCAATAACAAGAAGACTGACAACTAAGTTGTCTATAGCTTGGAGACGGAGGAAAGAATTCTACATAAGACATTATTAGATCCATTGATAAAATTGGAATATGGATAGTAACAGAGACTAAAATATCAATGTAAATTTAACTGCCTGATAATGACGCTGCCATTTTATAGTAAAATATCCTTCTTAAGAATATATGTTAAAATGCTTAGAGGCAAAGGACATGATGTCTGTAATGTATCCTCAGAGCATTGAGAGGACCTGGGGATTGTAGTACATGGTTGTAATCCCAGTCCTTGGGAAGCTGAAGCAGGGGGACAACAATTTTGAGGTCAGCCTAGACAACACAATGAATAAAGCTAACCTGGAAATGCATACCGAAACCCTGCTCCAAAATGCTAATAGTAGTAGTAGTAGTAGTAGTAGTACCACTAGTAGTAATAGTTGTTATGCACACAGTATACAAATGTTAAAGACGTATTCTTTATATTAACAATGAGTGAATCTAGGTAAATGTATTCAGATATTTGCAACATTTTGGTAATTTGCAATTATATGCAAGTAAGTTAATTTTTATATGTGATTAACATCTATTAAAGCAAATATTAAATGACTCACTCTTACAAAATTTTTTAATCCTGTTACAAGTTACAAGAAAATTTCCTAATTGTCTGTCTGTCTAATTTTATTGTCATGTTCTATTTTAGAAAAGTATCATTCAAAAAGAGAAAATAAATGAATGTAATGAAAGAGATTAAACAGTGTGATTACCCCACCCCTAGGTTCAGGATTCAGGTGACGTGATAACAGAAGGTAGGATTCGTGTGGTTTTCAGCATTCCGTGTGAACCAAATCTTGATGCTTTAATACAGAACCAGCATGTAAGTACAATAGTTGGTATTGTTTAGAATAAACTTTTTTTAATGCTAGGATATTGTTCCTGCTGCCTTAAAATTAATGTCAATATTTTAAGAATAGGTATAAAGGGCTAGGAAGATAGCTTAGTCAGCAAAGTATTTTTAATGAAGCCTAAGGATCCTAGTTCATATCCCAAGTTCCCGCGGATAAAAACTGAGCTTAGCGGCACATGCTGTAGTGCCAGCACTGGAAGTCAGGTCTCTGGGGCTAGCTTGCCAGCCACCTGAGCCTAATTGATTAATCCAGGCTTAGTGAGAGTCCAGAGGAATAACACCGAGGTATCCTCCACACATGCAGTGGGGCATGCATGCCTGTTCATAAACACACCCTGAAGATGTAAGTGAAAAGTTTAAATCTGTCCCCTCAACATATGTACCATATCTGATATAGTGATCAGATGGTATTTACTCATACCAATCTGGGGTAGCCATATGTAAGTACCCAGGTTTAATCCCTAGCACTGAAACAGTATATACACATATGTAAGTCTTTAGCAAAAAAACACTTTTGCAGAAATCACATTATTAATTGGTGGCTATTTTGTATTGCAGTGATCAGCCTTAAGACATTAAGCATCAGCGTGCCCATAAGGAAACTTTACCGTCAGTTTTGTATTATAGAATGAGTTTAGATGACATGGCCAGAAGCCATCAGAGTGTCCCATTAGATGAACGAGCTGGAAAGAATCAGTGAAGGTGGAAGAACTTGTGTTCTTTACCTGTGTAAGATATCACATAAAGTGTTCTTTAACTCTCGATTTCTTTAGCCTAGTATTTTGGCTATACTTTTTATGTTTTCTAGAGTATTGTTGATGATTTGGTTAACTTTTAATTACAGCACAGCCGAAAATTCTCAAATGAAGTACCATTAGTACTTGAATCAGGACACATATCAATGGCAGCTATGTAAATAGAACATTTTGCCCCTGGGTACTAAATGCTAGTAACCTATGCCAATTATCATACCTGATTGTGCCTCTACACATTTCAAAATGCTTATTGATACAGTGGTACTTCTTATAATTAAGAAATCCACCTTAATTCTTTTGATCTGTTTTACAAAGCATTCTTGTTCTATATTGTATTATTACTAAATCTGATGACATTTCTTGTTGAACAACCATGTTCTATCTGTCTATATGTCAAGACAGTATTTTGTATAGTCCAGGCTGGCCTTTAACTCACTGAGTAGCCAAGGATGACCTTGAGCTTCTGATCCTCTAGCCCTCATCTTCCAAGTGTTAGGGTATGAACATGTACCACCACATTTGGCTACTGATCTGCATTTTAATAGTAATATGATATTCCTGCCAATCAAACAGTTACTCAGTTGGGCATCACTGTAGATACATATGGTCGATAAAATAATGGTGGCTGATTTAATCCGTTACCGATCCCAAGAAGTTTATGTTGGTAAAAAAATATTTCTACATTCATATATGAGCATAAAGTAAGAATATAAACTATTGGGGCTGGGCATGTAGCTCATTTGGTAGAGTGTTTGCTTGGTGTACATAAGGTTCCCTGGGTTCAACCTCCAGCACTGCATAAACCAGCTTAGTGGTCTAAGCCTATATTCCCAGCATTTAGGAGGTAGAGGCAAGGAGGATCAGAAATTCAAAATTATCCTCAAGCACATAACAAGTTCAAGGCCAACCTGAACTACATGAACGGTCTCAAAAAAAAAATTTATATATATTAATATAACTTACAAAGTGTTGGACTGAATAACAATTAGTGTCTTTCTATCTGATTCATATAAGGAGTGTATTTGATTGTTAGCACTGGCTGGTATTGCATTTGTAAATTGTTTGCTTCCTGGTTAAAATTATCCTATTTGATACTTTTCTTTTTGCCACTTGATATATTTTGGTTTTTTTTTTCATACAATCTATTCTGATCACAGTTTCCCTTCCCACTTCTCTTTCTTAATTTCATAGTCATTTACACAAATTAAGCTTCTATTTATTTGACTGTGACTTTCATATAGTAGTAAATATTAGTGGAGATTACCTGCACTCATATGAAGGACACTTACTTCCCTCACTTGGAACTGCTTTGGTAATCTACTCGTGTTCGACTTCAGTGCAGTAATTTTTGAAGCCTTATTTTAGTTCATGTACTTGCTAGCTAGCCCTGCTTAAAATACAAACATTAGGTTTTAAAAAATGTTGTGTGAAGAATTTTTGGTTTATTATTACAAAATTTATTTATTGAGACAGATTTACAAACTCTGCTTCCTGTTCCTTCATTCATCCTTGGGAAGTCTGTGCTTTAAGGAGAGAGAGAAGGGCTTTCAGATCCTTCAGGGGTGGGGGGTACTAAACGACCATGAATGTTTATGTTGCCAAAATCCAGTGGTCAGTGGTTTCTTAATTACGTACAAATCTCAAAGGTAACCAAATAACACTTAATATAAACATGTGTTTCCATAATTGACCTCTTTATTTTTATATTTAAAGAAATACTCTATAAAGTACAACCCAGGATATGTGTTGGCCGGTCGCCTTGGAGTGAGTGGATACCTTGTTTCAAGGTTTACAGGAAGTATTTTTATTGGAAGAGGATCTAGGAGAAAGTAAGTTTGTGTTAGGGATATTTGCTTAAAGTGGCAGAAAAATTAAATGATAGAGATTAAATGCTTACTATCTCGGTATTGATTTTCTCCAATTAATGACTTGACTGTGGACTAAGTTGCCTATAAATTCCTCCACTGGTGGTCCTTTACATGAACGGCATATGTTTTAGATGCTTTCAAAGACAGTTTGTATTTTTAGCAGCTAACCTTGAAAAAAGGTATCAGAGGGTGTGTGTGAGCCTCAGTAGTATATTTCTGTGAATTTTGTTACTTTCCTTTTTTCTAATTACATAACTTATTTATGTTTTCTTAACTTGGATTTTAAAGCCTGTCTTATAGTTTTTAATTACTGCTAATTAGAGTAACCATGCAAACTAAAATGTAAAACAATCAGAACTGAGCTTTTCTAAAAATTGAAAGTAAATGTTGGGGTTGGTGATGTAGCTAAGTGGTGTCCTGCTTGTCTGGCATGCGCAGGACTTTGGATTCAACCCCTTGCATTGTCAGAAAAAGAGAAAAAAAAAAAACTTTTTATTTCTGAACAAATTTTAAAACACTTATATGTGTATGTGGTTTAAACTTAGCCCTCATGGAGACCATAAAGCAAATGTGGGTTTAAATCTCAAATTCAACAAGAAAAATGAGGAAGTCCCTGGATACACAAAGAAAGTCGGGAGTGAGTGGATGTACTCTTCAGCAGCGGAGCAGCTTCTTGCAGAGTACATAGAGAGGTGAGTGCCCAGCAAGCCTCTCAGCCTCTCAGCTCAGGCATGCACTGCTTAGTTCTCCTTGCTCAGACCCGTTTGAAAGGGAGACATGGTTTTCTGTAAAATGTATAGCAAGAACTAACCCCAGCACAAGGGAGGTAAAGACAGAAGGATTGGGAACTGGAGGCCATTCTTACCTATGTAGCATTTAAGGCCAGCCTGGGCTATGTGAGACCTTGTCTCAAAAAAAAAAAAAAAAAATGCAAACAACATATTTGCAGTAATAATCTCATAGGAAATGTGTTACTGTTTTTATTAGTAAATGTTAACTGAGTTACTTAAAGATTTATAGTTAATATGTTCACTTCTGATTTACAACTTAATGTTCTTTCTACTGTTGCACTGTTTCTATCCTCCTTGTCCTTGAGGATCCTGTATTGGTTTCACAAGGCTTTCAGTAAAGTACCACAAACTAGCTTCACCAAGGAGAACTTTACCGGCTCACAGTTCCGGTAGCCACAATCGAGGTGGCAACAGGATTATGGTCCCCTAGCTTCTCTCTTACTTTTCTATGACTTTATGTATTACTTGGCTTGTAGGTTGATCATTCCAAGCTTCTATCTTGAAGAGACAGTCTCTCTCCTCATGTGTCCTCACATAAGCTTTCACCTGTGTCTGTCCATCTACATTCCTCCTTTCTACAGTGGCACCAGTAATACTGGATTAGAGCCCTCTCTAATAGTTGTCTCTATTAGAGCCCCATTTCCAAATAAACTCATATTCTATATTTTTTAAAATATTGTTTTAAATTTATCATTAGGTGGGGGGGGTGTACAAGAGAGTGCATGTACACATACTGAGGGAGGTCCATGTCTCACCATGTGGGTGGGAAAGTCAGAAAACAACCTAGTTGAGGAAGTTCTCTCCTACTTTTACATGGGTTCCAAGCTCAGGCTGTCGAGTTTGCATCATCAGGAAACCAGTTCCTTTCTACACAGAGCCACCTCCCTAGCTCAGCATTCTGTATCTTTTGAAGGGGACAGGTGAGCGATTCAGTTCTGTGTCTTGATAAGGCCAGCTTACCAGTTCATACGGTGCTGGTTCAAGGGTAGCCTGAATAACCGGAACACACGCACTCACTGCATCTTGAGTTCACAGGGGCTGAACTGGCCGAATAGTTTATTGTCCATTTCTTATACCCTTCCCCACCAGAGGCATACGTGAGGTTGCCAAGGCAGCGATCACAAGGGGCAAAACCGGTGTGCTTGGAAGCACGTGGTTCGTGATCACAAGGTAGAAGGCATAGGTACAGTCACATGGTTAAGCACTAGGTTACAATCAGCAAGGTAAATCAAAATATATACAAAACATTATTGTTCTTTAATTAGCCATAAAGCCAGCCTCCTATTTTGTGAGATTAAGAAGGTCTCTTTGAGTAATCTTTGACTTCCCTGAAACGAACTGCCTCTGGGCTTGTCTTTTTTACAACTTAGCCTTGCTCAGCAGCTGTTCCAAATGAGAATTAGCTGAAGACACACAGCAGAACTTAAGCTCAAGATCAGGGGCTCTCCACACTGTCGCCACATGAAAATTTAGCTTGTTTCTCTACTCATTTCCACATTTTCTTAAAAGACCACGTTCAGACTTCTTAATATGGCCTTGATATTAAGAACACCTGCCTAGCATGTTCAAGGCTCTGGATTTGGTCTGCAGTACTACAAAAAATAAAAAATAAAGTTTTTATTTTTCTAGTTGTGACAAATCCATTTATTTCTGACTGTGGAAGGGGTCCTCTGTGAGCTCCAGTTTTTCCTCATTCTCTCAATTTCCTATAGACATTAACCTGTCTCCTCTCACATTTTTATTACAATTTTTGCTTAAATCTATTAGGTTTATGTGATCATGATAAATATTCACAGCTAGACCATGTCAGGCATTATAATTACATTTTCTTCCCTGTCCACATTTTCATTTTCCCTCCTATCTTTTTCATTTGATTATTATCTGTGCATATTTATATATGTGTGTATATACATCTATATATATATGCTGAGCTGTAAACTCTGCCATAGCTTTAAAAACTCAGTTCTGCCATAAGATCAGAAGATCCCTCAGTTTCATCTTCATCCTAAAGCCTTTGGTCTCTGCATCAGCTGAAACTAATAATTCTGAGCTCTCAGTCCAGAGACACTATCACTATGTCCCTATATAGATTCTTTCATCTTCTGGCTCTCAGTTCTTAATCTGTCGTATTTATATCTCCATGTTGATGGTACATTTAACTCCAGTAGCCTCTTGGGGGGTGGGGGGAGCTTTGGTTTCTGGAAATACTTTTGTTCCCTTCTCCTACACTTAATTGTAGCTTGTCTAGGTAGAGAGTTCTAAGTTGGAAATTATTTTCACTCAGGATTTTGAAAGCTCTACTCCATTCTTTTCTAGTTTCCTGTATCGCCACTGATAAATCCTGTGTTTTCTGATTTGATTCTTTGTATTGTAATTCATTTGCTTTTTTTTTTTTTAAAGATACTGTTGTTTTAGGTTCTTTTATATGTATTAGTGCTTTGTCTCCTTGTATGCCTGTGCACTACTTGCGTGCCTAGTACCCAGGGAGGGTCAGGAGAGGGTATCATATCCCCTGGAACTATAGAGTTACATATGGCTGTGAGTCACCATCTGAATGCTGGGAACTAAGCCCTGGTCCTCTATAGCTATTGCTGTTAACCTCTAAGCCATCTTTCCAGCCCCTGTGACTCATCTGTCAGTTCTGTTGACTGTGATGATATATGTCTTGGTACAGATTTTTTTCCATCTCTCCTGTTGCTTAGCCCCTGAAACTGGTAACTCTTACATTTTGGGAGACTGCCTTGTGATATTTCATCTTGTGTTGGTTGGTTGGTTTTGTTTTGTTTTGCTTTTGTTTTTAAGGACAAGATCTCCCTGTATAGCACCACTCCCACCCCCACCCTCACCCCCAGGCTGGCCTCAATCTCAAAAAGAGTACAAACTGGCCTGCCTAAAACTTGTAATCCTCCTGCCTCTGCCTCCTGAGTGCTAGCATTATAGGCATTCATCAGTCTACATTCAATGTGTGTGTGTGTGTGTGTGTGTGTGTGTGTGTTTTTTTTTTTTTTTTTTTTTTTTTTTTTTTTTTTTTGCTTTTCAATGTGTCTACATATAACACATTTGTGGGTCCCTAAAGTGACCAGAAATGGGTATCAGATCCCCTGGAGCTGGAGTTATAGGCAGTTGTGAGCCACCTAAATGTCATCTTTTTATTTCCATTTTCTCCAAATTATTTTTTCTCCTTTGATTCATTGCACCTTTTATGTTAGAGATTTTTTTTTTCCTCCACTTTCTAGTGCTTCTTAGTGTCTGTAGTTAACAAAATTGTACCAAAAAGCCTATTGGGAATTTAGTGCACTTGGGTGGGGCTTATCACATGGGACATTGCTATTTCTAAAATGACCTTCTAATATCATTACCCTATATGTATATCTTCTCTCTAACCGGCTAATTTTTCCTAGAGAGGTATCTTCTAGCATTTTCCTTGCATGATGGATGTAAGGAACAAAACTGGCTGCTAGTGTTCTGGAAATTAACTGGGTTTCATTGCCCCATGGATTCTGTGATTACTTCCCACCCACCCCAAATCTTTCTTATACTGAAGGATCTTTTCCCCTGGTAGCAGTAATACTGCTAACACAACTCCACCTACACACTCTCTTCTGGAATTCTGTGGAGAAAAAGAACTACCTCACCTAGAGTCATGTTCCCTTTCCACAGCACAGTACCTGGTATAGGAGACACAAAGGCAAAAGCAACCTATTTGCCCCAGTCTAGGACAAATCTGAAGGGCTAGCCCAGTTAGAGGTCTCTAGATTGGCCAGGAAATTCACTGAGACTGACTCACAGCTCAGGTTTCCTGTTTCCATTGCCCGTTCTGCTTGTTTTCTTTTCTCTTCCTAAAGTGACTTCACAAGTTCCCCACCAAATCTCTGCCTGTGTGTTTCTGTCTCAGTCTGCTTCCTAGAGACATCATGCTCCTGACGTGCTATGCAGTTTCAGCATGTTCATGGATTCCACATACAGCACAGCACCTACCCTTTCCTCCACACCATCCCTACCCTCCTGCTCTCTTGTCTCCAATATTTCCAAAGCTGGGGTGTTTCTTGGCTGACCTGTCTAAAATTTAACTGCAGGTGTCAATGAAGGGGTGGGTAAGCAAGTAAACTACCCCAACTGCTTGCTATACACATTTTCAGTGTTAATGCTATTAAGTATGTGCCTGAAGCCCATAATTCCAAAAAAGCCAAGATTAAAAAATTTTTTCAGTTGTATATTTTTCAGTTGTTATCATGCTTAACAAAAGAGTCCATCCAAATATCTCAAACTGGGATAGGCCTTCAGGTTTGTCCTGGACTGAGACAAATAGGTTGTGAGAAACTTTGAACTGGTAGTAAGAAGCTTGCTTAGAGTACAGCTTATGAAACACTAGGCAGAAGTATTGTGGCCTTCTTATGATTGGCAGTTACTCTTTCATCTTAGTAGCTTGCCCTATTTGCTTATTCTGCTTATTTCTGTCCATTGGGTCAGCTGAATCTCATCTGTCCAGTGTCTACATTCTAAAAGTCTGTTCCCATATCATAGGACATTATATACCCATTTCTCTTCATTTCTCTTTTTTGGTCGATGTCCAGTTTTCTATTTTATTGTTATTTTAGTGGATTGGGGAAGGACCAAAAATGTGTTTCATCTGCTTGGATGTACCGAACACCCTACATGATTCCAAAAGAAATATAATTTTGAAGAATATGAGAAAAAAAATTGTTAACTGTTTTAATTTGCTACATTATGAAATGTTTCCAGCTTTGTTACAAAAATTAGAAAATTAAGTTTTAAAGCCATATATTATTGTAGCACTGTTGTTATCCTAGCACTGAGGAAGCTGAAACAGGAGGATTACAAGTTTGAAGTTAACTTGGGTTACATAGGAAACCCTGTCTCAAAAGTGGAAAAAAAAAAAACCTACAAATACTGTTTTCATGCATCTAATCACTCACATTTTAATCAAAGAAGAGTCAGAATCATAATTGGATGCTTTTTAAATAATTGAACCATCTCTCTCTCAGCCAATAGGAATTTTCTTGGAGTTAAAGGAGTACTATGACTATCATACCTTTCAGTCTCATTCCTTATTAATCCTATCCCTTAATATTGTAATAGTCCTCAGCATATTTCACATGTCTCCATTAGAATCCAAAATCATTTCATAGGAAAGTTATGTGAGGTTAATTTCATTTTTTAAAGCAATATTTTCTTTCTTTGTTGACTAGAGCACCGGAACTGTTTAGTTATATAGCCAAAAATAGCCAAGAGGATGTGTTTTATGAAGACGATATTTGGCCAGGAGAAAATGAGAATGGGTAAGATTGGTGGTGTTTATTGCCCTGTAGTTCAACGCCAGGCTTCTAATTGAAGGTTCAACTAATGTTGCCTTTCGCTTTATACTATTGCATTTTGCTTTAATTCCTTAAATCTTACGATTCACAGTTCCCAGAAAGTTCTTATCACATTCTTAATATAAACCCTCAGAACGTTTTAACCAATGTGAAAAAATTATTACTGTTTTTATTGTAGTGCTGAGAAAGTTCAAGAAATTATTACTTGGCTCAAAGGACATCCTGTCAGTACTCTGTCTCGTTCTTCTTGTGATTTACAAATTCTGGATGCAGCTATTGTTGAAAAAATTGAGGAAGAAGTTGAGATGTGCAAGGTACTAACCTTCAGTAACCATGATTACTGACGAGAGCTGAAGTTAAAATGGACAACATGTTATCATTTATTTATGTTTTTGGCCAACTAATGTATGTACTTAATGATTCTGATTAATACTGAATAATCCTGTAGCATTTCCAGACACCACTAGGAAATTTAAATGAATAAGTGTAAATATGTTTCAGTATACAAAAACTATAAAATTTGTTTCTTTGTAGTATTTCTGATTTTATAATTCTAGTTATAATAGAAAATTTGTGGATGAGAAATACTGTTGATTTCCTCTTCCTTACTGTTGTACTTAACATTCTTTAAAAGACACAATTCAGAGCCTGTAAAGGTGTTTAATGACCTGAATTCAATCCCTGGACCCCCATGTTGGAAGGAGAGAGCCAACTTCCCAAAAGTTGTCCTCTGACCTCCACTTTCACTCCATGGTCCATGCGCTCACCCATAGGCACGTGCATGCACGCACACACAAAATCTCTTGCATTTTATTCTGCTGTTTCAAAGCAACAAACTTCTGTAGTTGACCTAACCTATCTTATCCATTTTAAATAAATCATACAATAGAAATGGATTGGTTATATTTATACTTTTTTACCTTTAATTTCTCTTAGTTTGCCTTTTTATTAATGATGCCTTGATAACACACTTTCTTTTTTGAATTAATAGCAAAATCACTTAAGACTTGGGCTCAAGAGCCATTCCTACCAACCTGAACTTAAGACACATTTTCAATATTTTAATTCTTTTCATGCCTCCATTTTATCATTGGTAAATGGTAATAAAATAGTGCCTACCTCAAAATTTATGATTGTCAGTAAGGTCAGCTAGGCCAAACATGTTTTCTTCAGAACTGGAACTGTGGCCCAGTTGATAGAATGTTTTCCTAGAATACACAAAGCCCTTATCCCAGAACCACATACAGCCAGATATGTTGGTGCAGATACAGATGCATGCCTATAATCCCAGCACCCCAAAGGCAAAGGCAAGAGAATTAGATGTTAAATATTATCCTATATATCCCAGGTGGTGGTGGAGCACACCTTTAATCCCAGCACACAGGAGACATAGGCAAGTGGGTCTCTGTGAGTTCTAGGCCAGCCTGATTACAGAGCAAGTTCCAGAACAGCCAAGACTACACGGAGAAACCCTGTCTCAAAAAAAAAAAAAAAAAAAATCCTATATAATAGATAAGTAAATAAGACCATGTCTTTAAAAAAATAAGATACAGTATGCAGCCACTATAATGGTGGTGGCGTTTGGATTCCCATGGCAAACATGGCTTACTCAAAAACTGTGATGATAGTCACAAAAACCACAACTACATAACTCTTTTTTCTTTGAAGAAAAATGAATAGACTCACAACCAAAAGAATTGTTTTGTGTCATGTGGCTGTAATAGTAGGATTGCACTAGTCTGAGGCCAGGTTGGTCTATATTAGTGAGTTCCAGACCAGCTAGGGCTACAGAGTGAGACCCTGTCTCAAAAACAAAATCAGGGCTAGGAAGATGGCTCACTGGATAGGAGTCCTGCTATGCAAGCATGAGGACCTGAATTCAGATCCCTCACACTCACATAGAAGGCCAGGCACGACCACCCTAGCTCTAGAGGCTGAGAGGGTAGGAGGCAGACCGGATTTCTGGGGCTTGCCAGCTGCCAGTCCAGTTGGGGGTGGGGATAGAAAGATAACAGCAAGTTTCAGGTTCGTGGGAAGACCCTGTCTCAAGGTCTAAAGCGGAACATGATAGAAAAAGACATCTGATATCCTCCTCTGGCCTCCCCATGTGTGTCTGGGCACACGTGCCTCGTGCATATATTTGTTCATATATTCACATATAACACAAAAATATTTTATTCTCTTTTTTACTTTGTAAACATAAAATGCATATACAAAATTGTAGTTTATTATTTTTATTACAACATACACATATAAATAAGACAAGAATTTAAAGCTTATTTATGTGTGAAAAGAGTGTATGTAAATAGTGTTTCTTTTCTCTACTAGTGTTATTAGAGTAATAAGGAAAGAAGAAAAAATTAAACACAACATTTTGAAAATGATACAAACTTTTTTATAATGTAGGGCCATCATTAAGTGAATGTATCAGCAGCTTTTTGACTAAGATGTACCTGAGTGGTAGATGTCTAAGATCTGGATTTGATCCCTCACACTGAAAAAAAAAGTGTGTTTTCTTATTAGACAATAGTTCTCATACTGGAAGAATGTTTTTAAACATTCTGGGTTCCACTCAGAGCAATACTTCTTAACCTTTAAGGTACAAGTAAATCACCATAGAATCTTAAGAACTGGTTCTGAAAAGCCAAATGTGGTACATACCTGTAATCCCAGCAATTGGTTGGCAGCTACAGGAGGACTGCAAAAAATGTTAAGTCCAGCCTGTTCTTAGCAAGTTCCAGGCCAGCCATAGCTGCATAAAAAGTTCCAGGCCAGCCATGGCTGCTTAGCAAGTCCCTGTTGAAAAGAAAAGGAAGAAACGGTCTGTTGGGTTCTAGTATGAAGAAGATGGCCTATGCAAAGCCTCAGAACAATTCCTAGTTCCCTGAGCTCTGAGGAGGTGAGAGGCTAAGTTGTACTTAACTACTGTCTGCAGTTCTGATAGGGCCATGGAGGATAATGTGAGAAATTACATTTTAAAGTAAGTAACACTTGATTAGCTATAACTATTCTTGGCTAGGAATCTTTATTATTTATTTTTCTCCATCTCTTTAAAAGTTTTTATTAATTTATTTTTAAATTGACAAAATTACGTATGTATACAATGGTATCATATACAATATGTTATCATATTCAGAAGGAATATTTAATGATCTTTTTCCTTGTCTATCAGTATGAAATGAGTTAATGTTAACTGTAATTTGTCACAATTACAGGAAACTAGACTTTTAGAAGATGCCTGTGAGCTTGACTGCAAGAGCTGTGGGTGGCAGACCCAGGTTGAGGGGTGCGTCAGAGAGAGCGTGTGATTATGGGAAGTAATGTATTGTATACATAGAAATAGGAATGCGTGTGACTGGGAACCAGCAAAGGACACTTTATATCCCAAATCAACTGATTTTCTATTTGTTTTATGACAAAGTCCATGTTTTACCTGTTTACATTTTCCAGTGTTTACTTCCCAACCTTTTTCATGGTTAGATGTGGCCACAAAATGTAGTTATGGTCAGAAACTTGGGAGCAGAACAGTTATTATATATAGCTCCCAGAAAGGCTCACTGAAAGCTCCTGCCTGCTGTTTAACTTATTCTTTTAGCACAAGTTGTCTTTCTACTCTCATTCCTCCTGCCTAAAAGACTGAAAAATGATGGCTTTGTTAGTTCTGAGTCTGTCTTATGACTGTGGATGTGAAAATCTGTTTTAACAGAGTTAGAAAGAAAAGACTATTTAACTATCATTTTATCCTAGGAATCCAATCCTTTTCTTCCTTCACTTCTTTTTGGTTGGTTGGTTTTGGGGGGTTTTGTTTTTGGGGGAGGTTGGAGGGGGTGTTTTTTGTTTTGTGTGTGTGTGTGTGTGTGTGTGTGTGTGTGTGTGTGTGTGTGTGTGTGTGTTTCTAGGCAGGGTTTCTCTAGCCCTGGTTGTCCTGGAGCTCCCTCTGTAGACCAGGCTGGCCTCAAACTCAGAGAGATCTGCCTGACTCTGCCTCCCGGGTGCTGGGATTAAAGGAGTAAGCCTCCACCTCACAACCCTTTACTTCTTAATGGGTATGTGTGGGGGGAGGTGGTGGTAATTGATTGTTGTTTTTGTTTATATGTTCTTTTAAAATGACAGAATAAATTCCAGTCTATCTGTCTCAGCAAAACAAAAAGCAGCCATCAGGTTCTGAGTCAGTTGGTCTCAGGTTAAGACTTGAGTATAGACACATGCACCTAGATAATGTTTTATAGATAAATCTTCATGCTTTTTTCTCTTTAATATAAATCTTTCTTAGCATAGCATGGTAACTGGTGCCTGTAATCCCAGCACTCAGAAGGATGAGGCAGGAAGATCTTCATGAATTTGAAAATTCCTGGGCTACAGAGTGAAGCCCAGTCTTAAAAAAAAAAAAAACTTTTGTTGACTATTCTTTATAATTCTTTTTAGAGAAAAAAATTTATATAAAGGTCAAAACAAAATATAATCCTCTGTATTAAAAGTAAGTTTCTTATGTTTAGTAATCCTTTTTTCTTGGGTTGGACAGAGTTACACATTAATGATTAGATGTCCTCACAGCAAGGCTGGGGATAGAGCTCCAAGTAGAGCACTGTCCTAGCACCTCTAAGGGTCTGAATTAACCCAGCCCTGGGCATGGGAGACCTTCCCTAGACCTGCTCACCTGTTCATGCTGTGAAATTAATCTGATTGTCCCCCTTCTCACTACTACACTTGATGAGTCTAAAATAATCCGTAGTCTACTCCCAGCTTTGGATTTTTCTGTCGTATACTTCAGAACAATTTACTGAGGCCAGTGAGATGGTTCAGTGGGTAGAAGTGCTTGCCATCAAGCCTGATGACAGAGCTTTAATCCCCAGGACCCACAGGGTGAAAGAAGAGTACTGACTCCCTCAAGTTGTCCTTTACCACCATATCTGGGCCATGACACACATGCACATGCACGCACACACAAAAATAGTAGTGAATTAAAAATAAAAATAAACATAATTTAAATATTTTACTTTAAAGCTTATAAATAAGAATTTAGGGTCATGGCACATACTTTTAATCCCAACATTCAGGAAGGAGAGGCAGGTGGGTATCTGTGAGTTCAAGACCAGCCTGGTTTACATAGTAGGTTCTAGGGTAGCCAGGACTACATAGCAAGACCCTATTTCAAAAAGAAAATGAGAACCAGCAAGATGGCTTAGTAGGTAAAAGCACTTGCTACTCTGTGATCTGAGTTTGATCTCTGAACTCCACAGAAAGGTAATGAGAAAACCAACTCCCCACACACAGTAGTAATACCTAAAGGAACAGGATTTAAGACTTTGAGCTATATTCGTGTTAATGTATTTCACTCCTCACTGCAGGTGCAAAGTTTTACATATTCTTAAAATTAATACCTTTCACAGATGTTGGAACTGGTGGATGATTTTGTAATTTTCTATTTGAACTTTTTCCTCTCCAGCAAAGAAGGAATAATAAGAAAGTGCGAGTGACAGTGAAGCCCCACCTGCTGTACAGAGTGAGTACCATAGAAGAGCTCAGAGCTGCTACTCTTGCTTTAATAAAGCTGTGCCTCGGGGCCCCCGCCATCCCAGCACTCAGAGACAGCTAGATCGGATGGGTAGCTGAGGCTGCGGAATGGGTTCTCAGTCAGCCTGGGCTACATAGGAAGACCAGGCCTCCAGAAACAAACAGAATTCACAGACATCAAAACAAAAACATGTTCAAATGTTACGAGGAAATGTTTCCCTGAGAATCCATAGTTCTCTTCTTTTCAGCCTTTAGAACAACAGCATGGAGTCATTCCTGATCGGGACGCTGAATTCCGTCTCTTTGATCGTGTTGTAAACGTGAGAGAGAACTTTTCAGTGCCAGTTGGCCTTCGAGGAACCATCATTGGAATTAAGGGGGGTAAGGTTTCAGTACTTGATGCATTAAAATTATAAAATAGAACATAGATTTGTATGCTGTGTGTATCTAAGCAGAAAATAAATTGAGAAAAAGGTAAACCCTTTTATGTTTTAGCTGTGTACTTTCCAAAGAAAATTCTCCTTTTCTGTCTTACATAGTCATCTGAGAAGTAGTTGAAAGGAGGGCAAGTTGAGAAGAACTGTTGATAACTTGATTTTAGAGTGTGTTTGTGTGTGTGTGTGTGTGTGTGTGTGTGTGTGTGTGTGCATGTGCATGCACGCGCACGATAAAATTATACAAGGTCTTACTTAAAAGGTGTACTTACATTTTTATGGAACTGAAAGGAAATTTTCATCACATCTTAAACTTTTGTCTAATCTTACTCATAGTTTTACCTTAATTTGCATTATAATCTATATGTTTGAATAAGCCTGATAATCTAGAAATCTCTCAGACTAAATAAGATGTTATTTACAGTGAAAAGATTTTAGATAATTATGCATATTTTACTTTTTGAGTACAGCTAGATTATAGCTAGTCATGGTTGTCTACACTTGTAATCACAACACTTGGAAAACTGAAGCAGGAGGATTACCACAAGTCCAAGGCTAACTTGGGATACATAGAGAATTCCAAGCCAGTCTAGGCTACAGAGTGAGACTCTGTCTGGAAAATAAGAAAATGGACTAGAGAGATAGACTGTAAGTGCTTGCTACATACAGCATGTGGACCCAAGTTCCATCTCCAGTACTCATAAAGACCTGGTTGTCTTAGTTAGGGTTTCTATGTGGTGAAATACCATGGCCAAAAGCAACGTGGGGAGGAGGAGAGGGAGGAAAGAAAAGCCTTACATGTCCAAGTTGTACTCCACTGAGGGAAGCCAAGACAGAAACTGAAACCAGGCAGGGACCTGGAGGCAGAAGCCAGGGAGAAACTTACTGGCTTGCTCCCCAGGTGTAGCTTGTGTATGGTACGTGTGTAGAAATCAGCAGACAACGTGTGGGAGTCGGTGCTTGCCTTCTGTCATCTGCTGTCATCAGGTCATCAGGCTTGTCAGCAAGTGCCTTTGACACGAAATCATTCCTCTTTGCTCTTTTAGATAATAACTGAATGCTATTTTACCATAGGAGATATATGCAGGAAAAATACTGCCACGCACCATCTAGACTGACTTAAATGAAAAGGAGGGGCTGTGGGTGCACGTCAATTGGTAGAATGCTTACCTAGCGTTCAGTGGTGCTCCGGGTTCAATCTCTAACACCACAGGCAAACACAGAGGTAGAGGCAGTAGGAACAGAAGTTCAAGGTCATCACTGGCTATGTAGTAAGTTCAAAGACAACCTGGGCTACATCAGACTTGACCTCAGAAGAGAAAGGAAGGACAGAAAGAAAGAAAACAAAGAAGTGTCCAGGTGCCAGCAGTGCCATGCAGTGACTAGAGCTCTCCTCCATGGTCAGTGAGAATGTCAAAACAGTACAACTACTTTGAAAAGCAGTTTGGTAGGTTCTTTAAAAATCTTTTTTATTGAAGAGGGGTATTTCTGTTTTTTAACACAGTCTCTTCAGAGCCTAGGCCAACCTCAAACACACACACATGCACACGCGTGCGTGCACACACACACACACACACACACACATCTTTTTCCATGTCTGGCTTTGTTAAGTCTGTTTGTAACATGTCCTTGCTATGTAGCCAATCCTGTCCTGGAACTTAACATGAAGCACAGGCTGACCTCAAACTCAAAATCCTTCTGCCTAAACCTCCCAAGTGCTAGGATTACAAGTATTCTAATAAATTCTTTTCTTTTTTCTGGGTATGTGGTAAGTGTGTGTGTGTGCATGTATAGTGTTTGTGTGTGAGTGTGTATATAGTGTGTGAGTGTGTGTATAACTTGCAGGAATCATTCTTCCTTCTACCATTTGGGTCCTGGGAATTGTACTCCTGTCATTTCAACATACCCTGATAAGTTCTTAAAAAGTGAGCATACACCATCCAGCTCAGTCATTCCATTCCTAGATACTGACCGAGGAGAAAATAAGATTTGAATTTACACCAAGCCTTATGTGATAACCAAAAACTAGAAAAATCCAAATACTTGCCAGTAAGTGAACAAGTAAATTGTTGGGTACTATGCAATGAAATGCTTCTCAACAATAAAAAAATGATACATTCAAGATAGATGACTCTCAAAATAATTGTGCTGAAAAAAGGCAGACAAAAAAGAATGTAAACTGTATGATCTTATTTACATAAAATTTAAGATATCTACACTAGTCTATAATGACAATATTTTGATAGTTTCCTGTATAATGAGGGTGTGCATTACAAAATGACACAGGAGAATTTAGTAATAGCTATCTTATTTATTAAAGCTTGTTGGATAACTACATATGGCAAAATTTATTTACTTAAATAGTTTAAATATGTATAATTTATCATATGCCAACTTTTATTCAAAAAATTTTAAATGCATTCCCTAATACCTAATAATTTCACTTATAGGGAAATATTAGCCTACATAAAGGACACATTTACATGATATTCATAATAACATTTTTATAATAGTAAAAAGTACAAACTAAGTGTCCATCCACAAGGGAAATAGATAAGTGATGATAGATTCAAAGATAGAATACCAGAAATACTGAGGAATGGAAACAGGAGTGAAGCTAATAATTTTGAAACAGGCACAAGTGTGTTACAAGAGTATATTCCCTATGTACATAATGCTTTAGAACTTGCAAAACAATAGTGTACATTATTTCAGATATGTCCATACATAGTGAAGGTGTAAAGAAGTGAATAGGAAATCAAATTGCCAAGATAAAGGTTGTGGTTACCTTTTAGGGAATAAGGACACGATGGTCTTCTAAGATATTTGTGTCGTTTCTTACCTTGGATGACAGTGTATTGTTACATCATTCTTCATATTTAAAATGTTTTTTGTGAACTTTTAAAACAAAACACTCTTAAAACTTACTGGCCTTTCAGTCTGATTCCCTTTCTTCATCTTCAACAGCTAATCGAGAAGCTGATGTACTATTTGAAGTATTATTTGATGAGGAATTTCATGGAGGCTTAACAATAAGGTTTGTATTTCCAAATAATGACTGTACTTTGTGCATAGTCCATGCAGCCTCTCTCTGATTTTGTGTTACTTGTAAATGTGTTTGCCCACAGTTTGACATCATAGTTGCTACTAGTGTTAAGACAGTGAATAAATAACACAGACATTCTTTCTACCCTCCTGAGTTATTAGGAGATTCAGCAACTGACTATAATGTTATTTAATTAAAATTTGACAAATACATGAGCATTGGTTAGCTGAGTGAGGAGGGAAGAATAGAATGGATAGAACATGCAACAAAGAACATTTTCTGGTTAAAAGACTTGAGGAATAGAGCTGGCTAAATTCAATGGCATATAAGTCTTTATTGTCTGATGTAGTAGAGTTGTAGGTGCTTACCCAGATTTTAGTATCTTGAGGAGCAAATGGCAATATACTAATGGAGACAGGAAATTTGAGTCTGAAGGGAAAAGCAGTAATTGGAAGTTAGTGGGTTTAAGGCAGTAGAATTGAGTTGCTTTCATTTTAAAACATGACTTTTGATGTCATTGTAAGGGAGCTCAAATACAAAGTTTATAGTTACAGGTGATACTAGTTAGGATGAGCTCTGTCACTTATACTTTGTGATATCCTCATTGTAATAAAGATTACTAAAATATTGGGAGGAAAAAATAGGATCCTTTTCCACTTTTCTTTCTAAAATAATTTTAAATTACTTCTTCTTGTTTGGCCTCCTGGCATAAAATCTTAAGTCTGTACTGAGTGGTTCCTACAAGATGCCACTATTGGGCCAGCTAGATGATGCAATAGGTGATTGCCAAAGCCTGGCAACCAGAGTTCTATCCCCAGGACACAAGTGAAGGGGAAAGGAAGGAAAGGGCCTACTGCATAAAGTTGTCCTCTGACCTCATGTCCATGTGCACACTCCATAATAATATAAAAATTTTAATGTTTTGAAACTTGAATATGCTTGTCCTCCAAGACCATCCAGTTTTTTCTCTTCAAATGTGGTAATAGAATTTGGATCTCTTATTCAATTGCTTGATTATAATAACTTCCCAGGGCTTCAGAATGGCTCAGCAGTTAAGAACACTATCTGCTCTTCCAGAGGATCCAGGTTCAATTCTCAGCACCCACTTGGCAGCTCACACCTGTCTGTAACTCCAATTCCAGGGCTTCTGACACCCTCACACAGACATACATGCAGACAAAACACCAGTGAAGATTAAAAAAATTTTTTTTTAATTTAAAAAATAACTTATCTCAGTACAATAATTACATATTTAATATATATAAAAAACATGATTTTTTTTTTGTTTTCTTTTATATGTATTTTGTTTGTTTGTGGGTTTGTGGGGTTTTTTTTTGTTTTGGTTTAGTTTGGTTGGTTTTTCAAGACAGGGTTTTTCTGTGTATCCCTGGCTGTCCTGGAACTCACTCTGTAGTACAGGCTGGCTTCGAATTCACAGAGATCTGCCTGCCTCTGCCTCTCAAGTGCTGGGATTAAAGGTGTGCACCACCACTTCCTGGTATGTGTTTGTTTTGAGACAAGGTTTTGATCAAAGCTGGCCTCAAACCCAAGATCTTCCTTCTTCTACATTCCAAGTGCAGGAATGTCAGATAGCCACATACCGCCATACTGTCAAAACACACCTATATGTTGTAGGTTTGGGGTTTTGTTTTGTTTTTCACTGTTTAAATTTCATAGACAAAAAGTTTCATCTAGGCAGATTAGTTTCAAATTTGAAATGAAGCTGAGGCTAGCCTTGAATACCTGACATGCCTGCCTCAACCTCGGCCTCTGCCATGCCTGGCTAGGTTTTGTGTTTTGATTTTTTGGTATCTTTTTTTCCTGGTCCTATTTAAGAGCATCTGATAGAGAGCTGTGTGAAAGATCACCTTTATAATGCGGAGCTTTTAGTAGTGTAGTTCTCATGAAAACACGTATTTTGTAGCAACCCGAAACTCATAAAAAGAATTCTACTTTTTCAGTGTCCTTCAATATAAGAAGGTATTTTGAAAGACAAAAAAGTATTAGGTAATAGAAACGGTAGACAAAAGACTTTTTCTTTTTTCTTTTCTCAAGTGCAAGGATCCAATTCTGAATTACATTATATTTCCAGTGTGTTTGTTTTTTCTTTTGTTTTCTTTCTCTTCCTCTGTTTTTTAAGGCAAAGTCTTACTCTGTAGCCCAGGCTGGCCTTATACTGCCTCTGTATCTGAAGATACCTTTGAACTCATAACCTTCCTAATCCTATGTCTCAACTGCTAGCATTACTGTGTGTACTGCCACACCATCCACTAAAAGAACTTTTTGATTGTAGGTGCTCGCCTGGTAGGGGTTACCGACTACCAACAAGTGCCTTGGTGAACCTTTCTCATGGGAGTCGATCTGAAACTGGAAATCAGAAGTTGACAGCCATTGTGAAACCACAGCCAGCTGTGAATTACTATAGTGCAAATTCATCAGTTTCAGCCGGGTATTCAGGAGGCCTCAACCATTCTCCCCAGTCACTTTTTGTTCCTACTCAAGTAAGTGTCTCAGTCTTTATTTCTCTCTACTCCCTTTGCAAATCAGAAATCATAGGGAATTCCTAAGTGGAAAACTAATTTGATCAATTTTCATCTTTTATTTTAAAAAATGTGTACAGAGCCTATTATAAAGATACACACACTTTAATCCCAGCACTTGGAAGGATGAAATAGAATGCTAAACTGGACTACATGTGCTATGTTCCTAATCAGCTACATACTAAGGCCCTATGTCAAAAAGACAAACAAAATGAATATTCTTGATACTATTTTATCTCTGATATAAAATTACAATTATAACAAAAAAGAAATATATTTATTTAAATAACAAGCCTGAAGATATTCTTGTTTTCCCTTAATATATTTATTTTCTAATCAATACTTGTCTTAGTTAGGGTTTCTATTACTGTAATAAAACACCATGACCAAAAGCAACTTGGCTAGGAAAGGGCTTATTTCAGCTACAGTGCCACATCTCAGTCCATCATGAAGGGAAGTCAGGACAGGAATTCAAATAGGGCTGGAACCAGGAGGTAGGAGCTGATGCAGAGGCCATGAAAGAGTACTGCTTACTGGCTCGCTCTGTTTGCTTTGTTATAGCACCCTGGACTACCAGCCCAAGGGTGGTACTATCCACAGTGAGCTGGGCCCTCCCACATCATCATCAATCAAGAAAATGCACTACAGACTGGCCTCCAGGCCAGTGCCTCCAGACATGTTCTCACTTGAGTCCCTCTTCCCAAATGACCCCATCTAGTGTCATGTTGACATAAAACTAACTAGCAGACCACTTAAATTTATAATTATAATCTAAGTGTCCTATGTTGCCTCTTATGAGTGACAATAAATTTGAACCATAATGGGGAGATGATTATGTCATATTCATCAAAAGCAAGTTTCAAGCTTGGATGTGGTGGCACACACCTGTGTTCCCAGTACTTGGGCGTTGGAGACAGGAAGATCAGGAGTTTGGGATCATCCTCCACTATATGAGATTGAGGCCCTCCTGTGCAAACCTAACCAAAGCAAGTTTCAAATTCATGCTATACATTTCATCATCATGTTCTTCATCTGTGTGATCATAAAAATTGAGTCTGTGAGACAGTTTCAAGCCTTAGGCTTAGTCATATTTTTTTTTTTTAGCACAAATGTCATGTATCATTTATTATTACAAAATTTATGTGTTTATGGTAGAGCAATTTGAAAAAACAGGTAATTAAATATTAACAAAACAAACATAAGCAAAATTCTCTCCAATTGCACAAGTAACCACTAACCACATTTAAGTTTATCTTTGTTCGTGGGTTTGTTTATTTTAAACAAGGCCTCACTATTCAGCCATGGCTGGCCTGGAACTCCTGATGTAGACCAGATTGAACTCACAGAGCTCTGCCTGCCTCTGCCTCTGCCCTTCTACCCCTCTGCCCTGCCTCCACCTCCCAAGTGCTGGGCCTTAAGGCAAGTGCTACACACATGGACCACTGTTAAGTTTTTGGTGTATGATTTTTCCAGTCTTAATCTGTTTGAAGCTAATTACCTACAGTATATTTTTAGAGATTTATTTGTTTTTAAGCATGTTTTCACTTTGTAACTCAACCTGGCCTGGAATCTATGTTCTTGCCACCACCTCCCAAATACTGGAATTCTAGGTGTGTGCCAATAGGCCAGCCAAGATGAATATTTTTAAATAAAGTCTTTAGGTGTAAGTTTGAATGAGTTAATGGGTTAGCACATTAGAAAACAAAAAAATAAATGTTGGTGAGAATATTTCTTATCATCCTTTTGAAGGAGGTTTGAGACAGGGTCTCACACTTAAGCCCAGGTTGGCTCCAGACTTGTTAGATAGTTGAGGCTGGTCTCAAACTCATGATCTTTCTTCCTCCGTCTGTAAGTATCATCTTTATAGTATGGTTGGCTTGGATTCAAATACTTTTCAATAAAACCATTTAGAACATTGTATTTATGAAGACTAGTTACATTCTAGTTACAGTGCTTTAGGAGTTAATATATTCAGCTCCAGAGCAGGAGAACTAAGAGGTTCAAATAGTAAAAATTAAGTATCCTTTTTACCACTCTTAATTTTAATGAAGTTTTATTTTTAATGTATTTTATTCAAATTTTTGCTTATTATCCAGGTACCTACAAAAGGTGATGATGAATTTTGCAACATTTGGCAATCTCTACAGGGATCTGGAAAAATTCAACACCTTCAGCCGACAGTACAAGAGAAGGTTAGCATTCTTTCTTTATAATACACTAAATTTAAAGAAGAGTTTTTCTTTTCATTTGCAATGATATTTCCCTCCAAATTTCATAAAATAGAAAATGACAGTTTCAACCATGAATCTTTATAATTCCTTTTAGTCATACATAAATTCGGGCTGGTAAGTGGAAATATAATTTCTCTTTGAAGTCAGTCTGGCATAATTTTTAGTTGTTCACAAAATTGTAATTATTACATTTTGAATTTAATAAATTCATTCATTAACTTATTTTTTCCCACTTGGCTATGCAATGTTATGTGGGCTGTTGGTCTTAAGTATGAACAAACATTTACAGCGATTAAGAAGAGGTCTGGGCCAGGTAGTGGTGGCATAGCCTTTAATCCCAGCACTCGTGAGCCAGAGGCAAGTGGATCTCTGTGAGTTCAAGGCCAGCCTGGTCTACAGAATGAGTTCCAAAACAGCCAGAGTTACAAGAGAGAAACCCTGTCTCAAAAAAAAAAAAAAAAAAAAAAAGAAGAAGAAGAAGAAGAGGTCTGGGACTGTAGGCAGCGATACAAAGCTTCCTTATCTCCCATGAGTTTAACCCTGGCACTTAAAAAACAAAACGAAAAAGATAAAAGAAGCAATATCTAGGGAGTAGAGACTCAGACCAGGAAACAAAGACAAAAGAGGCACTGGGAAATTGGCCTGGTTGGTAGAGTGCTTGCTGTCAAAGCGTGAGGACCTGGGTTCCATCCTCAGCAGCCACATAAAAAAACGAGACACAGTGCACCAATAACCACATGCAACCCCAATGCTGTGGAGCCAGTTATGGGAGGATCTTGGGGCTTGCTGGTCAACCAAGCTAGCCGAATCAGTGAACTCAGATTCAACAAAAGACACTACCTCAAAAAATAAAATGGCGAGCAGAACACCTAATGCACACATGCACATGAACCAGTACTCATTCATGTGCACACACTCATGACAAAAAGGAATGAACTCTACTGTTCATGGTCATATATGCCTGTTATCAACACTCAAAGAGAAGAGGCAGTAGGATCAATTACATAGAAAATTTTACATCAGCCTAGGCTACTATAAAACCTTGTCTCAAAAAAATAAAAAAATTCATTAGTTTGAGGAAATTGCTCAGTCAGTGTGGTGGTTTGAGTAAGAATGGCCCCCATAGGCTCATACATTTGAATGCTTAGTTACCAGGGAGTAGAACTCTTTGTTAGGATTAGGAGGATTGGCCTTGTTGGAGGAACTGTGTCACTGGGAATGAGCTTTTCAAAAGCCCACACCTGGCCCAGTGTTTTTCTCTTTCTCTCTCCACCTGTGGATCAGGATGTAGCTCTCAGCTACTGCTCCAAAGCTATGCGTGTTGCATGCTCCCTCTCCTCCTCCCACACACACACAGTGATAATGGAGTTAACCTCTGAAACTGTAAGCAAGCCCTCAATTAAATACTCTTAAAAGAATTGCCTTGGTCATGGTCTCTCTTCCCAGCAACAGAACAGTGACTAAGACAATCAGTACAATGCTTTCTCTTGTAACCTGAGTTCATTCCACAACACTTACATAAATGCTAGTCCTGGTGGTACATGTTTGTAATCGCAGTACATGAGAGGCTGAAACAGACACACTCATGGAGCTCACTGATCAGCCAACCTAACCGTCTCAGACCAATGAGACCTTGTCTCAAAAACAAGTTGGACAGCAGCAGAGGAGGAATAAAACCTGAGGTTGAACTGTGATGCACACACACACACACAAGTGCATATGCACCCACATACATATACACACAAGCAAATATAAATATATTAGACCCTCTTTTTGTTACTGACCTCATTTCTCAATTGAGATTAAAAAAAAATGTCCTACTGTGTTTACAAAGAGCCTGCACCAGGAGAACCTCGTCGATCTTAATTAATTAAAGTTTAGTAATTAATTAATGTTTCGTAGTAATGATGGCATCAAAGCCAAGGATGAGAAAACTGCAAAAGTAATGATGAAGTTGTTTTTTTTTTAATAGGGTTAGGGAGACGGCTCAATAGTTAAGAGTGCTTACTGCTCTTCCAGAGGACCTGAGTTTGGTTTCCAGCACCACATCAGGCAGTTCACAACCAATTATAATTCAAGCTCCTAGGGATCCAACCCCTTTTCTAACCTCCAAGGGCATGCACATACATGGACAAACACACACTTACACATAATTAAAAATAAAGTAAATATGAAAAAGTAACTTCAGCATATGGTGATGCTCACTTTTTATCCTAGCACTTGGAAGCAGAGTATTTTTATGTATCTTTATGAATTAAGGTCAGACTGGTCTACATAGCAAGCTGCAGGTCAGCCAGAGCTACATAGTAATACCATCTCTAAGTAATAATAGTAGTAATAATCTTAAAAGGACCAGCAAGATAACTCGGTGGGTAAAGTCACCTGCTACCAAGCTTTATCACCTGAGTTCAATCCCCAAGATGACCTATAGATAGAAGGAGAGAATAAACTGCAGCAAGTTGTCTTCTGACCTCCAAACTCGTCATAGCAAGCATGCACATGGGTGCACTCGCACACAAACACACATAAATAAAGGTAATTTTTAAAAAATAAATGCTAATTGAACAATGAAGCCAGAATTAAGGATTTTGCTCAGGGATAAAGTACCTGCCTACCTAGCATATGTGAATACCTGGATTTAACCCCCAGCACCAAATAGCTGAGAATTGACCATAGATGTTAGTGTGTAAAGGTCCTTGGAAACCTTGAGAAGAGCAGTTTCACCACATGATGTGAGTGAAACACTGACTGAGCTTAAGAGGGAAGGGGCTGAAAAGATGGCTCTGTGGTTAAAACACGTGCTGCTCTTCCAGAGGACCTCCATTCAGTTCCAGCACGCATGTCAGGCGCTTCACAACTACTTTTTAATTTCAGCTCCAGAGGAGCTGATGCCCTCTTCTGGCCTCTTCAATCATGACACATGTGGCAAACATGCACATATGGATAAATAAAAATAATAATGTCTTTTTAAAAAGAGAGAAAGGAAGGAGAAGAATTTGAAGTGACAACTATAGGTTACATTTACAGGCATTTTTAAACTCCTGATCCCTGCCTCTACCTACCAAGTGTTGGGATTATAGGTGTGCACGACTATACTGGCTCAAAGCATTTTGCTCCAAAAGGAAGCACAGTGGCACATACTCTCTGCAGTTCAGAAGGCTCAGAAGAATCACCTAGCCCTGGAACTCAAGGCCAGCTTACATAACACAGCAAGACCGTGCTTCATAAAATGAGTGTCTGAGTGGGTGAGTGTGTGGAAACATTTCCTAGGTCTTACATGTACCTTCTTTATTCACTCTTGCTTTTCCATGTTTTCCTAGAAAACTATTCTACTGAACTGAACAAGTTTTCTTTTCCCTTTTGCCTTATTACCTGACTAATGACTTTGACTCTTACCTCTGTTCAGTATAACTAATCTATAATGTCTGGTTCTGACCTCTCTATCAAACATTTAATCCAGTATTGCCAGTCTGTAGAGAAGAAGTATAGGTGGATACCCCACTGTTACATCAATCTCAGAATGTCCCAAAATAAACCCATCTATCGCTTCTTCTCTTATTCTTGTCTCTAACCACCATTGCTCAAGCATACGATCTAAGAAGTTTGGAATCAAGAACTTTTGTCCCCCCCAGATCTGACTGAGTCTCTGTCTGTCCCCCTTCTGTCCATACTGACTTCCTGCTGCTACTTTGTTATGCTGTCACCCCTAAAAGAAGTTTTTAGTTGTTGTCTTCTTTTTGTTTTATTTTTGTAACCAGATCCTAATTAGAATTTAGGTTTCCTTCCTGGGCCTAACCTAACCTCTGGTCTGTGTTCTCCCATATGTAATCTCTTTCACTTAGAGTTCTTTGTATATATTTCCTAATCTTTCTTGAAGATCCTTTCACCTGTATTGGCCTCAAGGCATAATTGGGTAAAATACCTTTTGGGTTGAAAACCACTTTATGCTCTGTAGCAGAAGGTTGTAGTAAGTACTGAACCTCAAGGTCTGGAATTCAGGTTTCATGATACAAGTTCCATAAATGTACTTCTCTGGACTGCTGTGATGATGCATATGAAACGAAGGCATTGGAGACTACAGAGATGTTTGCCAGCCCTGAAAATGTGTTGCTCTAATACTTTTAAATGCATAGGGCTGCCTGTTCAGGACTATTGCATTCCAGCCTGACTCCTCCCACTCATAAGGTCTTTTGTAATCTATAATTGATATGGAAGATAGGTATAGAGTTATTGAGTAACTGGCCAAAAACGACTTCAAAAATGGATTTTAAAAGCATATTGTCCCAGAGTTACAACAGAGAAACCTTGTCTCAAAAAAATGGGGGAAAAGAAGTATATTGCGACCTGCGACTTCATTGACATATACCTAACCTACTAGGATATGAAAAGATCCGTGATACATGGACATGACCTAAAGAAAAACCCAGGCTCCAAAGACCGCCAGCGTAGACACTGACTCTTGAGCCTGCCTGCCCTCTGTGTCTTGAGAGTACACTGGTGCTCTGCTCTAACTAGCCTGCTGTTCTACTTACTGTGTCTTTCTTTGAATTCTTTCTCTAAGACCAAAAACCTCTGAGAACTCTGGTTCAATAATATAACCATGCTGATTCACATAAAATATATCCAACTATTTGGTAAAATAGTCTTTTTAGTCAGATTGTGCTCTTTACTTTCCATTTCCCACAAACAAATGCTTCTCATTTGGGATTACGTGTTCTTTTTGTTCTTTCAACTTAGAATGTGCTTTCTTCCTTTACTGCTAAGTCCCTCTAGATCTGGGTCACGGTCTGTTCCTGCCTTCAGATTCATGGGATATGTTGTTTGATAATCTACATGTAATTTCTGTTATCAGATACAATTTATTTCAGCTGAACATAGCTGTGTTTTTCTATATCCTGTACATTCCAAGAATTGTAAGCTACCTAAATCAACATTTTTAAACTAAGGAAGTATTAAGAAGCTGAGCTTGGTCAGGCATAATGATACATACCTTTATTTCCAGCACTCAGGAGGCAGAGACAGGCAGATCTCTGAGTTTGAAGCCACAAAGAAATCCTATCTCAAGAAAGTAAAAAAAAAAAAAAAAAAAAAGAGGAGAGGAGGAAGAACTACTGAGCTTAAGCAAATTCTAGAGTATTCATTCACATAGAGAAAGAAGAAACCCAAGCATTCATTAGCAGAATGTACCAGTGTGCCCAACACAAATATTTTTGCAGAGACATCAAACAGAATAACCCAAAGAGGGTGCTAGAGCTATGGCTCAGCAGTTAACAGTGGGCCTTGCTCTTTCAGAGCACTAGTTTGGTCCCCAGTGCCCATGTCAGGCCCCTCACAGCCACCTGTAACTCCAGCACATGCATACACACATAAATAATAAGCTCTTTTTTTTTTTTAAGAATGACTCAAAGAACTATATTCACAGCTACAGTATTTACTTTCCATTTAGAATTATATCTTTTTTTGGAGTGCTTTAAACTTGAATTTTTTGGAGTTTGAGCTCAAATAGCAATAATTCTTCAATGAAATTACCACTTTGGCCTTGTTTATTTGAGTGTAAAACAAAGTAAAAATATATTCTTATGATGATAGCATTACTATAATGATACTGAGATAATGGAAGCAAAATAATTTTAACATGCCTGGCAATGATAGGCACACAATATTTATTCACACCTATCTACTGACCCTTACGTTCTAATCCCCTTCCTTAGACCCAGAACCCCTCAGAAAGTACTGCTGTTCCCAAAAGCTTTACCAACCATCATACTGTGATGGTAGATTCTCATGCCATGTGACTGTTTCAGAAGGAAGAGGCCTGGCTGTTCCTGTGCGTATGAGCTACTGGGTTTTGCCCCACCACTCTATCCTATATTACAAGTGTTTAGGAACAAGTTCAGTCCCAGCTAGGACATGATGTGCCTTTGTACTGTGTGAATTGTGTGTGCCCAGAATTGAACATAAATAAGACTTGCCACGAGCAAAATAATGAAAATGATTTTGTATTAAAGCTCTCCAGCCTCCACATTTACTTCCTCTTGCAGATTCAACTATGGCAAGTTGCTTCTTTTAGCCTCCAGGCTTTCTCTTCCTTTAAAAAACAAACAAACAAACAAAGGATCTTAAGGCTGGAGAGTTGGCTCAATGGGTAAAGTGCCTGGACATGAATTTGGATCCCCAGCACTCAGTAAAAGCCCGGCGTAGTGTCACATGTCTGTAGCCACAGCACTGGGTGTGGAGACAGCCGGACCCTAGGGATTTGTTAGCCAGTCAAGTCTAGCTGAAATGGTGAACTCCTGGTTCACTGAAAGGCCTTGTCAAAAAATTAGTTGGAGACATGATTGAGAAAGGCGTAAGTACATACATGCACATGCATGCACACATAGACACACACACACACACACACATAAACACACACATGCATAAACATGCAAGCATAAACACACACAAACACACACACAAAGAAAAAAATGATCTTGTAAAATGTTTCTGTGAAATTTAGTCATGTCCTTTTGTTATTTTGCCTATTTATAAACTGTCTTAATTGCTGTGGAAAAGATCAATCTTGATGGTGTAAGTTGTGCTTCATTTGGTAATATAAACATTAATTTTAAAATCAGTTATTGGTGAAGGAACATAGAAAGAAATGTAAATGGGTTAATATCCTCAACTTTCATAAAATACAAAAAAAAAGGTATTAATTTAAAGACCTTTTCAACCTTTAGAAAATTTTTAACAATTATGAGTCAAGAGAATCATGTAGATGAACGCACAAGTCCCCGTTTCCTTAGCCTGTTCATGTCTAGCCCTTGTTCTTCTATTATCCCCCCTTAACACTAAAAGTGGGTTCGTTTGGAAGCAAATCTGGAGACATTTTTAGGGAAGTTTCGGGGGCTAGAGAAACGGCTCAGTAGTTAAGAGCACTTGTTGCTCTTGCAGAGGACCTAGGTTTGGTGCCAGTGTCGACATGGTGGCTCACAACCATCTGTAACTCCAGTTCCAGGGGATCCAGTGCCCTCTTCTGACCTCCTTGACCTCCAGGCACGCACATATATGCAGGCAAAACACCCATGCACATAAAGAAATCTTTAAAAAAGCTTTTTAAATCTTTAAAAAAAGATTTTCTTCATTATGAAGAGACATTCAGAGTTTACTGCTTTCTTTAGTTTCTGAATTTGTTAGTTTTAAGCAAAGTTAGATTGAATTATTTCTGTTGAAAAGAAACTTTGGGAAGGTGGTGGCTTTTTATTTATCTTGCTTTCTAACTAATGCATAGAGGAATCCTGGGGTAATGGCCATTACATTAATGATTCCTATTTCCAAGGGTGGAAGTAGTTCTTTAAATTCTGTATAGTTTTCTGTGTGTTTTTCTAATAAGCTGTGTATATTTTATTAAATCAATTTTTAAATTTTTGGAAGTTATTGTACTAAGGTTTTTGTTTGATTGATTTCTGAGAATTTTAACTTTCAGGGTGCAGTTCTACCTCAAGAAATAAGTCAAGTAACTCAACCACATAAATCCAGCTTTAATGACAACAGTGTTAAATATCAGCAAAGAAAGCATGACCCTCACCGGAAATGTAAGTTTTAAGGTAGAAAGGTGTTTATGTGCTATCTGCTTCTTTTTTCTTTTTTTTTTTAAACAAACAGCTTTTTTGGAATATAACTCATGCTGTGAAATAAATTCATCAGGCAAGTGAGGTGACTCTGCAGGTAAAGGCCTTGTCATTCAAACCTGACAACTTGAGTTTGATCACCAAGACACACATGGTGGAAGGAAAGAAACCATTTCCAGGGTTATCCTCTGACCTCTGATATGTGCCGTGACATGCACATCCCCACACATGGAGAGACAGAGTGACAAATAAAGTAGACCTATTGTTTTAAAGTCTGCAGCAATGAGGAAGGGCATGGGTTATTAATGGTTTTGCATGTAGATGCCCAGTTGTTTCAGCACAGTTGTTAAAAGTACCATTCTTTCCCCCATTGCTTTATACTTCTTAAAAATCAGCTGACTATATGTCTTTGTGGTGATTTCTGGGCTCTCAATTTCAATCTGCTAATCTCTACACACCTGTTCAAATAGAATGCTGTCTTCCTTACTGTGGCTGTCTTAAGGTTAGAAACCAGACTGTTTTGAGTCCCCTAGCTTTGTTTGCCTTTTTCAAGATGGTTTCATACATTCTGGTCTTTGCATTTCCATAGGAATTTTCCATAATCTTACCTATTTCTGCAAAAACTGTGCCTGGAATATTCATAGATCATGTTGGGCAGTGTCATCATCAACACCACTTTTCCCTGCCTCTGAACACAAATACCTTTGCATCTATTTAGTTCTTTCTAATTTCTTTCACTGATGCATTATCATTTACAATGCACAATCCTTGGACTTTTTTGTTAAATTTATTGTTACATTATTCTTTTTTATGTTATTATTGATGGAACTATGTTGACTTTTTGTTTTTAAATTCCTGTTTTATATTTATGGAAATAAAACAGACTTCTATATATCGGTATTAATACTTGACAAAAGCATCCTAATGGCCAAAGTATTCATTTTGGCTCATAGACTAAGAGAATAGTCCATCATTTCCGTAAGAGGCTCTCGCTGTGGTAGCAGGCATGAGTTTGCTCATATTCCACCTGTAGTTTGGAAACAAAAGCAAACACCAGTGTTCCACTTAGTTTCTCTTTACTGCTTTATTCCTGCACTGAATGTGACCAGGAAGCACCCTTACAGATGTTCCCAGAGGTTGTCTCTTAGGTGATTCTAAATTCCTGTCACGTTAACAGTGGAGGTTGACCATCGCAGATACTTTACTCAGCCTGTCCATTGGTCCTAGTTTGCTATGAAACTTTAAATATAATTTTACTTCTTATAACGTCTGGATGACTTCTGTTTGTTTTTGTCCCTCAATCTTCTGCTGTACCCACCACTACAGCGTTAAAAGAGCAGGCATCCTTGCCTAAGCTTGATCTTAGAAGTAGACTTTCTGTCTTTTATTATCACACGGGATTTTTAGCTGTGGATTTCAGTGTCCTCTATTTGGTGAGGATTTTTTTTTTTCAGTTCTGAGCTAAAGATTGTATATTTAATGAAAATGTATTAAAATTTTTGCCAAGATTGTTTCTATACACAGTGATTTAGGATACCATATGGAGTTTATGCCTTGACAAAGGCATGTGTGTTTCCACATTTTTATTTCCTTCTTTTTATAAGATCACTTCTTTCCTGTCTTCCTTCCTTCCTTTTTTTTTTTTTTTTTTTGTTTGTTTGTTTGTTTGGGTTTTTTTGGTTTTGGTTTTGTAACTCTGGCTGTCCTGGAACTGCTCTGTAGACCAGGCTGACCTTGAACTCATAGAGATCCGCCTGCCTCTGCCTCCCAATGCTGAGATTAAAGGTGTGCGCCATCCCTGCCTGCCTGATGCTTCCTTCTTTTTTTTATTTCCCCTGTTCATGTCCTGCTACTTTCTTCTTCCTCTCCCCTTTCCTTTCCTTCTCTCCTCACCTGTTTTGTTGTTGTTGTTATTTGGTTGTTTTTGTTTTGTTTTTTTCCTTGCTGCTGGTTATATAATGTTTTCATTGTTGTTTGACACAGGATCTCCCTTACTTAGCCCAGGAAGGCCTGTACCTCACTATGTACCTGAGGGTGACTTTGAACTGCTGATCTTTCTGTTCCCATTACATAAATGCTGGGATCACAGGCATACGTCACCATTCCCATTCTTTTATTCTTTCCTCACCACACTGGCTTAGTAAACAGTCCAGTGGTAAGAAGTAAAAAATGAGTTATAGGACAACTATATAGTCTAGTGCATCTAATACAATAGAATATTACATACGAACTGCTATCCTTTTTGTAGCTTCGTCTCTGTGTCCTTTCATTTCCTAAGTCTAATAAAGATAATCTCTCAATTTTTTATTTCCCCTATTGTTTCTTAGCTTCCTCTTAACAGGAATGGTAAAAGTGCTTTTATGGGCATGATGGTACACACTTGTAATCTCAGCATTCTGTAGGAGAACTGGACCACAAGTTCAAAGCCAGCCTTAAGCAACATACTGATTTCCCATCCAAACTAGAATACCACACAAAGACCTTGTCTCAAAATAAAGCAATTAGGGACTGGAGAGACGATCCGGGCAGCAGAGTACCTGTGGCACAGGTATGAGGACCTGAGCTCAGATCCTCAGCACAGTGAGGAAGCCAGGCACCAAGGCCCCTGACTATAAATCCAGCACTGAGGGGAGTTAGGGGTGGAGACAGGTGGACCCCGTGGAGCTCATTGGCCTGCTAGTCTAGCTGATTGGGTGAACTCCAGGTTCAGTGAGAAACCCTACCCAGAAAAGTAAAGTGAAAATTGTTGAGGAACAACCCATTGTTGACATCTGGTCTCCATGCACAAGTGAATATACCATGCACACATAAACTCAGAAAGGGTTTTGTTTCTGTTTAGCCCTGGCTGTCTTGGAACTCTATATATAGACCATGCTGGCCTCAAGCTCAGAGATTCCACTGCCCAGCTTAAAAAAAAGAATTTAAGAGCTTTCTTATTTGTCTCTTACTCTCCTTTTATCTAGCCAATAGTGTATTTCTCATAGTTTAATCTTAATAAATTACAATTCTGATCAGATTATTACCTGTTCAGAACCTTTCTGTGATTGCTTATCCATTGTTTTCAACTTAATTGCATTTGTGTCGAAATCTCCCAGATTATGACTCTTCCCTGCTTCTTTAGTTTCATTAAGCTCGGTATTACTCCTTAACCTCCTGCAGAACTGACCCGTTAGAATTGCATAAGTGCATTCTTTTCTGTGCATGTGTTTTTCCCTACCCTCTTCTCGCCTAGAACTCAGCCTCCTCTTTTGCACTAGGAGAACCTCCCACCCTTCAGCGCCCAATTCAGATACCACTTTCCTTTCCCATCTGCACTTTCCTTTCCCATCTGCATTTACCTTTCTCTATCTCACCTGGATTATAAATTTCTTCAGTTCATATGTCTTCTCATTTGGGGGGTGTGCTCAGTGGAAAAGTACTTGCCTGGAGTGAACCAGCACCTACGTTTGATCTCCACCATTGACAGCAGGGGGAAGGGTGGGGGGGAAAGGGAGGCAGAGACACAGGAAGAAACTATACACCTTCTTAAAATTCTTTAAACTCTGTTTCTGCTGTGGTAAATACTTGATGAATTTAACTGATGTTTAGTAAGCTCTTTCACTTCCCAAAATTTCTGTTTTCTTCTCTCTCTCTAGTTAAGGAAGACTATAAGAGTCCTAAGGCTGAGTGTCAGACACAAAAATTGTCCAGTAAACAGGTAATTTTTAAGTGAAATTTTTAATAGCTGGGTGTTTTATGCATTTGTTGCTTGTATAATATCTAAGTGAATTTCACAGCCTTTTTAACAATCCATGAGGAATTCTATAAAAGCCATAACCGTAGTCATTTGGATAGATAGTTCCACAGGTGGAGGAATCTAGGGTTCCGAATAGACATCTGTCACCCTCATTTTACCATGTAAGAGTTGGGTAGTATTGAGCAATTATTAACAGCCTCACCTTCTTTATCTTTAAAATGGAAATAAACTATTGGTCACTTAAAGCTTCTCTCACTTCTTATAAAATATGTGACATACACAGGTAGCAAAGTTTAAATAGTCAAATTGTATAGAATTAGAATGGGGAGAGCTGAGATCATACGTTTTGTTTTACAGAATCTCTAGTCTTTAATATGGAGCATGTAGACGTGTTAAAAATTAAAAGCTTGATATGTAGATTTTATGCATATGTATTATATTTAATACACATTTTTTGATGGATCTCTTGGGTTGGGAACATAGCTCAGTGATGAGTGCTTCTCTACTGTGTGAAAGGCCCTGTTTCAGTTTCTTCCATTGGAAAAAAAATACTATAATAAGCTAGTAATCTACTAAATTTATTTTCATTTTATTTACATTTGTGTGTGTGTGTGTGTGTGTGTGTGTGTGTGTGTGTGTAGGTGCCAAGGTGTGCATATGGACATTAGAGGACAACCCTTGGGAATGGGCTTTCTCCTTCTACCATGTAGGTGCCTAAGATGGAACTTAGGTGGCCAGGCTTGGGAGCAGGAGCAAATGTTTTGTAGACAAGGTCTCATAGAGCACAAGTTGGCCTCTAAACTCACTGTGTAGCTGAAGCTACCCTTGAACTCCTGATCCTCTACCTCTACCTTCAAAAGAATATTGAGATTAGAGGTGTGTGCCACTACACCCAGCCTAAATAATGTTTTTAGTAGTAAAGTAAAATACATAAGTTTGGGAGAAACAACAGTACTGAAATGCAGTTAGGATCTGGTAAGGGCTTTCTTCTTGGCCTTCAGTAGGCTCCTGTCTTAAATTCTAACATGTTAGAAAGAAGAAGCTCTATTTTCTTTCTCTTTTAAAGTTGCTAATCCCGTCATGAGAGTTCCACCCTATGACCACATCTTTTGATTATCTCCTGATTGAGGTGGGGGAGCACAAACAGTCTGTATCACTACTTACTGTCTATATTCAAAATTGAAAGAAATCAAAACCTTATTTACAGGTTAATGAAAATAGAGATAATTTCCCCATTCGAGTTAATAGCCCCCCCTCCTTTTTTTCTTACGGCATTAAAAGAAAACAGCACTTGAGGCTAAGGTATTACCTGCTCTTCCACAGTTCCCAGTACCTACATGGTGACTCTTACGTGGTGGTACACAGACATACATGCAGGTAAAACACACCTAAAAATGAATAAATCCTTAGAGAATGCAGTGCATAAAGTATTTTGTGCAATTTATTTAGAATATTATTAAATAGTAACTATAAATTTACTTTCTCAAAAATGTATTTTTTCTTATAGACTTCTGAAGGGTCTGCCAGATGTAATATTAAACTACTGAAGAGAAATGAAAGTCCAGGAGCCTCAGAAGCACAGAAGGTTGTGAGTGGTTACCCAAGTGCTATTGATAAGGTAAATAAATAAATAAGTCCTGTATTCAGTGTCTTTCCCAAACTTTTACTTCTTAGCTTTTTACATCTAGCTTTTTACTACTTCTTTCTACTTTTATCTTTACTCATAAATATTTATTCTTTTAGCCTCACTCTGGAATTGAGAACTTTTTAGCATCTTTGAATATCTCTAAGGAAAGTGAAGTGCAGTCACCTCATCACGGACAGCCTCCAGAGGAGGAGCAGCTGTCCCCGCAGTCCTTTGCTATGGTTCGTATGTGCAGCAGCGTCACACTGAGTCATTGCCCTCCTGTTGGTCACTCGTGCGTGCCCCATGCGTCTGTCCCAACCCTTTGTCTCATGGTGGATGGTATCTCGCATCACGTTTGTCATTGTGTGAAGAAAACCAGGGTGCTTTGAGCAATGTAGCCATCCTTTTATGTTGTTGTTTTGTAGGGTTTTGTTTCTGTTTTCCCATTAGACCATAGATTCCTGCTTTTCAAACATCATTGTTGACTAGGCTAAAAATTAAATGGGATAAATATTATCTCTGTACCTTGAAATGTGAGTGTTTTTAGCCCTGGACCAGCTATCCGTCTTAGATAAATTTAGTTAGCATCTTAATTTTTAACTTTGAGAATTCTTCAAAAGAAAGAGCAAAGGCTGGGGATATAACCCAGTAGTAGAAATCCTGTCTAGCATGCATAAGGACAGCAACTCAAAAGAAAAGATAACCTCAGAAAATCAAGAAGAAAAATGAATAAGCTACATAAGCCTAACGTTTACCTTCTTCTCACCCCCACATCTACGTATGAATCGTTTTCTAAAAAGAAAGGAACACGGATGCTTAAAGAAATTCTAAAAATTGATAGCCCGGACGCAACAGACAGTAAGAGTGATGTGAAGCAATTTGATAATGAAGTCACTGTTTCTCCCAATAGAAGAAATGAGTTTGGGATGTCATCACATCCTAAACCAAGTAAGAAGATGGGTAAGTTAACTAAGTACTCTTACTAATTGTAAATATTGTTTTCAGAATTTTGGTTCCTTTGAAAACATGTCGAGATCAGAGGACAACTGGGGGAATCAGTTCTCTCCTATTGTATATGTCCCAAAGATTGGACTCACATCATGAGGCTTGGCAACAAGCACCTTTACCCATTAACCCATCTCACCATCCCCATTTAGGGGCTGGAGAGGTGACTCAGCAGTTTAGAATATTTGCCACTTAATTATGAAGACCAGAGTTCACATATGTAGCACACATACAACAAGCTAGGTAGCTCTATCACCTATTACTCCAGCTACTAGGAAAGCAGAGACAGGAGAATTATTGGGACTTGCTGGGTTCCAGCCTATACAAGAAAATCAAACCCCGGGTTCAAGGAGAGACTCTGCCTCAAAGGGTTAGACAGAGGGTGATGGTGGAGGATAACCTACACAGTGTTCTGGCCTCCGTGTGCATACAGACGCACACAGATGAAGAAAGGGCTGGAAAGATAGCTCAGGACTAAGAATGCACTCCAGTTATAGAGAACCAGACTGCAGTTCCCAACAACCATATTAGATGGCTAACAGGCAGATATAACTCCAGCTCAAGGGGATCCAGTACCTCTGGCCTCCTCATGTACCTGCCCTTGTGTTCATAAACCCACACATGAACGAACAACATAATTTAAAACAACGATAAAAGATCTTTTAAAAGATTAAGTAAGTAAATGAATAGCTACTTGTTGAAACCTGCTATGGTGCATCACACACACAGTCTCTGCCCTTAGGAGGCTAATACAGAAGAATTCCTATGAGTCCAAGGCCAGCCTGGGCTATATAGCAAAGCCCTATCTGCAATAAAAATATAAATAATTTATAAACGATTTTGTTTTGCTTCATTTTATTTTTTGTGTGCTTCTGTCTTTTCTCTTTTTTAAGAGATAGTCTCACCGTGGAGGTATATAATTCAGTCTAACCAAGAGCTCTTAGGTGTCTTGACATAACTTCCTGAATGCTGGAATTACAAGTGTACACTACCGTCACTGTACAAGGCAGGGTCTCACTGTGTAGTTTTGGACTGACTAGCCTAGAACTCACTATGTAGATAAGGTTAGCCTTTAATTCACATCGATCTCCCTTCCTCTATGTACTGGGATTAAAGGCCTTTGCCACCACCACCCAACTGAAAACAATTATTTTTAAAGCCAGGTTTGGTAATGCATACCTTTAATCCCAACACTTGAGAGGCTGAAACAGGAAAATTACTGCAAATTCAAGGCCACCGAGGCTACATAATTGGACTCTGTCCAAATAAAGTGAACATTAATTTGCTTGTGTCATTTATGCAGCCATATAAATATGTAATCAAAAGATTTACAAACCCTACATCTTCTTGTGACAACTTAAACTATTACAAATAAATACCCAAGCCTTAAAGAGTATCATGTCCTTTCTCCTTCATGATTTAATAGTGATTGTGTATGTATTAAATACACTTTTAACTTTTCTAAATATCTTGCCAATTTATAAAATGACCACAATCATTACAAATAACTTGTGATAGTAACATATAAAGCAAATAGCACTGTCAGAACCATCATAGATGTCATCAGTTGTTAACAGTAGTAAATTAAAATAACCAGTGTAAAAAAAAAAAAAAGCTATAAAAAGCAATTAAAATTATTAACAAGGATACACATTGTGTAATCTCTGAAACCTGTAGTGTAGCATGTGGCTCAGTGCTGAATTTCAATACTTATTTGTCATTGTTCTTGTGAATGAAGGCCCTTACATTCTAATGTTGCACTTCCTAATGACCTACCAAAACTGACCTGAAAGACTGACTCAGACAAAACTGGATTTGAACAGAAGTTTCTCACTGTATTAAAAAAAAGTTTTGCGTAATTCAATCTGAACTTATTAAGGATCAAAATCTAGACCAAAGCAGTATCTAGCTCCAATATATTCCAGTAAATATTGGATAATTAATAATTTCAGAAGCTATTAGAAGCTGAGGGTAGTGGCACACCTACAATCGGACACAACACTTGGACATGGAGGGAAGTAGATCTCTGTAAGTTCAAGGCCAGACTAGTCTACATAGACAGTTCTATGTAGTTCTGCATAGACTACCAGGGTTACATAGAGAGACACTTCTTTAAAATATTTTTATGAATATTTTATGAAGAAATATGTATACATACGTGTGTGTCTGTGTATGCTTCTTTCTTTTTTTAATATTTTACTTTTTTTATTGTGGGGCTGGGGTCATACACATGCCAAAGTACCATTTGTAAGTTAGCAGACAACTCTGGAAAATCAGCTTTCTTCTTCTACTATGTGATTTTTGGGAATCAAATTCAGGCCTTCAAACTTGACTGCAGGTGGCTCTAACCACGGAACCATCACACTGGCCCTCAAAAGCTATCAGAAATTAATTACATATTTATCATAATGACAGACATGTTCCTGCAATAGATCAAAATTTTAAGCAAATGGATAAATTTCAAAGACAAAAAGGTTTCACTTAATTTCAGTATTTTGAAAATGTGAAGAGCTTAAGTAGCTAAGAATCTAGCCTATGTCATAGAGCTAACTGGTTCTGTGACTTGGGGCAAAGTCACTTAACACCCCTCCCCTACTACTAGAGATTGAACTTGGGGTCTCAAGCAAGCTAGACAAGTGTTCTACCATCAAGCTATACACCATAACCCTTTATTTTGTTTTTTGAGGTATCACTAAGTTGTCCAGGCTGACCTTTAATTGGTGATCCTCCTGCCTCAGCTTTCTAAATACCTAGAATTGTGGGTGTGCACTACCAGGCCCAGATGTTTTAATCTCTTTTCTATGATATAGGTTTCAAGGCTGAGAATATGTAGCTCAATTGGTAGAGTGCCTGGACAACATGCTCTCCAAAGTAAATTTTAGACCATACAAAGTGAGACCTTGTCTCAAAAAAAGGGAGGGTGGATTAATTCTTCACTAAAGTATGCTTTTGTTCAGATGTACCCCGTCGTGCCCAGTTTTAATTATTTATCTTAGTAATTGCCATTAATTAACTATAACCATCTAAATTTACTTCTTAGCAAATTCTTTGTTTGTTTGTTTTTACCTTTTCTATTGGTTTTTGGAGACTGAATTTCATTTTGTATCCCAGACTGGACTCAAACAGGTGACAATCCTTCTGCCTCAGGATTACAGAAGCAATCCATCATGCCCAAGCCTATTATTTTTTAACCAGCTAGCAGTATTCTGTTGGACCTACTATAAAACTACAACAACTGGTGTTAATAACATCACTGTTCTATTGCTGTGTCGAGACCCCATGACCAAGGCAATTCTTATAAAAGAATTTAATTGTGGGCTGGCTTATAGATATTTAGTATATTATCATCATGACATATATGGCTCTAGAGCTGTAACTGATAGAAAGAGAGACTGAGCCTGGCCCTGAGCCCACCCCATTCTTCCTCCAACAAGGCCACACCTAATCCTTCTAATCCTGTCAAACAGTTCCACTCCCTGGTGACTAAGCATTCAAATATATGAGCCTAGGGAGGCCATTCTTATTCGAACCACCACAACTGGATAGTCCAAGATCATTTTATTAATGCAGATGTTCCCTTTTCTCTCTTGATAGCATGCTCAATGAACAAGCCTCACAGTTCCAGTGAATACCAAAATGTTCCATCTGTGGATTCTGTATGCTGGTCTGGCCAGATCCCTTCCTGTGTCCACACCAGTAACTGAACTTTCTCGAATTTGTTCCCTTGTTGGAATGCCACAGCCAGATTTCTCCTTTCTGAGAACAACACAGGTATTGTATACTACTATTTGACATGTGCAGATATAAATCTTTAACTGAGCAAAATTGGCTGAAAATCTTTTTAGCTAGAAAAAAAAAATGCAGTGGTGTAGAGGTTGTTTTGTTTGTGTGAATGTGAGGGTTTTTTTGTTTGTGGTTTGGTGAGTTGTTGTTTAGCAGTACTAGGAATGGAACTCAAGGCCTCCTAATGTAGAGACATGTACTCTACCAACAGAATATATAAGCTCACTCTTAAAGCTCAAAGACAGAAACACCTGACTCAGAAGTGAACAAAATGTTTAAATAGACATTTCTAACCCCAAAAGGCAATACAGCTGGACATCATGACACATACGTATAATGCAACCCTGAAAGCTGAGATCATCCTGGCCTACATATCAAGACCTTGTCTCCAGGGGCTGGAGAGGTGGTTCAGTGGCTGAGAGTACTGTCTGCTCTTCCACCACATGGTGCAGACATACAAGCAGTCAAAGCATGCACATAAAAATGAGTATTTTTTTAAAGAGCCTATCTCGAAACAATGTTTTTTTTTAAAATAGAATTGCCATATGATATAGAAATTCCATTTCTGAATATATACCTAAAAGAAAAACTAGGTCTAGCCAGGCAATGGTGGTGCACACTTTTAATCCCAGTACTCGGGAGGCAGAGGCAGGGGGATCTCTGTGAGTTAGAGGCCAGCCTGGTCTACAGAGTCATTTCTAGGACAGCTAAGGCTACATGGAGAAACCCTATCTCAAAAAAGAAAGGAAGGAAGGACTAAGTCAGAGTACACTGACAATAACATTATTTGTAGAAGATGAAACATAGAATTCATCAAGGTATAAATTAATAGATAAAAAGTTTGGTATCAAGGTATAAAGTTTGATATATCTCAACCATGTTATTCAACCTTTAAAACGTAAATTCTAGTGACTTTGAGGCCACCCTGGTCTACAGAGTGAGTTCTAGGACAGCCAGAGTTACAACAGAAACCCTGTCTCAAAAAAAGTAAATTTTAATGTGCTACAGCATGGATGAGCCCTTAGACGTTACACTAAGTGAAACAAACCACATGTCTGATGTACTTAAATAGTGGTTTTCATGGCTTGAATGGAAGAGGAAATTATTGATTAATGAGTGTAGAATTACAGTTTTATAAAATGAAAAGGGTTCTAGAGATGGATCTTAGTGATGCATAATATAGCATTATTAATATTTATAATACCACTGAACTTTATTCATAAAACTTGTTAAGATTGTTTGATGTTATGTGTTTTTAACACAACAGAAATATTTATGTGGGCTCAACACTTAAAGGCACTTGCCAACCTGATGACCTAAATTCCACCCCAGGCATGCACGTGGTGGAAGGAGAGCAGTGACTCCTGCAAGTTGTTGCTCCAACCTCCACATTGGCATGCTCTCCCAACCCCACACTAGATAGATAGATAGATAGATAGATAGATAGATAGATAGATAGATAGATAGATAGATAGATAGATAGATAGATAGATGGATGTAATTAATAAAAATGCAGAAGGTAGAACAAAACTGGACTAAACTGGTGATGTTAACAATTGCCTTTGAAAGTACATGCTATTTGTTATCTCTCGAAATACAGGGAAGTGAATACAGGGCCTGACACGTCTAACCAGTTACTCTACCATCCCTAGGCCCTGAAGAAAAAGAGAAAATATATAATATATATATTATATATGTATAATGTGAAGAGTTTACATATTTAAATGTTTGTGGGCTCTGACTGGTCAGAGCCTCCAAGTCCCTCCCACTTGGGCAGTTATATTTCAGACTGCTGCTTAGAGGGTAGTAGAAAACAAGCGTGCACATGGTTTATATAAATGGCCACTATTCCATACTCGTAGACCATAAGGTTTTTGTCACAGCCTCTCGGTTCTACAGTTAAAGTAGGAAGTTTTTCATAAGCAATTCTGGTTTTTGTTTAATTTTTTAATGTAAAACCTTGTTAGCAAAAAAGCAAAAAGCTTAGTTTGCCAATTCTTTTTTTTTTGTTTGTTTTTGTTTTTGTTTTTCGAGATGGAGTTTCTCTGTTGTAACTCTGGAGCTCACTCTGTAGGCCAGGCTGGCCTCGAACTCACAGAGATCCACCTGCCTCTGACTCCTGAATGCTGGGATTAAAGGCATGTGCTACCACTACCCAGCTAGTTTGCCAATTCTTAGGCCAGAGGAAAGGCTCTTCTAGCCTGTATTTTTATTGGAGTACTTGCTAGTTGGTCTGTTTAGACAACTTGTTCTTTTATTCTGTTTTAAACCTCTTTCCTATGTTGTCCAGTTGGTCTAACTCCTAAGTTCAAATAATCCTGTCTTCCTCCTTCAGCCTCTCCAAGAGCTAGGACTACAGTGTCTGCTTTAGAGAGCATCCTGTCATGTAAACTGTGAAAGATGAGGCACTCAGCTGAGCAGCACTCAGGACGCAGAGGCAGGCAGGTCTCTGTGAATTTAAAGCCAGCCTTGTCTAGATAGAGAGACCGTGGCTTTTTTTGTTGTTGTTGTTTAAACGGAAAGATAAAACATAATTCTAAGAATTTTTCCTAGAAACTTAACATTTAAATGGGATTATTCTGCTTTGTTTAGACAAAGCATTAGGAGAAGAAGCTGGCTTCCTAAACAGATAATTTTTCAGACAACTACATTCTCTTGTTTTAGACAATGACGGTGTGTCAGGTAAAATTGTCTAATGGCTTACTGGTGCATGGACCACAGTGCCACTCTGAGAGTGAAGCCAAGGAGAGGGCTGCACTTTTTGCTTTACAACAACTGGTAAGAATCATTCACGATCTCTCTACTAAGTTTTTAAGATTGATTAATATTTGTGTGTGTGTGTGTGCCCACAAGGAGGTGGGGGATGGGGAAGGTCAGATCCCCAGGAGCTGGAGTTACAAGTGGTTGTGAGCTGCCCTATAAGCATGCTAGGAATCGAACTTCCATCCTCTGGAAGAGCAGCAAGTGCTCTTAACCACTGAGATTTCTCTCCAGCCCATGTTAGATTTTTAGTCTCTACAGAAATGTTTTGTTGTTTCATCTTACAACTTTTAAATACTTCCACAGGGCTCCTTAGGTGTGAATTTTTCTTTGCCTCCACCAATATTTCCAAATTACCCTCCTGCTGTACCACCTGGAGCTATTCCTCCTGTTTTTCCCCAACCTGCTGGTAAGATACTTTGCTTTTCTAAATATTTATTCTTGAGTTATTATTTTCCCTAAATTGTTTTAAGAAATACGTTTTTGGGGTTTTGGGGAAGGTGGTTGAAATTACATTTAGTGTGTGGCCTCATACATCAACTTGTACCATTTTAGTGTTTTGGGATTTGATTTTTTTTTTTTTTTTTCCCTTTTTAGACAGTATCCCATCTATCCCAGACTAGCTCTGCATTTCTTGTTTTTCTACCTCTATCTCCCTAGTGCTGGGACTAAGGTGTACCCACCACACCTAGCTGAAGAACTATCATTAAAAATCAAGAGTTTGCAACTTGCAGTTTCTTTTTCTTCTTGCCCAAACTGTATTAAGTAAGAAGGAATCTTAAAAACAAAACCTCTGAGGATGAATAGAAGAAATATCTTATCAGACTAGAAATCTGAAAACAGTTTGCAGTGAATGAAAGAACTGAAGTGGGCCGCTGAGCAGAGCAAGGTTAAACTGCAGCGCACAGTTCCTGCAGAAGCTACAAGAGTGCTCTTCATCCTCCTCACGGACTGCACTCACCTGGCACATGCAAAGCCCTGGGCTTAACTCTAGTTCTGCAGAGCTGGGAAAATACAAAGATTGTATGAAAAAAGAGTAATTAGGAAAAAAAAAGATTTGTTACTGCATCCTGTTGCTGTGATAAAGCATCATGACCAAAAATCAACTTAGAGAAGGAATAGTTTTTGGTTTACTCTTCCAGAGGAGGAATTCCTAATGGCAGGGAGACACTGACCAGGAGACTGGAGCCAGAGGCTGAGAGATCACATTCAGCTATGAGCATGAAATAGAGAAAGCAAACGGAAATGAAGCAAGGTTATAAACTCTCAAAGCCTGTCCCCAGCGACATACTTTCTCCTAAAGATTCCATCACCTCCCCAGATAGCACCACCAACTGGGGACCAGGTGTTCAGATGTCTGACCCTGTGGAGCACATTCTCATCTTAAAACACCACATTCTGCTATGGCCTCTGTAGACTCATGGCCACCTCATAACACAAAGGGCATTTAGTCACCCTAAAGTCCCTGTAGTCTCTAACAGTCTCAACACTGTTTAGAAGTCTGAAGCCCAAGTCTGTTTTGAAACTCAGGTCAATCTCTTAACTAAGACTCCTGTAAAATCAACAGGCAAATTACACACTTCCAACATACAGTCTCAAAGAACATACATTCCCAGTCCAAAAGGGAGGAATGAGGAAATACTGAACCAGAGCAAGATCAAAGCTCAGCAGGGCAAACACAAAATCCTGTAGTTCCATATCCAAAATCTGGGAGTTTAATTTCATAGATGGCTCCAGCCATGCTGCCTATAACGTACATATCTCTCTCGGACTGGTTCCACTCCCTGTGTGCAGTTCCCCGTGGCAGATGTCTCATGATTATGATCTCCAACATTGAGGGGTCTCTATCACAAGCCACACTTCATTTTCACAGCTATATATAATGGCCTCTCACAGCCTCCTTACAGAACCTCCCCTGCCACACATTATCTGGCCTCGGGGGCTCTTTGAAACCATTCAGATAGACTCCATGACAACCTCTCCCTCATTCATTCTTGCATCTTTCAAGCCTCCAAAGATGGTACCATGCAGTTGACACTCACAAGTTTGATTGCCATCCAGAAATAGATCCTCACCCATTTCAACCTCTTTAGTAGCAGCTTCGCTGGGTTAAAGCAATTGCTTTCTAGGAACAAGGCTAGGTAGGATCTTCCCCTGTGGTACTTTTCCCATTATTCCAGTGCAGAACAGGAAGCCTCGTAATGGCACTAATCTCCTTAACAATTACAGCCTCTCTTAGCACATGCCTTGGCTGAATATTAAGCTAATATACCTAATGTACCTAAAAAACCATAATCAAAAGCATCTTATAAAAGGAATAGTTTGTTCTGGCTTATGGTTCCAAAAGGGAAATTTCTTTTTATCTCCAAACTGTGCATTTTTATTTCTTTCTGCCCCACTTGCTCTTTTTTTCATTGAGCTGCATATGTATTATCAGTAAGAGGAATGTCATAGACTCAGTGTTATGCTATCTTGAACATTCTTCCGCCAAAGAGCTTGGTCTTTTTAATTTAGCCTCATGTAAACTCTCAGGACATGGGCAGAAAACAGCAAGATTGTTTACCAAAATATCATTGTCTGTACTCCCATAGGTAATACAGTCCTCGCTCCCTTTGGAAACGTCAAGAATGAGGCCTCTATCTTCTGCATTACTCTCATCACTACTATCTTGTAGGCTTTTTTTAGAATGGCCCATTAAGCTCTGCTTACAGCATTCAGCCACTTTTCTAGTCTAAACTTGCAAAGTCTTCCACATTCCTCCAAAATACAATATCATAAGGTTTTTTAGAGCAAAACCCCACTTCTGGTACCAACTTATATATCAGTTACTTTTCTGTTGATGAGATAAAATGCCAGAGGAGGAATCCATAATAGAATCCATGATAAATAGATGACTGAAGCAGAAAGCTGAGAGAACACATCTTCAAGCACAGAGTGGAGAGAGCAAAGGAAGTAGAGTGAGGCTATAAACCCTCAGAGCCAGTTCCCTGGGACCTAACTCCTCAGTGAGGCTCTGTCTGCTAAAGATTCCATAATCTCTCCAAACAGCACCACTACTGGGGACTGTGTTCAAATACCTGACTCTATGGGTGACATTTCTCATTTAAACCACCACAGTTGTTGACTTGAAATTGTAAAAGGATGATTAAAACTAGAAAATAAGTTAAAAAAAATTAGATTAACAATGCACAAATCTGCAACTCTTGTTATTGACAAGGGAAAGAGATGTGTGGTAAGAAAAGAAGGAAGAAAAGTTCAAACTTTCTTAGAACTAAAGGACATGCATCTCTAGACTGAAAAGAACAACATTGTAATAAAGAGAAACAGATTGCCTTGAAATTCAAAATACCAGAGCCAGAGAGATGGCTCAGTAGGTGAAGGCACTGCAAAACCTGACAACCCAAGTTAAATTTCTGGGTCCCATATGGTAGAAGGAAAGAACTGATTCCCACAGATTGTCCTCTGATGTCCATACAAAGATTCCTGAGACCTCAGTAGTCTGACTTGCTAGATTTTAGTCACTCTGCCTAGGAGTCTGCATTTCATAAGCTCTTCAAGTAGTTCAGAGTGGCTCAGGAATCACCAATTCAGTGTGCTTCCAATAGGCAACAAAAAGGGAAAAAAAAAAAAAAAAAAGTCTTTGAATTACAATACTAGAATAGAGAAAAGAAACTACCTGTCTGCCTGTACCATGAAAGCAATCAGATTTCAAGATTTGAGCTTTGGGGTTTTTTATATGCTGAGCTCAGTCAGCATTTGGTACCCTTGGCCTCTTTAGGCAGCATCACGATAACTGCATTTCTGTAGAGAGTTTGTGGTTCTAAGAAAGGACCCTAGTAGTGAACGATGTAATAAACAAGAGCAGTTAGAGCTGCCAAATGAGGTGGGGGAGCAAAATGGCTACCAGAGAGAAGTCTTAATCTCTGGCTCTTGATTTTTAACAGCTAATATAATGCCCTCACCGTCTCATCTCTTTGGCTCAGTGCCATGGAGACCACCAGTGCCGGTTGCTGGGAAGGCCTTCCATCATCCTTCATATCCTGGAACCATGCCCTTGGCTGGAGGAATGCCAGGCGGAGTGCACAATCAGTTCATACCTCTGCAGGTGAGAGCTGGAAAGAAAATTGTGTTTTTCACAGAGCTCCTTCTTTTTTTTAATATTCAGAACAAAACTGTTGATAAAAATTTATAAAAATTTATCTAGTTAGAACTAGTAAGTACTAACTAGAAATCTTATGTGTATGAACTAAGCTTATAACAGTGATATGCTTCAGCTGGTCTCTCTGGTCTGAGTTTATATTCTAGTAAGCAATACTAATTGTAGCAAGTACATTATCAGCCTGGTTATGGTAATCTTTTGGTTTTTGGTTTGTTTATTTTTTGGTTTTTTGGTTTTTGGTTTTGCAAACCCTCTTAGTTAATAATGCTTTTATTCCTTAAAGGTTACAAAAAAAAGAGTTGCAAACAGAAAGAATTTTGAAAGTAAGGAAGCCCAGACTTCTCAAGCCACACCACTTCAGACCAGCAAGCCAGGGTCATCTGAATCCACCAAAATGACTCCACAGGAAAATCCATCAGCCTCCTCGAAATCCTCTCAGGTTGCTCAGCCTGTGTCTTCTCAAATTGAAACTGCCTCCCAAGGCCATAGTGCCTCCCACCAGAAGTCAGCGCCCAGCTCCTCAAGACGGAGATCAAGGAAACTGGCTGTCAATTTTAACGTTTCTAAACCTTCTGAATAAATTTGGTATCTGGGAATTTATTTCTTTTATTTCCATCTACCTTTTTATAAATTGATATCTATGTGTCAGAAATGTACTATTTTAGAATATGTTTAGATTGAATATTTTTTATTTTTAAGTTATCAGGCACTTTTCATGCTATTTAAGACTATATATCAAATTGTGCACTTTAAATATGTGCAATTTGATACATCAGTGATACCTCAATAAAGCTGTAAAAAAAGATTAAATCTTATATTAAAATAAATATCACACTAGGCATGGTAGTTCATGTCTATAATCCTCATGTTTGAGTGGCTGAGACAGGAGGATTGCCATATATTCAAGATTATCCAGGGCTACATAGTGAGTTCCTGGCCAGCCTGAGACCCTGCTTCAGAAACCAAAAAATAAATATCAGTAGGCTAAACATTAAAATGTACCATTCTAACCATTGGCTTCCTCATTAGAAGCATTCTTGAACTATAAATTAGTCATCATATTATAATAATAAACTTTTTTACGCTATTATTGAGGGATACTGAAATGCAGCATGAATTAGGCCTCATAATTTCCTAAATGTGGATTTTATTTCTCTGTAATGATGTAGCAACATGGCTGGGAGAGTGGTCCTTACTGTGTCATCATGGCAGTCTGTTGCCAAGGCCGGTCCCTCAGATGCTATGGAGCCAGCGCGCTGGTCAGTGCTGCCAGTGTTGCTCTGTTCTAAATTTTGTACCAAAGCAACTTTAGAAAACCCTCCAGAGCATTCATCTGACTGCTTCAAACTAGGACTAGCTATCTAGGTTTGAGAAATGATGATTTTTTTAGATTATTCAAGAACCAGCATTAAGAATTTCTAATAAAATTAAGTTTCAAAATCTACAGGGTACAGTGATTACAAATCAGTCTTCAGAGTACAGTACAAAGTGTTAATCACTTTATTCTTCTTTAGGCTTCTTGGGTTTTGTTGTTTTTTTGTTTTGAGACGGGATCTCGCTGTGCAGTCCTGGCTGGCCTGGTACTCTCAGCAGTCCTCCAGGTCCTGGGACTCCAGCGTGCATCACCGCACACACCTGGGCGGCTTTTTCCCTGCTTGCTCCACATTATGTGAAAGCTCATTGTAGGTTCATGGGTAGAGCTTCCTGGGACTGATAGAATTTTAAACTTTTTAAAGATTCCAAGATGTATGTTTGTGTACGTTATTGACTGCCTGTCCTGTCCTAGTTGTGCATTCCAGCTCCTGCGGAAGTGCCCAGTGATGCCACAGTTGTCTCTGCATGTCACTCACGGATGTGTGTTGTTCACTGTTGAAATGATTTGGAATTTATGAAAATTTCTCAATAACATCAGGGCCTGCATTTGTATATAAACGTATTTATCTTTTAGTTTTGCAATATGCTTATATTTTTAAGGAGTAAAATGATCATACTTTTTAAGAAGTAGGAACTAGTCTTTATACAGAGCTGCTTGTTGTGTGTGTTTTCATTTAGCTTATTGAAAACTCTGTAAGTCTTAAAATAGTATTACTGGTTTTTAAAATGCTGGTGTTGAACTCAATGAATTCCTTTCTCTGCTGATTTCAGTGTTTCTCTAAATGATGGCAGGATTTGTGTATACTAGTAGTGCCTTTAGTGTAAGAGGTAAATAGTCATTGTCTTCATTTTTCTGTGGTCATGTGAATTTCTGTATCTTTATTTTTTGTTAGTAGTTGAGCTGTTTGTCAGTGCCCAGCACTTCTTCACATGCAGCGGGACACTGGGAGTAGGCTCAGGTCATTCTCAGTGTTTGTCTTCGTTGCTTCACAAACTCTGTTCTTGAGGGAAACATCACTGGAGACACAAGGGAAAGTACGGTTGCGACAGTGTTATGGTAGCCTCTTCCAAGAACATTGAAGAGTGTAGAGTTTGTTACCTCACTTACGTTTACTCTACTGTTCACTTACTCCTGTGTGGCAGTTCCACAGTGGTGTAGAACACAGGGAAAATTCCATGAGAAATTTTAGTAAACACAATGCCATTGAACCTTTGAGGATATTTCTCTAAAATTTGAGCACAACAAGCTAGTAATTTCATGTGGAGAGCCAGTACAAATATTTGGCCTTCCTTTAAAAAATAGAAACAAAATTCTAAAGGTGGAGCTTGAAGAGAAAGTAAAATAAGAGAGGATTCCATATTGGCAAATAGGGAGTGATGAGGTACTCTGTTCCCTTCCCCTTGTGGCCCTGTTCCAAATGCAGGCCTGACATCTACACCCGTGCAGCCATGAAGGATGTGAGAGACCACGCTGCCTTATCAACAGAACGGCTGTGAGGACACTGGGTCTATTGGCACAAGTCTGGGAGAGTCTAGCACATCTCTGAAACATAGCTGGACTGGGTTACCATACAGTTTTCCCCCTTTGGGACAGAGCAGTCTGAGACCACCCTAGAGCTTTTAAAATATGCTCAGCCACCTGTTGAATCTGAGAACTTTTGGTGGAAATGGTAGCATTTGGTCACAGAAAGAAAGATTCCCCCAGGCTGTCTATGTTTCCATGTATCTAGAAAAGTTCTTTAACTAAACCTTCCCCTCCTCACTGGAAATTATTGTAAATATTTTGTTTGACAAGCCTTTCTTTTCTAAGTAAATTAAGTTAATTTAAAGATGGATCCTTTCAGCCATTGTTTATTTTCACAATTTTGCACATTACCTGGTCACTACCTTAGTTTTGTAATTTGACAGATAAAGTGTATTAATTGACTTAAACACTTCATAGACTAAAGGCTTAAACATCTAAACCTCGGTTGCATCCAAAAAGTATTTCCTCTGAAACTTAGTTTCACTTTAAGATTTTCCTTTACTGGGCGTGGGAGTGCACGTCTGTAGTCCGGCACTCTGGAAGCTACGGCAGGAGGACTATGATATAGCGAGGCAAGTCTGGGCTCTGTAGACCCTGTCTAGGAAAAAGCTTCTCCTTACTTTCAAAGCAGTAAGTAGTGAAGACTGAAGATACTCCCCTCCCCTGATGAGCAGAATGAAGAGCAGTGATGCCATTTTCCTTGTATATTAAGTATTCCCTTTCCTATGATCAGATACTCGCTGTGTTGCAGACAGTTCTAGATTCGTAGTTCTCAGGAGGAGACAGAGGGAAGCAGATAAGATCCAGTAGTATCTGCAGACTTTATGTGCTTTTTTTTAGCTCAAGGAAATAGACTGTAGGGTCTTTTTATTCACTCCCTTTTTACGTGTCTGTTCTATTTGTATCAACAGACACTTTCTCATGGTGATTATCTCGTTTCCACCTTATGGGACGCATTTCTATGGCTCTGCACTAAAGGTAGCTCTCCCTCCTCTGACATATTTCTTTGTACCATCTTGCTTCCAGATTTTTTTTTTTACTATAGATGAGAATTTGTTAGAAATTACTCTTAAAGGTATTCTGTATCTTTTTTTTTAATCTGTCACAAAAAAAATCATTATTTTCCTAAAGATAATGACAGAACTCGAACTGCAGCTCTTTGTGTGTTTTTTATGGCTTTTTTTTTTTGAATAAAGTCTTTTTTGCAGGCACTCCCTTTGCTAGCAAAAAAATAAAAAGCTTAAATTTTTTTAGTGTTTCTCAGACTGACTTAATTCATATTCCCATTAGACACCCTCAATTTCTGCAAAGGCACAGTAAGAGATGGCTGGAGAGGGGCAGCAGCTCCCCAGCAACAAGGAAGAGCAGACAAGCAGGCCCCATTTTACTGTCACACACTGAGACAGCACAGGTCCTTTTTCACAGGAGGAAAATGTGTCAAGAATGTTGAGGGCCCAGGTGTCCGTGGCTAAGAACTCCCTGCTCTTCAGTGATAGGTCTCAGGTACAGCTGGTGACGGAGACTGCTGTCCGGTAGAGACATTTTGGCACAGTGAACCCTGCAGAAGTTAACCTTTCCACCAGTTGGCCCACTGCTGCCAGTTAGCTCCGCAGGTGATGGTCCAGCTGCTTAGGGAATGGAAGCCAAGTTCTCGGTCTGTTTCTCTCAAAATGATAGGGGTAGAGTTTGCTCCACAGCCTGCTTTAAGTGCTTCCTCTTGCTCTCCTAGGTCTGTCTTCCCCCTCTCCACTGCATCCCTCTCCCTCTTGCTATATAGCCCTTTCAGTCCTGCTGCCATGCCCAGTATGCTTTTAATCCTGCCTTGCCTTTCCAGGTACAGGGGCGTGTGTGTGTGTGTGTGTGTGTGTGTGTGTGTGTGTGTGTGTGTGTGTGTGTAGAATTGGATTTTATTTTTTAACTTTTTTGGCCACAAGTATCCTTCATTTCCTTTTGCCTGGACAAATTATTTTGTGTTTTCATTTAACATTTGAATAATTGTGGTGTGCTGTGTATCAAAATGTTTAACGTTGTCTTCATTTAAACAGTGATTTCAAAAATATCTATCTTTTCTCATGTAGCTATTTTGTAAGGAACTGGAATTTTTCATTAGCTCTTAGACAGAGCTGTATTTTATTAAAAATTCCAAAGGGAAGACTTCTTTGTGCTCATTTTGTAATTTTTATTTTAAATATCTTTACATTGTATGTCAATTACATTTAAAGTGTTTTTAACTTACATGGAATGGACTCCAAATGTATTTTTTATGTTGTACATTTGTAAATTCATAGCACGAAGTTAGCCTCAAAGTGTCTTGCAAAGGGATATCAACATGCAAAAGTCACTGAAGGTCTGGACATTCGTACATGTGAAACGCTGTGATTTTGATTAAAGACTGAATGATGGCATAAATGTGTGTTCTTTAATGTTCTGTGCATTTAATATGAAAACTAGACATGTTACCTTTCATCTCAACCCCACTGTGCTTTTCGTCCTCTTGGGAGTTTGTCATTTTGTTTTGAAACAGGGTCTCTTCCCATATTGATTTCAAAACATGAGGTTCTCCTGTCTCGGGCTCCAGTATGCTAGTGTTACTGCCTGTGCCACCATGCCCACCTGGATGCCCTTTTATATTTCAATCTGGTGTTCCATTGTGGGGATGTCCAAGGGCTAATTGTGAGTTGAAGCTCACCTTGAACCCCGCGTCACCCCTAGAGAGTGAGAACGGGAGAAATTCAGGTGCTCCTCACCTTTTAGCCCTGGCCAAAATCCCAGCCAAATTTAGATATGAACCCTCACTAAGCAAGCATGCCTCTCTGCCCTTTGGGCTGGCTGGACTACACAGCCGCTAACTCCACACAGAGGCAAGGCCACTCCCACATAGGATATCCTAACCAATGGGCATTCTCAGGGTCACTGGCTCCTCCCCCACTTGTGACTCTTGATATACAAGCTACAAGCCCCATTAAGGATGAGATGCCCCCTGAAGCATTTTCCCTAGTGTCTGTGCACTTGCGACTCACCGACTGCCCACCAGAGATGGCCAAGAAGCCATGAACCCACGGCCCCGACCCCTCGCCATGTTGCTGCCCTTTCTGCCACATTCCTGGGCCTGGCGAGGGCCGCTGGCGGCCCAGGACTCGAGATGAGGAACTTGCTGCGGTGGGATACATGTGATGAGGGGATTTCACCCACGGGACTACATTCCATTATTGTAAATTGAGTCATGATTGATGGAAATTGAATTATAGAATCTGATGGCTGTGATGCAAATCTTGGCTCTACATATTATTTGTAAATATATCACAGTATTGTCACTGGAAGTAATGTGAAGTTTTTGTTTCAGACTCTACACCCTCTAAAGAAAGGAGAAAGACCCAGAGCCTCCCTGGGTAAATGATAGAAAAGACCCAGGAAGACTAAAGCCTCATGTTCTCTCTCATCTGAGGCCTCTAGCTCCCAGTCTCCAGATGTGAGTACGTAACCTGGGGTAAGTACAGAAACCAGGAGAGTAAAAAGGGATCACTGCATGGGTGAGGGGGCAATAGAGAGGGGTAGCAGGGCACAAGTGAACTGAGGGGAATGGGAAGAGCAAGGACCTCATTAGAAAGGGAGAGGTAGGTAAATACAGAAGGAGGGAGGGCGAGCGAACAACAGCAAGGATGTCTTAGAAAGTCATAAGTAATCACTAACTGTACCCTAAAAACACCTACAGTACACACTGTCTGTGTATATGTGGTGTATATATAATATTTTTTAAATAAAATTCTCTCAACTGGGTTGACAATGTTGCCTCCAAGAGCCAGAGACCATCTAACAAAACCCCCAACACCAGGTACGAGAAGCCCTCTTTTGAGTTATCGGTCAGGGCTGTCCAAGAGATTCCCAAAACACTATAGGCTATTGCTGTCCCCCTTGGAATTCCCCCCAGAGGTGGAAGCTGAGTCCTTATTTCTGAAAACGTTGTCCATGTCAGACACAGGGCCAGGCCTCTGAACTGGATCTGATCTAAAAACCTCTCTGAGGGCTAGCTTTTGTGATACCAGAAGGTTCCATGCAGGCTTCCAAAGGAGGGTCCTACCAAGCTAGGAGACCTGAGTCACGACAGCCAGCATGGCACAGTCATAGTGTGACTACCTTGTTAGTTAACAACCGCTATAATTGGACTTAAGACCCACTCAACAAGAGGAAAATCATTCCTGGCAGTGGAAACCAACCAACAGTCCAGGGCTAGTGAAGTCACAGATCATGGAGAAGAGCCTACAACCACCACTTACTAAGCCAGTATAATCCCTAACTACATTCTAAATATTTGTCTTTACACCCACAGATAAGTATATTCACTTTGCAACAGATGGAGACCATTACAGCCATTCAAAAGGCAGAGTGGTGGGCCTAGTCCCAACTGATACACAACTCCTGTACCTAAGGCTCAGACCATTTAGGAAGAGGGGGTGGAAAAATTTTTAGAGCCAGAACAGGAAGTTTGCTGAGAGATTGTGTCTCCTAGAAGTATCAGAAGCTGCACCCATGAGGTCTCACCAACATGGCTGTCTAGGATGACACCAATAGACATGCTAACATGGAGAGGGGAAAGCTCACGATTCCTCAGTCCTAGACAAAGAACTACAGGCAGCTAAGGAATGCTGCAAGCAGGAAAATGGTCTTCCCCAGGGAACAGCACACCAATTGGTTCTACAGTACCAAATGATCAGCCCTGAAGACGTGTTTTCACAAGTAACATTATACAGACTGTGTGGATTGTACTTACATATTTAGGAATACACTTATACACGCATGTATATGTATGTAACAACAGTTTTTAAAAAGAGGCCATGAATTTTAAAGAGAGCAAGAGGGGTACATTGGAGGGCTTGGAGGGAGGGAAGGGGAAAGGGGAACATGATGCCATTATCTCAGTTTTTTTTAAGGAGGCGGTGTCTCTCGGTCTGTTAATGTGCACACGTGCTAGACATACCGCAGATGCTCTGCAGGTATTAGCAGTGATACGGACTGACGACCATCTGAGAGAACTCAGGTCTGTTAACTGGGTCCCAGGCACACCTAAGATCCTCTGTACAGTGGGGCTCAGGTCTGTGTGTATCAGGTTTCTGCTGATCTATCTGTTAGAGGGACAAGGAAGCAAGTCACAAAGGTAGGCTGCAGCAGGAGCTGGGCTCTCAGTTGACAACATGCGTTGGGGAATCTGGACAGAAAGCTGACCCGGTGACCTGTAGGGTAGGTTCTTAACACACCTTGGACTGGTAGTCACACAAGTCTAAAGACATTTTACATCAACAAAGATCTGCAAAACAGTGCTGGCAATATTCATCAAAGCTCACTGTTGGTGATTCGCCTGCAATCAGCTCTCAAAAACTGATCCTGCTTAAACCCTTCCAACTTGGAAAGGGTGCGTTCAGAATTCCCTGCTGCTCATATAGCCAGTGATTTCTCTAATCCCAGGTTTAGTTTGGTTTAGTTTGGGGCTGTGGGAGGGGACAGAGTCTCTATAACTCACACTGGCCTGGAAATCACTGTGTAGCCCATCTGGCTGCAAATTCCCAGTCCTGCCTCAGCCTCCCAGATTTTTTTGTTTTGTTTTGTTTTTTTGAGACAGGGTTTCTCTGTTGACCTTAAACTCACTGAGATCTGCCTGCCTCTACCTCCCAAGTGCTGGGATTTTAAGCCTACTTCTCCATGCCAGTCCCAGGGTCTGTATTTCACAGTGTTGTTTGAATGTAAGTGTCTCCCATAGGCTCCTATTTGAACATTTGGTCCCCAGATACTGGCACTGCTTAGGGAGGGTGTAGGCTCTTTTAGAGGAGGGTAGGTCACTGGGAGCTGGCCTTTGGAAGCTAGAGCCCCATCCTGTCTCTCTATTCCAACCCACTGGAGGGACTAGAGGGCATAGGGGGGATTAAAGGAGGGAGCTTCATCTGTGTGGCTGTGGGAAGCCCTCACACCTACTGGATAAAGACTTTCTGGTGTAGCCCTTTTGTGGGGTAGCACTCACATTTCTGTAAGTAACCCCTCATCTATGTAAGCCCTGTAAACTCCAGAATGAACTTCAGTGAAATGGTACCTTGGTTTGTCATTGGGACCTTAAGAGAAGGAGTAGACCTTGTTTACATCTCCCTGGGAAAGGAATTTTACCCACAAATTATGGCTAAGAATAAATGAATAAATGTTTAACAATAATAAACATCTCAAACTGGCTTTGTCTATTTTACAGCAAGGCATAACAGGTGGTGTCCTAGTTAGGGTCTCTATTCCTGTGATGAACACCATAGCCAAAAGCAACTTGGAAGAAAGGATTTATTTCAGCTTACAACTCTCAGGTCACACTCTACCATTGAAGTCAAGACAGGAACCAGAAGGCAGGAACTGAAGCAGAGCCATGGAAGAGGGCTGCTTACTAGCTTGCTCCTCATGGTTTGTTCAGCCAGCTTTCTCATAGCATCCAGGACCATCTGTCCAGAGGTGTCACTACCCCCAGTGAGCTGGCCATCTCACATTAAATAATCAGTGAAGAAGGTGCCCCACCTGCTTGCCCACAGGTCAATTGGTTGCAAATGTTTTTCAATTGAAATTCCCCCTTCCGAATGACTCTAGCTTGTGTCAAGTTGATGTGAAACTAGCCAGCACAGGTGTGGAGCATCCTAGCCATGGGCTTAAAGCACAGACTCTCCATACTTGGTTACTCCATGAGTTCCCAGGAGCCCCAGCTCCTAGGCCTGTGACATCCGATGTCAGACAGGCCAGCATGGCATCCACACCCAGGCTTACAGCAAAGTTGTTCTTTGAAAATGCAGGTGATGGCCTACCAGAAGAGGTTCCTTCTAATGCCAGACAAGACACTAGGGAAGGAAACATGGACACGACTAAGAACAGATTTCTTGGAACTAGCAATTCAGGAGAATTTCTGGCAGAGTCTAGAAGAGTCGGCCAAGGCAGTGCTGCGAGCAGAAGTTAGGGGCTGTCCTCGCCTGCTGCTGTAAGCACGGGATGCTGTAGACAGTAATTTTTAAGCAATGTAAAGGTATTCCTCCCAGTTCTGAGGATGGGGCCAAGGTCAGGGTGCCAGAGGATTAGACTCTGGGGAAGGCTTCCTCTGCCTCAGAACCAGAGCGCTCTACATGGTCATCAGTGCAAGGCAGAAGGGCAAAGGCTGAGAAAATTCTCAAAAGCTTTTTTTTTTTTTTTCTGGTTTGAGTTTTTGCTTTTACGTTTTTGTGACAAGTCCTAACAGCATAGCCCAGATTGGCCTTCAAATTCATTATCCTCAGCATCCTGTCTAGGCGTACATCATTATACCCAGACTGAAGCCTTTAACGTGGATGCATGAATTGTCTCCTGTGGGCAGAGCCCTGCATGACTTTGTCATGTCTCCAAAAGTCCCACCTCATAATGCTATTATCTTTAGGTTTAAGTTCCAACATATGGACTTGGGAGGAATACAAGCATTCAAGTCAGAAGGAGCTTGCTGTGTTCCAGGTGCTGCCCACTGACCCTGGGTTTCCAAGGAATGATCTAGAGGCGGGATCAAGAAAATTTGGATCAAAGATCAGAGATAGCTTGGCAAGAAAAGGTGTTTGCCACCAAGCCTGATGACCTGAGTTCCAATCCTGGGACCCACATGGTGGCAAGAAAGAACTGGCTCACACAAGTCATCCTCTGAGCACCACACATTTCTTTATGGCATGTGAGCATACACACACGTGTGTAAATAAATGTAACTTTTTAATTTTTTTTAAAAAGGGAGGTGGGACTGGAGAGGTGGCCCATTGGTTAAGAGTAGTGGCTGCTCTTCCGGAGGACCTGGGTTCAGTTCCCAAAACCCACATGGCAGCTCACTACCATATGTAACTCCAGTTCCAGAGGATCTGATGCTCTCTTCTGGCCTCCACTGGCACTGTGTACACATGGTGCACATGCAAATATGCAGGCAAAAGACTCATGTACATATCGTATGCATAACTGTTTTAAGTCTGAAAGATTACAGCTCACCAGTAGACAGATTGTTTCCTCGACACAGATTTAATTCCTTTGTTGAGACAGGATCTTATATATCCATGCTACCTTCAAACTCCCTAGGTAAATGAGGATGACCTTGACCTTTGACCCTGCTCTCTTCTTCTCCCAAGTGCTAGGATTACAGACATGTGCTACCATTCCTGCTTCTTCAGTTTTTCATGTGGATATGGGAGAGCGTGTGGTGTGCATGTTTGTGGGCACATGTGTTTGGAGGTACGTAAGTACTTAGGCGTTTGTGCATATGGAGACCTGGGGTGAATGTCAGGAATCATCCACCATTGCTCTCCAACTTTATTCAGTGAGCTGCGTCTCAACCAAACCTAGAGCTCCCTGGAATGGCTGGTCTCACTAAACAGCTTGTTTGGGGGACCCTCTTACATCACCTTCCAGGGCTGGAATGACAGCAGCTGACAAGCCCACCTGGCATTGGCATGGACATACACACACAAGCGCGCGCACACACACACACAATACTTCTGAAGACTAAAAACTTAGTCACAACAGCAGAATCTTAGCATCTCTACTGTTGTTAGTTGATTTTCCAATTACACTTCCATAGAGTCATTAACTGAAGATAGTAAGATCTCTCTCTCCCTCTCTCTCTCTCTCTCTCTCTCTGTCTCCTGTTCATTATGCAATAAGACTTTGTGTCAATGGGGTGGTGCTTTTCTTTAATATAAACCCTGTACAGAAGAGGCAGGATGTAGCTGTAGATGGAAGCATTGATTTTATTAATTATTCTCCTGGGTTCAGGGCAGAGAACAGTTTATTCTTTGCTAATTCAATCCCCAGTCCTAGAGAGTTTCAGCCTCAGTACAATCTAATCTGCAAACCTAAAACTAGAATATTTCAGCCTCCAAGACTTACTGCTGACTGAGTTCATTCTGACTAGCTGTCTTCTGAACTATTTCTTTTCACTCTGAGCTGTACTGCAAACTCTGAACTGTACATCATAAACCATCTGCTTCTAACTCTCTGCTTTTTCTCTGCTTATTCTGGACTGGCTCTGCTCTTCTGGGCTTCTCTTTCTGATCTGTCTGTGATCTGACTGCACTGAAACTGCCTGACTGAACTAGCTCTCTGTTTCTCTCTCTGAGCTCTGCTTCTTGTCTGCTTCTAGCTCTGCTTCTGCTTCTACCTTGCTACTTCTCTTCTCTATGATCTGCAGTCGGCTTCCTGGGTACTGGGATTAAAGTTGTGTGCCACCTCTTCCTTTCCTTCTGAGTTGGGATTAAAGGTGTGTACTATATTGCCTTAACCACAGAAATCCCTTTCACCTACCATTAGCACAGAGGACAGGATTAGTCTGACTAACATTCTTTCTTCATTCCATTGGGATCATACAGGCCTCTGAATGTAATCCCTTCATACAGGTCTTCAGATGTGATCCCTTCCTAGGTACCACAAAGGCCTTTCAATGCGATCCTTTGCTAGAGCAGCCACTGCTGGATTACAAGATTAAATGTTCCTCTATTTCAGGGCACTCAGTCCACAGAGGTCCAGTCCTCCAAGGCTGATGCTCTCTGCCATGGCCATTCAGGCTTGCATCTTGGAGAAATCTTTTTCTGTTCTTTATGGAATCTGCATGTGAAAAAAGTTAATTCTACATTACACCCTTCCCACAAGTCCACTTAACCAAGTGGGTTAATAATGTTGATTGGCTAGTCTGTATCCTTACTGAGTTTTCTGTCTACTTAAGATTTGTGCTTGGTTTAGCACAAATTAGCTTAGCATAGAACCTAGGGTCCCATCTATGTTAAGTGTTCTTCCACTGAGCTGTGACCCCAGATTGTCAACTTGTTATCTCAATGACAAACAGTTCCAACTGTAATTGTGAATTCACCTTGATGCAGCTGTTTATTTTTAGTTATGTTTAAAATGGTTGTTTTGCACTCTGTTAGGAAAAGGCTCCCTAGGCCTTGGCTGCAGGTGTTGGTTTTATGTAAAAGATGTTTGATTCCTCACAATTTGCACATTGTATCAATACAACACCTGAGGAGCTTAGGTATCAATAAAAACCCCTGAGATGAGACCTTCAGGATTCCACTGTCCAGGGTGATGCTTGCCATGACAGGTGTTTCTCTGCTGATGTCTGGATGGGTTTATATCTATGAAAGTGCCTCTTCCTTGCTGAGCAACACAGTAAGTATACAACTATAAGTAGCATATCAGCTACATCCAATGTGGAGACAAGGAAGAAGAGAAAGAAACTCCAGACCACAGAGTCAGAAAAAGTAAGCTCAGAGCAGTTCCCAGAGGACAGGGATTATATATATTAAAAAAAAAAAAATGAGTAGAAGTCTCCTGAAGGAAGAGGAGAGTGAGGAAGAAAATAAGCCTCTATGAAGAGTGAAAATTAAGTGAAAAAGAGGGCTCAAAATTGAGAGCCACAGAGAAAGACCTCTAGAGAAACAGAGAGCTATGTATAGATAAAGGCTACTGTGAAAACTGAGAAGTCCTCCTGGTAAAGTACGAGAACCTTGGCGGGGTCTGTTAAAGCATTAGAAAGCTACATTCTAACCACTTTTTCTGATCAAGGAGCTGATGTCAGGGAGGGAAACAGAGTAGCTATGTGCTACATGCTCCACTCCCCCAGCCACACTCCCGCCCACTCCTGGCAGCAGCCAGGGCTTGGGAAACAAAAACAAGAACCTTTTATTCTACAAACTGGGTTTTCTGATTGAGTGTGTGTGTGTGTGTGTGTGTGTGTGTGTGTGTGTGTGTGTGTGTGTGTGAAGCCCAAGCAGGTCTTCTGTTTGAGATCTATGAAGAAGGTTGTATGTTTTCCTGTAGTGCTGGTAGAAAAGAAGGCCAAACCACCAGGATGTTTCAGTGGGAGATTCTTCCCACCACCCCAGGACCCCCTGATGTAGAGGCTGGAGCTTAGAACTGAGAAGCCCTTTATTTAACCTGAACAGTTTTTGTTGGTTTTCTGCAAACCTGACTACAAGTGGTCTAAATATTGGTGAGGTGGTCCTGTCAAGACGCATCTGCTATGGTGATGAGAACTTCACCCCTCAAAGGACCCCTTCCTGCACACAAGGTTCACCTGTGATGACTCTGAGAAAAACACTTGCTAAAAGAATCAGGACTAACAGTTGCTGCATTATGAAAAAACCTTTGGAAAGTTTTACCAAACTTTGAACTCAAAGATGAACTGACCAGTTTTTGTTCCTACATTCCAGACTTTTTCTTAAAATCTGGAAAGTGTTTCCTCAGGGTCAGCACACAGAAGCTGTCTTCCAGTACTGGCCAAGGTTGTATCTCGTGCTGGCAGCCAAATTTGGTACTGTAAAAGTCACCCAGGTGGTACTATTTTTAAAGGCATAAAGGGGTCATGGGGAGCAAATGAGGCTTGGCACCATGAAGAGAGCCCATGAGGCTATTGGCGAGGTGCAGCCTCAGTAGGAGTTGAAGGCCCAGGATTGAAGGCATTATGCAGAGACTGAGGCTTGGCACCATGAAGAAGGCCAGGAGAAGCTATTGGTGAAAGTTTAGCCCAGTTGCAGCAAGGGACCCCAGCAGTTCTGAAGATGCCAGTGCCATGGTTTGACTACCAAGAACAGTAGCAGCTGTAGAGTAGAGCCAGCCAGAGCCCACAGGACAAGCTGTGTGTGCAGAGGTCAGAGCCAGAGAAGTGTCCCAAGTCCTTTGGAAAGGCACAGAAGATCATGAGTGAATTCCAGATAATTGGACATTGATAATGTTTTTCTGCTGTTGAAAGACATAGTGAAAAACTTGATAGATGTTTGGTTTTATTTGCTCCTTTGCATTAACAAGCCTCAGAATTGTTCCTCTTGTAAATAGTTTTGCTGATACAGTGTTAAATTGTATTGTAGAGGTAAAGCAACTTTTTTGATTGTCACACTCAGAAAGGTGGGAATGGTGCAGATTTTTTTTTGTTTAGTTATATTTAAAATGGTTGAGATGGGCTGCCTAGGCCTTGGCATTTGTATTGTCTGCAGGTGCTGGTTTTATGTAAAAGATGTTTGATTGCTCATGACCTGCATGTGCTATCAGTACAACACCTAAAGAGATTAAGTATCAATAAAACCCCCTGAGATGAGACACTCAGGGTTCCACTGTCCAGCGTGGTGCTGGTCATGACAGTGTCTCCCTCTGCTGACTTCTGGCTGGGTTTATGTCTACAAAGACGCTTCTGTGTCTTCCGTGCCAAGTGACACAGCAGGTGTACAGCTGCATCACCTGTTTCTCTTGTGAGTCCCTATACATGAGGAATACTGGGCTGAGGGCATAGTTCATTGGTGGAGCATGACCTGGCATGTGCAGGCTCTGTGTTTACTCCCCATTAACAAAGGAAGAGAAAACTCCCTAGAATAAAGCGTTAAAGCATTTGGGTCACGTAGTGGGCTCTGTGCCAGCTTGGGTTACGTGATGAAACCCTATCTCAAGAAAAAAAAAAAAAACAAAAGAAAAGAAAAAGAAAAAAGGAAACAACAACCAAAGCAAGAAAAAGAAGGAAAAAAATATGAAAGAAAGAAAGGAGGGAAGGAAGGAAGACATCCCAGTTTCTCTTTCAGTCTTACAATGTCATATACATACATATATGTGTGTATGTATATGTATGTGTGTATGTGTGTATGTATATGTGCATGTATGTTCTTAAGGTGTGTGTGTGTGTGGTTTATTACTGAGGCCAGAAGAGGGAGCGTCAGTTACAGGTGGTTGTGACGCCTCTACCAAACATGGGTTCAGCGAAGGGAACTCAGTCCTCTGGAAGAGCATCAAGGGCTCTTATCTGTTGAGTTCTCTCCAGGCCTGAGTTCTCTATTTGATTGACATGTTTGTTATATAACTCTTTAATTTTCTTTTTTGTGTCATGTGTATGCGACGTGCATGTGTCTACACTTGTTTGCACATGTGTGATCACACGGTGGGGGCAGCGTGCACATGTGTGGGAATGCTTGTGGAGGCCCAAGGTTGGTATTTTGAGACTCATTCTCCATCACTCCTCCATGATTCACTGATGCAGCGTGTCAGTCAAACCCAGAGCTTGGTTCTGTGGTTGGTCCTGTTCGCAGCTTGCTCTGGGGATGCGTTCCCTGCTTCTAAGGATGGGATTCCCGGCAGGCCGCCACACTCAGCCAGCGTTGGTGTGGGGTCTGGGGATTCACACTCTGCTCTTCATATTGTGTGTCAAGTATTTCAAGCCATCTTGAAAGCCACTCCCCAGCCGTTGCAGTACGCTACAATCTTTTACCCTCAATTTAGGGACAGAGAAAAAATATGTGGAGCTGGCTGTAGTGGGACACTTGGAAGAAGTTTTTGTTATTTTGGTTTCTTTAAAAACGCAAAATAGCTTTTGGATGAGGTTTGTGTTTCCACCCCAGGTGTGGTAGATGTTTATGAGTTGGATTTGGAATGCTTGATGCAGGTGGTTATAATTTGGTTAGGTGCAGTCGCTCTGGCATGTGTAGCTTGTTTTTGGGATTGTGTGCCGCATGGGTTGATGGGAACTTTTGACTCAGGGCATAAAAAATCTGAAGCCCCAAGAGTCAGGGTGGGCACAGTTTGGTGGCTCCTTGGTAGAGTTGTTGTTAGTGTGTTAATTCTTAAAAAAACAAAGGTTGGAGAAATTGAGTTTACAGACCATGAGCTGAGATGCTGTTCTAACTTACCATCAGCTAGTCCTCTTCAAGAGGACAGCCTAAAAAGAGGCTGTGAAGATTTCCACCTTTCTCTCATTCTGTATCAATGTACCGCTGCTTGTAAAAGCGGTAAAGATTTCTTTCTATCCTTCCGACTTAGTGTACCCTTCGTGTGGTGTAGAAAAGATGGACACTCTAATCTATTTCTCTAGCTCCAACCCGCCTGTCACCCACAGGCTGCTCCCTCAAGACTTTTAGTAAACTCTCCTTTCCTGAGCCCCAGAGGTGGTCATCTCTCTCAAAGTTTTCTGCCACAGATTAATTTTCTCAGTTCGAAAATATTATGCCAATGGGGAAATACAGTGTGCAGTCCACGCGAGGTTTCTCCTATTGTAATGTTTGGGGTTCATTCATGCTATGTATGTGTCTGTGGGTAGCGTGTATTTCTAAATCGTCCATTGGGTAAGAAAAATAGCTTGTTATTTAATTCTCCAACTGACAGGCAGTTGGGTGGTTTGGGGCCCATGTAAATGAACAGTGATCTTTCTAAGTCCTTCTGTGAAGCTTTTTCTCTTCTTTTATCTTGATTACATCTCTAGTAATGCAACGTGAGTCATATGTTAGCTTTTCACTGGAAACCGTCAGTCTTTTCCAGAGGTTGCCAGTTTACACATCCACCCGTGAAATATGAGGACATTTTACACATCCACCCGTGAAATATGAGGACATTTTACACATCCACCCGTGAAATATGAGGACACCTTACACGTCCACCTGTGAAATATGAGGACACCTTACACGGCCACCCATGAATCATGAGGGCTCAGCTCAGTTCTGTCCACACTAACATTTTTTTTTTCTTCAATCTTCAATTTTAAGCCTTTTTTCTAAGAGACACTGCTTAGTAAAGTTTGCTGAATTGAGTTTTTTCTTTTCTCTTTTTTTTTTTTTTTAGAATGTATTTTGTTTTTCTATTTCACATAAGTTTATTTTTAAAACATTTTACATATGCATACCAGAAGAATGCATCAAATCTCCTGGAACAGTTGTGAGCTGCCATGTGCATACTGGGAATCAAACCCGGGTCCTCTGGGAGAGCAGCCAGTGCTCTTAACGACTGAGCCGTCTCCAGTCAGTGCTCTTAATTGCTGAGCCATCTCTGCAGTCCTCCAATTACTTCTTATTTTTAGTATTTGAAATTTTTACTTAATAAGAAATTAAGATTTCTCTTATTTCCATGTCATATTTTTAAGCCGTGGTTATTTAACGTAGGCCTTAGCACTCTCGGAGGATGGTTTAAGAGAGGGATTGAGTGTCCTGATTACAAGGCGTTAGGTTAAACCGAAATTTAAGTCTTAAAATCCGATCGTCAGAGCTCAGCTCTTGTAATAGGAGATGTTAAACACAATGGGGGAATGGTGTGCCTCCTTGATTAAATCCCATTCTTCTTCCAAATAATTTGTTAAGAGTTCATTAAACTACAAAGAACCTAATTGTAGTATGGCTTTTAAATTAATGGACGAGCAGGCCATAACTGCTGTCTAGGCAGTTTTTGTTTTGTTTTTTGCCTCTGAACATGCAGGCTTCTGGCCCTAGGCATGAGGGCTTCTGGGAAGGCACATATCACAGTAAGGACCTTGAAACTGGATGCCACGCTGTGACGAATGCACTCCACATATTCAACCTTCCTCTGTATTTTAACTGTGCCCCCAACTCTAGAATCCAATGAGGAACTGGAATAATGTTGGTTGAATGTAATTGTCAATCCTTTGGTCTACTCAATTCTAAATTAGCTCTTGAACCTTTCTTTGATTTATTTATTTATTTCTTGAGGGGTTTTTTTTTTTTTTTGAGAGAGAGAGGGGGTGTGTCTCTACATAGTCCTGGTTGGCCTGGAACTCTTTATGTAGACCAGGCTGGCCTCGAATTCATAGAGATCCACCTGCCTCTGTATAGCCTTTTTGTTTAGTTTTGGGATACAGAGTTCCACTGTGTAGCCTAGATAGCCTCAAACTCACAGCAATCCTTCTGCCTCAATCTATTGAGTGCTGGGATTATAGGCATCCACCATCATACCTTGTGCTCCTTATTGTGTTTTTAAAGTGAATATGTGTGTGTGTGTTCACGTGTGTGTATGTACAGACTTCTTTCTGCATGCCTGTACATGTGTGTGTCCGTGTGTGTCTGTGTAATACACACATGAGTGTGTGGGGACACACATGGAGACCAGAGGAGGATGTCAGGTGTCCTGATCTGTCATTTTTCTGCATCTTCCCTGAAGACAGGATTTCTCGCTGAGCCTGGATCTGGGCAGACAGCGCAGGCCCCTTCGGTCCTCCTGCCTCCTCCCAGTGCTGGGGTTCTGGGTACCCACAGCTATGCCCAGCTTTTCAGGTGAATGCTGAGGACTTGGACCCACTCACATGTGCTTGTGAAGGATGTGCTCTACCCCTGAGCCATTCCTCCAGCCCCTTCTTTTAATATTTTTGTTTCTAGGCCAGTTGCTAAACAGAATGTCACTGTTTTAATTTAATTTAATTTCCAGTGATTGCAGTCAAGTTAGATACTTGGGACAAGAATCTGAGCCTGGCAGTACTAAGCAGGTATTGCAAGCAGCAGCAGGTTAGGTGTGGTTGGGATGTACACTTGCAGCAGTTTAAGAGATAAACATCAACAACTTCTGACATCTGACACATGGAGGAAGGCTGAGCTGAATACCTGGCTTTCCCACAAATGCCCCACTCTAGGTTAAATAAACAGAAATGCAGCCAGGTGTGTGGCTCATACCTGTCGTCTCCACGCTCAAGAAGTTGAGGTGGGAGGAGTGCTGTGAGATTGAGACCAGCCTGCGCTACACAGTGAGTCCCAGGCCAACCTAGCCTACAAAGTGAGATCATGTCTCGAAGGAAGGAAGGAAGGAAAAAGAGAGGTTGGTGAATCCTTAACAACAGTAACCAGGGGCATGGTGGGATGGTTCTGTGGTAAAGGCCTTTGCCATCAAGTCTGATGACTTTCGTTTGATTCCTGGAACTCATGAGATGTAAGGAGAGAACTGACTTCTGCAGGTTGTGCTCTGACCTCCATGTGTGCACCACAGTGTGCTTTTGGCCTTACATACAAGTACACACAGAGACAGACAAAATAAAGAAATGTAACAAAAATTTTTTAAAGGGATAAAGAAAAATTGCACCTACACACACACACACACTGGCAACCAGAAGGTGCTTTTCCTCGCCATTCCTAAAATCAAAAAAGACATGTTCTGAGCCCCCGAGTGCCAGCGACAGCAAACCCCCTGACTAGAGGCAGCTCTCTGCTGTGCTCCCGCAAGGCTCCCAACAGCTTCTGTCTTACACTCCCCTTTTAAATATTTGTACAGCCTTGGAAGCTAGAGACCATGTTCCCAACTAGGTGAGAGAATGTGTGTTTCCCAACAGAGAAGAGAGATACGGTCTGCCCCCAGGGCAAAGATAAGACACTTCTGCAGCAGCCTTTTAAAAAGAGTTGAGTTTGGGGATGGAGAGACGGCTCAGCTGCTAAAGGCTAGGCTGACACCAAAAAGGCAAGATTGGGGCTTTGCCAGACACGTGTATTTGTGGTTCTAGACCGTAAGAGGGAGGCTGAGGCGGGAGGGTCATTTCAGCGGGAAGTTGAGGCCAGACTGAGCAACACAAGGAGACCCTGTCTTGAAAGACATAAATACAATGAATGAAAAGATTAAGGGTTTCCCAGGCTCAATGCTTCTTGCCTGTAGCACCAACCACTGTGCCCAGCATACGTCTGGTCCTCAGGGGCAACTGGAATGGATGTGAAATGAAGTAAACACTCCCTGCCTGGCCGGTCCGTCCCGACTTGTCTCCTTGGTGGCTGACGAGACAGAAGTGATGAAGTAGCCACAATTGTCTGATGCTCAGGGTCACCTCAGTGCAGGCTCTGAATTTGCACACTCACTGTGGTAGGGACCTTGACCTGAGAAGTCAACGTAGAAACTCAGCGGAAGCCAGGAAAACCTTTGAGGAGTAAACGTGAACGTGTACATACTTCTGTAACCCATGGCAAGAGGGATTTCTATAGAGAACCCTACGAAAGACAGTTTCACAGTGGGGAAAAAAAAGATAAAACTGGGGCAATGGAGGACCGAGCAAATAACGCAAACGCCACTCAGCCCAGTGGCCTGAGTCTGCTCCCTGGAAACGACACAGTGGAAGGAAAGAACCCACTCCAGGGCTGTTTTCTAATATTCCCCATATGTTTGCACAAGTTCTGTAGCATATGCAAACAATCACACAAATCGAATAAAAATGACAAACAGAAGGAAAGATACTTCAGAGAGCGAGAAGTCCCAACTGGAAACATTTACACCCTGAGAGCCAGAGACAAGCGAAGAATGTGAGAAACTACAATTATTGGGCCCAAAATAACCAAATAAGAGATGCGAAGAAAAAAACACTCAACTGAGGAATAATGCAGAATCATCAGAAGCAAGGACAGGTAATCTAGGGCTGGGGATGTAGTCCAGTTGGTAGCATGTTTGTCTAGTCTGCACAAAGCGAGGATTGAGCGGTTGAACTGGATCCCCAGCCTGGGGTGGGACTGGGCACTGAGCATGGTTACGTATACCAGCAAGCCAAGCACTTAGAGTAGAGGCAGAAAGGCTGGAAGTTCAAAGTCACTCTTGTCCAGAAAGTGAATTCAAGGCCATCCTGGGAAGGAAGGAAGGAAGGAAGGAAGGAAGGAAGGAAGGAAGGAAGGAAGGGAGGGAGGGAGGGAGGGAGGAAGGAAGGAAGGGAGGAAGGAGAAGGAAGCAGATACAGTGGCTGGCACCTTGAGTTCATTCCATGGTACTACATCAAAGTGTCTAAATTATAGAAATTTTAGAAATTAGATCAGAAATACAACCCTGAAGAGGATATATTGAAAATGAGCTAAGAAGTTACCCATAATGTGTCACAAAACAATAAGTACCTTGTTACATAGACCAGCTGGTCTCGTAGCCTGGTCCTCCTGCCTCTGCCTCTCATTGATGGCATTACTGGTATGTGCCACCTACATGATTCCCTAAATCATATTTCAGCCCCACGCTCTAAACAACTGAGCTAAGCAACTGGCATTAAATCATATTTCAAATGAATAATGCACCCACATTTCTGGAGAGAAAGAGAATTACAGCAAAGAACATTTGACCTTCTGCCACCAGGTTAGACAAATATTGGCCTCTAGCTAGTTCACTGATTTCACACAAACACGGAGTAGCCGTTTTGAAAGTAATTTATTTACATTCTAAGAGCAATTGAATTTAGTAAATACACTTGAGTCACAGGAGCCAGACTTCTCACTGGCGGAGGAGGGAGTTACAGATGTGGAAAACGAAGAAGAAAAGACTTCTAGTTCAAGGAATCAAAGCTGAGACTTTCGGTATAAACTGTGCCTTTAAAAACATAGGTGATTTAGGTCGGAGAATCGGCTCATTACGAGTGCTTGCTGCTCTTCTTGAGGACCTAAATTCACTTCCCAGCCCCCATGTGGGGTGGCTCACAACTGCTTGTAATTCTAGCGGGGGTGAGGTGGAGGGTGGGCGGAGGTGCTGTCTAACACCGTTTTATGACCTCTGCAGTATCCAAGCACAAACGGCATCTACTCACACAAACACACTAACAAAGATAAAATCTCTAGAAGCTAAAAATAGATAGCTGGGCCAGAAGGATGGCTCGGCAAGTAAAGGCACTTCCTGCCTGAGATGGTGGCTTGAGTTTCGCCCCTTGAGCCACTTAGCAAGGGAGACCCAATTTCAGTTGCCCACTGGCCTCCACACTTGTATCTGTTGGAAGGAATCACACCTTTTGGTATTCAGGGGTAATGCATTGGTTAAAACAGGTAAGCAATTCTGCCAATCATAGCCCACCCCTTGAAAGGGGGTGGAGCTTTGCTGTGGCTTGAGGTCTGTCAGCACAGAGGGGAGGGGCCAAATTCCGGCCAAGTCTTTAGAATGAGAGCTGGGTGGCAAGTGCCTTCTGGACTATGACTGCCTGACTGTTCCAGGAGGGCACCACAGTACCAAGGCATGAGTATGCCTGTACATGTTACACAGGAGAGGTTGAAGGAGAGTTTTAATAGGAAGATGGTTAGAGGGCAGAAGAGATTGAAGGCTCAGCTCTTAGAGGGTACTTTGCTTCAGTTCGGACACCGGTATCAGGCAGCTCACACCTGCCTGTAACTCCAGCTCCAGGAGACACATCTGGCCTCTGTGGGTGCCACACTTGTGTGCACATATCCGTACATGTACTGATGCATACAAATTAAAAAATAAAATAAAATAAAATTCTTAAGAAAAGAAATGGATGATCAGATAGAAATGTCCATATATGTGAGTGACAGGACCCAGAAGAAGGTCTGTTCCAGTAGCAATTCCATAGCTAGAGCATAGATGTGACTTTTAACACCATCTCCCCTGAAAGGCTTCAGCTCCCTCCCTTCCCACCCTCCCTCCCTTCCTTCCTTTCCATAGATTTCCCGGAGAAGTGGCTGCTTCCAGGACTCAGGTAGAAGATGATGGAGGTGCTTCCAGATTAAGGAACTGCACACAGAATGGAGTGACACAGAAAGCACAAAGGCCAAAGAGGCTCACACTTTAGCGCCAGAATAAGGAAGGCAGTAAATCGTGACCCTTGGACTATCGTAATCCAAAACCGTATATACCGTAAAGAGACGGTGGAATGTGGGGAACTTTCTTTATCACAGAAGGGCAACTAACAAGGGCAGCAGGCAGCATGGGATGAAAACAATCACCATGGGCAGCCATCTTAACTGATCCAGGCAAGAGTCATCAGTGGTGCTGAAGCCACTGTGTGGAAGTCGGATGAGTGACAGGCGTTTATGTAACCTCGGAGTATCCCAAGACATCGGTTAGCAACGAAAGCAGAAGCAGGAACCGAACAGTAAGGAAATGTGACTGGCCACAGCTGAACCAACTCACCAGCAGGCACCGCGCAGGACTGGTGGACGCCACACCAGCATCACACCATGAGGAGCAGAGCTGTGAGAGACCTCGGCTGGTCCTGCAGGGCAGGGACCTGAGGATCCCCTCAGGGTGCCCGCCAGGCGCCTGTGCTGGCTGCTTAGTTTTCTGCCAACTTGACACAAGCTAGGGCCATGTGGGAAGGGGGAACCTCAACTGAAAAAAAAAAGAAAAAAGTTTCCATCAGACTGGCCGGTAGGCAAGTCTGTGGACACTTTCGGGGTTGACATTGATGTGAGAGGCCGGCTCACTGTGGACTAGCCCCTCCTGTGGGGGGTGGGGGGTGTTCAAGCTGACCAAGCCATGGGAGGAAGCCAGCAGGCAGCATTCTTCCATGGCCTCTGCCTCAGTCGTGGACTGTGATGTGGATGCGTAAGGCAAACGAAGTGCCTTCCTCCACAAGCTGCTTTTGGTCGGATGTCTTTATAAGAGTGATAGACAGCAAACCAGAACATTAAGCACAATGTGACAAGAGTACAAAGTCACGGGGTGGCGGGGAGTTGTCCTAGCCAAAAAGTGTGTGGGTCTTGGGTATACTCATGAAGTAACACCAGACAAGCCCAAAATGAAGGAGAGGGAGGGAGGGAGGGGAGCGGGTAGGGCTAAGGGTAGGATGTTCCTAACATGTAGAAGTTTTGGTCCCCAGCACTGAAAAGAAAAATAAGAAACAGGTGAAGATGGGGGAGGAATGAGGAGGAGGGGGAAGGGGAGGAGGGGGGAGAAGGAGGTAGAAGAGGAGGAGGGGGAGGAGGGGGGAGGAGGAGGGGGGAGGAGGAGGGGGAGGAGGGGGAAAGGTCACTGGACACGGTGTCACACAACTGATATCAGCACTCAAGGGGCTGAGGCAAGAGTAACATGAGTTTTGGATCAGTCCAGTGTGTGCAAAGGAGTTCCAGGCCAGCCTAAACTACTGAGACTGTGTCTTGCTAAATAAACAAAGTCACTATAACTAAAGAGAAAGATTGCATAATGGCTCAGAACACAGGAAATGGAGGCCACATGCCATACGGAACATGATCTGGGATTCTCTTTGCCGGTAAGGGAAACTCTACAATTGGTTAAATCCAAGTGATAGCTCTAGTCTAGCTCATAGTATTCTTCGTGACAATTATGTAAGAGAATAAATTTGTTTTTAGAAAAATTTAAGTCAAGTAGTTCAAATAGAGACATCATGCCTGCAGCTGATCCTCAATGGCTCAGAATAAAATGTGGGCGGTTGGTGCTGGGATGTGGCTCCATTGGTAGGGTGTTTGAGTAGCACACAGGAATGCCTGGGTTCCAGCTCCAGCGTTCCTTGGTAGACTGGGTGGCATCTGCCTGAAGTTCAAGGTCATCCTTAGCTCCGCAGTGAGCCCAGCCTTGGCTACATGAGACCCTGTCTCAAAAAAGAAAAATGTGCAAGGTCGGTGGACGTGGTAAGAAGCCAAGGTCTGGGGGTGGGAAGGGTCACATGGAAATTCTTCCTGTTATCTTCTAACTTTTCTGTAACTTTGAGGTTTTTGTCAAAAAAAAAAAAACCAATTATCTAGAGTTGCTGAGATGTCTCACTTACTGCTTGACCCTAAGAACCGGAGCTCCATCCTGGGGTCCATGCTGAGAGCAGAGAATCAACTCCTGAAAGCTGTCCTCTGACCATGCATGCCATGGCATTCACTTGCACGTGTGCGCATGTGTGCATCCCCCTAGCCCCCACCCCAAACACAAATAAATTAATTTAAAAAATCTAGCTGGCTGTATTATCTAGGGTTCTCTAGAGGAACAGAGCCATAACAGACATATGAATATATAACAGACAGAATATATGGAATGTAACAGATATACGACAGGATATATAACAGACAGCTGTAAAAGGGAGCCAATCACTTTAATGCACGCCTATAAATAACCATAGCACTTGGGAGGTAGGGCCAAGAGGATCGGAAGCTCAAGGTCATCCTTGGCTATAAAGCAAGTTTGAACCAGAGGCTAGCCTGAGCTACAGGAGACCTCTCAAAACATCAAAAATTGTAAAGGAGGATTATCGGCTTCACTTCCATGGTCAGGGACTGCACAGTCCACATGGGCCACATGAACCCAGGAGAGAGAACCGAGGAGCTACTCAATCCAGAAAGCTGGAAGCCTCACAACAAAAGGAACCTGGGAGTAGCCCTGGTCCAAAGCTGAGGGCCCTGAGAGCCTCTGGAGAGTCACTGACATTGTCTGCACTGGAAGGTGGAAGGAGCAAGATGGCGGGTGATGGCAGCAGAAGTAGACACGCAGGGAGAATGATGCTAGTGTGCTGCTTGGCCTTTCTTTTCTTGTCTACTTTTGATCCATCCGGGCCCCCCAGCCCACCAGACATTTAAAGGCACCTAAACGGCTCTGTTGTTAGCTGAATATATGTTCATGACAGTTTCCTGCTGCTCCTCCTGCTCCTGCTGCTGTTGCTCCTCCTCCTGCTCCTCCTGCTGCTCCTGCTCCTGCTGCTCCTCCTCCTCCTGCTTCTGCTGCTGCTCCTCCTCCTCTTGCTCTTCTTCGTTGTCTTTATTTCTGAGACAGTCTTATTCTGTATCCCCAGCTGGCCTGGACCTTGTTATGTAGACCAGGCTAGCATCAAACAGAGAGTCCTGAAATTAAAGGTGTATGCCACCTAGATTATATCTTCTTAATGAATTGATCCTGTTTCATTATAAAATCTCCCTTTGTCTCCCTTTGTCTCTATTTCATTTTAAAATCTTATTTCTAGGACAATAGAATAGCCATTTGAGGAGATTGTTGCCATAATGTATCTTTTCCAGCTTTTTACTTTTAGTCAATTTGTGTCCTTAAGTCTAAATTGTATCTCTTAGCCACTTTAGTGGCTCATAAACTACAATCCCGACACTCCAAAGACTGAGGCAGGAGGATCACAGCCATCTGGGGTCTACATAGTGAGTTCCAGGCCAGCCTGAGCTATAGTATAAGATCCTGTCTCAAGAAGAAGAAGGAGGAAGAGGAGGGGCGGGGAAGGGGAAGGGGGGGAGGAGGAGGAGGAGTTTTTAAATGATTGCCTTCACTGCTGAGATTTATTATGTAGCTTAGGCTGGCCTGAAATTCTTCTTCCTTTTTTTTTTTTTTTTGCTTCATCCTTCCCTCCCTCCCTCTCTTCCTTTCCTCCTCCCTTTTTTCTTTGTTGTTTTGTTTGTTTGTTTCAGACAGGGTCTCTCTACTTAGCCCTGGCTGTCCTGGAACTCACTATGTAGACCAGCTGGCCTCGAACTCACAGAGGTCCACTCAAGAGGTTCTGCTTGCTGAGTGCTGAGACTAAAGGTATGCTCTATCATACCTGGCTATTTAGTCTTTTGACACAATGTCTAATATAGTGCAGGCCAGCCTTAAACTTGCTAACAGCTGTGGATGACTTTGAACTCCTGCAATGCCCAGCTAAACTCAATAATCCTGCAGCAGCCTCCCAGTGCCACAGCGGTTTTTTGAATAAGTTAAAGAAAGGAAAGCATTTACGCCAGCAGTTCTCCACCTGGGACCATCTGCATATCAGATATTTACATTAGTATTCATAACAGTAGCAATAATAATAATTTTATGGTTGTGATCACGACTACCTGAGGGACTGTACTGAAACGCCGCAGCATTAGGAAGGGTAAGAAGCACGGCTTTATGCCATTGTTTATAGAGCCCTTCTCTGGGGCTTTCTTTCAAAGGTGAGTTGATTTCTTCTGTGCTTTCCAAGTTTTCTTGATTTGAAGTTGAGCGTTTTTACTCTGATGTGCCTGTTCATGGACCTCTTTGTGGTTTATCCTATTGAGAGTCCATTGAGTTTCTGGGATATGTAGATTGATACTTTTCAGTAAATACAGGAAGTAGGCAGCCATTATTTCCTGAAAATCTCGTCTCTTCGCTCCTATGCTATGTTTTTTAAAATTGGTATTGGGTTTGAACAGAAGTTGTCTCCTGGGTTTGAAGATGCTAAACAAGTGCTCAACCATTAAGACGTGTCTATGCCCAGCTTCCTCTCATCCCTCTGCTGCTTCCATTGAAGCAGAATAAGGGAGAGACCAACTGTCAGACACTGATCTGTCGCTTTATTTAGTGGTTTACTTAAAGCACTACTTGGCCTGTGTCTTTGCTAAGCACGCCTCACTTACTACCTGGAACAGAATGGCCTGGAGAAACAGCTGACACAATGGGCCATTTTAACAACCTGCTGCTTGCTGCATCCCTTCTGTAAAACCCTGCTGTGCTCAGTGGCACCCCAGGTTTCTCAGAGGCTCTGCTCCACAGTCTCCAGTTCCCTTCCTCCCTGCTCTTTGGGTTTCTTGTAACATGCACTAATCCTTTCATTTTCTAGTTCAGAAAACTTTGAACTCCCCCCCTTTTTTTTTCTTTTTAATCATTGAAGCAGGGTCTCACTATGTAGCTGTGCATGGCCTGGAACTCACCATGTAGACCAGGCTAGCAGTCTCAAGACCTCAAGAGATCCGCCTGCCTCTACCTCTCAAGTACTGAGATTTTTAGAGGCATGCACCACCATGCCTGGCTTGATCCACTTTCTGAACCACTTTTATTTAACCTACTAGTTTTATTCATGTCAGTGAATGTTTTTATTCCAAAACTACAACTTCATAACTTCCATATGGTCTTTCTTATACTCTCTATTTTATTTATTTTATGACAGTCTTCACTCGCTGGGACAGTGTCATGCACGTTTATAGTGGCTGCTTTGAAGTCTTTTTCCCCCTGGACTTCTGACAACTGTTTCTGACTGCCCACAGAGTATAGATCATTCCCTTCTGCTTCTTTCCAAGCCTTGAGGGTTTGTTGTTGTTGAAAATAGACATTTGAAAAGGATACCCTCACATGTCTGGGTAGATAGTCCTCACCTTTGGAGACTCATGTTCATTGCTTGTTTGTATAATGCCAGGCTGGGTTTTTTCTGTGACCTCTGTTCCAGCAAACCTTATTCCAATCTTGATTACTAATATTATAATTACTCATATCACACAGCACTCAGTAATATCTATATCTATAGGTACTATATATCTATATATCTATAGATCTATATGCACATATATGAGTGAGGAACTGAATACCAGGTAAACAGCTTCCAGAAGTGGGTAGAGAAGAATCTACGTGGAGAAGATGACAAACCAGACCAGTGCCCAGAGGCTGCCGTTGCTAGAAACCCCCAGTGGGGCTGTTGGAGTCAGATTTGAGAATCAAGCTGCAAGGTGAAAGGCTATTCCATGTTCTCACTGATGCAGCACACGGGTCAGGTCCAGATGAACAAGCAGGAAAGCAGCCAAGTAGATTGCGCCAACAGCGAAGGATTAGGCAGTCCTTGACACACGCTCACCAAGTATGAGACAACAGGTCGGTGTAGGGTCGCGCCAACATTGTAATAGGTGTCTGTCACTGCCTGGGGTCCAAGTGAGGAGTTAATGCCTTTCCTTGGTCTGGTGTGTCTGACAAGTTTTGGGGCCTGGATCTCCTGATATGTTATTAATATGCCATGTGCTCCTACAATCTCAATTCACCCAATAAATGTATAGGGTGGTTCCCTTTCTATTCCCAGGGATCAATCAGTATGTGATGGGCACGTGGTGCCTGACAGCAGGTGCAGTTTCTGGTCTACCCAGGAGCTGCAAGTCATCCTCAGAATGGAGTCTCCTAGGGCAATGCACAGCCAGGAAAGACATTAAAGACAGTCTGGGTGCCTTAGAGGAGGGCACAGCCTGATCTCAACACAAACTACCCTGTAGACAGGAGAAGTACAAACACTGATTCAAGGACTATTCCTTAAATGGGAGGTGGCACATGCCTGCAACCTCCTCCTCAGGAAAATAATTTACTTCTTCGAAGGAATATGAGCTTAGTTGAAATTATGGTCCCTAAGCCTTCTTTTTTCAGTTTATTTGTTTTGTTTTGTTTTCTGGAAGTGGGATCTTGAGTAACCCAGGCTAGCCTTGAACTCCTGACCCTCCTGCTTTTGCTTGCCAAGTGTTGGGATTATCTGCATTCACCTCAGCCGAGCTTCCAATACACGCAAATTTATGGGACTTACTGTTCTTTGAAACTGCTAAATCTTGTGAATTTCTTGTTATTAAGTACATTTTGACACTGTGGAAGGACACATGTTTATCTGTTTCTGGCACAGTGAAAATGTATGACACTTCCCAGAGCTGCCTCTCCCTATAATCTGCAAACAGATGGCCAGTAGTTTAACTTGCACCTTGTTGCTGTTGTTTTGAAACAAGGTCTCCTGTCACCAGGCTGGGCTCCAACTCATTATAAAGTGGAGGATGATCCTGAATCTCTGACCTTCTTAGCTTCAACTCCTGTGAGTTGTTTCTCTCCCTCTGTTCCCACGGAGTCCTGCTTCCCTTCCCGGCACATGGCTAGGCTATTGGCCACTTAGCCTAGCCCCCAGGAAGGAAAGCACAGATCTTGGGTCAACTCATCCAGGCGGGTCCCAGGTTGGGGGACTAAGAGTCTATGGAACACAAAGAGTTCCGGAAGAGTGTTGTCAATGGAACATCTCTCAAGTTTATTGCAAGGGTTGTGAGATTTTATGGGGTTCAGGCAAGGGAGAATCTTTTGGTACTCAAGGGTAAAGGCCATTGGTTAAGACAGGGATGCTGGGATAGGCATATTCCGGTGAACGGGGACTTATGTAAGCAATTCTGCCAATTGCAGCCCAGCCCACCTTTGAAAGTGGGCAGTTTTTTGCCGTGGCTTGTGGTCTGTCAGCACAGAGGGGAGGAACCAAACTTCTGCCAGCTTTTTGGGATGAGCTAGGTAGCAAGTGCCCTTGCCCCACAGCTTCTGTGTGACCATTTCCACGAGGGCACCACAAACTCCCAGGTGTTAGTATTACAGATGCTCTTGGGTGTCCCCTATTTACCATGAATATCTATAACAATCACAATAAATGGGTACATATACATGGAATAAGATATCTTTGCCTTTAACTAGAATGTCTTTAATCTCAGCACTTGGAGGTAGAGGGGAAGAAATAATGTACATTCTAGCTCAGCCTGGCCTACATAGCAAGTTCTAGGCCAGTCAGACCTTGTATCTGGAGAACCATCCCAATTCCATTTTTGTTCCTAGAAACCATTTTGAGTCTGTAGCTAAGCTAAGTTCCTTCGTCAGCATTAATACAATTGGATGCTTTTAACACAAACACCTCGGGGGGCAGACAACATTAGAATGACAATCAATCCAATCCCCTTAGGGGGAGTCAGTTGCTGATTAGGTTCTGATGTGAACTCAAATAATGCTTGCTTTAATTTGGCCACAACTTGGGTCCAGTGGTCTTTCTCCTTGAGTCTGTGGGATTAACAGTATCCTCCCCCTCACCCAGAAAACAACAACAACAAAAAACAACCAACAATGAAGGGGTGAAGGAGATAGTTTAAATCTGTAGTTTGACCCCAAAACTTACTCTCTGAAAAAAGTCAAGCATGGTGGGGGTTCACACTTGACAGCCAGATCCCTGGGGCTCCCCGCCGGCCTAGCTTACTTGTCTAGCTCCAGCTTAGCAACAGACCTTTTCTCAAAATATTACTTGTCTTAGTTTCTTTTCAATTGCTATGAAGAGATGCTATGACCAAAGCAACTTCTATAAGAAAGAATTTATTGAGGCTTACAGTTTCAGAGGGTGAGTTCATAACCATCATGGCAGGGAGCATGGCAGGAGGCAGGCAGGCACAGCGCTGGAGCAGTGGCTGAGAGCTTACCGCTGCAGAGAGAGCATGGTGTGGAGTTTTTAATCCTCAGAGCCCACCCCCCCAACTCCCCCACACCCCCTACACCCCTCCACGTGCCTCCAACAAGGCCACACCTTCTAGTCCTTCCCAAACAGTTCCACCAACTGGAACCAAGTATTCAAATATGTGAGCCTATGGGAGCTGTTCTCATTCAAACTACCACAATAGTGGATAGCGCCTGAGGAACAACAACAAAAAGATAATGTATCTAAAGAAGGGACTTTTTTTTAGATGAGGATTATAGAACTTACAAATGTTAAAAAAGAAAACATAGTTAGGCAGGTGTGATAGCTCACACACCCATAATCTCAGCATTCAGGAGGTAGAGACAGGCGGATCTCTGTGAGTTCAAAGCCAGCCTGATCCACAGGGTGAGGTCCAGGTTAGCCAGGGCTACATAGTGAGATCTGTCTTATATAAGCCAAAAGAAAATTAAGTAGAGATCAGATGCAACCGAGCTTTGTTATTCTCGGAGTCCAGGTTTCTGAGCTGGTCCACCGGCTCCAGCTCGGACGTGTTTATAAGTCAATCCTCGGAGTGCAGCATTTGTTTTTAAGGAACTCGGGGTGCTTTCCTGGGCCTCTGTGGCTCTGTGCTGAACAGGGAAGACTTGAGCCACCCAGACACTCGCTCTCCGTCTGGCTTCAGCTCCCATGCTGAAAACAAGTGCCCCTCCCACCTTCAGAGTGATGCTTGTCACGTTTTATGTTAGTGATTTCGTTGTTCCCCAAGCATAATTCTGAAACCCTCGCCACTATTCCTAGCTCAAGAAGACTGCACTGGGCTGGAGAGATGGCTCAGCAGGGAATGGTGTTTGCCACCGAAGCTGATGACCTGAGTTCAATCCCTGAGAGCCACATGGGGGGAAGAGAACCAATTCACACAATTCCCATAATTCCCACATCCTGAAGATGTCCTTCAACCTCCACACATGCAGTGTCACCTGCGTGCCTCTCCCTCAGTAAATACATAAATATTTTTAAATCAGTCTGTTGCTGTGATAGTCCATGCCTATAATCCTAACATTTGAGAGGATTAAGAAGGCCAGGAGTTCAAGGTCATTCTTGGCTACATAGCAAACCCAAGGCAACAGGGGCTGAGAGACCCTGTCTCAAACAAACTTGGAAAGAAAAAAGGAGGCCATGTCTTGTGTGAGAGAATGGGTTCATTCATCAGGCTTGCCCAGGCTTCGGTGACAGAGCTGTTGACCGTGACTTCTCCGTTGATGAATCAGTAAGACATGTTCATGAGTCACCTTCAAGCAGAAGTGTGTACAAAATAAGATTAGGGATTAATTACGGGTCAAAAACATGACCAAAGGCTTGCAGGAACCTAATGTCAAGTTTCCTCTCAGGGATCCAATATTTGCTAATCCGGTCTTAGTAGTGACTGTTTTATTTATTTTACAAGGAAGAGCTACCACACCTAGCTTTATGTGGTGTTGGGGACCCAGCCCAGGGCTTCAAACACATGAAAAATGCTCTACTGGCCATCGAGTTGCATCCCTGTCCCTTGTTTTATGAGGCGGCCTCGCTCTACCCATCTGGCATCACCGTGATCGTGGCGATCTTCCTGCTTCAGCTTCCCGGGCGCTGGGTTTCCGGCAACCACACCTGCGTTAGCGGATACTTTACAAATAGTGATTAGCTGTAATTTCTTTTGTTCTGCATCCACTACCACCCCCGTCCCCACGTGTGTGTGTGTCTGTGTGTGTTTCATAATGTGTCTGCCCATGTATGTGGAGAGGAGATCAACTGCGGGTCATCCTCCAGTTGTTGTCTAGCTTCTGTGCGGATGACGTCTCTCGCTGGCCTGGAGCCGGCTGGCCAACAAGCACCATGGATCTGCCAGTCTCTGCCTCCCCAGTTCTGGTTTTACACAGGTGCCCAGCTCCTTTTAAAAATAGTTCTAGGAAGCTGGGTGGGCGGCGGTGCACATGCCTTTAATCCCAACACTTGGGAGACAGAGGCATGTGGATCTCTGAGTTTGAGGCTAGCCTGGTCTACAGAGGGAATTCCAGGGTGGTCAGGGCTACACAGAGAAACCCTGTCTCAAAAAAACAAAACAAAACAAAAAGTTCTAGTAGTTAAGCACAGCCCCCATACCTTCAAGGTATTCCTTTACCAGCTGAGCTATCTGCCCTGTTCCTCCATTTGTTTTAAAGACGCTGGCTGACCTGGGATTTAGTATGTAGATGAGGCTAGCTTCAAATTTGCAGCAATCCTTCTACCTCTTCCTCTTGAGTACTGGGATTACAGGCATGCATCGCCACACCTGCCGTTCCTTTTCAGTTACTGTCCAGGGTTTATTCTCATTTGTTTGTTTGTTTTGAGACATAGTCTCACGTAACCCATGCATTTTGTGTAGTGTGTCTCCCAGGTGCTGGGAACTGGTGTGTGCCTGCATCGAGGGTTCCTGCCCTGCACATTCCCAACAGCCCTTGTTATTTTTGCCCCTTGGTGAGAGCCGCTGGAACAGATATCAGACATTATCTCATTGTCATGTTGATTCGTTTTCTTTATATTGAATTACCGCACTGTTGGGTTTTTAAATGAAATGTCTTTCCAAGATTCATGTTTTGAACATATCAGCTAGCAGCACCATTTGGGGTTCTGGACACTTGCGGAGGTGGAGCCTCATTAGAGGAAGTAGCCCCTGGAAGGGTCCTCATGGGTCCCTGTCCTTGGCCCTTCCTTTTGTCTCTTTTCTGCTTCCTCATTCCCTGATGTGACCTTCTCTCCTCCACCATGCCATTCGTACTGGGCAGGGATCTCTAGAGAACCAGAACTAGAGTATGGGGTCCAACAGCAGCCATGTGCACATCAGAGAGGCCGAGGAGCCAGTAGCTGCTCAGTCCATGAAGCAGGAGGCCTCGGTGTCCTCGCCTGCACTGAGGCTTGGAGGGTTCTTGAGGAGTCATGGTGGAAAGCCAAAGAAGCTGCAGTCTGCAGTCAGAGAAGGATGCATGCCCTCGCCAACAATGAGCGCAGGCAGGCAGATGAGCAGCAAGCTTTTTCTTGGGATCTCTTCATATGTCTGTCACCCGTCAGAAGGTGTTAACTGCTCTGTGGGTAACTTTCTGATAATCTTCAGATAATCCTTCCTGGAAATGCACTCACAGAGCGGCCTGCACTCAGGTTTGCTTCTTGGTAGATTCCAGGTCCTGTCAATCTGACAAGCAGGATTAGCCTTTACATCCTTAATTGGGTCGTGCTTCTGAAACTGGAAGCCAAAATTCGTATTTCCTCCTTCTCTCAGGCAGCTTAACAGATCGATGAGAAAAGTTGTTAATTCAGGTACTGTATCTTACGAATATGCAATCCGCCGGGTGTGGTGGTGGTACCTACAATCCTAGAACTTGGGAGGCTGAGAGGCGGGGGATTGCTGGGCTACAGAGTGAGCCCCTGTCTCAAACACAAGAACAACCAGCCAAATAGGTACAATTAAAGTAATAATCATCTTTATAATAGCTTAAAACTCATCCGGAAGCTGCAACATTTTCAGATGGACTGCATCCACAATGACACCAGTGCTGAGTTCAAGAATTCTGAGTTTCGTAAGCGGAAGGAGTCATCTCTCATGCTTGCTGCGCAGCACCCTTCTGAGAGGGGTAGAGTATTTCCTGGGGTGGTGGCTATACTGCTCCCGCTCCTCCCTTTTGTCAAAAATGACAAACTTGGCTGGTGGTATGGCAAGCGAAGGTACAGACAGCCACACCTCGCAAAGACCACCCCACCACGGTGCTCACCAACTTGAAGTAAAAGCATTAACCCTGCTTGGCTACCACAGTGGCCCCAGAGGCATTCTTACCCCCACCCAGCCTCATCCAGGTCACCTCCACACATCCACTTATTGATACTCTTAACCCTTATGTGTTCCTCTCAAAGATGCAAAACTGTCCCTAAACCTTTAACAATTCTCAGGGTATCTCGACACTCGCTCAGCAGTCAGGACTCATCAAAGCAGGTGCACCACCCCCTTATCACATAAATGAAGACCGCTTTCCTGGGACCCCACCCACTCCCGGGATCCCACCCACAGACACTACAACCCATGTCTTAGCTTCAGTTGAGCGTCTCACCACCCATAGCAAGACCCACGCACCTGCTGCCACCATAGCACTGCCACACGCCAGAAGAGAAAGTGAAGCTGTTCTGGGCTTCCCTCTCGGGATACTCCGCCTCAGGCTACTCAGCTTTGTGCATGCCTTGCATACCCAGAACCATGCAATCATTCCTCCTCCACTCGTCTTTCTGAAGCATTGACACTGAGAGGAGAACAAGAGGCAGGTGCTTTTCTCAAGCAAAGGACTTTCTGATAACGTGCCAGCCCCCAGGTGTTCATAAGCTTAAGAAGCTAGTTCATAAACCTGTGCACTATGTGGCTTCTTCCCTCCCAGGACTTGATACAGGTATGTCAGTGGGTAAAAGGATTTCCTGTCACTTAATACACTTCAGGAAGGAAGAATTTAAGAGCTGGAGAATGAGCTGTGTTTCTGACACTGAATGCTTCTCAGGGGCCTCGAGATGGGAAGATACAGGGCAGGTGTGCCACTGTGACTTTGGTTCCCCTTCAATTAGATGGTAACAGTTTTTGATGTTTCCCCAAAGATCAACTACAAGACAGACCATAATTTCCCCAGGGTTGGCCAGGGTCTGGACAGGCTGAAACCTTGTAGCTGTTTAAGTTTCTCTTAAGGCTGAAAAGGCTAGCTTCTGATACAAATCAGCCTCACTGTTGGGTTTCATGCAATCTTATCTGGGTGACAGGGCAAGTATTGTCCTGTTAATTATTTGTCACCTTGGGAAAGAGAGCAGGTTTCAGGATTCCCAAAGAACTACTGAGTAGGGAGAAACCGTGCTTCCATCACTTGTGGGCTGTCCCACCGTGTAGGGAGGATGGTATTCCCTACTGCAGCAGAGTGGTGGTCCACTGTTGGGTTCCGGAGACTTAAACACAGGCTTGCACAAGAAAGTCCGTTGCAGTGCTTGGGATGACTTCTGTCTGATCCAGTGCGAAGGACTCAGCCCATGTTTCTGGCATTGTGGAAGGTTGGTACACTGAGCTGTAACCTCGGGTCTGCTAAAAGGGAGTAGAGTATAAAAGGTAACAGTGGTGAGGAAAGAGCCAGGAGAGCAGCCAAGCCTGGAAGCTGAGAAGCAGTAGCCAGGCCGGATGAAGTTTAAGGCCTTCAGGTGGTGAAGACCAATGAAGCAGAGGCCACTAGATCAAGGTGGACACCTGTAAGCCCTGCTCTCGGGAGGCTGAAGCAAATGGGTCATGAGTTTTGAAGTTAGGCCGGAGTATATAGTGAGACACTGTCACAAAAACGCAGGGGTGGGGGGAAGAGGGAGAAGGAAGAAAAAACGAAAGGAGTGAGAGAGAGAGAGAGAAAACCAAAAGAAAGAGAAGAAGGGGAGGAAAGCAAGCAAGCTGACTGACTACCCCATTAGCAAGGGGCATCTTGGGGCTACCAAGACCTTGGCCCACACATATGTCCTTGTTCCTAAGGGCAGGGCATGAGGGAGTTCCCAGCCTTGATTGCTGGGACCACGTTTTTGCCTATTTATTTGATTTACAAAGTCACTTTCTCTAGTGTGAGTTTTCTGATATTCTTATTTCATCTTAAAATTTCCAGTTCTCCTTTGGATTTTGACTCTTTTGTTTCCAGATCTTGAAGGACATCGGACTGCAAGTTTGAAGTTTTTTGTTCTAATTCCTTCTGATTTCACTGCTCTAGGGAGAGGATGGGATGAACTTCAGTGAAGAGTCGTGAGGACTGGGCAGGGGCCATCTTTAGGAAGCCTCCTGCTCATGGAGTTGCTCCATCCAGAAGCCAGGGCTACACAGCACAGTGTAGCTCAGAGGTCTGGTTTGGCTTCAGCTGGCCTTAGAGCTGAGGGGCATCAGACGGTGAGGAGTGGGTTCTGCTCCTCTGGGTGGGTGAATGGCAGGATTGTGGGCCACCACCTGGGTGTGCAGAAGATGGAGTTCTGGCCTTAGGAAAGCAGGGATTTCTAAGAACTAAATAAGGGGAGAGGATGAAGGTTTTGTGGGATGCTAAGTTTATACAATTTGAGAAGTTCTACTTTCAGAAAACAACTTGCCCAAATACCTTAACTTTTAAATGCTGCAAAGCACAGGTTCTGGAAAATTTTTAATGCTCTTTTCAAGGCCTCAGCAGGAGATAAGGGGCCTTGCTTCTTCAAGCCAGTAGTTTGATAGTCATGTACTTAGTCTACACCTGGCTCAGGTTTCTCAGGCCAAGTTGGCTAAGTGTGTGCCTGTCATTGGATGGCCCCATCAACATGGAGATTAAGGGCTCAGCACCCCTGTATCCTGTGGCCAAGTCAAGCAGAAGATGAGGTGTGGGAGAGACATGAGCACACTAGTTTGATGTTTCATTTAGTCATTGAATATTTCCTGTGCCTCAGAAAGTTCATTGCCTAGAAGCAGTAACCAACCCCAACACTATGTAGCTGAAATTCTAGTCACTAGACAGTCACTCTCCTTCTTAAGACAAGTGCACTGAGAATTCCTGGCCCCAGTACACATGAAGGATTGAGCTTGGAAGATGGGAATGCGCGCTGGCCTTGAAGCTCTGGGAGCAGCAGGGCATCATCTGGCCCTGTTTGCTTTGGCCTGTGTTCCAAGAAATTCCTCTATCCTGGGAAAGCAGGGGTCAAAAAAGGAGGGACACTGATAAGTATCCTTGAAGAAGAAGGCCATCAAGAAAACCTGAAGTATCATCCATTTCTCTGGGATATGAAGGAATGGTGACCTTCTGATTTAGCCCTGGGAAGTGTGTCCAAGTTCCTTCAGTGTGTGGGAGGTGGTGAGTTCTAATCCTGAGCCTGTTGTAAGAGGATAAAGTGTAAGAAGTGATAGTTGTGGGGAAAGAGCCTGGGAGAACAGCCAAGCCTAGAATCTAAGGAGAAGAGGTAGCCAGGCCAGATGTAAGTTAAGGCCATGGGAAGCAGTGGCCTCTACATAATGAACAATGGATAGATTATCCCACTAGCAAAGGTAATTTAGAAACCTCTGAGCCCCAGGTGCTGCAGGGACTCTTCTCCCAATGGGCAAGGCGGGGTGAGAAGTGCTGGTTGGTAATGATGAACCTGAGGGAAACACAGACCTTTTCTGGCAGCAGTCCACACTCTTAGGGCAGTGGGTGGTTTTTAATGAGTCCACATGTTGAGGTTCCCTGACAATCAATATCTGAACTTGTGGGCAGGATTTTACTTATAGCTGTGCACAGGTGGGGCCTGCCAGTAATGCCAGCACTTGGGAGCCACAGGTGGGAGGATTTCGAATACAGTTATGCCTGGCAACATAGTCAGTTCAAGTTAGCATGAGTTACATGAGACCTTACATCTTAGTCAGTGTTCTATTGCTGTGAAGAGACAACATGAAAACGGGAACTCTTATAAAATATTTAATTGGGGCTTGCTTACAATTTCAGAGGGTTAGTCTATTGCAAGCTGCAAGCATGGAAGCATGCAGACAGACATGGTGCTAGTTAAGTAGCTGAGGATTCTACATGCACATCTGCAGGCATCGGGGAGAGAGACACTGTCTTTAGCTTTTGAAACTCCAAAGCCCACCCCCAGTGACACTCTTTCTCCAACAAGGCCACACCTACTAACCCTCTTAAGTAGCACCACTCCCAAGCATTCAAATATATATATGAGCCTATGAGGGCCGTTCTTACTCAAACCACCACGCTCTAGTCCCTGGGCCCCATAGGCTTGTAGCCACAGCATAGTCTATTGCACTCTCAATAGTGTTTAAGAACAAAGTTGAAAGACTCTTCTGAGACTCAGAGTACTTCTGAGTACTCTCTTAACTGTAACCTCCTATAAAATCAAAACCAAGAAGCAGATCACGTAGTCCCAACCCACAACGGCACAGAATGTGTATTTCCATTCCGAAAGGGAGCATACTGAGGACATACTGGACCAAAGCAAGACTGAAAACCAGCTAATCAAACTCCAGACTCTACATTTTACATCTCCGTGGCTGATAACAAAAGCACTCTTCAGAGCTCCAATTCCTTTCAGCTTTGTTGACTGGAACATACTTCTCTTTCTTGGGCTGGTTCTACAGCTGCCTGCTGATTTCCTCAGCAGGTATCCCATGGCTCTGGCAGCTCCAACATCTTGGAGTCTCCAAGACAATCCAGGTTTCACCTTCACAGCTCCACACAGTGGCCTCTCTGGGCCTCCATGCAGGGACATCCCTGGCACATGCCTGGCCTCAGCAGCTTTTCTTAGTCGCAGAGGGAGATCCCACGACCCCTTTTATGTATCCTTGACTTTAAAGCCAGAACCATGTGGACAAAGCTGCCAAGTTCTTCTGTTGTGGTATGTTTAGTTGTGGATAATATTTTAGTTAGGGTTAGGGTTAGGGTTAGGGTTAGGGTTAGGGTTTAGGGTTAGGGTTAGGGTTAGGGTTAGAACTGACTCCCGCGGCTGTCCTTCGACTTCCACTTGCTACCATGTTCCCGGCTGTTTTTTGAGCTGATCGCACTCTTGCTCTTTTCTTTCTGCCCTATTAAGTCGTATTCAGGCCCTGCTGGTTTCCTGTGCTGGACATGATGGAGTCCTTCCTACTTCCCTTTGGTGATCAATTTCTCCCATAATTTGGGATTCTAAATGCCCCTTGTACTAGACATCCATTTCTTCTCTTTATTTGGGAAATTCTCTGCTCTGATTTCATTAAACAGATCATGCTTTTTAGAGTTTATTTGTCCCTTCTTCTATCCCTTGGATGCTGAGCTTTGGACTCTTCATCACATCCCAGACTTCTTGGGTGCTGGGTTCATGCGTGTTCACTTCTTCCCTTACTGGTATCTGCATACAGTATTTCAGGAACTCTCCCTCTCGCTTTTATTCTTTCCACTAGCTGGTCAAGTACAGTGGTGAAACTTCCCACTGCGTTTTTTATTTGCTTCACTGAGTGTTTTCACTCCCAACATTTCTATTTGTCATTGTTTTTCAGAGTATCAATTTTTTTGCTAAACTCTTCCTCCATGTGGTCATCCAGATGGCTGATCTTTTCTTTTAAAATGCAACCTTTTCTTTCTGGGCCTTGAATTTATTAGCTCATCTGATTTTTTTGGATCCTCTTTCATGTCGTTCATCATATTTTACCAATAAACTTGACATCTTCACCTCACACTTTACCTATTTCACTATCTTTGACGAAGTTCAGTCAGTGAGAAGTTCCGGTCTTCTGAAGGAGTCCAGGCTGCTTTATCGCGGTGCTTGTGTTCCGCGCTGCAATCTGGCTAGCTCCTCCAGCTTTTTCTGGGGATCTTCTGAAGCAGTCAGTTCTAAGGCTCAATCCCCAGGGTGACCCAATGAAGGGAAAGCAAGGTGCTGGTGGGCGTGGCTGCCTTGGGGAGCTACTGTGGGGGCACTGGGTCAGCCTCTGCACTGCCCTTCCTGTCCACTCTTTGAGGTTTCCTTTCATTTCCTCTGTAGGTTTCTGAAGCTCTTTCGCTCTTTGGAGTAATGTCTATCTCTTCTTATTCACTGTCACGCATCCGGGTGCTGCTTCCAGCCCCTCCGCCTTACCTGGAAGTCTACACTTAGCACTTTTTGAAATGAGGACTTCCCAGGTCTTAGACCTTGAAGTTTCATTGGCATTTTTAAACCATCTTCGTCTTCCAAAAAAATGGAAATGGATCTGGCTTCGTTGCAACATGTGGTTACCAGCATGCCAAATAGCAGAATTTTGGGGATGTGGAAAGAAAAAATTGTGGTGGAAGACACTTCTACTCTGTCTTAGGCATATCTGGTCCCTCGGTCCTAGTCTGACGAATCGGAACAGGTCGGTGAGGTGACCGTTACCTTTCGTGAGCTTATGTAACAGCCAGGTATCGACAGTTCCAAAGCAGCAGTTGTCTTCTTCAGCTGCCTTTTGCACCTCGAAAACAGAAGAACATCTAGTCAACTCAAACTGACCACAGCATCGAGCACATGAAAAAATACAGATCGGTAGATACACTGTAATCTCAATTATGAAAAATACACCTAGAAAGATAATCTCTAGAGTGTATTCCAAAAGATTTTAATTATCAGTGAACGGGATTTAAGGGGAGTATCTCCTATCATCTATGTGGTTCACTGAAAAATTTTAGTCTTACATCAACACGTTTAAAAAAAAAAAAAAAGCAAAGTATGCATATTTTTTAGTTAAAATACACAAATACACTAGAACAGCCAGAGGACCACGACATCTGCTGCAAAAGAGTCTCTTCTGTATACAACAAGGAAGCAGCAGCCATGAAACTGCAACACTATGGTTACCTAAAGAAGATCTGCACGGCAGTACCATTATATGCCAACACGGATGGGGGAAATCTCACAAGGCACCACGCCTAAACGGAGAGCTACAGGTGCTAGCTGTTGAGAAAGAATCAGTCTCCTCTAGGAATGAGCCCCCGATAGGTTATCCAATCCTAAGTGGTCAGACACACATATATATGTGGAGCAACACTATAAATGAATTTAGCATGTTGTGTATTTATACATGCACATGGATGTAGGTACATGCTGTATATTTATACATACATACGTATGTATGTATGAACGCATATGTTAACAATAGTTAAAGAGGTCATGAACGTGAGAGGGAGTGGAGGAGACATGAGAGGAGTCAGAAGGTTGAGAGGGAGGGTGAAATGAGGTAAATGTAGTACCCGTGACTGACATTCTAAAAAAAAAAAAAAAAAAACAATTTTTTTTTAAACTTAAAAAGGGGAGGAAGGTGGAGAAAGGTGGAGAATGGCTCAGGGGTTAAGAGAAATTCCTGTTTCTCCAGGGAACCCAAGTTCTGTTCCCAGTACTCAAATCAGTGTCTCACAACCACCTGTAGCTCCAGCGCTAGGGGATCCATTGTGCTTTTCTGGCCTCCACAGGCACCCACGCATGGCTGGCACTCACATGCACAGGCACACACTGGCATGCGCACACATGCGCATACACACACACACACACTCTCTCTCTCTCTCTCTCCTTCAGCCATGGAGGCAATGGAAAAGTTCCTGATACAAAAGGCTTCCATACACCAACTCACAAGGATTAGGGTATATGGAGCTTCGGGTACCGAATGCGGTCTCAGGAAAGCAACAGCTGGAAGACTAATCCTGTTGCTTTGTGCTCTAGGTATCACTTCACTAAGAGGGTTTTTTTATGAGGCCATTCATCTCCTCCCCTTTCCTGATGAAACGTGTAAGTTCCAGGTAACATGAAGAGCTTTCCAGATGACCTGTATATGAATGCTGGATCGTTGCCGGATCGTAGGTGCAAAGTCCAAACCTGGGTATTATATATTTGATCAAAATGTTAATTACTATGTGTTTTGTTTTGTGGCTAAGGATTAACCATGATGCCTCAGACAGGCTAATCAAGTGCTCTGGCACTAAATTACATCGTGTCCCCTGACCCCTCTTTTCTATGGGGCTGGTGATTGAACCCAGAGCTTGGTCAGGCTAGGCAAATATCTAATCATCTGAGTTACAGCTCTACTTTTAAAGATCTATTTTTATTTTATGAGAATGAGTGCTGATTTGCCTGAATGTGTGTATGTGCACCACTTTCTTAGGAACTGGAACTACAGACAGTTGTGAGCCATGGAATGGGTGCTGGAAACTGAACCCAGGTCTTCTGCAAGAGCAGGAAGTGCATTTAATCATTGAGCCATCTCTCCAGTTCCCTCACTTTTTTTTTTTAATGGCTAAAAATTCAAATGATGCTTGGGAAAATGGCAGTATCATAGCTAATGAGGCTTATCCAGAGCACAAAATTATTGTTAACTGAAAACTTTACCCAAATACCCTAACAGTTACAGTTGATGTGATGGTTTTAATTGTCCACTTGACACAATCTAGAATCATCTGGGAAGAGAGTGTCAATGAAAGACTCTTGATTATGTTGATTGATGTAAGAAGATTCAGCCTAAAGGAGGGTTCCATTCCCTGGGTTTGGGTGGAAGCTGGCTTCGAACCCCGTATCCTCCCTAGAGATGACAACGGAAGGCGTTTGGCTGCTCTTGCCTCAGCCTGGCAGCTTCATGGGAGCAAAAGAAATGTGGTTCATGCTTTTTCCACCCTGTCGATGGCAACATAGGGAGACTTGAGCCCCGCATGCACATGAGGCTACTCCCAGTATCCTTGCCTCAACCAATGGGTCCCATTCTTGGGGTCAATGACTCTTCCCCTGCCCACCCTATAAAAGGCACCCCCAAACCTACATTAAAGTTGAGCCCGCCCTACAATGTGCATACTCGTGTACACTTTGGCCCCGCCAAAGACAGGATGGGAATGCAGTAAGAACCGCTGCTCCTCCAGGCGGGCGGGAGAGCTGCGGAGCTGAGGCTGGCACTCTGCGCGTGGATAAGGATTACTTTTACAACAAAACCCTGTCTCAAAAAACCAAAGGACCAAATCAAAGCAAGGGAGAAAGTGCATCCTTTGCTCTGTACCTGATTATGGATGCAATGTGACCAGCTTTCTCCAGCCCCTGCCACTGGGATTTCCCTGCTGTAACCCTGGAACTGTGAGCTGGTGTAAACTCTTTCTGCCCTAAGTTGTGTTTTAGCACAGCAACTGGACATAAACTCAGACCAGGTGTCTTGATTATTTCTGACAGTCTCTATGAAGATTCAACAACGTTGTTTTAAAAATCAGTGACGAATTTGCGTCATGATATTGAAAAAGAAAATCAGATATTTTATGACAAAAACTATATAAAATTCGAGTTTTAGAATCTGTAAGTAAAGTCTGAATAGAATCCAGCTATGTATATTTGCTCATGTACAACAGCAGAGCAGCTGTGACACAGACTGTATGGTCCTCAATACCTAAAATATTATTCTCTAGTCATTCAACAAAGTACCATCACCAGGCCAAAAGCACATCGAAGGGAAAAAGGTGACAAAATCCCTTTAAACCAGATTAATACAAAAGTTGAAATTCTGGATATTATTAGTAGACTAAAACATAATTTCCTGAAACGTGGTTTTCCTCAAATCGTCTGTCTTCACCGCCCAACCTGTCCCTCCACCTCACCTCACTCATTCCGCGGGAGCCTATGGGCATCCCCGACGTGGCCATTATTGCAGTTGCTGCTTCTCTACCGGACCTCCACATGGCCACGGGCATTCACACAATTTATCATTTATATTTATTGTGTGTGGCATATGTATGTGTTTGTATACATGCAGCCAGTCACCTACACGTGTGTACAGAGGCTAGAAGTCGGCAGTGAGTGTCCTTCTCCATCGCTCTCCACTTTATTTCTTGAGACAGTTTATTAACTGAGCCTGGAGCTCACCAGTTTGACGAGACCGGCTGGCCAGAGAGCTTGGCCTGTCTCTGCTGCCTACCCTGGTGCTGAAACAGCAGCCGTGTGTCACCGTGCCTAACTTTTATGTGGGTGCTGGGGATCTGAACTCAGATCCTTCCTCTTGTGCAGTAAGCACTTCACCAACTAAGCCATCTTCATTTATATTTAAAGCCCTTACATTTGGGTGAGGTTTTTTTGTTTTGTTTTCGGCAGAGAGCAGAAATTTAAAAAAAAAAAAATTCTTCAATAGATGAAATAAAAGTAACAGCAAATGGAAATTAAAGAATTATACTTTGCTAGGAGAAAGGGTCCGTGAAATGCAAATGACGCACATTCTAAAAGAAGTGTCATTTTGGAAGTTATCTGTGATGACGAGAGCTTTTGAAATGCCATCTTACTAGATCTCCCCAATTGATTCCAAACTTCAGGGCTCGTGTAAGCCTCCGGCATCAACTTCCCAAGAATATTTGGAAGACACAGTCGAGAGTTTGCCACTTAAACGTGAAGTATTTTACAGTAATATCTTATTTAGAAATCTTAGGTTTAATTTTTTAATCCTAAAATTTATTCAACATAGAACTTTAAAACAAAATGGAATGCTTCATGAATTTGCATGTCAAATCTTTGCAGAGGGCACGCTAATCTTCTCGGGATGGTTACTGTTTTAATAAGTGTGCTGCCAACGTGAGCACAATATATAACCTTTCTCATGTGCCAAAGATGACTTAAATCAACAGGGATTTAGAAAAATTATCTGGGCACAGTGGTGTACACCTATAACCCAGCATTTTGGAGGTGGAGGCAGAAGGATCAGGTGTTCAATTCTTCATTGATCCATCAGGATTGACGTCACAGGACAATTAGCTGCCCTGAACACTAGAAATACAAATACAAAGAACAGTTTATGAGAAGCCAGGCACTGCGGCAAGAGCCCAGGAGGAACGATTACCTGCGGCTGATTACCTGCCGCAGCCTGGACCCAGACCTGGGGCCATATGGAGCAAATCGGTGTTGTGTAGGGTAAGACTATAAAAAGAGAGAGGCAAACAAACAAACCATAGTAAACATGGAGGTCACGTTCAAGCTTCAAGTTACAGTGCCTAAACCCAATTTGGGGAAATCTGTGGAAAGTAAATAGGCTAACAGGATAATATGAACAAGAAAATAATATTCCTCTAAGCTGACAAATTACCCTCCATACATTTTCACGAAAAGCATATATCCATCTAACTTGGATAATTTTACAAAAGCCAAGGAACTTCTACAGGCCCTGATTTTACAGGGCAAAGTGGAGGTGGGTGGAGCAGGCATCGCCCCTCCCCACTGACCCAGTCAGGAGGCATGAGGCTGGCGGGCTACTTGCACTTTTTTGTCACATGCCTGGAAAAGCCTCTGGCCTGTGTGCAGCAGTGGGAACTAAAACGCACCTTTGAGGTCTCCAGATTCTCCAAATCAGAAACTGCTAGATGTTGTGATGTAAAGCAACACTAAACTTTTTTTTCTTTCTCGGTGTCGGCAAAAGCCCTTTCGTGTCGTACATCACATGGACATCTATTCATTCCTGTGTATTATACATGCAAGCTTTACAGGCTTTTCTGGGCAGAGAAGTCATGAGGAACCTCGTTTACTTTTGGCTGAATTTCTCTATTTGGCTTTTCTTTCTTTAGTTTTTCAAGGCAGGGTTTCTCTGTTACAACTCTGGCTGTTCTGGAACTCACTCTGTAGACCAGTCTGCCTCTGCCTCCCAAGTGCTGGGATTAAAGGCATGCCACCACCGCCCGGTCTTTTGAATGAATTAAAATGCCTTTCCATGGGGCTGGAAAGATGGCTCCGTGGTTAAGAGCACGTGTTGCTCTTGCAAAAGATCTGGGTTCGGTTCCTATCACCTACACGGGAGGTCACAACCATCTAACGTCCTCTGCAGGCTCTGGAGCCATACGTAAATGCAGGCAAATCACATAAATCGAAAATTTAAAAAACTTAAAGACTTTTTTTTTCCACGTCACTTGATGCTTCCTAACAGAAAATTCGTAAAGAGTAATCCGGGTTACAAGGGAACTTAAAAGTTTCAAAGAAACGCTCGCTGAACCGCGACATCCGGAACACAACGCCACCCTCGCCAACTTCCCACGCGGCCCTCGGCGCGCGGCCCTGACGTCACGGGGCTAGGGGGCGGGGCCTCCGGAGGGTCTACGCGAGCGGGGCGGGGTCTCATGAAGGGGAGGGACCCAATCTCTCTGAGGGGCGGGGCGGTGGTCTCGCGGCGGGGAGGGGCGGGGCGCGGCGGGGGCGGTGTCCTGGCCGGGCGCGCTCCTCCCGGGGTCTGGCGTTTATAGCTCGGCTCCGCCCGGCCCGTGCGGGGCTGCGGTGCGCCGGGTCGCGATGTCCGGGCTGCAGGCGGGAGCAGAGCAGCGGCGTGCGGAGACGAGCGCGCGGGCCTCTCCGCCCTCTCGCTTTGTGCTGGGGCTGGACGTGGGCAGCTCGGTGATCCGCTGCCACGTCTATGACCGGACGGCGCGGGTGCGAGGCTCCAGCGTGCAGAAGGTGACTGGGCGCGGCGGGTGGTCTGGGACTCGGGCTGCACCCTCGTCCTTCCTGCAGCTCTGGGGGCCCGGGCGGCGTCGGCCGGTGTCTGTCGTTCGCTTCCTGTCCCGCGGGACTCACCGCTCTGGCTTCTCCACCTGGGTGGAACCGAGGCGACTCGCGGGGCAGCGCGGGCTGGCTGCGAGTAAGAGCTCAGAAGGTGGTTTGTGATTTGCTTGATTTTTTTTGCACTTCCTAATCGCCCTTCCAACTCTTAGCACATTTTAGTTCTTTAGATTTTGATGGAATGTAAACGTACGTTTTTTTGGTTGTGTCATTTAAAAACAGTTCGTTACATTTGTTTATTATTTGTGCATCCGTGCGTGCTCACGTGCTGTGGTGCACATTTGAGAGTCAGAGGACAATTTTCTTGGGCATTGGTTCTCTCCTTCCACCATGTTGGACCCTGGGATTGCACTCAGGTTGGCGGACTTGACAGAAGTACTTTTCCGGCCGAACTGTCCTAACTGGTCCTCGGTTGTCATCTTCGTGTTCCTGAAAGTGCTAGGTCCTCACATTAGCATCTGACTTCCTTGGATATTGGAGATACTGAACAAGTTTTGAAAGGTGAGTTATCCTTACTTCTTTCCATCTTTGAGAATTCTTAAATTTTTTTTTTTTTTTTTTTGGCTTAAGCTTGCTAACAGCCAACACTCGTTTTAATGAAGCGCTGATTTCTATACACTAGCCAATTCAGTTGATTGGGTATAGTGTTATTATCTATTCCTTTCAATACCTGTGTTTCCTGATGTTTAAGATATTAGTGAAGGTGAGAGCCATCTAACCCCTTCCCTAGAGCACTAGGCTCCCTCCCTTTTTTCAGTGTGCTACCCTGCTTCTCACTCTCTGGGTGTTTTCATCTCAGCAGTTTCTCAGGAACCCATCGGCTAGTGTGAGAGTAAGAAGTGGCCGCCTTGAGCACCACTTTTGAGAAAATAGACTTTTCATTCGGGGTTGTGTCCTAGGAGGTGACTAGGGACTGCAGCAGCTAGGTCTCTGGCTGGCTCTGTAGGAGCACTGCCCACCGAGTCAATCATCCCTGTTCCAACCTGAAAGGTAGACACTGAGTTCTTGTCTTATTGCAAGTCTTTATCGCAATCACAATGATACTTTTTAGTTTTTCTTATAATTCTAGACACAAAGTAATTTGCTTTAGCAGTGCATTTTTTTTAAAAAAAAATCTTTTTATTTAAGGAGTATTTGGATCAAAAAGGGGATGGCTCATCAGGTAAAGACGATTGCCTTTTGCCCCTAAGCTTGACAACCTGAATTGGATCCCTGGGATGGACACGGAGAAAGGAGAGAACTGGCTCCTGCAAGTTGTCTTCTGACCTTGGCACTGTATACCGTGGCACAAGTGTGCCTCCCCTCAGAAAAATAAATATAAATTTTAAGAAAAATTTAAAAGTTGTTAGACAATATAACTGCATAGTTGTTGCATAATTTGAGGGAAAAATTCTTTTTTAAGAAGTAAGTAGCAGAGTGTGGGTGGGTGCATGCCTTTAGGGAGGCAGAGGCAGGGAGATCGCTGAGTTCAAGGCCACCCTGGTCTACAGAGCAAGTTCCAGGACAGCCAGGGCTGTGTAGTGAACTGTAGAGAAAAAGCCTGGGAAATTATGTGAGTAAATGAAAATATGAAGGAGCACTAAGTCTTAGATGTGATAGTTGATGGCCCTACTTAAAAATATGTTCTGGGGTCTAGAGAGACAGCTCAGCAGTTAAAAGCACTGGCTGCTTTTCCAGAGGACTTGGGTTCAATTCCTAGCACCTACATGACAGCTCACAACTTTCTGCAACTCCAGGTCCAGGGGATCCGACACCCTCATATAGACATGCAGAACACCAATGTACCTAAAATAAAAATAAGTAAGTAATTTTTAAAAAGTATAGTTCTGGGACAGATAACTAAATATATAAATAAATAGGTTGTAGTGGATTTTGTTTGTGTTTGTGCATTGTGTTTTTAGGGTCTTGCTATGTATCCAGGGCTGGTCTGGAACTTATTCTGTAGCCTAGGCTAGGTTGGAAGTAGGACTCTCCCCACCCCATTCACTCCTGCTGAGATGCCACCAGACCTTGCTTGTGTGGTAGTTTTAAAGAGTAATTTTAAGCCTGTTGTCTCTAGTGATAAAACACAGGATTTTCTTTTGCCGTTTTTCTAGAAACTTAGTTGTATATCAAATACTTAGTCCAAGAGTACATGCCTAGCATGTGTAAGGCCCTGGGCTTTCTTCCCTAACCAATACACAAGCAAACAAGCAAGCAAACAAACAAATAAATAAAAGGTAACATCTGGAGCTCTACTGCAGAGTGCTGCATTCATTCAGAATGAGGTCTCGCTGGTCTAACTGCTGTTTAGCACCTGTCTTATTACTTCAAGGGTACAGAATAAATGATATATATACAAGCTGGCACACCTTTACTCCTAGTGCTTGGGAGGCAGAGGCAGGTGGATCTCTGTGAGTTCAGGCCAGCCTGGTCTTCCTAGCAAGTTCCAGACTAACCAGGGCTACACAGTGAGACCCTATCTCAAAACAAAATAAAAATAGAATAAATGATATGCAGTTAATTAAAATGCGAGGAATTCAGTTTACTTCATTGGTTCTGTGACCTAGCCATATAATTTGTGTCTGTCTTCTCAATGGAAGTCACACCTCTCCTAATATAATGGAAGGATTATTCACAAAATACTGGTGTAGGAGGATTTGAGTCATATAGCTAAACAAGTCATATGAAAAAGAAATAAAAAGCTCAAAGAGATCATCCTTTGGACACATGAACGAGACAGGCTTCCATGATCTTGAGGTTAAAATTGAAATTCAAACATGAACCTTTGTATTCATTTTATATAAGGCTTCTCAGGAGACTTGAGTTATATTTTCTTTTCATTTTTTTATGGTGATGCTTGGAACCCCACCCTTCGCCATCCCAAGATCTTGCTGCATGTTACATCTTCAACCCCAGAATTATATTTTTTAAAAAGTCTTTCTTGAGGCCATTGAGATGACTCAGCGCGGAAGGGCACTTGCTGCCAAGCCTGATGACCTGAGATCCTGGGACCCATGTGTTAGAAGGAGAGAAATGACTTGTCCAAGTTAACCTCTGACCTTCTTACATGCACGGTGGCATGAGCATTTATATACACATACACAAAATACTAAAAAGGTCTTTCTAGTGGACTCTTAGATGGTATGGTCCATATCTGAAGCCCTCACATGTGTATTTGACACTTTGCTTTGGGAATTGGAGAAAATTTATCATGCTTCTCCCGAGTGGGACATTATGCTTCTGTGAAAACCCATAAAATGTGATGGTTGGAAGAGCAGGATGGAAAGTCCCAGCGCAGGGGCCCCCAGGCACTAGAAAGCCATGTTTGTTCCAGAACCGCGGACTCTGGCTCTGAAGCAACTGATGCTATTTTCTTCTTAACTTTCACTGTTTTCCTAGTCCTTTTCGGCAGTGGGCACATTTCTCATGTTACATGGTTAGGGATTCCAATGGATAAGGTGTTAGAATCTTGGCAGCCAGCGTGGTGCTGTAGAATCTTTAAGAGGTGGATCCTAAGAAGAAATCATTAACTCCTAAGCTGTTTTGTTTGTAGGGAGGGATTAAGGCAGTTTCCTGCTTGGCACACCAGCCTTCCTGCTCCATGCCTCCTCTCTTCCCCCTCCTCTCCCCTCCTCCTTTCTCCTCTCCTCTTACCACTCCTCTCTGCTTTCTCTCTCCACCTCCCTCCTCCTCCTCTCCCTGTCTGCTCATTCTCTCCTTCCTCCCTGCTCCCCTACTTCTGGTGACTTGACTTGACTCATGGCAGTACTCCTGTCCAGGACTCCCCAGTGTCTGGATCATAATAAGGGTGTGCCACCATGTTCAGACATTCCTCTTGCGTGTGCTCCTGGCACAATGCTGTCTCCTTCCACCATGATATGATTCAGCCAAGGGAGCTCTCTCTGAACTTAAGGGGGCCACGTGATCTTGAACTGTCAGCCTCCAAAACTGAACTATAAAAGCCTCAGATGTTTTTGTTAAAGCAATTGAAAGCAGACAGGTCATGAGCCTCCAGATTGGTGCAGTGTAGGGACGTAACCCTGAAGTCCCACCATTAGGCCCAGAGGTTGGAGGCTTGAAGCAAGGTTAACCACAGAGAGAGGAATTGTTTGTTGCACTTGAAACATTATAACATACTTAGAAAAGCCTTTGAGAATTACGTGGTGGGAGGGGAGCAGATTTTGATAAACCTGCTTCCGAGTTATCTTGACCACTACCATGTTGGAAAGTTTCTTCAGATGGTACTCTTAGTGGGTTATCTGCTCGGTCTTTCGGTACCATGCTTCCCCCAGGCACTGAACTGATAGTTGTAAGATAAGCCTCTCCAGAAGAGCACCTGTAGTCTGGCTGTTGTCTGGCGAGAAGCAGTAGTGTGGCTGAGGGGCATCAGGGAGCCCTGCAAGGATGTCACTCCAGCTCTGAAAACAGCCCACTTAGCACCCACCATTCACATTTCTTCCCTTTTCCGGGACTCAGCCTAGAATCTCTGCTCCCTGAGAGTTTGAGTGACTGGCACACAGCCCCTTGTCTCTGCGGTACCTGGGACGTAGTAGGCACTTGTAGATGCTGGGGGGAAAGAAAACAGGTGACACTTCTTGCGATGCTCCCTTTCTGAGGAGCTGGGAGAGGTGGCCTGACATAGAGCGTTGTAAGAGATAACGGGTTTACTCAGTGAAATGGGGAGCAGGGGTTGAGCAGAGTGGAAGTGTAACCCGAGCAGGGCATTGATTGTCCCCTGTGCCAAGCCTTTGCCACCTGCCCTTTCACTGTTCATATTAAAAACACTTGTCAAATCCAGTCTGATCCTGTTTGTCCTCTTCTCTTTGTCTTTGTTCTTATGGCTTCTTTCTGGGACAGGATCTCAGTTTGTAATCCCAGCTGCCCTGGAACTCAAAACAGACCTCCTGAGTGCTGGGTGACAGGTGTGTACAGGTGTGTAAGCCCATACCTGGCTGTCTTTTTTTTTTTTTTTTTTTTTCCGAGACAGGGTTTCTCTGTTGTAACTCTGGCTGTTCTGGAACTCACTCTGTAAACCAGGCTCAGACGCACAGATATCCGCCTGCCTCTGCCTCCCAAGTGCTAGGATTAGAGGTGTGCACCGCATACCTGGCCCCATACCTGGCTGTCTTGAAGCCATTTTTGATGTTTTTCTTATATCAGAGTCTTGAAAAGTATTGGGGATAAACATACATGTTCAAGCCATCAATTACACTTTGGACTAGAAGCTCTTAAAACTTTTTTTAAAAAGCTTATGTTAAAATTTTTATTATACCTATGTATGTTTGTATGTGTGAATGTATGCCACATGTATGCCAATGCCTGCGGAGGCTGGAAGTCGGCGTCAGATCCTCCGGAGTCGGATTTGAAGATGGTTGTGAGCCACCTGACATGGGTGCTAGGAAACGAACTCAGTTACCCAAGAAGAGCAGCAAGTGCATCGTGCTCTTAGCTACTAAACCCCCCAAAACATTTTTATTTATAATACACTATTAGGTAAACTATTAAGTGAAATCAAATGAAAAAACACCTTGGGTGTAGTGACACCCCTAGCTCAGCACCAGAAGTTGAAGTCCAGCCTGAGCTACATAGCAAATCTTCACCTAAAAAAAGCAACAAGGCTCAGAGGCTGAAGTGCTTGCTATACCAGCATGAGCTACTAAGTTCAGATCCCCAGCACCCATGTCATCGAGATAGTGGCAGAGACAGGCAGGTCCCTGGAGCTCCGTGGCAAGCCATTCTAGCTGAAACATCCAGAGACCACGTCTCCAAAAATAAGGTGAAAGGGGTAGAGGACGACACCCGATGTGTGCGTCTGCACATGCACGTAAGTGTGCAATGCACACTTACCACCGCCACACACCAAAACAACAAAAAACCACCCAGCAGCAAAAAGGAATGTTTTTATATATCTTGATTACGCAAAGTTAAAAAGTAAAATGGAAGCCAGGTGGTGGCAGCACACCCTTCAGTCCCAGCACTCAGGAGGCAGAGGCAGGTGGATCTCTGTGAGTTTAAGGCCCAGACTGTTCTATAGAACTCCTGGAGAGCCAGGACTACACAGATAAACCCTGTCGGAAAAAAAAAAAAGTGAATCTCTCTTTTGTATTGTTTTGTCTTCTGAAGACTAGTGCGTTTGGCATACAGACATCAGGACTGGAGTTTGGATCTCTGGCATCCACATTAATATTGGATGGTCATGGCAGCCAGCCCATGATCCCAGTGCTTGGATGGTGGAGGGAGGGGTCCTGGAGCTAACTGTCTAGCTAGCCTAGCTGAATAGACAAGCCCCAGATCCAGCTAAGGACTTGAACTCTCCGGCTAGAGTTCATTTTTAACCTGACAGGATCTAGAATCATCTGGGAGAGTGTGTGCCTCTGGCCCTACTGCCAGGAGGGAATGATTAGGTTAATCTATGTAGGAGGACCAGTTTAAGTGCAGGCGGGAACATTCGCTGAACAAGGACTCTGACCTGCATACAATGGGGAATTAAACAGGGTGCTGATCACTCTCTGATTGTGGATACAGTGTGACCAGTTGCTTGAAGCTCTGTCACCTTGACTTGCCCATAGTGATGCACTGTACCCTTGAGCTATGAGCCAGATTAAACGCTTTTGTCTCTTAAGCTGCTTTAATTTTTTTTTTTTCTTAGAAGGGAGCTTTATTGTAGGTGAGAACATGAGAGAAGGGAAACAAACAGCCCCCGTGTGTCGGGTCTCTGTCTCCGGGTTCCCGCTCGCGGCAGTCTGGAACCCTTCGCTGGCGGGCAAACGGGCCTAGACCCAAGCGGCAGGAAGGCGCGAGCCCGGAGTCGAGGTTCGGTGGCCTCTCGAGAAACTGTCCACTCAGCAGACCTGAGAAATGACGGGGCACAAAGAACGCCTCCTGGAGCTTGCGTTTGGTGAACAGGAAACTCATTTATTATCAGGCCTTCCCTGTTTAAATATCTTGCCAGAGAAGGTGGGGTCCCGCTATTCCAGGTGGGGAGAAACCTAATTAGCATAGGCAGGGCGGGATCACCTGAGGCGGAAAAGCAATGGATCCACCCAATGGGTGGGTATGGCTACAATACAGGTAAACATGTCCCCTTTAGCTTCCGTGAGGCAAGCAAGTTATAACTAATACTTTTTGGCTAGGTACCTCCGTGGACTAGAGAGGAGAAGGCTGCCCCAGCGTCTCAGCCCGCTTCACCTTTCCAGGGGCGCGGGGGCACTTTGTGGCCTCAACTTCTGCTACTCTCCAGCCCCCAAGAGTCTCACACCCGTGTAGCTGGAGTAGGTCCCGAGAAAGGTTGTCTTCCAGCTAAGGAACTGAGCTATCTCCATACACACATGTGCACCCACATACATTCGAACATACGCATCTCACACATAAGTTGGATCTGATCGCCCATGCTTTACTCTTGGGAGGCAGAGGCAGGAGGGGCAACACAAGCTTCTTACTCTGCAGCCTGACTCCCTGCACAATGTGCTCCGTAAGCATTCCTTTCTTTTGGAATTAAAAAAAAAAATGGAAAAAGAAAGATATGTCTTATATAGAATCATACAATAAGTAGGCCTCTCAGAGGGACTTTAATCAGCTGATAGCCTTTGAGATTTACCCAGGCCGTGTGCATCCTCAGTTCATTCCTGGTTTGTTGTTTATTTATTTGTTTTATTTCTGGTCCTGGGGACTGTGCTTGCTAGACAAATGTCCTACCACCGAACCGAATCTCCAAGCCCAGCCCATTCCATCTTATTTCTGATAGTGATCCATTGTACAGAAGAGCCACGTTCATTCTTCTACTGAGGGCCCTTTGGCTTGTTTTCAGTTTCTGGTGGTTATGAACAGATTTGCTATGAATGTTTATGTACAGGTTTCATTGGGAGCGTGTGTCTCCTCATTAATCCAGGGTAAATACTTAGGAGTGGGTGTGTTGGAGTGTATGGTAAATGTGTGTTTATCTTTTTTTCTTTTTCTTAAAGACAGTTTCACTATGTAGCCCCAACTGGCCTAGAACATGCTATGCAGACCAGGCTAGCTTCACAGAGATCCTCCTGCCTCTGCTTCCTGAGTGCTTAAAGGCACCATTGTGTCTGGGAATTTGCTGAGTCAGGGGTGTGGGTACACACCTATAATCCCAACACTTGTAAGGTTGAGGCAAGAGAATTAGCAGTTCAAAGTCATCTTCATCTCAGCAGAGAGTTTGGGCCCAGACTGAGCTACATTAGACCCTGTCTCAAACCGGATCAAACCACACCATACCAAACCAAACCCAAACAAAACAAAACACAAACACAAAGCCCAAGCCCTTTTCTAGATTTGTTGTATCAGATTTTTAAATTTTTAACATGTATATGAGTCTTTTACCTACATGCATGTCTGTGTACCGTCTATGTGTGCCCATGGGGGCGAGAATGGGGGGAATGTCAGATTCCCCTTGGAATTTGGAGCATAGATGGATGCGAGCCACCTAGTAGGTGCTGGGAACTGAATCCAGGCCCACTGTGGAGCAACAGCCAGTTCTCTTAACTGCCGAGCCATCTCTCCAGTCCCAACTGGTTTCTTTCTTTCATCTATCTATTTATTATCTATTTATCAATTTATTTTTGTTTTTTTTTTGAGACAGGGCCTCTTATATAGCCCAGGCTATCCTGGAACTCCATATGTAGTCCAGGCTGGCCTCAGACTCACAGAGATAATTCCTGGTTGTGCCTTCCCAGTGCAGAAATTAAAAGTGTGCAAAACCATACCTGGCAATTTGTGCCTTTCTAATGACTAATGACATCTAATATCTTCCTGTGGATATTTACTATCCATATATCTTCCTTGTTAGATAAGTGCTCTTTTTATTCTTGCTTATTTTAAAATTGGGTTGTTTACTTGTTTTTTGAGCTTTCTTTATATATTCTGGATCTAAGTCCTGTGTTGAATATTGCTATGAAGCTATTTTCTACTAACGTGTGCTTAGTAATTTCATTTTTTTCTCCCTTTTCCCCTCCTCTTTTCTCTCCCTCCCCTCTCAACTGCCCTCCCCCCTCTCTCCATCCCTCCCCTTCCTCCTCGCTCTTGCCCCTCCCCTCTTCACACCTTCCCCTCTCCTCTCCCCAGTTTCTGATTTATGACACAGGGTCTCTTGTAGCCCAGGGTGGCCTTGAACTATCCATGTTGTCGGGGAATATCTTGAATGCTTGAGCTTCCTGCTCTGCCTCCTGATTACTATTAGTACAGACATGGTTACTACCATGCCAGGAACATTACTTAACTTATTTTTTCTTAAAAAAAAGGCTTGTTTGCCTTTTTATTATTTATGTATTCATTTATTTAGGGTTTTTTTGACCAAAGGTCTCCCTGTGTAGTCCAGGCTGGTCCACAAGTACTGGATCGCAGGTGTGCGCCACTGTGCTTGGCTAATAGTTCTGCTTTCTAAATTTTGCTTGTATTGTTTCAAATGTGCCCTGTGTGTGTGCACAACCTAGTAGTCAGGCAGGGAAGTGGGCAGGGCCCTGTCTGTCCCTTCCTTCTGACACCTTCGCTTTGCTCTTCAGAGACACCTCCCAAGGGCAGCTTCTGTGTGAACCCAGGAGTTAACCCACAGCCTTCTGAGCCATCTTTCTTTCCTCTTTCTCCTGGTCGACTTTCTCTTTCTGTTTTTTAATCTACCTTTGTTCTGGTTGTTAATTTTGAGACAGAGTTTTGCCGGGTAACCCAGGCCGGCCTGGAACTCACAGCCTACCTCAGGCTCTCCGTAAGCTGGAGGCACTCTGTGGCTTCAGCTTCCGAGGTCTTGCCGTTAGAGCTGTATGCCCCTCTTCTTTTTAGAAGTTTTTGTTTGTTTTACATACACACACAAAAAAAATCTTTTGTATCCTCATTATAAAGCACCTTCACTGTGGAAAACTCGAAAAAGGAAAATAAAGCTAAAGTAAGTGTGAAACCCTCTGAAAAGGCATGCACTCCCCTGTGTGGACATGCTGTATCACTCTTCATTTCACTTATGTATTCTTTTCAACATTTGTGGGTGGGGTAGAGAACAAACTCACGGTTTTGCACATGCCAACACTGAGCTATACCTAGCTCTCCTTCTGAACAGTAAAAAATAACTAAATGCAATTATGTTCGTTACTTTAACCAGTAGTCTTAAGCTTGATCTAATTCCATTTTCACAAAATCTTCTGTTTTCATGAATAGGTAGAAAATGTTTACCCCCAACCTGGCTGGGTTGAAATCGATCCTGATGCTCTCTGGACTCAGTTTGTTACTGTAATAAAAGATGCTGTCAAAGGTAATGGATTCTCTGCATACTTTCTCCTGCTGAGCTCTTAGCCCAGTTATGATAGAAGCTGTCACACCTAACAGCTAGAGGATGATCTCAGTGGAAAGGAGTACTTACTATGTGACTATAATACAGTTCTCACACTCCTCAGGAAATATATATTAAAGATTGATGCATAAATTTTTTAAAAAGACTTAATTACTTTTATTTTATGTGAATGGGTGTTTTACCTTCGTGTATGCCTTACCTTGTCTGGGTCTGGTACCTGTGGAGGCCGGAAGAGGGCGTCACGTCCCTTGGAATTGGAGTACAGAATCTAGGTGTGAGCCTCCATGCGGGTGCTGGGAATCAAACCCAGGTCCTCTGCAAGAGCAACGATGTTCTTAACTACTGAGCCCTCTCTCCAGCCCCAATATGGACCCTTTTCAAAAATACAGGCCAGCTTAATATACTGTTCTTCATTTTCGGCTGTCTGACTCCTCAGGATTGGATTCAGGTTAAACATTTTTGGAAGAAATACTATATAGGCAGTGATACGTTTTTCTCAGTACTCACATAATTGATTTTAAAAGCATAGCACAAGCTGAACATGGCGATATGCCGTGTAATCGTAGCACTCAGGAGGCTGAGACAAGAGGCTAGAGGCCAGTTTCTACTGCCTAATGGAACCTTGTTGCAAAGAAAACAGAACATTATAAAAAACACATTTCTAACTCAGGAGGCAGAGAGGTAGATGGATCTCTGTGGCTTCAAAGCTACCCTGGTTTCCACGTGTATTCCAAGCTAGCCAGGACTACATTGTGAGACCCTGTCTAAAACCAAAACAAAACAAAACAAAAACCATGTCTTTATATTTGGAAAATGGGTCAAAAGGCTCAAGTTTTGGTGTTGTGGTGTAGCTTAGTGGTATACAGTATTTGCCTCTCATGCTTGAGACCCTGGGTTCTTTCCCCAGCATCACAAAAGACAAACAAAACATTTAGAAGCCCTGCTTAGGGCCAATGAGATTTCTCGGGGGTAAAAGCACTTTGCCACATGGGATTCTGGTGGCCTGAGTTTGATCCTGGAACCCATGTAAAGGTTGAAGGAGAGAACCAGCTTCACACATGCCCCTTGGCATGTCCTCCATCATCACGGAACAGCTCCCACCTTATAACAAAACAACAACAGCTCAGTGGTTAAGAGTGTTTACTACTCTCCCAGAGGACCCAAGTTCAGTTCATAGCACCCATGTTGGATGACTCATGACCACCTGTAGTTCCATCTTTTTCTGGCCTCCTGAGGCACCTGTACACATGTGGTGTACACACACACACACACACACACACATGAATAAAAATAAATCTTTATAAAATAATAACAAAGTAACAGCAACCAAACCCTTAAAATGAACTTAGCGTGGAAGCCCAGGCCTCTCTTCCTAGCACTCAAGTAGGTGGGGCAAGAGGATTCCTGTTGGACGAGGAAATGAGCTCCAGGTCAGCCTGGGTTACAGAGTGAGACTCTGTCTTAGAAAAACAAAACAAACAGAACAAAACTCATGTTTTTCTTTTTATGCCTAACATTTGTTTGTGTTTAGAAACATATCACCTTCAGTAATTACACTACTTTCTCTAGGGATTTTCATTCAGCATCATCAGCCAGCATCTGTATAATTGGTTATTGCCTAAATTATGATCCAGGGTTTTAGTATTATCAGGGAAAAAGAAATTGAAGCAGTATTTGTTTTTCTATCATTTAAAGTTTTGAAAGGGTGTTTTTGTTACAATTAGGGTATCTTTTTTCTTCTTAGATAAAAATAATGCTAAATTTGTCTCAGCAATGCCTTGCTTATTAGGGTCATACATTCCTGTCAGAGATTCCATACTGTGTCATCACACACTTAAACTTCGCTGGCTTCTAAATATGTCTTTTCTGTCTTTACCTTTAGCTGCAGCCGTGCAGATGAATCAAATTGTTGGTCTTGGCATATCCTCACAGAGAGCCACTTTCATTACCTGGAACAGGTGAGTGCTTTGTGTGGTAAGTTTTATTACGTGGAACAGTAAATGCTTCAGGGGTTGTCTGCTTGGGGAACCTGTCTGGAGAGTTTTCAGTTTGTGAACGGAAGATAATCATGGTTGGCTAAGAGAGATTAAAACAGGTTTCCTTTTTAGCTCCTCCAAGCTTGACTTACTTCAGATAATAAGCCAGGCATGACACCACTTCGGTAGAACATACACTGAATGAAACGGTACACAGAAGGAGCCTGCATAGTGGTGCATCCCTCCAGTTTCAGCACTTGAGAAGCTGGGGTAGGTGGATGGCTTGAGCCGAGTCTGAGGGCAGTCTGGGTGACTCAGTGAGTCCCCGGCTCAAAAGAAACCTTGAAATAACAGTAAGGAGATAGCTGGTTGTCATAAAAGTTCTCCATTCTTCTTTTCTGGGTAAGTTGACTTTTCTGGTGAACACAAAGGTCTAAAAAACTTGCCTTATGATTGAAGGGAGTTGGGGTTCCTAACTGATTTCAGCAATACAGCACTGGAGTTGGGTTTATGTTCTTAGATTTGCTCACGCCAGTATGGAAGTCTCTGAAGCATTTGTGGTGTGTGTGGTGTGCAGACAGTGGCAGCACCATCATGGCCGCCTCGTGATAAACACCTCTGCTGTTTCAGCTTTCATTATCTGGACAAATAGTTGTTTGTTTCTTTTTTAACTGTGAAGGTTGTTATTTTTAATTACTACCATTTTTCCTTCAATGTGTTTTTTTTTTTTTTCCTACTTTTAAAATAAAACAAATGAAAAAAGGAGCTGCACCTGCTTCCACCTGCTTGCTGTCCCAGCACTCAGAAGTCTGAGTCTGAAGGATTGTTTAAGTCCAGGAGTTCAAGACCAGCCTAGCATCATAGAGACACATGTCAAAAGCAGAAACAAAACTGTAAAATGCTTCTTTGAGTCAAAGCTCTGGACTCTGGAGGACATATTGAGCATGGGTAGTAAGGCACAAAGGTGAGAGGAAGAGTTAAGCCTGTGGATAGATTCAGGGTGAATCCCCAGGAATTTGGCTTCTGATTCTGTATTAGGTCAAAGGAAAAAATGTAGCCAGGCTTGGTGGCTCACACTTGTAATCTCAGCGCTCAGAAGGCTGAGGCAGGAAGATTGCTACTATTTCATGGCTAGCCTGGGCTACATAGTGAAACCTTGTCTCAAAAACAATACTAAATAAATCCAAGTGAGCTGCAGCTCTAGCCAGTGGTACCTTGTATCGTGTGATTCTTTGTCACAGGATAGTGGATGTTTTGTACATTGTAGATGTTCCGCCCCTCAGGACAAACTCAGATGTCTCCAGACATTGTAAAATCGCACTCATTTGAGAATCACCAGCAGAAGACTCCAGAAGTAGACATATTCTTGGTAGAGATTCTGTGGAAGAAAGAGAAGCAGGGCACAGTTTTACACTGAGGATTTTTTTCTTCCCTCACAGATTTAAAGATAAAATCCTGGCAGGGAGGAAGTCTGGTATAGCAGTACCAAGGCAGATCTGATAAGAGGCTGATAGGGAGGTAGGGCGGAGAGAGTTCCCAGGGACGAGACCTTCTGGAGATGTCTCCATTGGTCAGATTTGGAGATGAAGTCCTTGGTCCCATAGGCTGCTGAGTCTCCATGGCAGGAAGGGCGAGTATTAGACAACAGTTTTTTTCTGTTTACAGTGGGACAACACTTTAATTTTAGAAAAAGCGGGTCAAGTTCTGAGACAGTTCAGGTACCACACTAGCATAGCAACAGAACAGTTTATTGTCAGTTTGTTTTCTTGAGTGCCCTACTTTCTGTCTCAAGATGTTTATGTATTACGAATTTTGGAAAAAGTTTTGCCAGCAAATACTGAAATATTGACACGTTTTGAAGAAACGTGTACGGTCCTGTCCTTGTTTCATGGTAAAATAAGCGAGTCTTGTTCTATCCACTGGGCAATAGTGAGCCACGATGGTGAGTCATGATGGCAGCACCTGCCTACTCCCCACAAATGGCGAAGACAACAGCAGATGAAACAGCTCAGAGTGAGCAGGAAGTACGTCTTGTTCCACTGAAAGACAGACTAGAGCCTGACCAACAGTCATTGTTCTGGTCTAGTCAGGTCTAGTCAGCACCTTTGTCTCCTTCTTCCCCTCCAACCCCCCACCCTCGTGTGTGTGTGTGTGTGTGTGTGTGTGTGTGTGTGTGTGTGTGTGTGTGTGTGTGTGTCTATGCATATGCACATGCATTTGTGAGCATGCATGGATGTTTTAGAGTCCAAAGGTCATCACCGGATATCTTCCTCTGTTGATCTCCACCTAAGTTTTGAGCCAAGGTTTTTCACAGAACCTGGAGCTGACCAATTGGCTAGATTATTTGGCCAGTCAGCACCAAGTGTCCTCTGGTTCCCAGCTCTCCGGCTATGGGATTACAAGTACACACTGCATGTGGCTTTTTACCCACTGGGCCATCTCCCTGACTGCAGCATTTTTTGAGATAAGCTTTCACTAAGCCGAACAAAGTGCCCTCAAATTTGTGGTAATCCTCTTCAGCTTCCTGGCTTCTGAGATTGCAGGTGTGAGCCATCATGTTGGGCTTTATTTTATTTTATTTTGACTATGGTGTATTTCTGTCTTCATGGCCGTAGAAACCGATTTTCCTTATGGTATTAATATCAAAAAGTTTAAAACTTTTGAACATGTTTTTACAAAGCCAGGAAGTTCAGTGTTAATGTTTTTCAGTCCTTATTTTTCTTTTATATTCTTTTGAGCTGAACCTTTTTTTGTCATGTTTAGTCCATGGTGTACTTAGTTTGCTTTCTGTAATAATTATAAGTAGTATTTCCTCCATTTTGCTGCTTTTGAAAAATCACGACTTGTTTGTTTCTTCAGTTACTGAGTCTCTCAAGGAGGTTTTGCCAGCCAACCCCAGATCAGGGCTTGTGCCAATTAGCAGTGTAAAATGTGAGTCACATACTGAGATCATTCAGTCACCATTGAGAGCTTCTCAGGGTAATAACTCTCTATGCTTGTGGAACTGAATACAAAGATAGGTGCTGACACCAGCCCTCAGGGGATTTAGAGTCTCTGTTACCAAACCTATAAACTACTCTGTTCCTAGCCAAATGAAGCATTTGATATCTGTGTTAATGATTATTACTAATTGTCTGACACCAGGTATGTTAACAGCCACAGAAGGGTGTAAAGCGTTACCAGAATTGAAGGCACTTTGTTTATGATGTCATAGTTCATGTTCCTCTCTGTTTTCTCCTTCTATAGGGCTAAAACTTTAGGTCTGTGCTAAGTGAATATAGAGTATATGCTGCCACTTGAGATCGACTTCTAGACTGCTTTCTAGAGGAACTCAACTGTTTTGAGTTACCCCATTTCCATCTTGAGATTGTTCTCCCTTCAGCCATGCTAGGCTTTCACTCTTCTGTGCTTGACCTACCTTTGGACCTTTGAGTACATAACGGTCATTCTGTCTGTGTCGCAGCAACTGCCTCCTGGTTGATGCTGTGGTTCCTCAGAGCCAAACCCATCGTCATTTCTCAGTGAAGCTTTTCCTCCCTCTCCACTCCGGTTCCTGCATTTCTCCCTCAAAGGGGCTTGTTCCCATTGTCTGAAGCGTGATTATTTGTTTGAGTCCCGTGGTAAAAGTATATTCACCAGGGCCAAGATGCCTGTGTTCTACTCACTGCTCTGTGTCTGGCTTCTGGAATAAATTTCTTCATAAATCTTGGCTGAAACCAATGAAGAAGTGACCAGGCGTCAGGGCTGTTCAAGTGGAGGGTGGAGTGGTAGTATTAGGAATTGAAGATGGTTAAGTCGACACAGAAAAAGACCTGCACTTGGATAGAGGAGGACAGGGTCTGCAGCTCGGGCCCCAGGTTCAATCCCCAGCACTTAAAAAAAAAAAGGGAAAAATATTAGTATACACCAGCAGGTGACTTGCAGGAGCCTCAAAGGAAAAAAGCTTATTTTTTTCTTTTCTGTATTTCTTACCTCTGTACTCTTATTGTAACATTGACTTTAGGGTTTGCTGGATTTTTCTTTGCTTTGTCTCGTTTTTTTGTTTTTGTTTTTGTTTTTTTTGTTGTTATTTTTTTTTAAGAGAAAGTGTATCCCAGGTGAGCCTTGGACTCATCCTTTTGTCTCTTCGGTGTTCCTACTTGTGTTTGCCACGCCCAGATTTATTTATTTTGAGATAAGGTCTCGCTCTGTGTCCCAGGTCGATGAGGCATTGCATTCTTTACAGTCCTCCTGCTTTACACTTTCTGAATGCTGAGATTACAGGCATGGGCCATCATGCCTGGCTTCGATTTTTCTCTTTTCTTTTCTCTCCCTCTCTCTTTTTTTTAAAGATTTATTTATGTCTGAGTGTACATTTGCATACATCAGAAGAGAGCATCAGAATCAGATCCCATTATATATGGTTTTGAGCCACCATGTGGTTGCTGGGCATTGAACTCAGGACTTCTAGAAGAGCAGTCAGTGCTCTTAACCTCTGAGCTATCTCTCCAGTCCCTCCCTTCCTTTCTCCCTCCCTCCCTCTTTCTTCCTTCCTTCCTTCCTTCCTTCTTTCCTTTTTTTTTCTTTGTTTTTCGAGACAGGGTGGAACTCACTCTGTAGACCAAGCTGGTCTTGAACTCACAGAGATCCTCCTGCCTCTGCCTCCCAAGTGCTGGGATTACAGGCATGTACCACCAAGCCAGGCCCATTGGCTTTTTTAGGCCCTGTCAATAATTCTGTTGCTGAAAATATACATGTTACGTTGTCTCAAAAGGACAGTCTTTTTGGGTAGAGTCTATTCAAAATCTGAAACTATGCGTTTCATAATATTTCTGGGTGGGCGGGGTTTGTGAGTCAAGGTCGCAGTCTATATCCAATCTACCCTGAAACTCATGGCAGTCCTCCTGCTTCAGTCTCTCGAGTGAGGATTAAGCCATGAACTAGCTAATGTCACATAATTATTATGTCATGTGTTCAATTTATAAAAACCCAAGAGAACCAAATAGAAAATTGCACTTAGTTGATTTTATTTTGAAATTATAGTATGTCTTTTTCTTTTATTTTCTTTTTTGGTAGATTATTTTTGAATGCCAGGGATTGAACCTGGGGCCTCACACATTCTACCAAGTGTCTTGACAATATCTCTAGCATTCTGTGGCGCACCTTTAGTACAGTATCTGATTTATATTTTTCTATTTCCATCTTTAGGAAAACAGGACATCATTTTCACAACTTCATTAGTTGGCAAGATCTAAGGGCAACTGAACTTGTAAAATCCTGGAACAATTCTTTTGTAATGAAGGTAATTTATTTATTTTAAAGATTTTTTATTTTTGTTTTATGTTCATTGGTATTTTGCTTGCATGTATGTGTGTGTGAGGGTGTTGGAATTACAGACAATTGCGAACTTGGATGTGGGTGCTGGGAATCGAACCTGGGTCCTCTGGAAGAGCAACCATTGCTCTTAACCACTGAGCTATCTCTCCAGCCTGGTAATTTGTTTTTAAATCACATGTTTTTGTTTTTTCTATAAATGACTCTTAACTGTAGACTTTTACCTTTTACGTTTTGGGACATTAAGACTAAAAGAGTCAGTTGAGCAGTGGTGGTGCATACCTTTAATCCAAGCACTCAGGAGGCAGAGGCAGCTGGATCTCTGAGTTCGAGGCCAGCCTGGTCTATAGAGTGAGTTCCAAGACAGCCAGAGTTACAACAGGAAATCCTGTCTCAAAAAAAAAAAAAAAAAAAAAAAAAAAAAAGCTTAAAAGAATCAATCACACACTTCCCCAAACAGAGAAATATAATACTAGCTCGCAAAAGCATCTGTGGTAGATTTAAGTGCTTTACTCCCAACCCTTGGAAAGATTGGAGGGGGCTTGGGTGGCCCTGTGTTTCACATGCTCAAGAGAATTCGTGTTTCTGCCTGAGGAAAGAAAAAAAGATGTAGACTATATCAGTTGAAATGACCAAGCTACATTGTCTTTTCTTGGAAAGTGAATGGCTAATGACATTGCTAGCAGACTTTCACAGATGTTAACATTACGCCTTGGGCCACTGGTAAGTAGCTGTGGTGATGATGGCAGTAAGAGCAGCACTGACAGTACCACTAGCTGCCGTTGTGTCATTTCTATGAAGGACTCGACACTCCTACATGTGGTGTCCTTGAGGGAAAAGATGAGGCAGTTTTCTGGCTCTTCAGATAGGATGCAACCTGCAGCGTTTGGTATTATCTGTGATATTCAATATTGCTGATGTTGACTTCTTTTTGTTTTTTGAGACAGGGTTTCTCTGTAGCCCTGGCTGTCCTGGAACTTGCTCTGTAAACCAGGCTGGCCTCGAACTCAGAGATCTGCCTATCTCTGCCTGAGTGCTGGCTGATGTTGACTTCTAATGCCTTGTGTGGTTAAGTGCCCTCTCAGCTACTGCAGTGTTACGTGGTGGTACCAGAGGAGCGTCTGGGGAATTACAGGTGTCTCCACACCCACATGTTTACGTTAGTTCTGGGGATCAGAACTTCATTCCTCTTGTATGCACAACAAGCACCTTAACCTCTGAAAGACAAGGTCTCCATTGTAGCCCTTGACCTAGAACTCGTTATGGAGCCCAGGCTGTGGTTCTGCATGTCTCCCAAGTGCTGAGGTTCAAGTGTGCACCACTACAACTGGCTCCATGTTGCGTTTTCGCTTGTTCTTAGAAACTTTTTAAGTGACTTATTCATTTTGTTTTATGTGCATGAGGTTTTTGTCTGCGTGTGTGTAGGTGTATGTACCACATTGGTGCCAGTGCCCACAGAGGTCAGAAGAGGATGCTGGATCCCTTAGAGCCAGGATAACAGAAGGTTGTGAGCTATCATGTGGGTGCTGTGACCGAACCCAGGTGCTCTGCACGTGCTCTTAACCGCTGAGCCGCCTCTCCAGCCCCTGTTCTGTTTGATAAGAAACTTCTTAAGTTGGGCATGGTGGTCTTTGTCTTTAATCCCAGTACTTAAGAAGTAGAAGCAGGCAGATCTCTGTGAGTTCAAAGCCAGCCAGGGCTATGTAGTAAGATCCTGTCTCAAAAAAAGGGGGAAAAAAAAATCAAAATCAAGTACCATCGAGTGTGTTTTCTTAAAAATATCTTCTTTTTAAAACAGCTATTGCAAGGTACCTGCCGAGTCCTCCACTTTTTGAGTAGAAGTAAACGAATGTCAACCGTCAGTTGCTTCAAGTTTACCACCCAGCATGTTACCTTGAGATTGGTCTGGATTTTACAAAACTTACCTGAGGTGAGAAAAGATTGTGTGTGTGGAGAGGGGACCATGACTGTGGGGAAGAAAAAGTCCAAGAATAGGAACAGTAATCCAGCTGCTTGCGGGGAAATGAAGTCCCTAGCGCTATTGGAGTGGAAGACAGCAGTGTTCGCTTGGTTCCTGTGTTTCACCTGCGGGAGGGTGGCAGAACGGAGGTGTGCCCTTCGGTCAGTGGTGTCTTGTGGAGTAAACATCTGTGTGGCCTCACCTGGGTTAAGGGCTGTAACACATGGTCATGGTGGTGCACACCTGTAACCCCAGCAGTGAGGAGGCTGAGACAGGGCTGGCCTGGGCTACGTTCTCATCACGAGGTGACATTGGTAAAGGGGAAGCATTCTACAACCCTACCCGTTACCTGTCAGTCTTTTAGTGTGTGTCCTGTGCCGTGACCTTCACGGGTAATCAGCTTTTTGGGTGAGTCAAGCAAGCGACAGGGAGCTGAACTTTGGTTAGCCTCAGAGAAAAGCCAGGTTGGTCAGGCTCTGCAGAGCCGATGGCTTTTCTCAACTGCAGTCCAGTTTTAAGGATTGCAACAGAATCTGGGCTTGTTTCACAGTGACTACTTCACTCTCCCTGCCAAAAGCACAGCCTCTTATCAGACACAGACCCCGTCCAGGCTGCGGCAGGTAATCAGCCGCAGGTAATCGTTCCTCCTGGGCTCTTGCCGCAGTGCCTGGCTTCTCATAAACTGTTCTTTGTATTTGTATTTCTAGTGTTCAGGGCAGCTAATTGTCCTGTGACGTCAATCCTGATGGATCAATGAAGAATTGAACACCTGATCCTTCTGCCTCCACCTCCAAAATGCTGGGTTATAGGTGTACACCACTGTGCCCAGATAATTTTTCTAAATTGTATTAGAAAATCCCTGTTGATTTACGTCGTCTTTGGCACATGAGAAAGGTTATATATTGTGCTCACGTTGGCAGCACACTTATTAAAACAGTAACCATCCCGAGAAGATTAGCGTGCCCTCTGCAAAGATTTGACATGCAAATTCATGAAGCATTCCATTTTGTTTTAAAGTTGTATGTTGAATACATTTTAGGATTAAAAAATTAAACCTAAGATTTCTAAATAAGATATTACTGTAAAATACTTCACGTTTAAGTGGCAAACTCTCGACTGTGTCTTCCAAATATTCTTGGGAAGTTGATGCCGGAGGCTTACACGAGCCCTGAAGTTTGGAATCAATTGGGGCGATCTAGTAAGATGGCATTTCAAAAGCTCTCGTCATCACAGATAACTTCCAAAATGACACTTCTTTTAGAATGTGCGTCATTTGCATTTCACGGACCCTTTCTCCTAGCAAAGTATAATTCTTTCCTTTCCATTTGCTGTACTTTTATTTCATCTATTGAAGAATTTTTTTTTTTTAAATTTCTGCTCTCTGCCGAAAACAAAACAAAAAAACCTCACCCAAATGTAAGGGCTTTAAATATAAATGAAGATGGCTTAGTTGGTGAAGTGCTTACTGCACAAGAGGAAGGATCTGAGTTCAGATCCCCAGCACCCACATAAAAGTTAGGCACGGTGACACACGGCTGCTGTTTCAGCACCAGGGTAGGCAGCAGAGACAGGCCAAGCTCTCTGGCCAGCCGGTCTCGTCAAACTGGTGAGCTCCAGGCTCAGTTAATAAACTGTCTCAAGAAATAAAGTGGAGAGCGATGGAGAAGGACACTCATTGCCGACTTCTAGCCTCTGTACACACATGTGTAGGTGACTGGCTGCATGTATACAAACACATACATATGCCACACACAATAAATATAAATGATAAATTGTGTGAATGCCCGTGGCCATGTGGAGGTCCGGTAGAGAAGCAGCAACTGCAATAATGGCCACGTCGGGGATGCCCATAGGCTCCCGCGGAATGAGTGAGGTGAGGTGGAGGGACAGGTTGGGCGGTGAAGACAGACGATTTGAGGAAAACCACGTTTCAGGAAATTATGTTTTAGTCTACTAATAATATCCAGAATTTCAACTTTTGTATTAATCTGGTTTAAAGGGATTTTGTCACCTTTTTCCCTTCGATGTGCTTTTGGCCTGGTGATGGTACTTTGTTGAATGACTAGAGAATAATATTTTAGGTATTGAGGACCATACAGTCTGTGTCACAGCTGCTCTGCTGTTGTACATGAGCAAATATACATAGCTGGATTCTATTCAGACTTTACTTACAGATTCTAAAACTCGAATTTTATATAGTTTTTGTCATAAAATATCTGATTTTCTTTTTCAATATCATGACGCAAATTCGTCACTGATTTTTAAAACAACGTTGTTGAATCTTCATAGAGACTGTCAGAAATAATCAAGACACCTGGTCTGAGTTTATGTCCAGTTGCTGTGCTAAAACACAACTTAGGGCAGAAAGAGTTTACACCAGCTCACAGTTCCAGGGTTACAGCAGGGAAATCCCAGTGGCAGGGGCTGGAGAAAGCTGGTCACATTGCATCCATAATCAGGTACAGAGCAAAGGATGCACTTTCTCCCTTGCTTTGATTTGGTCCTTTGGTTTTTTGAGACAGGGTTTTGTTGTAAAAGTAATCCTTATCCACGCGCAGAGTGCCAGCCTCAGCTCCGCAGCTCTCCCGCCCGCCTGGAGGAGCAGCGGTTCTTACTGCATTCCCATCCTGTCTTTGGCAGGGCCAAAGTGTACACGAGTATGCACATTGTACGGCGGGCTCAACTTTAATGCAGGTTTGGGGGTGCCTTTTATAGGGTGGGCAGGGGAAGAGTCATTGACCCCAAGAATGGGACCCATTGGTTGAGGCAAGGATACTGGGAGTAGCCTCATGTGCATGTGGGGCTCGAGTCTCCCTATGTTGCCATCGACAGGGTGGAAAAAGCATGAACCACATTTCTTTTGCTCCCATGAAGCTGCCAGGCTGAGGCAAGAGCAGCCAAACGCCTTCCGTTGTCATCTCTAGGGAGGATACGGGGTTCGAAGCCAGCTTCCACCCAAACCCAGGGAATGGAACCCTCCTTTAGGCTGAATCTTCTTACATCAATCAACATAATCAAGAGTCTTTCATTGACACTCTCTTCCCAGATGATTCTAGATTGTGTCAAGTGGACAATTAAAACCATCACATCAACTGTAACTGTTAGGGTATTTGGGTAAAGTTTTCAGTTAACAATAATTTTGTGCTCTGGATAAGCCTCATTAGCTATGATACTGCCATTTTCCCAAGCATCATTTGAATTTTTAGCCATTAAAAAAAAAAGTGAGGGAACTGGAGAGATGGCTCAATGATTAAATGCACTTCCTGCTCTTGCAGAAGACCTGGGTTCAGTTTCCAGCACCCATTCCATGGCTCACAACTGTCTGTAGTTCCAGTTCCTAAGAAAGTGGTGCACATACACACATTCAGGCAAATCAGCACTCATTCTCATAAAATAAAAATAGATCTTTAAAAGTAGAGCTGTAACTCAGATGATTAGATATTTGCCTAGCCTGACCAAGCTCTGGGTTCAATCACCAGCCCCATAGAAAAGAGGGGTCAGGGGACACGATGTAATTTAGTGCCAGAGCACTTGATTAGCCTGTCTGAGGCATCATGGTTAATCCTTAGCCACAAAACAAAACACATAGTAATTAACATTTTGATCAAATATATAATACCCAGGTTTGGACTTTGCACCTACGATCCGGCAACGATCCAGCATTCATATACAGGTCATCTGGAAAGCTCTTCATGTTACCTGGAACTTACACGTTTCATCAGGAAAGGGGAGGAGATGAATGACCTCATAAAAAAACCCTCTCAGCGAAGTGATACCTAGAGCACAAAGCAACAGGATTAGTCTTCCAGCTGTTGCTTTCCTGAGACCGCATTCGGTACCCCAAGCTCCATATACCCTAATCCTTGTGAGTTGGTGTATGGAAGCCTTTTGTATCAGGAACTTTTCCATTGCCTCCATGGCTGAAGGAGAGAGAGAGAGAGAGTGTGTGTGTGTGTGTATGCGCATGTGTGCGCATGCCAGCGTGTGCCTGTGCATGTGAGTGCCAGCCATGCGTGGGTGCCTGTGGAGGCCAGAAAAGCACAATGGATCCCCTAGCGCTGGAGCTACAGGTGGTTGTGAGACACTGATTTGAGTACTGGGAACAGAACTTGGGTTCCCTGGAGAAACAGGAATTTCTCTTAACCCCTGAGCCATTCTCCACCTTTCTCCACCTTCCTCCCCTTTTTAAGTTTAAAAAAAAATTGTTTTTTTTTTTTTTTTTTTAGAATGTCAGTCACGGGTACTACATTTACCTCATTTCACCCTCCCTCTCAACCTTCTGACTCCTCTCATGTCTCCTCCACTCCCTCTCACGTTCATGACCTCTTTAACTATTGTTAACATATGCGTTCATACATACATACGTATGTATGTATAAATATACAGCATGTACCTACATCCATGTGCATGTATAAATACACAACATGCTAAATTCATTTATAGTGTTGCTCCACATATATATGTGTGTCTGACCACTTAGGATTGGATAACCTATCGGGGGCTCATTCCTAGAGGAGACTGATTCTTTCTCAACAGCTAGCACCTGTAGCTCTCCGTTTAGGCGTGGTGCCTTGTGAGATTTCCCCCATCCGTGTTGGCATATAATGGTACTGCCGTGCAGATCTTCTTTAGGTAACCATAGTGTTGCAGTTTCATGGCTGCTGCTTCCTTGTTGTATACAGAAGAGACTCTTTTGCAGCAGATGTCGTAGTCCTCTGGCTGTTCTAGTGTATTTGTGTATTTTAACTAAAAAATATGCATACTTTGCTTTTTTTTTTTTTAAAACGTGTTGATGTAAGACTAAAATTTTTCAGTGAACCACATAGATGATAGGAGATACTCCCCTTAAATCCCGTTCACTGATAATTAAAATCTTTTGGAATACACTCTAGAGATTATCTTTCTAGGTGTATTTTTCATAATTGAGATTACAGTGTATCTACCGATCTGTATTTTTTCATGTGCTCGATGCTGTGGTCAGTTTGAGTTGACTAGATGTTCTTCTGTTTTCGAGGTGCAAAAGGCAGTTGAAGAAGACAACTGCTGCTTTGGAACTGTCGATACCTGGCTGTTACATAAGCTCACGAAAGGTAACGGTCACCTCACCGACCTGTTCCGATTCGTCAGACTAGGACCGAGGGACCAGATATGCCTAAGACAGAGTAGAAGTGACTTCCACCACAATTTTTTCTTTCCACATCCCCAAAATTCTGCTATTTGGCATGCTGGTAACCACATGTTGCAACGAAGCCACATCCATTTCCATTTTTTTGGAAGACGAAGATGGTTTAAAAATGCCAATGAAACTTCAAGGTCTAAGACCTGGGAAGTCCTCATTTCAAAAAGTGCTAAGTGTAGACTTCCAGGTAAGGCGGAGGGGCTGGAAGCAGCACCCGGATGCGTGACAGTGAATAAGAAGAGATAGACATTACTCCAAAGAGAGAAAGAGCTTCAGAAACCTACAGAGGAAATGAAAGGAAACCTCATAGAGTGGACAGGAAGGGCAGTGCAGAGGCTGACCCAGTGCCCCCACAGTAGCTCCCCAAGGCAGCCACGCCCACCAGCACCTTGCTTTCCCTTCATTGGGTCACCCTGGGGATTGAGCCTTAGAACTGACTGCTTCAGAAGATCCCCAGAAAAAGCTGGAGGAGCTAGCCAGATTGCAGCGCGGAACACAAGCACCGCGATAAAGCAGCCTGGACTCCTTCAGAAGACCGGAACTTCTCACTGACTGAACTTCATCAAAGATAGTGAAATAGGTAAAGTGTGAGGTGAAGATGTCAAGTTTATTGGTAAAATATGATGAACGACATGAAAGAGGATCCAAAAAAATCAGATGAGCTAATAAATTCAAGGCCCAGAAAGAAAAGGTTGCATTTTAAAAGAAAAGAGCAGCCATCTGGATGACCACATGGAGGAAGAGTTTAGCAAAAAAATTGATACTCTGAAAAACAATGACAAATAGAAATGTTGGGAGTGAAAACACTCAGTGAAGCAAATAAAAAACGCAGTGGGAAGTTTCACCACTGTACTTGACCAGCTAGTGGAAAGAATAAAAGCGAGAGGGAGAGTTCCTGAAATACTGTATGCAGATACCAGTAAGGGAAGAAGTGAACACGCATGAACCCAGCACCCAAGAAGTCTGGGATGTGATGAAGAGTCCAAAGCTCAGCATCCAAGGGATAGAAGAAGGGACAAATAAACTCTAAAAAGCATGATCTGTTTAATGAAATCAGAGCAGAGAATTTCCCAAATAAAGAGAAGAAATGGATGTCTAGTACAAGGGGCATTTAGAATCCCAAATTATGGGAGAAATTGATCACCAAAGGGAAGTAGGAAGGACTCCATCATGTCCAGCACAGGAAACCAGCAGGGCCTGAATACGACTTAATAGGGCAGAAAGAAAAGAGCAAGAGTGCGACCAGCTCAAAAAACAGCCGGGAACATGGTAGCGAGTGGAAGTCGAAGGACAGCCTCGGGAGTCAGTTCTCTCCTCCCACCATGTGGGGCCAGGCAATGGATCCCAGGTCGTCAGGCATGGCAGCAGGCACCTTACTGATCCACCACATCAGCCCACAGTGACATTCTTCCCAGAACCAGAAGAAAAATATCCCAGTGGATATGGTGCTGCATGCCTGTAGTCCCCGTACTTGTGAAGCAGAGGCAGGCAGGCAGGTCTCTGAGTTCAAGACCAGCCTGGTCTACATAGCAAGTTCCAGCCCAGCCAGCGCTACACAGTAAGACTCTGTCTCAAAACAAGAATAAAAATAACACAAAATATCTGGGTGTGGTGGTGCACATCTTTAATCCCATCACTCAGGAGACGGAGGCAGGTGGATTTCTCTATATAGTAAGCTCCAGAACAGCAGGGACTACATAAAAACAAAACAGAGAGGCACAAAGCAGATTATTTTGGGCTGGATAGATGGCTCAGTGCTTAAGAATATTCGCTACTGCTCTTCCCGAGGACCTGCGTCTGGTCTCGGCACCTATATCAGGTGTTTCGCAACCATCTGTAACTGCAGCTCCAGGGATCCCATGCCCTCTTCTGGCCTTTGTGGGCATCTGCATACATGTGCACATATACACACAGTTGAAAAGAAAGTCTTTAAAGAAGTGGATTTTAACATAAGATGAAAACCTGAAAGTCCTAGGCTGTAATGTAGGCAAATGCATCAGGGTGTGTTATTGGCAAAAGCTTTCTGGAAAGGACTCTGTAAGCACAGGAGCAATCCCAGTAATTGGTGAAGAGGATTGCTTGAAATTTGCACAGGAAAGGAACCAGTCACTTGTGAAGAAACAGCCTACAGGGTGAGGAAGAAAATTCTTGCCACCTACACATCAGACAAGGGATTTGTATCTGAATATGTAAAGAATGTAAAAATTAAACACAAAACACCTCAAATTATCTTAAAGGAGAAATAGAAATGGCCGATAATTTCTTTTAAAAGTGTTCAATGTTTTTAGTTTTGAGGAAAATACATATTGAAACTGCTTTGAATTCCATCTCACCCAGATCAGAATGGCTACCATCAAGAAGATACATGTAGTACACGCCTTTAATCCTTGCACTTGGGAGGCAGAGGCAGGCAAATCTCTGTGAGTTAGAGGCCAGGTTTCTCTACATAGCAAGTTTCAAGGTGAGAGAGAAAAGAGAGAGAGAGAGAGACCTTGTCTCATCTCAAAGTAAAACAAAGAAGACAAATGGCAGCAAATGCTGGTGAGGATCTGGGAAGAGTCTTTATTCCCTGCTGCTGAGACATAAGCTTGTGCAGCCATAATGGGAATGGAAGTTTCTCAAAAAGCAAAAGCAGAATTACCATTCTACTTGGCTATGCCACTCAGTAGATGACTGCAGGACTCTCAGCATGCCACAGAGATACTACACAATAAGCCCATGTTTATTGCTGTACTATTCATATAGCCAAGAAAAGAGCCTAGAAGTCCACCAATACACGAATCAGTACAAGAAAAATGTGGTACATATACAAAATGCAGTTTTGTTCAGCTGTTTAAAAAAAGGAGTCATGATATTTACAGGAAAATGAATGAAACTGGAAATTATGTTATGTGAGATAACCCAGACTTAGAAGAAAAACACCACATTACCTCATACGTGGAACCTATATTTAAGTGATGGGGCGGGGGCGCTGTGTCGTTATATCAGAGGACTGAGAGAGAGTAGTAAGAGATTTTAAGGGACGGCAACAAATAGGATAATGGAATACGTGTGACGGGCAGCCTGTTGGGGGAAGGAAGGGGGCAGTTAGAATGGAGATGGGGCGTAGGAGGAGAGACAAATTAGAACAAAGTATAATAACATGCAGGAATGCATGGCTCTGTGTGCTACTTAAATAATTTAAGGGCCTGGAGAGATGGCTCAGCTGTTAATTGCCAAAGACCCATGTGTTGGCTCCTAACCATTCCTAACTCCAGTTCCAGGGATCCAGTGCTCTCTTCTGACTCCCAAGAATGCCAGGCATCCATGAGGTGCACAGACATACATGCAGGGGTTGGGAGTCACTAGCATCTCTATATCTCTTCCCTTAAAACTCAGGATCCTAAGGTTTTTACCTATAAAAGTGCTTTTGTAACATTCAGGGGCTGGTAAGATGGCCTGGTCAATAAGGATGCCTGCTGCCAGGCCTGACAAGCTGAGCCTAGTCCCCAGAACCCACATGATGGAGGGAGCCAACTCCAGAGAGTTGTCCTCTGACCTCCATATGTGAACAGTGGTATGTAATTGAAAAATAAAAATAAATAAATAAATAAATAATAGGGCTGGTGAGAAGGCTCAGCAGATAACTGCCAAACCTGAGGACCCACGAGGTAGAAAGAGAAAAAAGATTAAAAGTCCCAATCAAAAGATATAAAGGTGCATAAACATTAGGAGAGCGTTTTCTCTGGAAACTCGAATGTTACAAACATCCATTTTGGGAGGAATTTGAAGATAGACAAGGCAGCCTAGATTATAAACCAAGGTTATATGATTTATACTACACTATAATAAATGTGTTATTTCTAATCTAAATTTAGGTTCTTCATATGCCACGGATTATTCAAATGCCAGTACAACTGGATTTTTTGATCCATTTGGGGTAAAGACTTTTATCTCCTTTTTTGAATCACCAGTTACTTCTGTAATTTAGACTAGATTCTCTTCTAACTGATTGTCGTTGACAACCCTTGTATGTGCCTATTGCCTACAACGTGACGTTTTGAGATGTGGGTAGAGGTGTGAAGCTTCAGGCTTGCATATCCTGATGTCATATTTTCATACTCAGATGTGCTGGAGCAAGCTCATGACCACCCTAGTTTCCTTGCCGCTCTCTATCCTGCCTCCTGTGAAGGATACAAGGTAAATCTGAGCATCACACTCAGACCTACAGTATCGCCTTTGAATTCTTTTTGCTTTAGTGGGGAAAGGAATTTTATTACACACTTGAGATGCTTCTGCATCTGCTCTATACCTTTGTGTCCTATGTGAAAACCAGTTTGCCCGATTTTAGAATGAATATGTCCAGAGCTACAGTTAACTCTTTCATCAATCTTATTTGAAGCCATCATTTCGGATCGGTGGATGAAGAGATATTTGGCGTGCCTATACCAATTGTTGCCTTGGTAAGTAGAAGATGTGGGCATAAAAACTAAATGAATGTGTTTGAATACTTGGGACTAGCTTTAAGAGAAACAAAAGGTCTCTATTAGAATAAAACTAATTCCCGTACCAGTGTGTGGTGGGTTCAAGGCTGGCCTGGTCTAAATAGCCAGTTCCAAGCCAGCCAGGCCTGCATGGTGAGACCCTACCCGACTCAATGTTAGTGTTAGAGCATTTGCCACCATGTGTGAGGCCCTGGGTTTAATATCAGCACTGAAGAAAAACAAACATTATATCCAGTAGCTCTTTTATCTTTTCTTTTAAGTTAAAACGGACATGCATATAATGAGAAGCTTTCCCTGTGTTCTGGGCAGGGACCACTGGCTAATCTTCTACTGTGGAAGTACTCTGTAACCATTTCCAACTATATTTAAGTTCAGTTTTTTTTTTTAGAAACCTGTTAAATTTTCTAAAGATACTGTGTTGTGAGTAATATTTTACTTCTGTTGATGCTGCAATTTTAAAATTAGTGAGGGGTCACTGCTTAGCTTACATTCCATCAGAACAGCCAAAATCAGTAAATAAGCAATTTAAACTAGAGAAGAGAGTTGGATTGGGATGTTATAAAACCCTCAGCGTGCAACTGCCAGTGTAGTTGCTGGCGTGAGAATGAAATCCTTGCTGGGATGTGTTTTCTTTTAGATTTATTTATGTTTGCTTTATGTGTTTGGACGTTTTTTCTGCATGTATGTCTGTGTACCACATGTGTGCAGCACCTGCAGGGCCCAGAAGAGAACATCGGATCTTCTAGAACTAGAGTTACAGATGGTTGTGAGCTACCCTTGTGGGTGCTGGGAATTGAACCCGGGTTCTCTGCACGAGCAGACAGTGCTAACTCTGAGCTACCTGTGCAGCTCTTGGATTTTGTTTTCAAAGGTCCTCTTACTGTTACACGTTTCCTCTCTGGCCAGAGGAGAGAGCACAGTGTTAGGAACCTCCAGGGTGCCATGCTGGAAAACCTCAGATGATGCCTTCAACATGGGTGGAGGTCACCTGTCCCTAAACGGACTTCTCCACATTAGCTGGAGAGTCAGAAAGGGAGGGGAGACTGAATTTCCAGGCTACAAATTCAGCATCACTTGAAGACTCAGCCGTATTTAACCTGGGAATAGGTTGGTGTTAGATTAAGGTATGGCTGAGATTACTTCTTTATTTTGATTTTTAAAGTAAATGTATTTACTTATGAATGACGGAGTCTTATTATGTAGCTTAGGCTGGCCTTGAATCTCCGTGTAGACCAGGCTGGCCTCAACCTCAAACCAGTCCTTCTGCCTTAGTTTCCAAAGGGCTGGGATTGCATGCATGTGCTCCCATGCCTGGGTGGTTTTATTTTCTGACTTCATTTTTTTTTGGACAGGATCTTATTAGTACAGCCTTGCCTTTAACGTAAAATCCTTCTGTCAGACTCTTCAGTGTTGGGATTGTGTGTTCAGTTGTGCCTGACATCAAAAGGGTTTATTATACATGTTTTATCTTTTATTTTTTAAATATTTATCACTTTGTGTATATGTGGGGGGGGGTGTTTATATGTGTGTGTATGTGTGTGTGTGTATTCCATGGCATGCATGTGGAGGTTAGAGGAACACTTGCAGGAATTGGCTCTCTTTCCACCATGTTGGGTCCCGGGGATCAAACCCATGTTGTCAGGATCGATGGCGAATGTTTTTATCTGCTGAGCCATTCTACCAGCCCAAGTTTAATTTCTTGGTTTAATATGGTGCTAATGACCGTGACCGGAGGCAAGCACTCCGCAGTGGCGTGTGCTTAATAGTCCTCGCTCCTCAGTAGGCAGAGGTGAGAGAGAAGGCCTAGGTCGCCCTGGTAAACTTGGCCATCTGTCTCTAAAAAGAATAAAAGTGGGCTAACATGTAGCTCAGTGTAGGGTGCTAGGCAGCACATACGAGGCCTTCACGTCTATTTCTGGATACTGTAGTCAGTTACGTGTGTCTATTTATATGTAGCTGTAGTAACAAAATTACAATTTTGTAAAATAAAAAATACAGATTTATAACAGGGTTGGTTTAAGATTCCTAATTTTATTTATTTAAATAAATAAATGTATTTATTTCTAAATTTATTATACCTTTGTCACTCTTAGTAAAAGAGAAATTTGTGAGATCAGTTATCTTGACAAATGATGAAATCTCTAAGGTGAAAATGAAAAAGCATAGTTTTATTTTTTTGTTCTGTACAATTTTTATTCTGACATTTCCAAAATTACATTCTTAAAAGTCATGAACTAGATTGGCATCAGAAACCCTTAACCAAGTCAGTTGTCCACAGAGCTGGCTCACGGAGACCCTTTAACTAGGCAATGGTTGTCTTTGGGATTTATTTTTATCTTAAGGAAATGGCAAAAAAAAAAAAAAAAAAAAAAAAAAAGCAAGTGAAGCGTAATGATGAGAATCGTGTAAATGATGAACGGAATACAGTGAGGTCAGTGGATGCCGGTAAAGTTGCATCTGACATTGAACCCCTTGGCAGGTTGGTGACCAGCAGTCGGCCATGTTTGGAGAATGCTGCTTCCAAACAGGAGATGTGAAATTAACCATGGGAACTGGAACATTTTTGGATATTAATACTGGAAGCAGCCCTCAACATACTAATGGCGGTAAATAGTCAAGATGTTTTACTATACTGTGTTTGTGTTGCATACACCAATTCACCATTTTATGTTGACATTCTTTGATATATTATTATCCTTAAAGATAATTAATCCCCATTGCCTTTAATTAAAAGAATTAAATTAGCAGCATTAAAAACAAAAATGTTAGTAGAAAATATCAGATGGATTAGGCTATTTTGATAAGCTTTCCATATATCTGTTTGTATTACATGTTATGTTTGTTTAAAATTTACTATTAGACTCTAAGTCTCTCTTTTTTTTCCTTTCCTTATTTATTTTGGTATGGTGCTAGGGAATCAATGCCATGTGCACACATGCTAGTCACGTATTGTACTTGGGCTACAACTCTAACTTCTTTTTCCAGTGTGTTAGAAACTTTTGAGGGGTGGTAATTGTCAACTAATGATCAATACATATTTAAGATCTTTTTAGTTTTTTGAGACCTCGTCTCATATAGCCTATATTGGCTTTGAACTTGTTATGTAGACAAAGATGACAAGAGCCACTGATCCCCTGCCTCCACTTCCTCAGGGTTGGGGTTATAGGCTTTGCCACGGTGCCTGGTTTATGTCGTGCTGGGGATGGAACACATGGCTTCATGTGTGCTAGGCAAGCATTCTTCAGACATTTTCAAAGGTCATTTAAAAACCATGTGTTTCTGCCTTCATTCTGCAACGTGGTCCTTTTTCCACAACTGGAGAGGTCAAAGCTAGAAGAAGTTAATCACTGTGTTCTACTGTCCCGACTTAGAACTTTGCTTGGAATCCACAAATAAAAACAACAGTCTAGTTAGTGCTCTGGCAAAGTGATCTCTAGTAACCTTTATTTTGTAATTAAAATACATATTGCTATGTTTCTAGAGACACGAATATAACCATGATAGCTACTAAAAACTAAGAGTTAAGAGCTGGAGATATAACTCAGTGGTAACCTGCCTAGCGTGCACCAGGCCCTCAGCTCAATTCCTAGCTCCCCAAACTGAGACCAGCCATCCAACAGCAAAACAAACAAGAACAAAAGCAGAAACCATCCCTTTACATTTATTGTACATATTGTATACCAGGTAATGTGCTAGAGTTCCTTTTATGAGTTAATTCAGTTTATACCTCCAACAGCATTCTGGGTAGGCTTCTCTTCACTTTAGAAACCAAGACTGAAAGTCCAGAAACCTTAAGATCATACCTAGTGAGGGCTGGGATTCGAACTCAGCAGGCTTAGTGTGTAAACTGTTATGTTATGGTTGTTTCTGCAATGAGTTGTGTATTTGTTATTGACTTACATCCTTTGCTTGTTTTCTAAGGTTTTTATCCATTAATTGGATGGAAGATTGGGCAAGAAGTTGTATGTTTAGCTGAAGGCAATGCAGGGAGACACGGGTACCGCTATACAATGGGCTCAAAAATTAGGTAAGATTAAAACATAATCCACAAGCCAGACTTGACTTCAAGTTTGCCATATGGTTTTAGATCAGTAGGCAAAGAATGGACCATTCAAATGAGACATTAAAATAAAATAACATGTACTAGGAGAAAATATAGATTTCTTTTTTTAACTGTTGGGTTGGTAAAGGCTAGGTATTAAGCCAGGAATTGCAAGGAAAAAGAATAAGATAATAGTCATACATGCTTTTAATCCTAGCATTTGGGAGGCAGAATTTAAATGTATAAAGAGAACACCAGAATGTATGGAAAGAGCTATGCTGCAAGCAAAATAGAAAGCCAAAGGGATAAGAAGCAGTAGTAGCAGATATCAGGAAGATTAGTAAAATGACAAGGAGCAAGCTAGTGTGGTGGTAGGCACTTGTAAGTCCAGCACTAAACAGGCAGAGGCAGGAGCATGGACACAAGTTTGAATCCAGTCTTGTTTGCATAGCAAGTTCCAGACCAGCCAGGGCTATAGTGAGACTTTGTCTCAAAAAAACAAACAAACAAACAAAAAAACAGAAAAACCCAAACAAAAGCAGAACAGATGGCTTTGTGGGTAAAGATGCTTGCTGCCAAGACTGACAGACCTGAATTCTGTCCCTGGGACCTACATGGTAGAAGGAGAGAACTAACTTCCACAAGGTCTCCTCCAGCCTCCATGCATGGGGCCACACATGCGCATATACACACAAAATGAGAAAATGTGTTTTAAAACTGAGAGGAGACAGAAACACGGAGGCAGGTGGATCAAGAACAGCCTCAGCTACATAGTGCGTTTGAAGCCACCCTGGGCTGTGTGAAAAACCCTGTCCCCCCCCCCCCCCCCAGCAAAAAAAAAAGTGACTTTAAGAATTTTGACACAATAGTATTAAACACCTTCAGGACCTAATTATAGATTTCTTAAGATCTCCCCTAAGGCAAACTACACACCTATGAGCAGGGGCTCTCACTAAACTCCTCCTTCCTTCCCTTGGTTCCCTTCACTTGGTGCAAAACTGCTGCCATCCATCCATCTCTGTCTCTGGATTTACTTATTCTGGATACTTCATAGCCACCGTCATGTAAGACGTGGTCTGCATCTTTCACCTGGATTTACTTATTCTGGATACTTCATAGCCACCGTCATGTAAGACGTGGTCTGCATCTTTCACCGGTGTTTCATGGTTTACACATGTTTTAGTTTATATCAATGCTCACCGCTTTTCACTGATGCATAATATTCCACCATATGAATAAACCATAGTTTGTTCATCAGTTGGTGAGTGAGCATTTCAGCTGTTTTCTTCTTTAAGAATTTTTTATTACATTTTTATTAAGTGTCTGTGTGAGTGAATGAGGGTCACAGGTAGGAGTCAGTTCTTTTTATTTACTGTTTGTTGTCTTACTATTTGGCTTTGGCTGGCCTTGAACTCCCTATGTAGACCAGGTTGGCCCTGAGTTCATAGATCTGCCTGCCTCACCTCTGAGACCAAAGCCGTTCACACCACACCTAGCTTTTTTTTAAATCACATTTTATTTATTTTGTTTATGTATGTATGTATGGGGAAGTGGAAGTCAGAGGGTAATGCAAGGGAATTGGGTGCCTCTCCCTCTCCTCCCTTTCCCTCTGCCTCTCCCACGCAGGTCCTGGGGTTCAAGCTCAGGCTGTTAAGCTCAATACCAGGTACTTTTACCCACTTAACCCTAACTGCCAGCCCTGTGGAATCAGATCTCTTTAACACTGTGAAGAGTCCGGATGATTGAACTCAGGCTATCAAGCTTGCCGACAGGTGATTTTTACCCACTGAGCCATCATGCCAGTCTCTGTTTTAGCCTTTTGACCATTATGAATAACAAACAGTCTGTATGATATAAACCGTATTTTATACCCAAAATGTGAAATATATGCCTGTCTTAGTCTGCTTTCTGTTGCTGTAATAAAACAATGAGCAAAAGCAATGTGGAGAGGAAAGGGTTTGTTGGGCTTACATATCCCAGGTCACAGTCCATTGAGGGAAGCTAAGGCAGGAACCGAACAGAGACTGTGAAGGAATGCTGCTTACTCGACCTGACTTCTTATACAGCTCAGCACAACCTGCCCAGGGGTGGCTGGCACTACCACTAGGGAGCTGTGATTTTCCACACCAATCATTAATCTAGAAAATGCTCTACATATTTGCCTACAGGCAATCTGACGGAGGTATTTTCTCAGTGAGGTTCTTCAGAACAGACTATTTATAGTGATTTATCATTCACCAAAGTATGATATGGGCTCTAACTTTGTTCTTTACTGATTTGAATTAAGGTGATTTATTTAAATAAAATTAGTTGGCAGAAAACACTCTCAGAGGAAAATACCTAGTGGTTTTTTTTTCTCTTTTTTCTTCTTCCCTGGGATCAAGCCCGTGGTCTTGCATATGTTATGCAATCACACTACCGCTGAACTACCTTCCTGCCTGCCCCATCTTTGAGCCTGCACCCTGATCCATGAGCATGCTGTTAGGTGAGGATCGATTGAAGCTAAAGGAAAATAAAAGAAAGGGAAGACTGACCCCAGTGAAGCAGATTGTCATTTATTAGAATGTGAAGAACAGCGGTCTCTCTGGAAGTGGAGACTCCCAGCGAGGAGCAGGGAGCTTGAGGGTTTTAGAGGGCACAAAAGGGAACTTTCGGGGTGGGAGAGTCCATCAGCAAGCCTGTTCTTTGCAGTCTTAGGGCCAAGGCAGATGTTCTCGTCATGTGTTGACTTCCTTGTCAGGAGCGCAGCTCCTAACTGCCTGCAGATGTTCTCGTCATGGTGTTGGCTTTCTTTGTTCTTATCAGTAGCTGAGTCCAGGTTTCTCAATTCTTCTGGGGCTCTTTGTTTTAGGTCATTGACCCTTACTTTTAGTTACTTATCAGGGGAAAAAATTGTTTCAGAGCTCTGTATCACTGAAGTCTCCCTTCTTAAGTGCATTTCTTTTAACATCCTTGACATGTATCTTTCAAAACCCTAGAAGGGCCAGCGAGCTGGCTCCGGGGTAAAGGCGCTATCGCCAAGCCCGATGATGACTTGAGTCGGATACCCCAGAACCTATGACAGAAGGAGAGAGCTGATTCGTACAGATTGTCCTTTGGTGCGCCCCGCCCCCCACAGGTACCATAGCCATACTCCCACCCCTTTCCCCCAATAAATAAAATTTAAAAGTTGTCAGATCCAAAGGAAACCCCATTACCCTGAATTCTAAAAGGCAGAAGGAACAAATGGCATTCTGTGGTGCCTGTTAACACACCGAAGCACACGCTGGGCTCCCGGCTCCCTCAATATCACAAGCACCGGTTACACATTTCAGAGTCCATGCTGCTAGCACCCTAGCTGTCTCGCCTCCTCCCCTGCCCTCAACTTCCCCAGCTCATGGGCTTCTCTCCCCCAGCTACTCATTCTCTTTACAACCCTCCTATTCAGCTCTGCTCTCTCTGTCCTGCTCCCTGTCTCCCCACCCCACCCCTGCTCCCGCTCACTCTCATGTGCTCTCCCTCTCTCCTCTGATTCTGCTGGCTATTGTTCAGTCTACTTCTTTCTCTCTCTGCTTTGAATTCTTCCAGATGCCTCTGGTTCTTTGATGTCTACAGTAAAAACCTTCTCCTTAACCATACCGTGGAGCGGTTATGTTGTTGCCAGGGAACTAGAGAGATAACACAGTGGCTAAGATCACTAGCTATAAGCTTAATAGTACCTTTGACCTTTAAAAAAACCTAGATTATCAGAAATTTTAAAAATAGAGTTTATATATTTCTTCTCTTTTTAGTTGATGCTCGTCAGTTTTATCCCACAGAGATAGGGAGAAAAACCCAGAATATTTAATTTTGCATTTACTGGATTCCAAGTTCTATGAGTCCACCACATGAACATTACAGAATCTTTGCTGGGTAGGGCTGCTGCTGGCCATTTGCACAGGGATAATTCCCCCTACAGAGAGCCAGGACCCTGACCTTGAAAGGCAGCAGGACTCCTGGATTGGAGACAAGCCTTCCGAGGCCAGCACTGCCTCTGGCAGGAAAATGAAACTTTAGCTTCATCTAGAGGAGACAGCCATCCGTCGAAGATTTACCTTTAAATTTCCATCCTGGCTGTAGCTAATTCTTGCTCTATTCATCTGAAATACACATAAGAAGTAAACATTTATTTGAATGTATCCCTCTCTGAGAACTTTAATGAGTACATTGGGAAAAAAAAATCCTAATTGTATTCTGGAGAAACAGGGCTTGTTGGACTGAGTAGCCCTGTCATTCCCTCAGGCTGTGCCGGGTCTAGATCTTTGTTGCTGTCTCTCACTGTCTATCCTTAAGTGAGTGGGAGAACTCAGAATTGGGCAGAAAAGGCTGTTTTAAATCAGTCTTCAAACTAGGAGTAATCTTAATCTCTCTCTCTCTCTTTCTTACACACACACACACACACATATACACACACACCTATAACCTCAGCAGGACAATCACCACAGGTTCTAGGCTGGCCAGGGCTAGAGACCTTGTTATATATCTTTATTTCGAGTCTGTTTCTTCCTTTTCACAGTTCTCCACAAGTCCTTCTCTAGACTCAGTTCTACTCCATTGTCCCCTCTTCTCTCAGTCTTCTGAGCATCTCACATCTGTTTTTATTCATGTAGGAAGTGTCGAGTGATGGGGATGTGCCTGGAACCGTATGTTGGATGGCACAGGGGACATCGTGGAAGTTCTACTAATGTGGGTGCCCCGTGGTGTGTGTCTTTAGGCCTAGCCACTGAGACGGGAGGATTGCTTGAGCTTAGAAATTCTTCAAGGCTAGTCTATGTGATATAGCAATACCTTGATTTAAGAAAGTTAAGTTCTGCCAGAGGGTGGTAGCACATGCCTTTGACCCTGTCACTCGGGAGGCAGAGGTAGGTGGATCTCTGTGAGTTTGAGACCAGCCTGATCTACATGGTGAGTTCCAGGATAAGCCGGAGTTACAACAGAGAAACCCTGTCTCAAAAGAAAGACGGAAGGAAGGAAGGAAGGAAGGAAGAAAGAAAGAAAAAGTCCATCAGGTGTGATGGTACCCACCATCACATCAGCTCCCTGGAGGATTATTTCAAATTTAAGACTACCCTGTGCTACATAATGAGCACTAGGCTAAAGCCGAGAGCTACCGAGTAAGACCTGGTCTGGGGATATATTACAGGGGTAGAGTGTCCCTAGCATGTTTAAGACCCTGAGTTTAATCCATTGAAAATTTTAACTTAAAATATGCACATACATACTTATAAGCATTCATTTTATACGTATACATTAGTGCTGACTGTTAAGTAGAAGCAGCAGCAGAGTCAATGAGGGCTTTCTGCAGGGAGGGTCAGAACGACTCTAAAAGTAATTAGGCTGAATGCAGAAGACTCAGGAACCTTGGTCAGGTGGAGGAGTGGTCCAGGCTCTCAGGATCACTGTGGAAGGTCAAGCAGGAGAAAGCAGGCCTTTCTCTTCCACAGTGGTGGCAGTTCTCTGCTCTGCTGCTTTCAGTTGACAAAGGTCAGGGGACATCTGTCTCAGCAGGATCACTTTTAATTGCTAATCCTGATCCTGTTTGCCTGCCCCAAGCAATCCCCATTAAATTTCTTTGCAGTAAATGGCTCCTGCTCTCTGGCTCCTTCCCAAGGGAGGAAAGGTCTGCTTCATTAGCAGAGGTGTTTTTTTTTTTTTATATATGCCTATAATCCCAGCACTTTGAGACGGTGAAGAAGGAGAAATGCTGTGAGTTCTAGGTCAACCCAGGTTAGAGTAAGACTGTCCTGGCTAGGTTTCTGTTGCTCTGATAAAATACTGACCAAAAACCAGCTTGAGGTTAACTGGGCTGCCGCATCAGATCCATCCAATCCGTCATCAAGGGAAGTCGGGAACCACGAAGGAAAACCACGAAGGAAGCTTGTTCCCCGTGGCTTCCTCAGCCTACTTGTTTATACAACCCAGGACCACCTGCCCAGGGGTGACCCTACCCACATTGGGCTGAGCCTAGTCACATGAATCATGAATCAAGAAAATGCCCCACAGACCAATCTGATAGAGGCTGTTTGTCAATTGAGGTTCCCTTCCCAGGTGATTGTAGTTTATGTCAAGTTGACCAAAACTAACCAGCACAGAGACCCTGACACAAATAAGTAATAATAAATAAACAAATAAATAAGTAAATAAAAAATTTCAAAACGTATTTATTTATTTATTTTTTATTTTTGTTTTTCAAGACAAGGTTTCTCTGTGTAGCCCTGCTGTCCTGGAACTCACTCTGTAGACCAGGCTGGCCTTGAACTCACAGGGATTCACCTGCCTCTTCCTCCCAAGTGCTAGGCATGCACCACCATTGCTGGGCTCTATTTTTTTATTTTTTTTAAAGACAGGGTCTCACTGTGTAACTTTGGCTGGCCTGGAATTCACAATTCTACCTCAGTCTCTTGAGTACTGGGAATAGTAATGCACTATCATGCCTGGATTATCTTACTTTTAAAATATGGAGCATTAATGCAGCCCCCCAAACAGAGCCATGTAAGTAGGTATACTCGGTAGGTATTCCCCTGGCTTCACTCCATCTCACCTCCCAACTCCGGTTGTCAGACTTGCGCGCAGGCATCTCTGCCAGCTGAGCCACCTTGCCGGCCCTCCTTATTTAAAAACTTGATTGTCAGTTGGTAACAAGTGTTCTTAGTCTCCTTCATTGGAGATTGTGGGTTTTGGTTTTCTTCTTCTAAAGTTTAGCTTTACTGGATTTAGAAATCCGGGACAATAGTCTATTTCTTTCATTATTTAGAGGATGTTGTTCTGGGTTGGGGTGTAGCTCAGTGGCAGAGCACTTGTGTGGCATGCACCAGACCCTGGGCTTAATTCCCAGTACTAGAAACAAAAGAGAGGAAAAAAAAAAAAAAGGATCAAAAAGCACATTGTTCTACTACCTTTTGGCCTCAAAGTTTCTGATGAGAAATGCCCAGTACACCATCACTGAAATGTTTGTTTCTCAATATGTAGCTTGGCTGGTTTGTTGTTGTTGTTGTCTTTTGAGACAGGCTGTCATGCATACCAGGCTGTCCCGGAACTCCCGAGGTGGTTCAAGATGACCTTGAACTTCTGGTCCTCTGCCTCCATGTTCAAATGCTAGGATTACAGACCCACACCCTGGGGATAGAGACCAGGGCTTCATATGCTAGGCAAGCACTCTATGAACTAAGTCACATCACCAGCCCCTCAAGAAACTTTCTGTCTTAAAGGGGTACCATATGATATTTCAGTTCATGTGTCAAACCTTGTAACGTTTGAACCAGGGAAGCATATCTGTTTCCTCAAACACTTAGCACTTCTTTATGGTGAAAACCTTCAGACTCTTTCCTCCCAGCTTTTGCAGTGTGGCCTGGGATCTTGTTCTGCACTTACTCTACTGAGCAATAGCTTTTGATTTGGGGGTGCTGGGAGCCCAACCCAGGGCGTTGTGCATGATTCCAGCAACACCTGAATGTGTAGGTGTTGGGTTCACGCTGATAGCTCAAGTAGACACTGAGAGATATGTGTATGGCCATACAAAGCAGTTTATTTTCCATGGGTTACATGTTGACGTCAGGGCTGTCCAATTAAAAAAAAAACATGGCAGCAGCCTCGAAAGCTGGCTGTGTGGTACCTTTTAAACCAAATAGGCATTGTCTAGGGAATCCTTCTGACTCAGAATCTGAATATTGGATTGGCTGCCATATCTCAGGTGGAAGCAAGGGCTTCTGGGAAAGCCAGTACTTGACAGTAAGCAGAGAGGCAAGGTCAGTGCTGCAGAGAGGCAAGGTCAGTGCTGCCCACCCCTAGGGGGCGCTGGTCCTCTCAGGTTTTCTTTCACTGTTGAAATTAGAGTAATTTCATTTTTCAAGGGGTAGTTTTTCTGATATTTGCATCCTTCTGTGACTCACACGAGAGGTATTTTATTACCTCTTTCATTTTTAAAATCTTCATTTGGCTGGTCTTCATAGCTTCTATTATCTTTTTTTTTTTTTTTAATTGAGAAACAGAATATTTTTTGGTTTCATTTTTGGCTGTATGTGTATGTTTGTGCCATGTGTGTGCTTGGACCTTCAGAGGCCAGAAAAGGGCGTTAGGGCCCCTGGAACTAGAGTTATAGACATATAACTCCATGTGAACTGCCATGTGGCTGCTGGGAATCAAGCCTGAGTCCTCTAGAAAAGCACCCAGTGCTCTTAGCCATTGATCGTCTCCCCGGCTCCCTTATATTTCTTTGCCGTGCTTTCTGTCTTTTGTTTTAAGTCTACTTTTCAGACTTGGAGTTTTTCTCTGGCAATCTCGATGTCTGGGGCATCTTGAGGTTTGTCTATTCCTTTGCAAGGATTGAGAAAACTAATCAACTTAAAGGTTTCTGCAGCCAGGCAGTGGTGGCGCATGCCTATAGTCCCAGCCCTAGAGAGGCAGAGGCAGAAGGATCTCTGTGAGTTCCAGGACAGCTCAGCCAGAGTTACAGCAGAGAAACCCTGTCTTGAAAAACCAAAAAAAAAAAAAAAAAAAAGATGTTTCTGACATTAGGCTGTTTATGAGACTCTTGTTTAAGTTCTATGGGACATTTTGATATTTTAAGTTTTTCTTTTTTACAATTAATGTTTTATTTATTTATTTTTTGTTTATTTATTGTTTATGAGTATTTTCCCTGGCGCCCATGAAAGTCAGAAAAAAAGGGTGTTGGAATCCTTTAGAACTGGAATTATGAATGTGTTAACCACCGTGTCCTCTGCAAGAGCAACAAGTGCTCTCAGCCCCTCAGCCATCTCTGCAGCCCCTTTAGTTGTTCTTGCAGGCAGTACATTCGGGTGGACAGAAATTACGAATTCCTCGCTGCCTTTGAACTGTGTTTCCACTTTCCAGACATTTGCTCTGCTGTTTAGATCTGTCTCTCATCTGCGCCACCTGGTGGCCAGTCTTGACAGTGTTCTGCCTAGAGGTCCCTTCTCAGTGACTCTGGTTCATCACCTGGAGTCACATCTTTTTCATTTGGGCAGCTCTGGGTGCAGAGGGAGGCCAAGCCCTTAAACAAAGATCTTAACAAGGTAATTGTCTTGAATGCCTTTCTTTCAGGCATCTCCCTGACAGTTCGGGAGGGCCTGTGCCCTGGTGTTCTGGCTAGGCAGTGTGCTTTAGTGTCCCTCTGTTGAACACATTCTGTCACTACTTCTGTCTGCCTGGCAAGAGGCGTGAGAGAGAAAGGGAAGAAAGGGGAAGCCTTTTGTGTGTGCCCTTGACCTGACCTTTTTTTCCCCAGCTGTTTTGTCCTTTTTGTTGAAAGTAGATTTTCTTTCTCGCAGGATACATTCTGATCACGGTTTCTCCTTGAATGAAAAACACATGTGTACAGAGAAGCCGGGCAGTGGTGGCACATGCCTTTAATCCCAGCACCGAGGAGGCAGAGGCAGGCTTCAGATCTCTGAGTTCCAGACCAGCCTGGTCTACACAGAGTAACCATGTCTCGAAAAACAAACAAAACAAAACAAAAATGAGGATGTTACTGTTCCTAGATATGGGCTGAGGAGAAGGTTTGTTGTAGATACAAGGAAGAGTATAGCCAGAGGCATCTGGAAGGGTCCAGCCTGAACCGGGCCATGAGAATAGGGTGGCAGGGGGTGAGGGAGGAAGTGAGGAGAGACTGGGGGCGGAGAGTAGCCAAAGAGACTGGTTATACAGGAAGAGCGGCTGGAAAGGGCAGTGGAATGCAGGGGCTGGAGAGTTCAGGGTACTGGGGTGGGGGTGGGAAGTCCAGAGGAGCCTGGACTCCTCAACTGGTTGGGGCCTAGGGAGGCTGGGTGCCAGAGTCCCCTTTGTTGTGTTAAACAGGCACATCTGTAGCCATTTGTGCCCCATTGAGACGGAACAGCCCTCCCTATAGCTTCCCATTTCCTTCTACCTCCCCTCCCATCCGCTTCCACTCTCTTCCTATCTCTCATTAGAAAACAGTCTTCTAAGAGATAATAATCCAATCATACAATAAGATAAAACAACAACTAACATATTAGAATTGGACAAGATAAACAGAAGGAAAGAGTCCGAGAGAAAACACAAGAATTGGAGAACCACTCAGGAATCCCATAAAAACACTGAACTGGAAGCTATATTAAAAAAAATATTTTTAATTTTAGGCCAGGCATAGTGGCACATGCCTTTAATCCCAGTACCGGGGAGGCAGAGGCAGGTGAGTCTCTGTGAGTTCAAGTCCAGCCTGGTCTACATAGTGAGTCCCAGAACAGCCAGGGCTACATAGTGAGACCTGTTTAGAAAAAAACAAAAAAACATTGAATTTTTTTTATTGTGTGTATGTATGGTACATGTCTATGTATGTGCAGAGACCAGAAGAGGACTTTAAGTATCTCGTATCTCCCTTTGATTTATATCTGATCTTTGATTTATATCTGTTCCCAACTAGCTGTCTAGGTTTTTGGGTTTTTTTGTTTGTTTGTTTGTTTGTTTTTTGCTTTGTTTTGTTTTGTTTTGTTTTTGAGGCAGGGTCTCACCATGTAGCCCAGAGTGGCCTTGAACTCATGGAGAGCTGCTGCCTCTGCTTCTCTAGCTGGAATTATGGCACCCAGCTAATTGTCAGGTTTTTATTTTGCATGTCTTGTCTTGATTGTAAAAAATTAAGCATGTTTTCTTTGTTTTTTTGTTTTTTGTTTTGGATACAGGTCTTTTGTAGCCCAGGAGCATCAAAATTTCCCCATAGTGGAAGCTGGCCATGAACTCCTGGGCCCCTTGTCTTTACCTCCTAAATGCTAGGATTATAGGCATGTACAACCATGCCCAGCTATTAGATATGCTTTTTTCCTACTTACTTATTTATTGTGTGCGTGTAAGAATGCTCACGTGCCACAATGTACGTGTGGCGGTTAGATGACACCTTGGGAGAGTTGGTTCTCTCCTTCCTTGGTTCTGGGGATCAAACTCAGATCATAAGACTTGGCAGCCGGAGCCTTTACCTGCTACACCGTTTCACTGACCCTGACTTTTTTTTTTTCTGAGGGTAGATTTGGGGGGCATAGAGAGGGTTGAGATGGGGGTCTCATGTAGCCTAGGTTGATCTTGAACTTGCTATGTAGCTAAGAATGACCTTGGTTTTCCTGCCTCCATCCCAAGTGAATTTCTTTAAAGGTGATTTTGAAATGCCAGAGGTATTTTGATTTTTCATCTGGACATTTTGACCAAATGGATGAAACGTAATGGATCTGCTACCTATCATATTGAGTAAAATTTGTAGATACTATATTGATTGATTGAGTGCAGCGTTACGAACAAACCTTTCATATTCTAGGCAGGCCACCATACTGCTTAGCTGCATGGTCACCCCTAAATGATCTTTATTAACTTGAGTGTCTTTCTTTAACCAGCTTTTCCGAGAGTAAGAGACCTACTGGTGAAATAAGCCACTTTAATCAAGGTGTGAAATGGCAGCACCACCTACCTGACTGATAGCCGAGCTTTTTACCTGAGCTCTGCCACTCTCACTCAGGAGTCACTTCAGACTGGCAGTGTAGCTCAGTGGGTAGAGTGTTTGCCTAACGTGCTCCAAACTCTGAATTTGATCCCAGGATCGCATAAATTGACTATGATAGTACATGCCTGTAATCCCAGTAGTGGAGAGCTAGAAGCAGGAGGTCAGGGATTCAGGATCATTCTTGGCAACAGAGAGTTCTAGGCCAACCTGAGCTACATGTAAAAAAAAAAAAAAAAGCTTGTATGATGGCACATGGCTGTAATCCCAGTACATGGGGGTACCTGGGGGATAGAAGCAGGAAGAGTAATCATTCAAGACGATCCTTGGCTGCATAACAAGTTTTTGGGCAGCCTGGGCTACATGAGACCCTGCTTTAAAAAATTAAATTAAATTAAAAAGGCCACATCATACACAAGGATCAGATTCAGGGCTTTATGTATAAATGACCAACAAATGGTCTTTACCATAGTAAAAGGGGAGCGAGACTCAGACTGCCGTGGAGACCCCGATAGCTAAATGAAAAACAGATGATGATAACTATTGAAGTCACTGGAAATCTCGAGCCACCAGTAGGAACCCTAAACGGATACAGCCACTTTAAATAGCTGTTCAGCAGGCTCTGCCAAAGCTAGTTATAAATGTGAGGCTCTTTAACTAGCTGTTCCAGTCACTGGCGTTAATAAACAGAGACAGTTCAGCCTCTTCCACACAACTGTTCAGCAGGGCCTATTTCTATTAGATGAACACCGAGAACTCTCCATATTCTCATCAGAATGGGTTTCTGAGCGGTGTAATCACACAATGAATCATACCGTGCGACATTAGAGTAAGTGGGTTACAAACACCCGTAATGAGATGGGCGACTCTCACAGGCACGGTGTTAAACAGAGATTTGTCTGTCTAGTTTGGGCTCCCTTGGTGTGTTTATCCACTCTTGTGGAGGCTGGGCTGTAGCTCAGTGATTCTGTGCTGCTTCTGCGCACAACTCTGGGCCTTTTGTCCACAGCATTGGACAAAAGAATTCTAGCCATCTCGTACTTATTTTTTTGGACAGGTTTCTTTGTGTAGCCCTGGCTGTCCTAGAACTTGCTCTGTAGACCATGCTAGCCTCAAACTCAGGGGTCTACCTGCCTCTGCTGGGACTAAAGCTGTGAGTTACGATGCTCTGTCTTACACTTAAGACACATGCTTTCCTTTACTTTTCTCTCTTTTTTTCCTTCTTTCTCTCTTTCTTTCTTCCTCCCTCTTTTTTTTTTTTTTTTCAGACAGAGTCTCCTGTAACCCTGGCAGGCTTTGAATTTGATACATACCTGAAGGTGCCCTGAACTCCCAGTCCTCCTGCTTCCTGCCTCAGTCTCCTGGATTTGGACATCTTTCTCCACACGTTATACACTTCAGTTAAAAAGTTGAAGGGATAAATTAAGACTTGACCCCTTTGTTTGCTTCTTTTGTAAAGGAGTGATCTTTAGTCTGTTACTGCTTCTTTACTGAACTCATTAAATAAGAAGTATGGGTAGAGGATTCTTGTGTCAGAAATTTGGGGTGTCTCTTATCTCTGAGATAATTTGTTTTTAGTGCTGAGAATTGAACCCATAGCCTCCTGTATATTAAACACACTGAGGTACCCACTCAGTGTACCACTGAGCTACACTCCAGCCAAAGAAGAATAATCTTTTGTTTGTTTGATTCTTTTGAGACAGCGTCTTACTGTGTAGCCCAGGCTAGCAAATATCTTTAATGAAAAAAAGGAAGGCCTGCTAGATATAGAACTTACATAAAAGGACCTTCAGGGGAGTCTCTCTTGTCCAAACCTTCGCTGTAAACCTTTACTGTAAGCCTTTGCACAGTGGTATATCAGGACTGAATGCCTTTTGTGTTGACCCTTTTCAATGAAGAGCCTTCTACATTCTAGTCCTGATTCGTGGGGACCCTCTCCCTACTGCTTGTGTAACATGGTTCTATTTGTCCCTCCCCAACCCTCTGTTTTAAGGTTTTGCTATTGTTCCTGTGTTTGTTTTTGCAGATCTTTTCACAGATGCCTCAGAGACTGAAAAAATGGCCCTGAGTCTGGAAGATTCTGAAGGGGTTTATTTTGTTCCATCTTTTAGTGGATTACAGGTATTATTTTAAAGGGTTAGTAGCATTTGTAAACAGTTTCTCCTCCAGCCACACCCTGAATTACATGACTACAACCCTCTTACCTGGATGGATAATCAGGGTGTTGAACAGAACTAACATGAAAGGTACATTCTAAGATGGGGAAGCCATGCTGAGGTAGCAGAAAGTCTGTGAGCAAGCAGTGCGTGATTCTCACTGAGTGAGAATCTGAATGTTTGCTGCACTGGCAGGATTCAGCTGCTGTTGACTCCCAGCTCTATGGAAGTGGGACCTAAAAGTTATCAAGTTCATCATAGAACTTTTAATGTGACCTAGGGTTGTGTTACAAAATAGGCACTTTTGAGTTGTTGGGCATTGAGTTGTATCAGCATTCTTTACTTAGAGAAAGTACACTGTAGAGAATTAGAAAAATGATGTCCCTGGCTGTTGTGGTACATGCCTTCAGTCCAGCACCAGCACTTTGGGGGCAGAGACAGGAAGATCCTCTGTAAATTCAAGACCAGCTAAGACTACATAGAGAGGTCTTGACTTAAAAAAACAAACAGAAAAAAAAGGGAAGGAAAAAGAAAGAAAGGGAGATGATGTCATGGTGCACTCACATGGCCTATGTGTATATTTTGAAGTGTGTTTGTAGATCTCATTATTTTTTTCCAAAAATCAACCTTTTTTTTCCAACTAGTATGATGGAGTATTGGATACTTTGCCCACTCAAAAGTGAACCCAGTGAAAAGGCCTGACTTTAAATATTTAACTTTGGCCAGGTGATGGTGTTCCTTGCCTTTAATCCCAGCACTGGGGAGGCAGAGGCAGGTAGACCTTCGAGATCAAAGCCAGCCTGGTCTACTGAGTAAGTTCTAGGACAGCCAGGGCTACACAGAGAAACTCTATCTCAAAAGACCAGAGAGAGAGAGAGAGAGAGAGAGAGAGAGAGAATGTTGTATTGTTGTGGGGTATTCATCAGAGAAGCCTGGACATAAGTAAAGAGAAAGTCTTTACTCGCAGCTGCGACTGCACTGGGTGTTCAAGATCCCAGTGTAGCCCAAGCCTTTCTCAGGATGAACTTTTAAGCACAAAAAACGTATCTGGGTTGACATACTTCAGTTAACAAGAAAGTTAGCCAGAAGCAGAACTACAGAAGCTAAAAAGCAAGGTTAGTATACTTCGAGACTTTCCCAGAACTGTTTGGACTTTGATGGATTAGGTTTTTGTTTTAGTTTTGGAAGGTGGTGCCGTTGACATGTTAAGTCTTATAGGCTGAATGGTGCTAAGGTCTGGAGCCCTGTTAGAGTGTTTAAGTAACAAAGCTGTGTTGGCCTCTGACTTAAAATGCTGCCACAAAGACTTAGGAAAAGTTTTCAGGTGTAGAATTAGACATAAAATTAATGGGGAGGAAAGCCTCTGCTGGTCCCTTTAAACCTCATGTAGGGGGTGGAGAGATGACTCGGTGGTGAAGAAACCTTGTTATTCTTCCAGAGAACTCAGGTTTGATTTCCAGCACCCATGGTGGGCATTCGTGACTGCCTAGAACTCCAGCTCCGAGGGTCTAATATCTAGTGTTCTCTTTTGGCTTCTGTGGATACCCATTGGCAGACAGACAGACACACACATACTCACTCTTATAAATAAAAATAAGATGTTTAAAAAAAAACCCACCTCCAGGGCTGGGGAAGTAGAATGTATATCTGTTAATAGAGAACTTGTATAGGATCCTTTTTGTTTGTCTATTTGTTTGTTTTTTGTTTTTCAAGACAGGGTTTCTCTGTTGTAACTTTGTCTGTCCTGGAACTCACTCTGTAGTCCAGACTGGCCTCGAACTCACAGAGGTCTGCCTACCTCTGTTGGGATTAAAGGCGCATGCCACCACTGCTGGTACCTAGGATTCTTTCTTAAAAAGAATGCCATAGGTCCTGAGTTGATCTCCAATATTGTGTAAAACAGAGTGTGGTGGTGCCTGCTTGTAGGATTGAGAGTTCAAGGTCATTCTTGTTTACCTAGAGAAATGGAGGCGAGCTTGGGCTATATGTGACCCTGTCTCAAAAAAAAAGTTATCTTTAGCCAGGCATGATGTCACATGTTTATAATCCTAGCACCTGGGAGGTGGAGACAGGAGGATCATCTCATGTTTGAGGACATTTTGGGATGCATGAGACTTTGTCTCAAAAAAAAACAAAAAAAAAATCTTGTTTAACCAGCTCTTCGGACTATAGTTTATTTTAATTTATTCAAATGAGCATTCTTCTAGCATGGCTGTGTTTTATGTTATGTATCGAGCCTGTAGATGTAATTTAGAACATAAATGACCTTTTTGTCTCTTACTTTAGGCCCCATTAAATGACCCCTGTGCATGTGCCTCTTTTATGGGTTTGAAATCTTCCACCAGCAAATACCATCTTGTCCGAGCAATCCTGGAATCAATAGCTTTCAGGTAAAACCTGCCAGAACCCTCCTGCCGCCTTCTCACTCTGTCGCTTCCTTTATTGATTTGCTGCCAAACTGAAATCTTCTTTCTCAGTGGAAAGATTCTTTTTAAAAAAATATATGTGTGTGCTTGAATATATGTATATATGTGCACTACAGTCATGCAGAAGTCCTCAGAGGTCAGGCGAGGGTTGGGGTCCCCGAAACTGAAATTACAGACAGTTGTGAGGTGTCATGTGGGTGCCGGGAACTGAACCCAGATCCTCTGCAAGAGCATTAAGTGCTCGTAGCCACTGAGCTCTTGAAGAGTTGATTTCAGGGTGTCATACTGCTCAGGCTGGCCTGGAACTCATTTTGAAACCCAAGCTGGCTTCAGAATCATGGCCAGCCTCTTGCTTAGCCTCTCTAGTACTGAAATTACGGGTGCGAGTGACTTAATTTTAGGAAATGAAGGAAGCTTTTCTTAATTTTCTTTATTTAAAAATGTTAATGCTTATTTTATTACTTATTGCTTGTATGTGTGTTGGGGTAGATATGTTTGTGTTTTACAGCATACGTGTGGGAGCCAAAAGACAAAGTGTGGGGTCAACAGTTCTCTCCTTCACGTTTGTGTGGGTTCCAGGGATGAAACTAAGGTCTCCAGGTTTAGTGGCAAGCACCTTTACCTGCTAAGCCACATTGCTACCCCTTTTAATTTTAGTTAAATCATTAAACTTATGCCTTCAATTTAATATGTGTGTATACATGTTTTTAAATTTTTATTTTATTTTTTAAAAAATCTTAATTTTATGTGTATGGATGTCTGGCCTAAATCTATGTCTGTGTATTGTATGTACTTTTGGTGCTTACAGAAGCCAGAAGGAACCGGACTTACAGACTATTGTGAGCCTCCATTTGTGTGTTGGGAATTGAACCCGTTTCTCTAGGAAGAGCAGCAAGTATTCTTAACCACTGAGCCATCTCTCTTCAATCCCTCAATTCAGAATATAATATACATGATACAATCTTTTCTTGTGGCTAATTTTCTTTTTTTCCCATACTTAATAATACTAGTACCTAAAAATGGAATGATGTTTAAAATATTCCGGGTTGGGAATATAGCCCGGTCATAAAGCTTACATATTGCATATGTGAGGGTCCGAATTTTATCTCTATAATTCTCACAGGGGAGAATGCAAACCAACAGCAACCTGCTATACCCAAAGACTGAGTGATAAGAATTGTTCTTTCTGTATGTTTTCCTTGGTCTTTTGGTGATTAGAAAAGTGTCGTGTATGGTTAATAGATTGTCAACTTGAAATGATTCAGAATCACATAGGAGACAACTCTCTGGGCATATGGACAAGGGGGTTTTTAGACTCGCTTCACTGAGACCCACTCTAACTGTGGGTTGAGCACCGTGTACAGGTCTCCGTTTCCTGACTTCAGATGTGGCTCACACCTCGCTGCCCAGGCCTTCCTCTCCTGACTGATGGTGCCCTCAAACTGTGACCAGAAGCAAACTCCTTCTTCCTTAAGCTTGTTTTTGTCACTTATTTTATCATTGTACTCAGAAAAGTAACTACTACTTGGGAGGTAGAGACAGGTGGATCTCTGTCGGTTTGAGGCCAGCCTGGTCTACATAGTGGATTCTAAGCCAGCCAGGGCTACTTAATAAGACACTGTCTGAAAAAAAAAAAAGAAAAAAAAAAAGAAAACGAAAAATGAAAGAAAGACATTTAAAAAGCAACTGTCACCAGGTGTGAGGTCACGTGCCTATAATCCTGGAACCTTGGGATTGTAAAAGCAATAGGATGGGACAGCCTTGGCTACATAGGGAAGAAGTTCAAGGCAATACTGGCTAGGTGAGACTGTGTCATAAAAAATATAATAATAATTGGGGACTGGAAAGAGCTCAGTGGTGAAGGGCACTGGCTGCTTTTGCAGAGGGTCCAGGTTTCATTCCTAGCACCCACATGGACGACCGTCTCTAACTCCGGTTCCAGGGGCTCTGATGTCCTCCTCTGGCTTTCACGGGCACTTCATCCATCTGCACACACACACCTACAGGCAAAATACTCATACGCTTAAAGTTAAAACAAATAAATCTTCAAAGAATAATTGCATCATCATATATAAGGAGTGTTTTCTTTTGTTTAAAATAATTTTTATTAATACAGAATGATAAGTTTGGTACTTTTACATCATGTTTGGGTATATCATAGCAAAGGCTACTGATCAAAATTGTTTGAAATGTTTCTTTATAGACTGGCAATAAATTAAACCTAGTTGTAAAATAAAAATTATACTATCATACATGAAGATGAATAATACACAGCCTCGAGCTTGTGTAGTTGAGCATAGGTGATGTCTGGTTGGCCAGTATTTCTTTAATAGTTTCTATTGCATCATTTATCAAATCAAGTAAATAAAACAATATTTCCTTTTTTTTGAAACATCAGAATGAAATACAAAATTACGACATGAATATGCTCTCAATAGTTGTCTTGTCTTTGACTAGGAACAAACAGTTATATGATACGATGCAGAAGGAGATCCATATTCCAATCCTGAATATCCGGTATGTAAGCTTTGTTTCCAACAGGCCCAATTAGGAGCTAGCAGTAAATCAGCCTGATGAGTTAGCTCAGCGATTGAACATCCTCCCGAGTTTGAGCCTCAGCACCACAGAACAGCCAAACTAGAAATTAAAAAAGGAAAAAAATGAAGAAAAAGAAGAAGCAGTAGCCGTTATTTATTTTCATTTTTTCATGACTGCCGAAGCTTACGCCTAGCTCTTTGGCAATAAAATTGCTGGTCGTAGTGATTTGGGCTGGAAAATGCAAGTATTTGATTTGTGAGAATATTACACAGTATGAATTTACTGTCAAATATGTATATTCACTACAAACGGTTAACATTTCATTATTGTGTTGTAGCAGTCCTTTTGTTGTGGGAGCAGCAAATTGTTTTACCTTCTTTAATGTCTAAACGAGTTCTTCTGTTGACCTAGTACTTGTAATGTTGAACTAGTGCCGAAACAAATGAGAGATGCGGAAACTGAAATGGGAGTAAAGAATGGCATGTATCTGGGAGAAGTGGAGTCGGTGTCTTCAGTTGTGTACCCACTGCTGAGCCCACCAGATGCCAACAGATCGCTCCAAAGCCGTGGCCACGTAGATGGCCCTGGTTAAATTCAGTGGGTCGCAAAAAAGACCAATAGGGATGACCATGAGAACGAAATTGTAAGGGAGGGGTGGATAGACAGAGACGGTGGGAGATGGTGAGGGGTGAAAGAAGTCAGTAGGAATTATGTACATGTGTAAAATTCTCAAAGACCAAACTTAAGAATAAAAAGAAAAGTATTTGGAGATTACTCAATAAGATCCTATAAACCAGTCACGGTGGCACCGGCCTGACCCCAGCTTGGGAGGCAGGGACAGGAGCACGAGGAGTTTGTGTTGATCTTCTTCAACTAGTGAGTCCAGGCCAACCTGGGCTTCGTGAAATCCTCATGGTCTTTTTGTTTCTGTTGTAAAGATCTTGTCATAAATTCAGAGCTAAGTGATATAATTTTGAAAGTAAAAAATAAAAATGTAGCCAGGTTGGGGATGTAGTTCAGTGGTACCCGCTTGCTCTGCACCTGCAACACCCCGGCTCCTGGTACTCTCCTCACACAAGTTAACTTAGTAAACTTTAGTAAGTAACCCACATAAGAACAGTTAATGGCTGTCTTATAGCAACTCACCTCATATACCTTGCTTCCCACAGGGCAGATGGAGGTGTCTGTAACAATGCTTTCGTCATGCAGATGACTTCAGACTTGATTAATGAGAAGATAGACAGACCTTCCCACTTTGACATGTCCTGTTTAGGTGCAGCCACTCTGGCTGGGCTTGCTGTTGGTATGTATGGACTTTACAACAATGAGCACTTTCAGCGGGGTGGTGGTAGCACATGCCTTTAATACCAGAACTCAGGAGGCAGAGACGGGCAAATCTCTGTGAGTTCAAGGCCAGTCTAGTCTACAGAATGAGTTCCAAAAGAAAAATGTTAGTTGGCAAGAGGAAATTCTAATAAACCCGACCTAACAGGGTTCTTGCTGGAGGCAGGCCAGGATTACCAGATAGCACCTGGCGATGAACTTTGAGGCCCCAAAATTGAGGCATAGTTGAAAAGAGATCAGATGCACTGAGGTGTAGAGTTTGATGGTTTTTGCCACTAGACCTATCTTTGTTTTAGAAAAGAGCCATTCTATTACTGAGAACATTTGTTGAGCACCTGCTACAGGATAGTCAGTGCTGGGAGTTAAGAAGTTAAAGCCACAGGTCTGATCTCTGGGGAGATCAGACAGAGGCAGCTGGTGATCAGATCTGTGAAGTAAACGCAGCAAAGATGGTTGACATGAAGCCTCTAGGGTGGGAGTTCCAAGGCTTAGCCTCTAACAGAACAGGTGGAGGGGAGGGTGAGACGCAGGTGGTTCCAGAGAGGAAAGAACTGCGGTGGAGAGAGTGAGAGGGGCGGCTGCTGGGCTCCTCAGTGAGACTGAGGCCCAGTGCACACATGCACGCATGCATGCGTGCACACACACACACACAAATATGTGTCAGCTAAAATATTCTTCTGTTCGTAAGAGAAAATATAATTTGTAAGAAATACTTGAGGGTTGAGCTTGGCCTGTTGGCGTACACCTTTCATCCCACCTCTGAGGAGAGGGTGGAGGGAGCATAGACCCAGACAAATCTATGAATTTGAGACCAACCTGGTGTACAAAGTGAGTTCTAAGACAGCCAGGGCTACACAGAGAAACCCTGTCTCCAAAAACCAAAATAAATAATTAATTGAGCGCTTGAGGAGTGAGCTTGCTGACATCATTTGAGGCTGTGATATGGTTACAAATGTGTTCTTTTGTTACTTTTTATTATGAAATTATTAAAAATTCCCTTTTCAGAAAAACAATATATGCTAGAACTATAATTTTGTCTTAGATTGGAATGTAAATAACTTGTATGAAACACAATTGTTTGAAAAAGAAATTATATTGATTCTCATCTTTGGACTTTATCTATATTATGCTATTTGAATTGCTAGTTACCCCAAGACAAAGACTTTAATTTGTCTTCATTTATTGTAGTTGTGTAAAAGAAATTACAAGTTGCGTGTGGTGGCTCATACCTGCATTACAGCACTGGAAAGAGGGTTGGGAGTGTGTGTGTGTGTGTGTGTGTGTGTGTGTGTGTGTGTATCAATGGAAGAACACTTGCCTATTTGTGTGCGAGGCTCTCTCTGTTCAATCCCAATACAAACAAAAAGTGGTATAATGCCGTTCAAAAATAAACCTAGGAGTTAAAAAGCAAAATTTTTTTTTTTTTAAATCCTAGTGTGACTATTTGGTTATGTATACACTTCCAAAGCAACAGGTGTTCTGGACTGTGTCTTAACCTACTAATTGTTCTCCTTGGCACAACTCACATAAACTGGTGGATATATTTCATGAACTCATTATTTACCTTAAATTTGAGATTTTTTTTTTTTTTTTTATCTGTAGGATTTTGGGCTAACAAGGAAGAGCTACAGAAGCTGAGGCAAAGTGAAATGGTTTTTAGGCCTCAGAAGAAGTGGCAGGAATATGAGACGAACATGGAAAACTGGGTGAAAGCCGTGAAGCGCTCCATGAATTGGTATAAGAAGACATAACACTGAGGAGACAGTGAAAACCCCACATGGCCGGCGACAGGATGTGCACTTGGGAGAAACTCAGGGAATACCGACATGACCTGGCTGAGAGGAGAAGATTCAAAATGAGCCTCACAAGCTGAGAGAAAATGTTGCTCTTTAAAAAAACTTTCACCACACACACACACACACACACACACACACACACACACACAAATATTACTTTTTAAATCCAAATCTTTGTGAAATATTAAGGCAGCGATCAATACCTCAAAATGTGTCTTCTTTTTTCTAGCAACTTCCAAAGGAAGTTGTCCGACTGCATTCCAGCAGTCCTGAGTCCTCCTCTTTTTAATATGGGGCCAGTGGCACATAGGTCATAGTTTCTATCCTGAGAGCTAATCATTCTAGGTCAAGCACCATCGCATTTTGTTACAAAGTATGGAAATTTTTCCTTAAATGTAAAATCAAGTGGGCTATTTGAAATTCATATAGCTAAAAAGGAGGAATAATTGAGAAAACAAAACGTATGTATAAAGCCATAGTTTTTAAACGTCATATCCAAATATGAGCTCTTTTTGGCACTCCGAGTTAAGCTCATTCATCAGCACTTTCCTTTGTTGTGCATGGAGATGCTGCCTTAATTCTTCCTTGCTCAACTGAACTGTGCTCTTTTGTTGTTGAGGTATGGTGTCACTGTGTAGTCCAGGCTGGCTTGAAACATGACATTCTCCTGCCTCAGCTTCTCAGATTCTGGGATTATAGGTGTGCACAGGCATTCATAGCTGAGTCCCCATCATACATTGAGGAGCGAATTTTAGTCAGTGGACTGAAAAGGACATTGAGGCTGGGCGTGGTGGCAAATACCTGTGATTCCAGCACCTTAGGGGCTGAGGCTGAAGGAGCATGAACTTGAAGCCTATCTGGGCAATGCAGGAAGTTCCAGGCAATCTGGGCGACAGAGTAAGGCCCTGTCTTTAAAAACAAACAAAAAACCTTTCATTTTATTTTGTTCTACAAAAGATCTGTCTAACCCATGCTGGTTTCTAACACTTGAGCCTTAATCGCCAGAGTTCTGTATAACATCCCATTTTTATAAAATGCAGGTAGTTTATGTAAATTTTACTTTCTGGTTCTTTATCTTTCTTATTGAAATGCTTTCACAAATCTACTCTTTTTTTAAGTGCCTGCTTGACAAGAGTTTAAATTACTATTATTTTATTTTTTTGGCAACAGGGTCTCCTTAGGTAGCTCAGGCTGGCCTAAAACTCAAGATCCTCTTGACCCAGTCCCCTGAGGTGCTAGGGCTGTAGGAGGGTGCTTGCTGTACCTGGTACCAGCATTTGGTTAGGTGCGGAGTTTTTTGGTAACTTAAGAATTGCCTTCATAGGTTACTTGTTGATGTGTCTTTTGGTGTTGGTCTGTCCTGCTCACCTCAAATAGCAATGGCTGGCTGATTGCCATAAGGTCACTGGACCACTGAGCCAGAGTCCCACCTTAGGGAGTTTTGTTGCTGGAAGCAGTGTCGAGGAGTAAGTTGAGAGAAGCCTCCGGCAGGGTATGAAATTGTCACAGGGCAGTTGAGGGTGCTCCCACCTCTTCTGCATCGCTTGCCCTTCTCTACACGGGCATTTAGATTTTCAAGAGTGAATGAACTTCTTCCAATCTTGGTCACATAAAAGTGCTACCATCAGAGAACTATCTACTACATAATTAGGTCACTAAGGGAGCAACTGTTAGGTGGAATATTGTTGCTGCTGTCATATGTCCATTTGGAAGTCAGTGATGTTAGAATGAATAGCTACATTTTGCTTTCTGCAAATTGTTCCCCTGGGCTCCCAGTGTCTTCAATTGTTTAAAAAAAAATAAGTTTAATGGAAACACTGTAGCAAACATATAGCATCGTTAACTCCATTAACATTTGGTCCACCAACAAGATGGCTCAGCAGGTAAAGGCGCTTGTCATACAAACTTGCTGCCCTGAGTTCAGCCCCAGAAGGAATCCACGTGAAGGTGGAAGGAAAAAACTGACTCCAGATTTTCTTATGACCTCCATGTGTGCGTAGGGCTGTGCACACATCCTTCATAATCATAATAAAAACTCTGAAAGAGATTTGGAAGTATTTTTGTTAGAGGTATTTTTGTTACTGCAACAGATCAGGTCTTATGTGGATGATGTCTTAGTCTTTCTCTTGAGCATTTTTACACAGCCTTGTGGCCGATTACAGGTTTTCCCACCAATCATGTGAAAGCTGCTTTCTTTGAATATGTTTATAGGTCCTGCTGATAGGTATGATTTCATACCTATCTGTCCTGTAATTCTGCCCTTTTGTATTAGGGTAGACTAAATTGTGATGTTAATTCCTAGAGGGATGGTTGCTGTTTCTTCCCTGTGCTCTTCTTAATAGACACCCTTTAGATAATGTGAAAAATAACTAATATCTCCTCTGAATTGAGCTGCTCTCCACAGGTTAGTGATTTTTTTTTTCCTTCTGTGAATCTAGAAGCTAATATTTTGCTTTTTGACATTTCTGGCCATATTTTAGCGACAAGGCTTAGTGACTCTAGTAAGATTTAAGTAAAATCAGAAATATTATGTCATCTGCTCTTCTAATTGTAGAAACAGCTGTTAATCAAAAGCAATTGAAGAACATTGTTCCTTCATCTGCCTTTTGAAAGTAATTTTTAATATGCTAATATTTTAGCATATTTTCTTTTCTCATTATAGACCTAGAAGACATTTTGAGAGGTTTCCAGCCAACTCAATAAGGACAGTGTTCTTGTGCATCCCATCTTAAAGTGGTATAACTGCTTTATACTGTGACTTACTGATCTTCAACTCCCTTGTATTCATCAGAGATAGGTTTCCTGTGTGTGTGTGTGTGTGTGTGTGTGTGTGTGTGTGTGTGTGCGCACACACAAAAAAAAGAGGGAGTGGTGGGTGTGGGGGCAGGGTGGAATGTTTGGCAGTATCCCTGACCTCCACTATTCAACATTCCCCTGGTTTTTAATGACTCCAAATGCCTGCCAACACTGGCCACTCCGATAAGCAAAAATCATTGTCATTTGAGAACCACTGAACCAGGCTATTAGAAGAAAAATGAAGATTTGGTGAATAGAGTAACATTTCCAATATTCTCTGCATTTTGAATTTTTAACAACAAAAAAGTAGGTAATGTCCTAAAATAGTTTCTGTTTTGCTGGGTAATGAAGGAAAACTTACGTTGGCTGTTTGTGTCCTTCACCCCTCACCTACACAGTTAGATCAAACATAGGACCTCGAGCCCGACAGTCAGCAGCTCTACTACCGAGCTACATCCCCAGCCTATAATTCTCTTCCAGTACATATGTACCTCATATGTCCAGTACTTATGTACCTCAGCCCTATTAGTGGACATTCGGCATCATGGTATAACCCATATATTCTGTAGATCGTCTGTGATTTGATCTGCCACACCCCCATTTCTCTTGAGACAGGGTCTTACTCTGTAGCCCAGGTTGGCCTAGAACTCATGGCAGTGCTCCTGCCTCTGCCTCCTGGGTGCTGGGATTACAGGCATGAATCACCAAACCTGGCTTGCTTAGCTTTCATTTCTGAACAAGAAAGATCACTGTCCCAAACCTTCACCAGGTTTGATGCTTCTGAAGCCAAAGCCCTGTCTGCTCCCCTGAGAACTTAACACAGTGCCTTCATGTTTATGGATTCATTTTTACTTCATATTCATCTCTGATGTTTCATTTATTGATAGTATCTTATACTTGTTGAAAAGGACGATATTTACAACTAGAGTCATGATGTTTATTGTAAAAAAAAATCACATGTATTTTCAGATATATTTTTGTAGAGATATACATCCATAGATACACATGGGTATGACAGCTTTTTTGTTGCTGGTCTGGGAATTGACCCTGGAGCCTCCTGAATGCTAATCATCCCCAGCTACTTTAACGTTTCAAGGTGTAGTGGAAATTTTTTCATTTATAGGTTTTATATCTCTGACTACAGATATCTAGCATTGTATTTTGTGAGTGCCCAACACTGGTGCTAGAGGAAGGAACCTCAGAAGTAGCCCTTAAGCAAAACACCTATACTGGATACTGGCTTTTTGTTTTGTTTTGCTTTTTGTTTCTTTGGTTTGGTTTGGTTATTTTTCAAGACGGGATCTCACTATGTAGCTCTGGCTGTCCCGAAACTCATTATGTGGACCAGGCTACGTTGAACTCACAGAGATCTGCCTGCCTCTGCTTCCCAAGTGCTGGGATTAACAACCCCCAGAGCCACTGTGCCCACCTCTGGGGACTGGTTTTGAATGTAAAATAGTACAGCCCAAGAGGCTGCCAAGATATTTAGAAATCTTTGAGGAGAGATAATTGCAGCCTCAGAATCCTTCAACTTTGAGTCCAGAGTCACCCAGCAATAGTCTAAAGAAGGCTTTTAATTCACTCCAATGATTATGAACCCCTTTATGAAGTTTAGATTGTGCTTTTCAAAAAAGAGTAAGAACTTTCAGGCACACCCTGAACCTTTTAAGATTCTTCTAACTGGGAATCCAAAGCCTGACAGAGGCTTCAGAATGGGATAATTCTGAAGTCTTTCTTTTGCTTTTTTTTTTTTTTCCCTTCATATCTAGATAGCTATTGGGATTGCTTAGGAAAAACTGATACAGGAACTCCAGTTCCAATGGCTCGTAGGTTGGAAGTAGCTCATTGTGGTAGAGTGCTTGTCTAGTGTGCACAGGGCCCTAAGTGTGACCCCTAGCACTGCAAAATGGAAAGAAAAGAATAGAGTCTAATACAAGTGGCTGTCTCAGTTTGTGTTTCATGATTTATTTAACGTTTATTTTATGTGCATTGGTACGAGGGTGTCAGATTCCCTAAAACTAGAGTTACAATTGTGAGCTGCCATGTGGGTGCTGGGAATTGAACCTGGGTTCTCTGGAAGAGCAGCCAGTGCTCTTAACCACCGCTGACCCATCCCTCCAGGTCCCCCCTCCTATTTTATGTTTCTACCATCAGTGTATGAGCGATCCAGTTTCTCCATGTTCTCTCATCAGCATTTGGTGATGTTGAATATAATTTCATGTGCTTTTTGCCATCTGCTCACCATCTTTTAAACTTCTGTTCATATCTTTTTTTTTATATATATTTGCTAATTGGATTGTTTGCTAAATGAGCCTTATCTTTAAGAAGTTTTAAAAATGAAATCAGACTTCAGAAGTCATTAAGTGTGATTTTTCAAGTCATTTAAGACAGTATGTGTATAGGAACTTGAACATTGTCTTATGATGTGCCAGCAGACATGCTCTGCAGTTACTTCTGTGCTAGTTACATAGAATGGGGCTCATGTGTGAAAAACAAAACAAAACAAGGTTTTAAAGGCAACTTTACTGAAGATGTCCTGTAATGTGTCCAGACACTTACTTTGTCCAGAGCATTCATCATGTTTCTAACTCTGCGAAATGGTGTGATCTATGTTAAGGTTCTGAATGATTTTGTGGAAAATTAATTAGAGAAGATGGATAAGTATAGATTTGAATTCTCACATATCAGTTAATTTATTATCTTATTTTTTGTTATGAATTTCAGTTTTATTAAATAGTTGCTGAGACTGTCATAAACCATTTTAAAGATCTTTAATAAAATTAAAAACGAGCACAGCAATGGAAATACCTTTCATACTCATATGTGGTTGCTTGTTTGTTATTTAAGAGATTCTTAAGTAGCCTAAATTTACCTCATATCCTAGGTAGCTGCAAATGACCTTGAACTCCTGATCCCCATCTCAGTGCCAGGATCATGGGCATGTGCCACCACACCTGGCTTTTTGCATTGTATAGGATCTGGGTTCAAAGTCAGGTTCTTATGCTTGCATGGCAAGCTCTTTACAAACTGAGCTATCCAGAATAATTTTTGGTCCATTTTAATTTATAGATTTGTATTTTAACTGATTATCTTTATTGAACAGTACTTCCTACTCTGGTTTCTGCACACTGAGAAAAATCCCAGAAGTGGTGAGTGTTATACCTGTTAGCAGATTCTTTTCCTACCATGCCTGAAGCTCTGGGTTTTCTCTCCAGTACTACATAAGCTAGTGGGGTACCACACACCTATAATCTTTACATTTGTGAAATGGAAGCAGCTCAAGGCCAGCCTCTGCTACCAAGCAAGTCACAGAGTAACCAGGGGTGTCTTAGTTTGGGTTTCTGTTGCTGCAGCAAAACATCATGACCAAAGAGCAAGTTGGGAAGAAAAGGGTTTATTCAGCTTACATAGACTTCCACAGCACTGTTCATCATCGAAGGAAGTCAGGATGGGAATTCAAACAGGGCAGAGTCCTGGAGGCAGGAGCTGATGCAGAGGGCATGGAGGAGTGCTGCTTACTGGCTTGCTTACCCTGGCTTGCTCAGCCTGCTTTCTTAATAGAACCCAAGACCACCAACCCAAGGGTAGCCCCACTCACAAGGGGCTGGGCTCTCACCCATCAATCACTAATTAAGAAAATGCCCTACAGCTGAATCTTAGGGAGGCATTTTCTCAGTTGAGGTTCCTTCCTTTCAGATAACTCTAATTTGTGTCAAGTTGACATAAAAGTAGCCAGCAAAAGGGGTATAGCTCAGTAGTAGAGCACTTGGCTCACAGGGATGAAATCCCCTCCTCTGCATAAAAGAATGAAAGGGAGGGAAAGTTAATTGTAGCACTCCCAGGCAGAGGCAGGTGGATCTGGGTGTTCAAGGCCAGCCTGGTCTACAGAGCCAGTTCCAGGACAGCCAGGGCCACACAGAAAAAAACCCTGTCAGAAAAAGAAAAGAAAAAAAAAAAAAAAGCCAGATAAATGAGCATGTTAATTGCTGGTGTCACTCGGCTTTGTATGCATGGTTAGAGAAAAAAAGGTTTAATGGACCTTGCCTCTCTAGATCCCATTTTGTTTGCTTTTTGTTTTTGAAACTAGGTTTCACACTGTTAGCCCAGGCAGGCATTGACCTGTGGCAGTTCTGTCTTATCCTCTTAAGTACTATGATTGCAGGCATGAGCCACCATGAATGGCTTTTTAGATATTCTTTCATTTTAATTTTTAATTTTAATGTTTTTGTTTTCTGAGATAAGATCTCACTATGTAGCTCAGACAGTCAGAAACTCATTGCAGTCCACCTGCCCCTATCTCCAAGAGCTGGAATTGTGGTGTGGGTATTCCACCCCACTAGGTTTCTCTTGGTCCTCTTTAGACTTCTTATTCTGTAGTCTACATCTATTTATCTATTTATTTATCTATCTATCTATTTATCTATCTATTTATTTATTTATTTATTCATTCATTCATATTTCATGGGCACTGGTGTTTTGCCTGCATGTATGTCTGTATGAGGGTGTCAGATACCCTAGAACTGGAGTTACAGACAGCCGTGAATTGCCATGTGAGTGCTGGGAATTGAACCTGGGTCCTCTGGAAGAGCTCTTAACCACTGAGCCATCTCTCTGGCCCATAGAATCTATATTCTTACACAAGGGAAATTATAAGAGATTCTTACACAAGGAAATTTACAAGAGAAGAGAATTTATTCTTTGTGATTGTGTATCAAACATGCAAACAAAAGGAATTATCAAGATTAGGTTGGCCTGTGAACACCCCATGAGGGATTTTCTTAATTGTATTAATGGAGGTGAGAAGACTCATCCTGAATGTGGGTGGTGTCATTTCATGGGCTGGGCCCTGGACTGAATTAAAGGAGAGAGCAAACTGAACACCAGCATGGATGAACAAATTCATTGCTCTATATTTTTAAAAAAAGATTTGTTTTTATTTATGTGTATGCCATATGTATGCAAGGGGCCCTCAGAGGCTAGAAGATGTGTGTGACCAGCATGTGTGAGTGCTGGGAATATAACTCAGGTTATCTGCAAGAACCGAAAGCACTCCTAACCCCTGAGCCATCTCTACAGATGTTCTGTTGACTGTGGATATAATGTCATTAGCTGCTTGGAGTACCTGCCTCCTTGATTTCCACAAAGTGATGCTCTATAACCTGGAATTGTAACCAAATAAACCCTTCTTCCCTAAGTTGATTTTTGTAAGGTGTTTTATCACAGCAACAGGAAACGAAACCACAACATGCACCTATATGAACTCGCCTCCCATCAAGGCATTCACTATTGATTGTGCATTTTAATGCTTAAATATGTATGTATAGGCTGGGCATGGTGGCACATGCTTTTAATTCCAGTATTCGGGAGGCAGGCAGATCTGTGTGAGTTCGAGGACAGCCTGGTCAGTCTACATGGCAAGTTCCAGCACTTGGGAGGCAGAGGATCAGAGGTTCAAAGTCATGTATTGAATATTTAAGACTCTGTCATAAATAAATAAATAGATAAGTAAATAGATAAATAATCTAAACACGAGGGGACTTTCTTAAAATATAATTTCTCATTCTTGAGATCTTAAATTTTCTTTGTGTTTGTTTCTGTGTGTGCTAGCATGCATGGTAAAAAAAAAAAACAAAATAGTTTTCATAGCGTCAGGGTTAGTAAGATGAGCTTGGTATGAGTATCTCAACCCATTCTGGTTTTGTTTTTATTTTTGTTTTTATTTTTGTTTTTTGTTTTGTTTTGTTAGACAGGGTTTCTCTGTTGTAACTCTGGCTGTCCTGGAACTCACTCTGTAGACCAGGCTGGCCTCGAACTCAAGAGATCCACCTGCCTCTGCCTCCTGAGTGCTGGGATTAAAGGTGTGGGACCCCACTGCCTGGCCACTCTGGTATTTTAACCCACGGTCAAATGTGAATACGGTAGAGAGTTGACAGTGCTGGGTAACTGTAAGAATGGAGCTGGAAGCCACTGTAAATAACGGTCTTCCATGTCTTATGTAGACATTCACCAGGAATTCACACTTCCTAACCAGACCTCGTGATCAAGGCTCAGAAGCCTCCAGCAGTTACTGTCTCAGTAACATTCCTGAATTGGCTTTTCCTAGCTATTACCCACTCCTGTTCTTTGGAGCTAACTCCTCAAATAAACCACCAACAGAATAATTTATGTTGAGCTGGGCCCAGTAGCACTCTCTTTAATCCCAGCACTTGAGATGCAGAAACTGGCAGATCTGCGTTCGAGTAGAAGAAGCCTAACCTTGTCTACATAAGGGAGTTCAGGGCAGCCATCTCTACGTAGTGAAACTTTGTCTAAAAAAAAAAAAAGAAAGAAAAGAAAAGAAAAAAGTTTTTGTAGGGGACTGGGGAGTTGACTCAGTATGGTAAAGTGCTTGCTATGTAAGCATGAGACCTACTTGAGTTCTATCTCCAGTATCCATGTGAAAAAAAATGGGTGGGGCTGCATACAGCTGTATGCAACAGTGTAGGGAAGTAGGCCCAGAGAGGAGGTTCCCAGTGCTGTGCTGGTTTGACAGCCAGGCAGCCTAGCCAAAGGCCAGCTCCAGGTTCAGTGAGAGACCTTGTCTTAAAAAATAAGATAGAGCCGGATTGTGGTGGTGCACACCTTTAATCCCAGCACTCAGGAGGCAGAGGCAGGCGGATCCTGTGAGTTTGAGGCCAGCCTGGTCTACAGAGTGAGTCCTAGGACAGTCAGAGATGCAACAGAAAAACCCTTTCTCCAGAACAAAACAAAGCAAAAACAAAACAAAACAAAACAAAACAAAAAAAAAAGAGAAATGCATCTGATGTTGACCTCTGGCCTCCACACGTACATGTAGGTGAACATGCCTGCAAACGTGCACATACACACATATACCACACACACTAAATAAAATTCTTTTAAAAATAATTTTTTGTCAATATTTTAAGGAAGACAAACAGATCTCTGTGCTGTTGGTTAAATATTTTGACTGTCACTCTTGTATATAACCTGAAACTCCAAAGACATTTTTACAGACACAAGATACATGTACAAGGAAGGATATTTAGAGCATCAAAATAAGAGATAAAAGGTAAAAAAAAAAAAAAGTTTATCAGCAAGATAATTTACTCATATTTTTTATTTATTTGCTTTTTGAGATGGGGCTCAGTTAAGACCAGGCTAGCCTTAAACTCTATGTAGCCAAGACAGAGGCAGGAAGGTGCAGAGTTCTAGCTCAGCCTGGGCTACAGAGTAAAACCCTTTCTAAGCACATCAATAAGATTAGATGTAAATTAAGAAGTCATTTTCATGAAGAGTAACTGAATTCTTCTACTGCCCTAACTTGCAGCTTCCATAAATGAACCAGAGAAGCTGTATTTTTCTCTGAGGAAGTTCAAGTCTTTCATTTCACCCTGTACTGTTACAGTGACTAATCTCTACATACTAGGATTATATCTCCCAGATAATACCCAGGTTGACATTCCTTTAAGTGTTTTTCCTTTCTTTAGTCAATGAATAGATTGGGCAAAGGAGAGGATGCTTTAAAGCAAAGCAAAACAAAACAAAACCATGTTTGGAACTGTTCTGACGACGGATTTTTCTGTGTGATTAAATGGGTGTCAGTACAGGTGTTCCTCCTCACAGGCTGTTTGGCTATTTGGCTTGTGAGGCAGCATCTGCATCCTTTTGGAAGCTTTGTAGGAAATGTGGACTCTAGGCCATACCTTGTAATATAAAGTTTAATGAGAATTCCCCAGGTGATTCCTATGGACATTCAAATTGGAGAGGCCCAGGAGGCTTCTGCATGGAGACCCACATCACAGGAAACTCCTTGACTTTAAATGGTTCTTCTTTGGTGATTCTGTGGTCCACATGTTTACAAGGAAGTTGACTTGTAAAATTTTACATATTTATTATTACTGTTGTGTGAGTCCAGGCTGTGTGTGCCATGATGTGCATGTGGAAGTCAGAAGATAACTTACAGGTGTTGTTGGCTCTTTCCTTCCACTGTGAGGAACTCCTTCTGGAGAAACCTCCAGATAACCTGATAACTCAGGTTATCAGGCCACCTGGCTTATGTGGCAAGAGCCTTTACCCATTCATAGTCCTGGCTACTTTTATGTCAACTTGATACAAGCTAGAGTCATCTGAAAGGAGGGAACCTCAATTGAGAAACTGCCTTCATAAGATCCAGCTGTAGAGCATTTCTTAATTAATGATTGATGGGGGAGAACCCATCCCACTGTGGGCGGTGCTATCTCAGGGCTGGTGGTTCTGGTTCTATAAGAAGGCAGGCTGAGCAAGCCATGAGGAGTAAGCAACGTTCCTCTTTGGCCTCCTCTCTGGCTCCAGCCTCCAGGTTCCTGCCCTGTTTGAGTTCCTGTCCTAGCTTCCTTCAGTGATCAACTACAGTGTGGAGGGGTAAGTCAATTAAACCCTTTCCTCCCCAACTTGTATTTTAAGTCATGGTGTTTCATCACAGCAATAGAAACCCTAGCTAAGACAACAATGGAGCCATCTGTTCTGTTTTGAAATATATTTTCCTATGTTTTTTTTTTTTCCTCAGGATGGCCTTGAACTCACTATGTTAATAGAGGCTGGTTTGAATTCCTGATCGTCCTGACTCTGCCTTGATAAAGTGCTGCCAGTCCAGGCAGGAACGACCATGTGTGGCTAAGGGTGGCTTTATCCATATATGTCCTGTCTGCAGTGGTGCTGAGGATTGAACCCAGGGCCTCATATGCCACAGGCAAACACTCTCCCAGTGAGCTACATGACCAGTCTTTGTCCTTTTTTAATTTTTAGTTTAAGACAAGAGTTCCTAAGCTTCTCAGATTGCTTCTGAACTCACTATGCACCCCAAGTTGGTCTTGAACTTGCAACTCTACTGCCTGTCTCTGAGTATCTGGGATTACAGGCATACACTATCTCTCCTTGTTCATTATACTTTGTTCTCTTTCCTAATACACTTACTGCCTAGCTGCTGTATAGTCATCAATAATGGCACTGAAAATGAATTGCTCTGGCTCTGAATGCACTTAGGGAGCAACAGGCCACAGAGCCAAGTGAATCCTTACAGTTTTAATAAATGTTAAAAAGAGAAACAAAATTTTTGGGGCAAGAGCTGGAGATGGGTGGTCAAGAGAAAATTAAGTCTAGTTGGTAAGGCATATGCTGAACTGTGAGTGAGCTAAGGGATTGTTCTAAGCTCATGAAATCCTACTTAATAGATCTTGAGACATTTATGTTGTGTTTCCAATCCTTGCACCGTGTTTAGCACACAGTGAGTGCTTAATAAGTGCTGAATCAATAAATGTGTTGTTACAGTTCAGACATCTATTCTCTGGCATTGGAGATGAAGAAGACTTAATTTGTTGCAAAGGAAACAGGGTCCCTTAACGAGGAAATGAGAAAACTGTTTGTGCACATTGCTAAATTGAAACTATGAGTGGGAATGAAAAATTAATTTACATGAATTTTCATCCCCGTACCGGAGAACCTTCAGTATTTGGCTTCAGAACCAAGCTGTTCTTCCTTGCTCTGAATTCTTGGCCAGCTGTGAAACTTGAATTTACTGTCTTTTACAGCATATCCTCATTAGGTCATGGAAATTCACAGCTAGATCAAACTAGTGTATGGAAAATTTGAAGCCTTCTATTTCGTATTTTATTTTGTGGCTTTGGAAGATATCATGGAATATGGACTTTAAAATTATCTGTTTCAAAAGCAATACTAAAGAATGATAATTGGTATACTTATTGAACACTTACTGAGCACATTGCATGTGTTATGCTAACTCTCACAAGAGCATGCCAAACCATATGACACTTTAATAACTTCATATTGTTCAACTTAGTTGTTTCTGTGATTTCTTTCTCTCTCTCTCTCTCTCTCTCTCTCTCTCTTTCTTTTTTTTCTTTTTGAGACATGATCTCTCTATGCAGCCCTGGCTGGCCTGAAACTCAATATGTAGACCATGCTGGGCTGCAACTCAGAGACCTGCATGACTCTGCTTCCCAAGTGCCAGGACTAAAGACAATCACCAACTTTATTCTTTCGGTAACTGGCACAACTTATTTTTTGTCTTCAAGCTTTCACCTTAGAAAGAGGTTAAGGTTAAGGGACTATGGTGAGATGGATCAGAGGATAAAAGCATGTGTTGCCAAACCTGACAACCTGATTTAATCCCCAGGATCCACATAATAGAAGAAAAGAAACAATTCCTACAAGTTGTACTCTGTTTTCTACACTCATGCGTTATCCCATTTTATATATGTGTGTGTGTGTGTATATATATATATATATACACATATATATATATATATATATACACATACATGCTGGTGAGGTGTCATATTCCTTTGAACTCTGCAATTGGAAGGCAGAGGCAGGAGGTTCTCTGTGAGTTAAGGCCAGCCTAATCTGCATAGGGAAATCCAGAACAGCCAAGGCTATAAAATGAGACCCTATCTTGAAGAAGAAGAAAAAAGAGAAGTTAAGAATTGCCATACCCATTCCAAAATGTAGTACTCAGTTTCTTTGACAGGCAGTGAGATTCCGGGCACTTCCTTCTCCGATGAATTGAGCATTTCACGTGTCTGTCCTGGCAGTACATATTGAGGTGCTTCGTAATCCTCCTCGTCTACTGGATTGAGGTAAAGACTTCTTTCTGCCATGCTGACTTTTGTATCTTTAATGCCTAGGTTGGTAAGTATTTATTAAATGAGCTGAACATAATACCTTAACAAAATTTCTTGTGTAAATTAAAGTCAATCATTCAGTTGAGATTTTTGGTTTTAAGAGTCAGCCACTGGACCTCTCACTGTGTGTGGTATTTTTGGAATTCTGAGAATTTTACCCATGAACAATTGTGCGGAAATTGTCTCCAATTCTTCCAAAGAAAGAGCCAAAGGTATTTGTTCTCTTCCCCCACCCCCCACCATGTATTTATTCTTTCTTTCTTTCTTTCTTTCTATCTATCTATTATCTATCTACCTACCTACCTGCCTACCTACCTATGTTTTTGAGAAAGGATCTCATGTAGACCAGGCTGGTCTCAAACTCCTGACTCTGCCCCTAGCAGCATGTGCCCACTCTGGCCTGACATTTACTTAAATATCACCCTCTCAGTGTTGTTTTTCCTTATTGCACTACTTAAGTCTGTGCTTAGTTTGTTTTCATAACTTGTATCAACGTGGAACGTAGTAGTTTTGTTGTTGTTGGGGCCTGTTTTTGTGAAATACAGTCTTGTAGGCCAGGCTGGCTCCAACTGGCTTTGGATGAGCTAAGGATGACCCTGAGCTCATGACTTTTTTTGCCTCCACCTGAGTACTGGAATTTCTCCAACTTGAGTTTTTTTGTATTTTGTATATTTTGTTTATTTTATGTATTTTGAGGGTCATCTTTCCCACCTCACTGGAATATAAACTCAATGAAGCCAAAAATTTTTGTGTCGTTTGTACACGTGCCCCCAGCATCACGAATAGTGTTTAGCTCATAGAGCTATGAAGAAATTAAAGTGAGAAAGATCAAAGTATCATTTTCAAGTCCGATTCTATCTTACCTCTGAATTTCCACACTAAAGCTCACACATGATTTTACACATGCACCTGAAGGGGCAAAAGAACTTCTGAAACAGGGTTGGCTTGGGACTCGCCATGTTGACTAGGCTGGCCTTGAACTCACAGAGATTGGCCTCTGTCTGCCTCCCAAGTGCTGGGATTAAAGCCACCACACCAAACTGAATCTTTAACAAATGACCAGGTATGTGGAACGGTGACCCTCCATTTTCTGTTCATCTTCAATGTGATTGAGGTGATCCGGCCTAATTTGTATCCACACTTCTCCAGAAACTGAAGCACGACCACCTCCTCACAATCACGAGTGTCCATCTGCTTTCCCGCTACTCCTGGAGTAGTGATCCATCAAAGATCCGTAGCGGAGAAGTAAGGACCCTAGTTCTGGTCTCCTCTAGAGGGATGGGGTGGAGAAGAGAACCACACTCTGAGAAGCGAGGTGGTGGGCGGAGGGGAGGGGAGGGACTGAAGTGGAGGAAGGGAAAGGCGAGCTTAGACACGGAGGCTTCTGGCGGCCCAGTCGCCTGGGAGATGACAGGAGACCCGCGGCCCGCAGGGTCTCAGGGTGGCCCCTAGCGGAGAGCAAGAGTGTGGGGTCAAAGGGCGGGTGCAAGCTCCGGGGAGCCCGCCACCCACCTCGGCCCCTCCCCTCGGTGGCGAGCCTGGGGGGGCGGGTTTTGTTTACTCCCTGCACGCACCGCGCCTTGGCCAATCCACGGAGAGCGTCGCCGCGCGTCACGCCTCCGGAAGGCCAATCGGCGTGCACCGTGCTGCTCCGCCGCCAAAGCGAGCGCGGGGGAAGCGCCGCGGCTGTGTCGCTGAGGGCGGACGGCGTCGGGCGCGCTGGGCTGTGTGGCCGTCGCTGCCTGGCACGCGGGGCGCGCCTTGACCCTGCACAGCAGGCTTCAGACGCGCGCGAGAGCCTCCCAAAGGCCGCGGCTGCGCGGGCGTGAGCTCGCTCCGACCGGACCTGGCTCTGCCTGAGGAGCGGCAGCTCCCGAAGACGCGTCCCGGGCGTGAGCGGAGGGCTGTGTGGACAGCCGGCCCCTCTGCACCGAGCGGCGGTAAGGTCCGGGAAAGAAAGGGCTCGGGCCTGCGCGCCGGGGCCTTTGGACCGGGCGCGGCCCCCGAAGGCCGCCTCTCCCTGCCCTTGTCGCGGAACTCCAGCTCGTCCCCAGGGTTTCTCGGTAGCCCGGTCAAGCAACCCCTCGAGAGCCTGACGAGGCTCGGGTCGTCCTTCTCTGGGATCAGGAAGGGCAGGGGCTGACTTTGGCTTCTCTCTCAGGTCTTCTGGCTTTTCCTTCCCGCTTCGTGGTCCACAAGCCTCCCGTCTGTTTCTGCCGGGTGCTTCCCAGAGTTCCAAAGCTACGTATCTGGAAGACCCCAGGTTACTCAAAGGAACTTTTCCTTTCAAATGGAGGTCACTTTCTCGGCCCGAAATTCTTGGAGGAATTCTGTAAGACCGTGGTTGCTGTGCACAGGGCAGCGGGAAAGTGTCCGCGGGCCCCCGCAGCGAGATGGCACTGAGAAGTGCGTGGACACTCGCCGGTGTTCCCGTCCTTTGTGTGGGCTCAGTTTATTCATCTGTGAACCAGATCTGCCTATGCGAGGAGGGGGAGGGTATTGCGAGAGGGAAAAGGTCTAATTTTGGGAATGCATTTGAAACAAAGCTCACCTCTATTAAATGCGTAACTGCCCTGGATGGTGGATGAGACTCTGGACCCCGTGTGGTTTCCACCTTTTCGGTTGAAATAGTTACCAGTCTTGTAGCTTGGTTCTAGCTCAGTGGTACAATGCTTGCTTAGCATTTCTAAAGCCTTAGGATTGATTCCCAACACTGCAGCAACAACAAAAATCCCACCACCAGAAGCAGTTAACTGGTTCATTCTTTTTCGTAGTGGTTGCTGAAAGTGCCTTTGAGCCTTTGAATATTTCTGTCTTTCCTCATCCCATCTCAAGGGGCTCCAACTCCCTATCCCATCTACCTGCCTTCCTCTACAAAGTCAGCTGCTGTTTTTTCATTTGACTTGAAATTTTTTCTGGGTCACTTGTTTTCTGTTCTCTTAATGGTTTGAAATCATCTTAACTAGGAAATACATTTTAAGATATTTCTCTCTTTTCAGCGTGGCACAATCCAAAGGTTGAGTATAAAACGTCCAATTACTCTGTTTTGTATTTTGCCTTTTCTATTTCATGGGTTAACTTAAAATTTAGCCAAGGCTTTACCACCATCCCATTACTAGAATGAATGTGTCCATTCTCAAATTGCATCAAGAGAGAAATTCAGCGGCCAGACCCCCAGGTTCTGTCACGCTTGTGTCCTGGCTCTGGATGGACTTAGTTTTAGAACATCTTGTGCCTGGAACTAGCTTAGTGTTATGGCAGACATGGTGTCTGTAGCACGGTGCTGGCATGTGGTTGCAGTTTCAGGAATGCAGCACTTACATTTGTTAAGAAAGGCCTGAGACTTACTAAACTCTTCAGGTGCCTTAATTACAGGCTGCTTACTTAAGAAAGAAAAATTGCATTCTAATTATTCATATTACTATTTTATGACCATAATTTCCTCCCTCCGCCCTTGTGAATGTGTATTCCTTGGCATATGCAAGTTTTACCCTTGCAGCCAAAATTCTTAACTGAGCTATGAGCTCCCAAAACAGCTTGAAGGCTGGGACATAGCTCAGTGGTAAGGTAATTACCTGAACCCCAGATTGGATCCCCAGCACCGGAAAAAATAAAACCTCAATAACAAAACCCCACCTTAAAATAGGATGTGCCTTCTATTCATCCATCATCTTTTAGACTCATTGTAGTATATGCAGTTATATGTTACAGTGGATCTCAGAAGAAACTAGATTGGGAGTCTGTAAGCATTTTAAAGATGATTAAATATAAATTGTGGCTGGCAAAATGGTTCAGCGGGTAAAGGTACTTGTTACCAGGACTGCTGACCTTAGTTCCTCTGATACCCGCAGGGTGGTTGGAGAGAACTCACTCCTGAAAGTGATCCTCTACCCTCCTCACAAAAATAAATGTAGAAAATTTAAACATACTTGCTTTTTAATACTTTACTCCTTTCCATTTAAACTGGTAATACAGGGCTCTAAAGGTTCACAAATGACTTAAATAAAGGCTTAGAAATAATTACTATTTATACATTTTTGAGAGATCATTCATAGCTTCATAGTTTTGGAGACAAAGTTATCTGAATAACTGTGTGTTTTTGAGAAAGGTTCTTGCTGTGTATTCCAAGCTGGTCTTAAACTCACTATGTAGCCCAGGCTGGCCTCAAATTTGCAGCAAGCCTCATGCCTTGATTCCACCCCCCGCCCCCAGTTGCTAGGATTATAGGCATGCACTACCACACCTGATAAATTTTTATAAAGTTATTTCTTTTACTGAACTGTATATTTCAAGATGCTTATAAATCTGTTTTTTCTCCTCCTCTTCCTTTTCCCCTCTCTCTACCTTCTCTTACGCAGGTTTTGCTGTGTAGCCCAGGCTAGCCTTTTACCCAATAGGTAGCGCGGCCTGGCCTTAAGCTTACAACAGTCTTATTGCCTCAGTTTGCTGAGTGCTTGGATTACATATGTGCATCACCAATACCTGGCAGTTCTTTTCTTCTTTAGACACCCTTCCCCCAACAAACAGCGTAGCTCTGGCTGTCCTGGAGCTCTTATGTAGACTGGGCTGGCCTTGAACTCACAGAAATCTGCCTGCCTCTGCCTCCCCACAGCTAGAATTAAAGGTGCATGCCACTATTTCTGGCTGACAAAATATTTTTTATCATTAAACTTTTCTAAAGGATTTTTTTCTGTCACTGTTTTCATGTGAAACTCTTCACAAGACTAATGAGTTATTTATTGTTTATACTGTTCTGTTTTAGTGTGTATGTGTACATGTGAATATCATTGTCTGTGAATGTGTGTACACATCGAAGCTAGAGGTCAAAGTCAGGTCTTTCTCTAGGGCTCTCTACCCTGTCTATTTGAGACAGTCTCTTTCAGAACCATGAGCTCACTGATTGGCTAGACTGGCTGGCTTGCTAGCCCAGTATCTGCCACCTCTTTCTCCTCCCCCTGTTCTTCACCCCCAGTGCTAGCTAGGGTTACAATTGTGAGCCACTATTTCTGGCTTTACACTGGTTTTAAAACAGTGGATTTGTCTCTTTGGCAGTCACATCCTACTAATTCGTTCGTAATCATATAAATTAAACTGTTGTTTGAGTCAGGGTGTGCCCTAGAACTTACTATGTAGCCTAACTGATGTAAACTTGCATTAGCCCTCTTGCCTTAGTCTCATGAGTGCTGGCATTACAGGACTAAATCATTGTGCCTGGGGCAGAAGTGCAGTTTTTAATTTCTTATATTAATTAAGAAGATAAGTCCTGGCACTAGCTTTTTGGTTTTAAATCCTATACAACAGTCTATACAAAAGGCTATACAATGAGCCTCCATTTCTTAATCTGTAAAATGGGATTAATGCTAGTATCTATCTCATTGGATTTAAGTTCTATTTTAAGGAAGGGGGAAGGACTTTAAAAAGATAGCTATAAACACCCATGTATGGGCCAGCGCTTCTTAAGAGAGAACCAACTAAACTGCTTTGTTCCTCATGCTCTCCTAAATCTTGACGTTGTTTTTGAGATGGCTTGCTATTTTCTTTAAACTCATAGTTTCCTGGCTGAGATTACAGGGACATTTCCTTTATACCAGGTTCTGGCAGTTTTTTTTTTAAAGTTGATAATGTTTATTGGTGAATTTGAGTGTTATGTGCCTGTGTGTAGGCACCTGCAGTGACCAGAAGAGGGCATCAGATCTCTTGAACTGGAGTTAAGAGTTGTGAGCTGCAGGGAACAAAACTCTAGCCCTCTGCAAGAGCAGAAACCGCTGCTGAGCCATCTTTCTGGCCCACAAGTTTGTATTTAGATGTATATTGCTAAACAAGCTTTTTAAAAACTTTCAAAATTTAAAACTTATTTGTATTATTTAAAAAAAAAAATCATGTGAGTGTATCTGTGTGTGGGTGTGTCCATTTGAGTGCAGCTGTCCTAGAAGGCCAGAGGTGTCAGATTCCTGGAACTGGAGTTACAGATGGTTGGGAGCTGCCCTACACGAGTGTTGGGAATTGAATTTGGTTCCTCTGTAAGAATAATAAATGCTATTAACACTCTCAATCCCAGACAGATTTCTGTGTAACAAAATGTTTAGGGCTTATTTTTCTCTTGCTACATTTCAGGTTTGACATTAGAAATTAATACAGTATAAGCCAAAACTAAAGAAGAATATTATGAAATGACATAAAACTTAAAAACTGCTAGCAAGATGGTTCATCAGGTAAAGGTTTTTGCCATGTGACAGGAGTTCAATTCCCAGATCCCATGTGAAGGTGAAAAGAGAACTAACTCCGTAAAATTGTCCTCTGAGCTCCACCCAGTACTATGGCACATGTGCTTGCCCCCAAGAAATGAAATAC